>CM057459.1:423187500-423827500 GCA_016271365.2 Neoceratodus forsteri | reverse complement strand
GGCGGTGAGAGCTAGGCGGACCGCACGGAGCTCCAGCAGGTTGATGTGGCATCGGGACTCCCGCGGGGACCAGAGGCCGTGCACTCTGTGTTCCCCCAGATGGGCACCCCAACCCATCAAAGAGGCGCCGGTCGTCAGAGAGACCGCCGCTTGAGGCGGACAAACGGGATGCCCTCCTGCAGATGGGATGGAACGGTCCACCACTGGAGAGCTGTCCACATCTCCTGGGTCGTCACCACAAGCTGGTCCAAGGGATCGCAGCCAGGACCATTGGCTGGCCAGTCCCCACTGAAGGACGATGTGCCAACGTGCTCAACGGACCACGCTGGTACAGGCCGCCATGAGACCCAGGAGGCGAGGAAGTCCCGGGCAGGGCGCGATTGCCCAACCAGAAATGATTGGGCAAAGGAGTTAAGAACCTCGGCCCTGTCCGCCGGGAGCCGTGCTCTGGCTCTTAAAGAGTCGAGCTCTGCCCCAATGAACAGTATCACCTGCTTCGGCTCGAGTTCCGATTTGGCCTCGTTGATAAGGAGGCCGACTTGAGAGCAAACCCGAGGGCCAGGTCCCTGGACCGCTCCGCCTCCTGACTGGAGGGGGCTGCTATCAGCCAATCATCCAGGTAAGGGTACACCCGGACCCCTCGGCGCCGCAGGAATGCTGTCACCACTGCCATGCATTTGGTGAAGACCCTGGGAGCTGAAGAAAGGCCGAAGGGCATGGCCTGGAACTCGAATAGGGATCCCTCCGCTCGGAAGCGGAGGAACCTCCGGTGAGACGGACGGATAGGGACGTGAAAGAACACGTCCTGAAAGTCCAGAGAACAGAACCACACGCCGTGTTCCAGAGATGGTATTATCTGAGCCAGAGTGACCATTCTGAAGGTTCGAGACCGTAGGAACTTGTTTAGGTCGTGTAGGTCGAGGATGGGGCGCCAGCCCCCCGTCCGTTTCGGGACCAGGAAATACCTGGACACAAACCCCGGGTCTGAAGGAGGGTCCTCCACCTCTCTTATCACCTCCTTCTGGAGGAGGAGAGCGATGTCGGCTCGACGAGCCGCAGGAGGCTGGGGACCCAAAGCCCCCTGAGGGCGGCGGCTCTGAAGGCGGTGCCTGCTCGAATTCTAGAGGCAGGCCTCTTCCCACCACCTCAAAACCCACCTGTCCGTGGTAACAGCGACCAGGCGGAAAGGAAGTGCCAGACGCTTTCCATCGGGGAACTAGGGTAAGGCGACGGGAATGGGGCGACACCCTCAGCCCGTCACTGGGCAGGGCTTTAGTGGAGGACCGCCGAGGAACCTCCTGGGCCCTTACCTCCTGCTTCCTATTAGAGAAGACAACGGCTTGGGTTTGGGGTACCAAGGTCGAGCCTGCTGGCCCTGCGTTGCTGGGCGGGCGCGTGGCGGGCACAGAAGGCGAAAGGGCTTAGGCTGAGGCTTGCGGCCTTTGTCCTTCTGGGGGAGGAGACTGAGTCAAGGTGGCATTGGACTTTTCGATCCTCTGAGGTGACCTTCCACTCCAGGGCGAAGAGGTCTGTTCCCAGGAAGGAACATCCGCAGTTGTGCTGGGTATCGAGGTAAGGTGGATATCCTCAGCCACGCCCTTGACATGTGCCTCTGCGGCGCCACTGACCTGGCACAAGAATCTCCGATGTTGAGAGCAGTCTGGAGCTGCTGCTTAGCCACCGCCTGCCTGATCCGCACCTGTTTGACCGTGGTCTGCAGGTCCGGGGAAGATGGGAACAACCTCATCTAGGGAGCCCAACAGGGCATGGGAGAAGTGTGCCATCAGAACGGCCGAACTGGCCTGACGAAGGCCGAGAAAAGAAGCAGCATAGACTTTTCGCCCGGCATAATCCAATTTCTTGGATTCCTTGTCGGGTGGTTTGTCCACGTCCCTAGCGTTCCCGGCGCGCTGAAAAACGCTGTCGGTAACCAGCCCCTCGGCAGAGGGGTGTTCCGAGAAACCGGACAGGGAACCGGTAGGGACCGCGTACTTCCTAGCCATCCTGGCCGAAGGCGCAGGGCAGGAAGCAGGACGCTGCCACAGTTCCAAGGCCGGACCAATGATGGCTTCGGCCACCGGAAAGGCCTCCGTCGGAGAATCCCCTCAGTCTAGAATCTCCATGAGGGGATACCTGGCCCGTTTGGAAACGGGTTCGAGCTTCATCCCGGTGGACTCCAAGATGAGCCGAAGTAAGCCAAGGAAGGACGAAGGGCTATCGTCCACCGACTGCCCCCCTGAGGACTCCAAGTCCATCCGCCTGGAGAACAGGGAGGAGTTATCTTCAGACTCCGACGAGTCTTCGAACAACTGCCTTGAGCCTGAGACACCCTCCACCTGCCGAGGTTTATCGGGAGTGAGAGTGACCGACAGCCTATGGGGCAGCCCCTGAGCCGACCGAGAACCCTTGGTCGGAGCCCCAACTAACGGCTGAGGAGGAGGCGGTTCCACCAAAATCGGTGGGGCAGCAATAATTTGCCGAACAACCGGCCTGGGAACAGGCTCCTCGACCACTGCGAGGGGTTGTTTCGGCAGCTCGGTGACAGCCACTTAATGGCCATAGAAACCCGACTGGGTCGGCTTATTCCCAACCAACAGAAGCTGTTGCCACACAGCTCCTCATATTTCCGGCCTTAACTTGTGAAGCCTCCCTCATCCGAGGAGGAGGAGAGAGGAGGAAAGAAGCGGCGCCGCTGGCGGTGCCGGAACCGCCTAAGGCGGCCGGATCGGCTGGACCGCGAGGGTCTGAGACCGAGACCAGAGTCTCGGCAGGCGAGGTCGGGCGCGCGTACCGAGAATCGGTACGCCCTTCGGCTCGGACGACTGCACCGACGGCTCTGGAACTGGAGGCACAGATGAGCCGACGGGATCCTCAACTCTCGCCGGGGGAACCGGGGAGAGGGGAATTTCAGCTTCACCAGCCGACAACCCGTCTAACGGGTCGAGAAATATCTCAACCGCGTCGGCGGGTGTCTCGGTCAACTGGCCTGACGGGGACACCGTGAAGCCAGTGGCCGAAGCTGAAGCATCGACCGAAGTCGACTGTCGACAAGGGGAGGGAGATCTTTCCGCTCCCAAGGCGTCGCGATGGGACTTACCCTTACTCTTTTTGACTGAGAAACGGTCCAGAAGAGGTTGGACCCTCGCCTTTTGTCGAGAGGGTCATGCAAAGCTCATAAGGAAGCCGAATGAGGCGCCGAGAGAGCGGGACAAATGCCCGATCTAGAGATGGAAGGCCTGCACCGCCTCCTCTCGAGAGACTATCATCTGCTCTGGTTGTTCCATGAAACCCGCAGCCCTTGACACCTGTCGGGCCTCCTTCGATTTAACTGGAGGAAATCTCTTTCGGGACCCCCAACTGAAGGCAGACATACGATCTTCAAGGACATAGATCGAAAAGGAAGAGCATAGGTACCAAGCCTGCGGTTAGTGCTCAAGGCCCAAGCAGTAGGCCGCCGCGTAGGCGGGTCTGTCCGAGACATTTTCTGCCCGCAGGGACATCTCCGAAATCCGGGAGTCGATTTATCCATCGCAGCCGCGAGGAGAAGACGACCAAAGTATTTTGTAAATATTTGAAACAAGTTTCAAAGTTTGAAGAGTTAGGCACCATGTCTTAATTGCAGAGCGTTAAGGAGGGAACCTGAGCTTCCAAGCGGTAAGGAAGATCTGGCGTCATGGGGCGGAGCCGAGAGTTTTACCACCCGGGTGGGTGGGAGGAGCTAGCTTGAAGACCTTCCGGCAAGATTTAAAGCGGCAAGGAACCTGCCAGATAGTGTGGATGAACAACATATCCATGTCCCTAGAAATGGAACTTACAATGTAAAGACAGGCAGTTTTAAGCTAAAACAAAGTAAAACACCAGTAAAAACACTACAAATGGTGTGGTACATATCAAATACATAACGGATTGTAGTAGAATACCACATTTATCTCCACACGAGTGGTAAGACCTTTATAACAAACTTGTGGCTTCGCCACTCGCGTGTTATGGGTTCTACTCACAAACCCCCCCCCCCCAAAGCTGTAAAAGGAAAAAGTATTAGGGTTTGGGGTTTTTGGAGTTTTGGCGAATCAGTGGTGGGGTCTTCCTTGGGGCTGTCAATCCTAATGCTCACCCCTCCTCCCAGCCTGTAGCCTCCAGTCCAAAGCACAAGGTACAGTTCTAAGGCAGTGCCTCATAGAGATACACTCTTCAAAGGCAGAAGTACGTCTCACCACATGTTGCCAACACAGTTTGTTGTAGCTTTCTTTATGTAGGGCCCTGGATGCTCTACTTGAAGAATGGCGATCATGTGTGAAGTTGTTTGCTCAGGGAATGGGTCAAGCACTAGGGTTGACAACCTCAAGGTAGATCCCACCACCAATTTTCAAACAAAGGAAACTTTCAGCTACACCTCCAAGATAGCACAATACACTGCACACTAGCGTATGATAAAAATATACTCTTTTTTTCCCCTTCATGTCCCACCACCAACTTGCCAAGACTCCAGAGACCCAAAACCCTAATATTTTTTCCTTTTTGCTGTTGGGGCTAGGGGTTGGGAGTTAGGGTTGAAAAACCTAATGCCGCATTTCCCTACTTGTGTGGCATTAAGTTACCCTAACATGTGCATTAATAAAGTTCTTTGCAAAGAATTTTCTTTCTTTTTGAGATAGTGGAATTGTATCCTCACTCATGCAGGCCCTTTGGGACCTGTGTGAAGGGTTGCAGATATGCAGGGCCCTTTAAGCTGTGCGCTATGGTAAGATTCTTTCTGCCTATAGAAGTGCAGGGTCCAGTACATTAAAGGAATAATGCAGAAAGGGTATGTGTCATGCTGGGATAACGTCATGCCTCGGGTGGTTAGGCACAAGGCTTCAGGTCAAGTGCGTCCAACACCCAGGAAGTGACATTATCCCAGCACGGCACAGACACCCTGCCATGCACTATTCATATTATACAATGGCGTATTTGTATGAGCAGCAAAAATAAAAAAAAGACTGAAAAAATACATTTTAAAATACCTTTTTAGTTATCTATAAGAGGTGTAAGTATACATATTAAAAAAAGAGGTTGTTTCAGTGTCAGTCAGTAGGTGGTACAGCTCAACAATGCGGTGTAGTGTTGTGAAGTCTCTGCCACTCTCAAGGAGCAAGCTGTTTTTTTCAGTTTTTTTTTTCTAACATACACTTCAAGCCTGTTATGGAATTATATTGAGCAGGACAGCGGGGAGCTGAAGTGGCCGGCAAGAATCGGCACCCATCAGTGAGTTCTGGAAGAATTTTTTATTTTGTTGTTTTTCAGGTTTTTTTTTCTGCATTTCAACTCGGGTAGGCAGTTATACTGAGCTGGACAGCAGGGGACAGAAGTGGCTGGTGAGGATCAGCAACCATTGGTGAACTGTGCTGACTGAAATGTGGTATTAACAGATGCACTCACATGCTAATTCAGTCAGTCAGCAGGGACTAACGGACTGCCGTGAAGCCAATCATTATCACAGCTTTTACAGTTGGAAGTAGGGAATCTTGTCTGTGGAGAGCAGGTCTGTCTCAAATAACTAAATGTCTGTCAAATAAGTTGTAAAGGAGATCTAATGGCTTTTTGTTTTACTGTGATGTAAATCTTTTTTTTTTTTTTTTAATTAAAAAAAAAAAATGGATGTTACCCAAGTAGAGTCTGTGGCTGCAGTGAGTGGTGTGATGCTGACTGCAAACATGGCTTTCACTCTGATTGAAGACAGGAGTTGCTCTGATTGACTGAGTCCTTATGTGCTGGGACTAGATCCGTGATGTTATGCTGGGATAACATAGCTGGTCCAGTCCCAGACTGACCAATCAGAGCTCAGCATTCGTTCTTGCTATTGTATAATCACTCTTTACACATTCACTCTTCACAAATTCAGTACACATTCACTCTTTACATGTTTTTCACACATTCAGTAGACATTCACTCTTTTTTTTTTTTTTTTTAATTCTGACCCCAAATTTTCAAGATAGTCATTTAAGACTGCCTTTATAAACATGCCATTTATCATTTGCAACATTCTGGCAGGAATGTTATATCACACCATAAGTGCAAAAACACGTGTTGTCCAGGATTTGAAAAATGATGCCTGTCATGCTTATGAGGTGGTATGGAAAACCGGGTATGCTGAAAGTTTGGAGTCAAAATATTGAAAATGAACTTGTGAGTGAACTATGAAATACGATAAGGTTCAGTCATAACCTAGGCAGTTTTCCATATTTATACGCCAAATTTCATGAATTCAGAAGGTGAAAAATTTCAAATCCCCAGAAAAAGTCATTCCTCATCACAGAAATGTCATTCTGCCAAACAGGTATGAAAATCCGTTTTGGCCAGGATTTGAAAAATGACAGCTGTCAACTTCATGAGGTGGTGTGAAAAAATGGCAATGTTGAAATTTTTGGGTCAAAATATTTGAAATTACCAAAGTTACGAGTGAGCGTAGAAAAATGTCAACGTACAGTGGTGTCCCCCAGGACGAAATGCACTTTTAAAGCACTCTGCAGTATGCTGCAGCAGACCTACTGAATAAAGCAAAGTAATTTCAATGGCAATTAGTCTCCTTTGTCATGTAGGAAAATTGTGGCATTCACATCATGCTGGCAGTGTCACATTTTCCTGAATGGCAAAGAGGACTAATTACCATTGAAATTACATTGCTTTATTCATTAGGTCTTCTGCAGGACTTTGCAGAGTGCTGCAAAATGCTTCAAATTGCATTTCATCCTAGAGGACACCACTGTATGTGCATAACTTAGCCATTTTTGCATATTTTGACCCCAAATTTCCAACATAGCCTTCTTATGATCTCACCTCATGAGCAAGGATGATGAAAATTTTCAAATCCCATCTGAAAGAAGATTTTGCAACGTGACTACAAAATCACCTTTTGGGCCTGATTTGAATAATTCCACCACCATTAGTCATCAGGTGGGGTCCCAAAAAGCCATATTGAAAATCTTGGGCCCAAATATGCAAAAAATGAGAAAGCTGTACATAAACGTTCAAAACCCCATTGAAATACACTGCTCCACATTTACCTTGATTTCTCATACTGCAGTCACAGATTTCAGCAGCAAAATGTGTCTTCAATCAGAGAGTGGACCTTCGTCCTGGGAGACGTTCAGGTGAGTGAGGGTATATGTGTGGTGCGGTAGGTTCTAAGAGGGAGGTCGTGGTGGGAGTGGGGGTGGGAGGCACATCAGCGAGGGACTGTTTTCTGTTTTACAGGTTATTTAAAAAAAAAATAACACACACACACACACATATATATCGGGGGACAGTTTTCTTTATTTCAGGGATATTTTAAAAATGGGGACTGGGCATCTCAGTGTCGCACTCATGTTCAACAGCACTGGGGATGGGCACCCCACTGCAGCAACCTACATAAAGGGAACAGGGGCTGGCAACCCGGGGACGGGTGTCAAGAGAAACAGTGCTGGGGATGGTCACCCCAGTCTGTTTATACTGAAACAAATACACAAACACTGGGAAGAGCCAGCCCAGTGGCACTGAGGGTGGAGGCACTGGCACCAGATCTCATGCCATGCCGGCGACCAGAGTTTGGGAACAGACCCAGGTTGTCAGGGATCGGTTGGGAGGGGAGCAGGACTGAGCATCCCAATGGATGCTCTCCTCCTCCGGGTGGGGGCACGCCAGGTGGTGCCAGCGCCGTTGTCCTGCCGCTGGTGGAAGCACAGGAGGTGGGGGAACATGGCTCTCATAAGTCAGTGGAGGGCAGAGTTTGGTGCTCGACTACAAAATGCATTAGCACGTCGTCAGTCTGGACAAACATCCTTTGCGCTGGTGCCTCTAGGGGTTGGGATTGCACAAGAAAAGAAAGGGGGAGAAAAACAAACAAAAAAAACACTCTGCTGGCATCACGCAACATGACACTGGGATCCTGGTACACCAGGACCTAGCTGAATACCGAGGAAGGAGGAGGTATCCCCCTAAGACTGATGCCAAATAAAAAAAAAGAAAGATTTGGAAGGGCGGCCAGGTCACCGGGGATGGGGGTGGGATTAAGAAGCAGTACCGGTGTTGGGCATCCTGATCCACTGGATGGATGGAAGGATAGACAGATACAGAAACAGACAGGTGGATGGATGAAGGATGTGCAGACATAAAGAGACAGAGAGCAGGGCAGGGATTGGTGGCTCACTGCAGCTCACAGCAGAACTGTAGTTGTGGGTGCAGAAGTCAACAAATGGAAATTAATTACCTACCGTAATTCTTGATCTTCTCTTGTATGTTCACCATTCATTACTGCTAAGGTGTAAGCCGGAGGCGCGCACCCACCACGGGAGGGTTTTTTTTTTGAGAGAAGTCGGTACCAACGGCGCCACCCCCGAGAGCGACGCACTATGTGGTGCATGCGGGGCGGCTGTTAGGCGTTGCAAAATCCTCCTCCATCCCAGTTCTGTAAGCCGGAGAGGCGAAATAAGGATAGGAAAAGGACAGCGAGGCAAGAGAGCCGAGGGACAGGTAAAGATATAAACTGAGAAAGGAATAAGCCGATAGAGGACAGAAAGAGGAAAACCCTACGCTATGGAACTGCAGGATCTCACTCCTGAGGTGGCTCCTACGGAGGAACAGATAAGGGAGAGTAAGAAGAAGGAAAAAGAAGGAGAGAGAAGGGGATGTTGGGAGGGGGATAAATTCTGCCAAACTGAGATATAATTGGTTTAAAGGCTTGTAAGCTCAGAACCAAAGGTAAGGGAGCAAGGATCCCATCCAAGAGAAGCTGGCGAAAAAGATTCAACCGAACCTTTCGCACAGTTTAGTACACAAAAGGCAGGCTTTCAAAAGCTCCCCGCATCCCCGAACCTTATTCAAGCTGTGAGCTCACAGACTGCCAAGGCCGAAATCTGTTCCGGAGGGAGAGCGCCCAACTAGGAAGGGGAAGGGAGCCCACTAGCACCTAGTTGCGTGCCAACACAGATGTGTGTGGAAAGGTGGGTATTTGAAGCCCTACAGAGGGCACCCCTTTGCGGAAAAGGACAAAGTAGGAACTCAATCCGATTCCCTGGAGGCAAAGGCAAAAATCAGATCACCAGCTCAAGGCAACTTTAGTGC
Organism: Neoceratodus forsteri; assembly: GCA_016271365.2. NCBI lineage: Eukaryota > Metazoa > Chordata > Ceratodontiformes > Ceratodontidae > Neoceratodus > Neoceratodus forsteri. The sequence continues at coordinate 423,818,419 of CM057459.1, read as the reverse complement.
CAGAGCAGTGTTTAACTAGCAGAGACTGGTGAAAACAGGAGGACCCAGAGATGCCAGTGGGGTCCTAGACCAAGGGAACAGAATCATTTAAGGAAAGGTTTTAACTGGTGATTGAAAAACATGGCTTAAGAAGGGGCCAAGAGGTCACCTTCAGGGGCAATCAGAAAGAGTTCCCTCAGGAGAAAGAGAAATTCTACTCGTTCCCCTCACTTTCCAATTTTATGCTATCCATTCTGAGAGAAGAACGGAAGACTCAAGTTTTTAAGGATTCAGACTTTAAGGTCATGAGTAGAAGGGAGGAGGAACAGGCAGGGAGGAGGGGATGCTGAAGGAAGAGGCCCACGAGGGGAAGGTGGGCGGGTATCAGTAATGAATGGTGAAGATACAAAAGAAGATCAAGAATTACAGTAGGTACATAATTTCCATATCTTCCCTAGTCAGTCTTCACCATTCATTACTGCTTGGGTGAGTACCAAGCCCCCATGAAGGGGGACTAGAAAAACCCTAAGGGAACAAGACCCTCAGCCTCCTGCTGGTGAAAAACAGAAGGAAGAGACCCTGGCATTACTAGACAGAAAGCCTAAGGCCGAGGAGAGCTAAGAGGTGCCCCCTGGAGATGAGGAGATGGAGGAAGCCCCTGCAGAAGCCTCCTAGCCCTGGAAGAAAAGAGGCGGGTCCCTCAGAAGGCGGAGCGAATCACCCTACGTCGGGTCAGGGGTGACAACCTTGATAGATGAAGCTATGCCATCCGCCTAATGCAGATCGCTGTCCTCGAAAGCCTGGAAGCCACCTCACTGGCGTAATAGGATGCCCATGCTTGGTGCCTTGCTAGTTCCAGGCCTATAGCGGAGAGGGCAATGGCCTGTCCGGATTAGTCTGTATCAGGCATTGATACTGGAGGTTGAGAGAGCATCGACCACAAGTGCCTGTTATAGACAGCATAGTGTGCATGATGTGATGCAATGCACAACATCGCACAAGAAGAAGAGAACACTCTTCGCCCCACCGGTCAAATCATAGGGAATCTGAGTCCAGTGGATGGTCATGCACCAGGTATCGGCATCCAAAAGGAGTCTCCAGGAACACCAATCCTGAGGGTGGGTTGGGGAGAGACACTCAGATGGAGCACAACACCTCCTCCTCCTGCAGTCTGCCGGAGCTAGGATTGGGTCGGCTTGAGACTGCCAGGTGCGGATAGATGCCTCCTGGAAAGGAATAGGCCAGGATGGCACCACCAGATGCTGAGCACTGAATTCACCAAGGAATTCACACATCTCCTGCTCAGTATTGTCACATCTGATATAGGAGATACGAGGTCCCCAAACATCCTCGAAAGGAAGCGCTGATAATCAGTATCGGAGGAAAGGTGAGCAAGGGTTCCTCTCCCTCTGAGGAGAGAGCCGAGGAGGATGGGGGACTCGAATGCTCAGATGACTCCTGCAGCAGAGGGGACAGGCGAAATACCCACTCTTGCATGTATCTAACATAAGACAGGAAGGCCGCCGCAGTGCCTCTGAACGTCTCCCAGGATAACGGCCCTGTAGGACCGACATGGCTTGGAAGAGAAGGAGGTGGCTGCAGAGGAATGGGAAAGGGGCACCTACGAGAAGGCAACTGTCCTCTGTCAGGGCTCTGAAATCCGGGGAACAGAGCCTGACCTGGCGGGGTCCCTGAAATCAAACCAGGTCAAAAGACGAACCCTGGGGATGCAAACTCTGGAAGAGCCCAACCAGGGAATCTCCCTTGTGACGTGCCTGGGGCTGCATGGGTCCAGAAGGGCAACCCACGGCTGCGCCATCGGAAGGGTCCCCCGAGCCCAAGAAGGAAAGGTGGGGTTCAGTGCTATTGCTCTGTCCTACATCCCGAAAGGTGGCAGAAGGGAGCAGACGCCCCTCACCCCTGCCCCTCAACCTCTCAGACTCTAAGGAAGCCCTACTCCTCGACTCCAGTGATGGGGTCCGTTGACCCCAAGACCCCCGGGGATAGAGTCTCCAATCCACCCCGAGAAGGTGCAGCAGCACCAGGGTTGGCAGCTGCCACTGTCTTCTCTGGGGGGGGGGCAGCCCCATAGACTCCAGGCCACCCCCAGACTGGGAGTCCTCGGAGGAAGACTGTTCTGGACACTCAAAAATGGAGGCACTGGGTCGCCTGACACCGCACCTCCCAAAGGACTCTGACTCCTAAGAATCAGGGTGCGTGACTGGGTCCTCGTCTGAATTGTCCATTTCCGGAGAAGAGTAGACCAGCAGGACCTCGAAGCTGGCTACCCCAAGAGTCCACTAGGAAGCGGCGCCGTGGACAGCGTCGGTGTCACGCACAATGCCGACCGCTCCCAGCACCTCACCCACAGCACCGATACCTGGTCCCAACTTGCCAATGGCCCTGGTCTAATCCCCAGCACTGTGCGCTGCCTCAGAATCCAACATGGCGCCACCAGCGGAGTTGACCAGAAAAGTGATGCCGCTCGCCGAGATCTGAGATGGCACCAGCAGGCGGCATTGAGAGTCCACCAGTGCTGGACCCAGCAACCATGGGCCACGACACTGGGGGAGTCTGCACCTCCGAGGAGGGGACTGCCGAGGCGGTGTCCCTGATGCGACCCCAGGAGGGGCCACGACGTTCCTCCGACACCACAAAAGAGGCCTCCTCCTTGGCAAGGCTTGAAGATGAGGAGGCCTCCTCTCACTGGACCATATAGGCCTGGGAGGGGACCTGGAGGATTGGCCTAAAGTCCTGGCCTGGAAAACCCGGGATTGATGCCGTCCTCCGAAAGTCGGCAGGGCCTTGCCGACTTTAAATGTGCGGACTTTGAGAACACGGTGGTCCATTGAGAAACAGGCGTCACATCTATCCATGTCATGGTTAGGCCCCAGGCACCAAAGGCAGACGACATGCCGGTCCGTCACGGAGAAATGTCAGCCACAGGAGCACCGACGTATGGAGGCACGGCCCACTTTCAACTTTCGCGTGGCTCCCGAACCGGACATGACGTGAAAACAACTTTAACATACAGAAAAGCACCCAGCGCTGTCGAAAAAAATAAAAAGAAACAGTCTTACCGGTGTCAACAGCGTCGGGAAAATCAAACTGGGATGCAGGGACTTCTACGCTTCGAACGAACTAAGCCTAATGGCGCAGTTGCAAACACTTCTCAGACGCGCAACTAGTGCTACCTTAACAGCGGGAGAAACAGAACTAGGATGGAGGAGGAGTCTGTGGCGACTAACAGCCGCCATTCGTGCATCGCTCTCAGGGCTGGCTCCATTGGCGCCGACTCCTCTCCAAAAAAATTAAAAAAAACCTCCCGTGGCGGGTGCGCACCTCTGGCTTACACCCAAGCAGTAATGAATGGTGAAGACTGACAAGAGAAGACTGTCTGCTGTTCTCATACTGAGAAGTGGGCGATCTGCTCCTTTCGCTAAACTTGGAAACCTTGATTCTGGGGTGCCCAGAAAAGGTATTTCTTGTAACTTTTTAAGAAAAAAAATATCAGAATCTAGCTAAATGGGTCCCGTTTTGCTAGGTTCTGATGTTTGTTTGTTTGTTTTTTTAAAAGAGATAATTTTATGTATTTTTAATGTCTGTAAATTTAAAACGTTCAATGCAGTACAAAGAATATGTAGCACCTATAACAATAAAGTCACACAGAAACAAATCTTAATGTAAACAAACTCATTCAGGACATAACAGATATTTGACTTGAATTAGCCAAGTGTGGGATTTGTTGTTGGCCTGAATGAATTTGTTTCATTAACACTGTACCCAATACCTCCATATGAAGTCCGAACCATCCACTGATTCTCATAATACAAAATGGTCACCCAGGGTATAATGAGTTAAGATGTGTGCCTGATTTTAGCATGCCCTGCTTGTGCATACATTCACTAGAACACTATTATTTAAATACTGCATCCCACAGACATATTTACAAATATAATTTCAGAATGGACATTTTTGTGAAAATGTGTTCAATATAAAATGCATTGGTTAACGTATATATATATATATATATATGGTCAGGGATTCTGCATAAAGTGTTTTTAATATGATGTAATGATTTAATGACTTACTTGTTCACTACTGGGTGATTTCCTAATCATCTGCATATTTACCACTATAAATCAATGAGCACTTCTGTGTGTAACAGATCTCTCTGAAGAAACTTGATTACATCCAAGTGAAACGTCAGTAGTCTGCGGTGGTGCCGTGATGTCATCATTGTTGCATTCAGCAGTATATTACTGCTCCTAAGTAGGTGCCGAGTTTTTTGCTGCACCATGTTTTATAATAAACGGTAAGCTTTTGTCATTTAAAACTGTTTCAGTGTGATTTTGTGTTTACAGGTGCTATATACTCTTCGTACTGCATTCAACTTGTTTTTATTTAGCACCATAACATTTTTACCTAGTGCTCTTCTCCTTTTGATTACAAATTTAAAAGGTAAAAAGCAAATGGCAGCCATCTCGACTGATTATTTTCCATGTGATCAGTACTTTTCCTCCACGACAAGTAAATCTGGCAAATAAGCACTCGTGATCATTTTTTTTTTTTAACCTCGAACTTGAACCTTAACTCAAAAATGGTTATAACTCTAAAACAGTGTCATATTTGTTCACCAAATATTTAAAAGGCATACCCTTGGCACAGGCTCAAACCTGAAAATGTCAAATTTCATGGAAACATTCCTCACCATCTAGGCTGTAGATAACAGCAAAAATACAAAATGTTAAGCAAATACATATTTTTGTTTTGTTTTTGGTGCTCCATATCTCAAAAACTGTACAAGATGCGAACATGAAACTTTTCAGGATTTGAGACTCTGAAAACTGACTGTGCACGCCTGGTTTTGGTTTCTTTTGTCAAACGATGCCAAAATTATTACAGTGCAAAAAAAAAAAAAACAACAAAAAAACAGGTTACTCACCTGTAATGGTAGTTCCCGGAGTGTTATATGATGTACAGCCACATTCTGGCAGTGTTCTTTTCCCTTTAAGGCTTGCCTAAATGCCTTCAAGCTGGCTCCTCTCACCCACTCGGGTGGTAGCTCCCTTGGCACCATCCCGTGATATATAATAACTTTATATGTACAGCACCTTTCAAACTATCAAGGCGCGTTAACAGTAAGAAGATAAAACAGAATATGATAAAAACACAATTAAATACAGATAGCAATACAATTCCATAGCTTCAATCAAATCAAAGAATAGGCTTGGTGCCATAGATAGGTTTTGAAGGCCTGCCCGAAACACCCCATAGTCGCGCACTCCCGGAGCTGACGGGGTAGAGAATTCCAAAGGTTTGGGGCCGCATACATAAATGCACGGGCCCCCAGTGATTTTAAGGATACCCTTGGAATCTTTAGCAACCCCTTGTCAGTCGTGTGGAGAGATTTCCCGGGGCAGTAAGGAACCAGAAGCTCTTTCAGGTAGTCCGGGGCCCATTCTATGTAGGGCTCTATAAGTCAAAAGTCCAACTATGAAGATGATTCGCCGCTGAACTGGCAGCCAGTGCAGTTCACGCAGCATCGGGGAGATATGACACGTCTGGGGAGTTCCCGTCAACAACCGGGCTCCAGCGTTCTGCACCAGCTGCAAGAAGCGGATATCAACCCCCCGTAGCTCTAGATAGAGGGAGTTGCAATAATCAAGGTGTGAGGTCACAAAGGCATGGACCAGCATAGGAAGACCACTGGACAGAACTAGGTGCTTGACCCTGGAGATGTTCCTCAGATGATAAAAGGAGGACTTGACAACTGCCGACACCCGAGATCGCAGTGTCAATCCATCATCAAGAATCACCCCCACGTCCCGCACCCATTGAGAGGCAAGCAGCTGGAAGCCCCCCAGGAAGAGTCCATAGGCAAACCAGCTCCCAACCCCTCTATCTGGCGACCTGGGTCCACAACTATCACAACAGTGTTTCCCCAAGTTCAATGTCAGCCAGCTGGAATTCATCCAGTCCCGGATTTCAGTGAGGCAGTTATTAAATACAAAGAGTGCTCTATTCTGGTCAGGTGCAAAAGACAGGTAGAGCTGGGTATCATCAGCATAGTAGTGAAACCTCAGCCCATACCATCTTACAATGTCTCTGAGGGGCAGCATGTACACCACGAACAACATGAGGGACAATACCGAACCCGGAGGAACCCCACATGACAGAGAGACCGGGTTGGAGGAATAAATCCCTGACACCACCCTCTAAGTTCTGCCAGTGAGGAAAGATTTAAACCATCTGAGAACTGTACCAGACAGGCCACAGATGAACCTCAGGCATTCAAGCAGAACCCCATGGTCCACAGTGTCAGACGCTGATGAGAGATCAAGAAGAACCAAGATGGAACAGCTTTTCTGATCTCAGATCTTACCCACTGGAAGCAGGAATCAGTATGCCATTTGCCAGGAGAGGTTGGGTGGGTCAGTGTGGATGTACATCAAATACCACTCCTAGAACTACTGTTACAGGTGAGTAACCTGTTTTTTAGGGACGTAGATATGATGTACTGTACTACCAACACTGCAGGCAGACTCCTAACAATTCTCTGGGAGGAGGAAGCAAGGTGCACGCCCTTATTTAGGGAACAGAGATTGGAGAACAGAGACCACAAAACCAGCATCCTGACATGAATCAAGGTCAATTAGCAGCCCTGCAGATTTCCTGGATGGGGACATCCCTGGAAGCAGCCACTAAGGCAGTTGTATGATGGGTGGAATGAGCCCTTATCCCTATGGGAGGCTCCCTACCCGCCAACCTATAGCACAGGATGATGCAGAATACAATCCACCTGCCAATATTCCACTTAGCTGCTGGTCTGCCAGGTGTGGCTTCAGCATAGGTGAAAAGAGGTGGCAAACCTCTCCTGAATTCCAACTGTGCGCTCCTTATAATATGCAAGCGTTCGACACAGGACCAGTGTATGGAGTCTATGCTTGGCCTCCGAGGTGTGACTGGAAAATAACACAGGGAGATATATCACTTGGCTAAGGTGAAACTCACACACAACCTTCAGGAGGAACTTCAGGTTGGGACAAAGGACGACTTTGTCCCTGTAGAAAACCAGATAAGGAGACTCCACCAAGAGCACTTGGAACTCACTGATCCTTCTTGCTGACAAGATAGACTCCAGGAAGGTGGCCTTCTAAAACAGGTGAGAGATATCACACCTGTGCATCGGTTCGAATGGCTTGCCCATGCGCTTTGCCAAAACCAGGAACAAGTCCCAAAGTGGTGGTGGTTCATGGACAAGAGAGGAAATGTGGTCAGGGCCTTTGAAAAAGTGCCAGACTGCCTTTTCCTGCGCTACTAACAGCATACCAGATCAAGCTCAGTATGCAAAGGTAGCTGCCAGCTGCACCTTAAGAGTCTGCTCTATGTCCATGTGACGCACAAAAGCACCACTGTTGAGCACAATAAAAAGTATTTTTTGACAAAACCACTTCTTCCATCACAGGTGTAAATTAGTAGCCCCCCCTGTCAATGTTTTCACGTCAGACTGATGCTTTTTCTGAAAAGGATCAGTGTGATGTGAAACAATGTTTTGGGAGGAGGTGCTACTGTGTAATTTACACCTGTAGTGGAAAGAAGTGTTTTTATTGAGTAAATACTTTTTATCATGCTCCAACAGTGGTGCTTCTGCGTCTTGCCTGGACGTACAGTCGGGTATTATGTGTGCCTGCTTGTGCTGCCTTTACTTGGCTCTATCCCTGGTATCTGGCGGCTCACTTTTTGTTTAAATGCACCTTAAGGGTTGTTGACTGAAGGTCTGACTGAGAGGGGGATCAAAGGTAATTGAGAATGCTAGCCACCAGACAAGATAAATGAGCAAGTCCCTTGCCCTGGCATCAAATGGAGAACCTCTTCCATTTGAAGGCACAGCATTTTCAAGTCGACTGCTTCCGAGAAGCCTCAATCACAGTGAGGATATCTTCGGAGAAACCCACAGCCTGGAATTCTAGCTGCTCAGGAACCAGGCTGTCAGGTGCAGGGATTGAGGGTCCAGATAGAGTACCTTTCCCTGATTGCAAGAGAGTAAGTCCAGGCAGAGGGGAACATGCCACGGGAGCCTGCTGCTGAGGCTGAGGAGATTGAGGTACCAGAACTGGTGGGTACAGTCCGTAGCCACCAGGATCATCCATGCCTTGTCCCTCCTGGCTTTGATCAGCATTTTGTGGATCAGAGGAAATGGACGGAAGGCACAGAGGAGGCCTGGGGTCCAGAGTGTCAAGAAGGCATCCCCCTGCAGTGTTCCATGCTGTGGAGGGGGAGGGCACAATACAGCCTCAGCTTTGCATTCTCCCTGGAGGCGAACAGGTCAATCAGAGGGGTGCCCCAGTGGGAGAACAGGCTGCGTACTACCTCCAGATGGACAGACTATTCATGAGATCCATCTGGGGGCCGGTCACAGTGAAGGGTGCGAAGCCCATTGGGAGTGTCCAGTTGCGTCAGTCCTGACAGAGGATGAGCCAACCTCCCTGGAGACTACGGGGGGGGGGTGCACAATACCTCTGGCGGAGATCCCTAGGGGCTGGGACTATGGAAAAGGGTCTCTGCCGGAAATGCAATGCCGCCTCCCAAAAGGGAGCAGGCCAGTGGGGCACCACAAGGGTGTTTGCACTGAAATCGCCTAGGAAGGCGCACGTTGAGTGCTCCGGATTGTGCTGAGTGGGTGGGGTGATACGCAGGTCCTCCAACATCCTCACGAGGAAACGCTGATGCTTTGTAAGATTAGCAGCAGGGGAGATGTGGACAGAGGGTTCCTCTCCTCCCGAAAAGGAGGATGAAGAAGCGGAGGACCTCATAGATTCAGTGGCTGGTTGCTCAGGGGGAGGTTCGAACACCTGCCTATCCACGGCCCTAACATAAGAGGGAAAATGAGCAGTCACAGCCCTGAACTGTTCCCAGGAGAGAGGTCTGCTAGGACCAAGAATGCCTGGGAGAGCAAGAAAAGGTGGCAGAGGAGTTGGGGCAGAGCAGACAAAAGGAATTGACTGTCCTCTGCCTGGGCAAAATAGCGCACCTGGAGCCCCAAGGGAAGAGGGAGCTCCGGAAAACTCAACAGCCAACAGCTGATCAACCATACTGCAACTGCTGAGGCTGTGCCCTGAATATTCCCCCCTGTGAGGTGACCGGGGCTGTGGAACTCCAGAAAGAAGGTCCCTTACCTCTAAAGAGCTCGAGGAGACCGAGAAGGAAGGGTGGAAATCCTCACTGCGACTCCTTCCTGAATCCGTGTGGGTCCAAAAAAAAGGGCCGCTGTGTCAAACTCCTACCCCTTGACCCCTCTGAGTCCGGCAGGGCCCTCCTCCTCGCAAACGACACCCTAGGGTAGCTGACAACTCTGGTCAGTCCCCGAAGGGAACATCCAGGTAGTAGCACCCTCCCCTCCTGTGGGTGCTACGATCAGCCCCAAAGTTGGGCGATCCAGGCACGTCACCTGAGGGGTTACCACCACTGAGGGGTCAGAAAATCCTCAGAGGCCAGGCTGCAGAGCAATAGTGGCCTGCACCACTGCCTACTGGTCAGCACCCCTGACCCTAGACCGGGGGGGGCAACTGCCCGCTCCTCAGAGGGGGGCTGATTTTGGTCAGTTGAGGACACTACCAGGGTGTCCATGTGAGCAGCCAACTCCAAAGAGTCAGACCGCTTGTCTGACTTAGAGTCCTCCTCCGAAGAGGTGGAGACCGAAGTCCGATGCCAGACAGTACATGGATGCCCACTGCCATCCCCAAAGGGGGGTACCAATCCGGGTGAATGCACAATGAGTTGGTGCTGAAGCCCACAACCGCAGTGCGAATGGTGCGTGAAGAACACATGGCGCCGAGGGCGGCAGCAGCATCGGAGCCCGTGTGCGTCACGGCGCTGTCCCAACCCAGGGCGCCGACGACAGCTCCAACAGCTCTCTTGGTGCTGCAAATGGCACAGAGAGCAGTACCCCCACGGCACTGTGTCCTCGCTTGACGCTGTATGTGGCACCAGAGCTAGACACAGCACCGTGCTCAGCCTCGGCACCGTGAACAGCGCCGAGGTGAGAAACAGTCGAGGATGGCACCGTAGAACCTCCTATAGCGCTGTCAGCACCATCAATGCTGCAAACATCACCGACAGCAGAGACGGTGCTGAGTGATGGACCGGTGCCGATCACTGCGCCATCAGGGATTACAGCGGCACGAACGGTGCCAAGGCCCAAGACGGCATCGAGGACGGTGCCGACCCATGCTTCCCAGCCCAAGGCGACGACACTAGGGAGCCTTCACCCCCGATGGGGCGATTGCCAATGCGGTACCTACCGCCAGCCCCCGGGAGGACAGACGGACTGGGCCTCCTACACCACGGAAGGGGCTTCTGCAGCGGCAAGGCTACTAGGAGCAGAAGCCCCCTCCTCCACGGTCCATATAGAACTGGGAGGGGACCTGGAGGAAAGGCCAAGAGAACGCGGCACGGCCCGATGAGTGCGCGCCCATCCCCTGAAAGTCGGCGGAGCTCATCCAATTTTCCATGCACGTTGCTCGATGACACGACAGTCTAAGGAAAAGCAGGTGTCACACGAATCCATGTCATGAACCGGGACAAGACACGCGAGGCAGCAGTCATGTTGGTTGGTGACGAAGTATTTACGGCCGCACGGGTACCGTTGCATAGGGGGCCGTCCTGAAGATTTCTTGACCCCCCGACCAAGACATGACCTACGGTAAAACAAGCGAAACAAGACTCGACGTTGCTGAGAAAATAGAGAAAAGAAACAGTCTTACCAGCAGCGTCGAGTGGAGGCACTAACAGAACCGGCAGAAGTAGAAAACTATCATGGCATTGACGAATTTTGGCGTTGATAATGGCTTTTCACAGAGTAGGCCTCTAGATGTAGCAGCAGCTCCTCACGAGGTGTGACCTCTACGACGGGAGATGAAGAACTGGTGGGAGGGTGTGGTTGACAACAACTAATGGCCAACCCGCGAGCGCCACACAGTGCGTCATCCTCGGGGGTGGCGCTGACAGTGCATCGGCCGCTCATCCCCCCCCCAAAAAAAGCTCCCGCAGGGTTGTAACCTCCGGCCACATTACCCAAAGGTGATGAATGGTGAAGACTGACACAGATAAGATCTCCCATAGTGGATTACTTCCTTAGGTTTAGGGAAAGGCTGAAGGAGCTTATGGGCACAGCCCAAAGCAACCCGACAGCTGCCCAACAGAAACAAAAAAGTGTGGTATGACCGCAGAGCCAGAGCTCACTTGTACACGGTGGGTCAGGAAGTCATGGTCCTTATTCCGGTCCAGAAGGACAAGCTGCAGGCTGAGTGGGAAGGACTGTACAAAGTGGTTAGAAAGTTAAATGATGTCAACTATATCACAGAGTTAACCAACAGAAGACATACAGAAAGAATGTACCATGTCAACAGGATGAAGCCATATGCTAATAGGGCTGACATGGTGTTTGTAGTATGTAGTCCTGGGGAGGGGACGGACAAAGAAGACCCTCTTCTGGACTTGCTGAAAGAAAGCACGCAGAAGTCCTCTGTGGAGGCAGTTAAATTGTCTCCCCAGCTGGCCCCGGACAAGTACCAGGAAGTAACGGAGGTTTTTGCAGACTTTGCCCGACTGTTTAGCACCAAGCCTGGACTAATCCCCTTAGCGAAGCACAATGTGGAGACAGGGACACAGACACCCATATGGCAGACAGAATATCGGGTGTCAAAGGTTGTCCAAAAGGACATTAGGAGGGAGGTGGAGGAAAGGCTGGATTTAGGGGTAATCCAGAGATCCCACCGCCCCTGGGCCTCACCCATAGTCCTTGTGCCCAAGCCAGATGCCTCTACTCGTTTCTGTGTGGACTTAATGCAGTCACGAAGTCAGACGCCCACTCAATGCCCTAGATGGACGAACTCCTGGACAAGTTGGGAGGGTCGACATACCTTATGACTACTGACCTGACAAAGGTGTATTGGCAGGTCAAGTTAACTGACAGAGCTAGGAGAGGTTGGCCTTCATCGCTCTGATAGACTTATTTGAGTTTAAAGTAATGCCTTTCAGAATGACGAACGCCCCAGCCACTTTCCAAAAGTTGGTGAACCAGGTGCTAAATGGTGCTGAGGAGAGTATGCTGTGGCGTACCTGGACGACACTGCCATCTTTAGTGCCGGCTGGGAGGAACACCTGTCCCACCTTAGGGAAGTGCTGGGCAGGATACGGAGGGCCGGGCTCACTATCAAAGCTAAGAAGTGTCAGGTGGCCATGGCTGAAGTGGCATATCATGGGCATGTTGTAGGCCGGGGACAGCTCCGTCATAACTAAGAAAAAATAGAGGTGATCAAGGCGTGGCCCAGACCAGAAATGCAGAAGCAGGTCAGGAGTTTTCTAGGGACGGCATGGTACTATAGGAAATGTGTACCCAATTACAGTGCCCTGGCAGCTCCCCTTATCTGACCTGACAAAGAAAAGGATGCCTAGGAAAATTACCTGGGAACCAGCCTGTAAAAAAGCCTTTACCAGATTGAAGGAGGCACTGTGCAGTGCTCCTGTACTGACAAGTCCTGACTATAGCAGACCTTTTATAGTCCAGACTGACACCTCAGATGTGGGTATTGGGGCAGTACTGAGTCAGACATCCAACCAAGAGAAAGATCACCCTGTAGTGTTCCTAAGTAAAAAGTTAATTCCCAGGGAGAAGGCATAATCTACTGTGGAAAAAGTGTCTTGCCATAGTCTGGGCCCTAAAGAAGTTAGTGCCATACTTATACAGGCAGCATTCTGAGATACAAATGGACTACAACCCTCTGGTTTGGCTAACTTCAATGGGAAAAACTAATGGTAGACAATTAAGATGGGGTCTTGCCTTGCAAGGGCATGACATAACGAACTTATATACGGCTGGAGCGACCAATCAGAATTTCGATGGCCTGTCGCGTGTATATGAAGAGTGAACTGATTTGGGAAGCTCATCCCATGCATCCCCCCAAATTCAGTCTAGGTGAGGAGGATTATGACGCTTGGCCAGCTGGTTATGATTGTTCTAGGATATCTGTAATATAGAATATGGTATGTGAGTGAGCTGCATAAGACATCTTGTGCTATGGGTGCCCCCCCCCCCGGTCAGTGAAGTGTCAAGTGTCCTGAAACCAGGAGGTAATTAAAAGACTAGAGAGACTTATTTAAGGGTCTCCTACGTTTCTTTCTTAATTAGAACTGACCCAGCTGCCAGGATACAGGGCTCATAAACTTTTATGACGTCTTAGAGGAAAAATATTTTATACCAATGGTGTGAAAAGTTGTAAAATCTTTGATGTGCCCTGGGAACAGAAACTGCGCAAAGATCAAAGAGAAGGAACTGGGAAATCACAGACTTATAATTTGGCAAATTAGTTTTTGCTGAAGTCACAGTATTTAAAATATCTCCTGACAGGAAGATCATTGTTTGTATAATTTTTATATTCTAAAAGCAGGAGCTGTATGACATCATGGAAGGGGTGTGTGTGTGTGTGTGTGTGTGTGTGTGTGAGAGAGAGAGAGAGACAGTTTAACCTAGGACTTGTGTCTGATCCTAGGGACATATCTTTTTGGGCTTGTAAGAAGCAAGATCTCTAACTTAGGCACTTGGAGGCAATATATTAGATAGAAAAGATCTAAATGTACTGTGGTAGGAGTTTCTCTGTAATTTTCATTGTTTTCCTTTAAGTTATTGTATGCTTTTTGATATAGTGTTCTGTGTTTACCTTTTACATATTTTTATCCATTTTAGTAAAAATATTATTTTGAAAGACAAAAAAAAAACTGTTCATGAGCTTGATGGTTTTACTAAACTGGGAAAAGGTAATAATGTACCTAAGGTCTTTTATAGAGTTTTAAGGGTTCATTTTTGGATGCCTGGTTAGATGCCCTTAGGTGAAAGATATTTGGCATCCCCCCAAAGAGCAGATTATCTGAGCCTGTGAATTTGGGTATACTAGCATGAGGTTCACAATGTGAATCCCCCAGAATTTGAGACCAAAGGTGATTTGGACCCACAAGCAGACAGGAGGGTTACCCTGTCTGCTGCCTGCTCACATTACTACGCTTGGAGGTTGGCACTGTGGGAGCAGAGGGCCTGACCTGCTGAGTGCATTTTGTGACACTGCTAACATCGGGCGGCCCAATCCCCATGTCAACATCTACACCCCTTCAGCAGTGTGGGACACTGGGGAGCCCACCCCCAGTCCAGTGTCCCAAAATAGTGTTCTTTCTTTATTTCACTGAAAAGAATAAAATGTCCTATAATGTCTGTTTTGTTTTTGATAACCTGAAAAAAATAAAACTGTCCCCTTGTTGTCACTGCCACCTCCCTACCCCCCAAACTGACCCTCCCACTGAGCACCCCCCCCCCACACACACACCCTTACATTATACTTACCTCCGGAGGTGTAAGATATCTTCAGTGGACCAAAATACATCTGTACTCTTCAAAGATGAACTGCAAACTCAGGAAAATGAGCAAGTGCTGTATAATGTATTTCAATGGCGTTTTAAACTTATGTTCATAACTTAGTCATTTTTTTGGGAATTTTTTTCATCAAATTTTCAGCGTGGCCTTTTTGGGACCCCAGCTCATGAACACTGTGACTGTCATTTCGTTAATCGGGTCTGGAAGGTGATTACACGGTCGCTGCACGAAATCTCCTTTCTGGACCAAATAAAGTTTCACCACCAGTGTTCATGATGTGGGGTCCCAAAAAGGATATGTTGAAAATCTGGTGAAAAATTCATAAAATATGGCTAAATTATGCATGTTCGTTGAATGCATGTGCACAACTTTAGTAATTGTACAATATTCTGACTCCAAATTTTCAACATAGCCATTTTTTCACATCACCTCATGAACAGTGCAGATGTCATTTTTCACATCCTGTCTGAAATGTTCTTTTGCACCTGTGGTGTGGAATGTGTTTTGGCAACAATTTGAAAATGTTCATGTATGGAGTTTACAAGGTGGGATCATAAGAAGACTATGTTGAAAGTTTGGGGTCAAAATTTTAAAAAACAAAGAATTTATTAAATACTGTTTGCAGAGTGTCCGTTGCAGCACTGGGGAACACGCTGCCGTAACGTGCCAGTAAGCGGAGTTCAGACGTGAACTTAGTAAGCTGGTTTAATGGGACAAGACTGATGGGGAAGATGCTGCAGCATGTAGCACCCAACCCAGCCTGGATAGGAATGTTGCAATGTTTTGGCGCAGATGCCACACCCTGTGGTGGGTCAAGGAGCCTCACCCACAAGGTATCGGCATGTGTGCCTGGGCCCGCTGGGCCCATGCACTGGGTCAGGACTGTCTCCAGTATTGTATTTATCTCATTTTGTGCAGGTCCCAAAGGACTCTGCACAAATTAGGATACAATTCCACTATCATAAAAAAGGAAATTCTTTGCAAAAAACTACATTAATACAGACATTAGGGATGTAAAATACAATGCGCACAAAGACAGGAAATTAAAAACATTAGGGATTTGGATCTTACCCTATTGCTTACCCCTTCCCTAATCAGACAAGGTCAAATGTGATGTCTTCACGCAGGGCTCTATGGGCCCTGTATGAAGAAAGCTCTGACTGATTATTTTTGCCATACTGTACCACTATGAGGCGCTAGTTTCGAGCTGTGACTTGTTCTTTGGAAAGGATGCTACGGGCTGGGGGGAGGGTGGGCATTATTGTTGACAACCCCAAGTAAGATCTCACCACTGATTTGCCAATACTCTGGAGACCCAAATCCTTAACAGCCCTAATGTTTTTCAAATACAATACAACACAACACAACACAACACATTCCAGGGTAATTGTTCAAAGAAATAATAGGTTTATTCTGCTAACACTGTTCTGATGTGTAAGATACATACCTGGGTGTCTCTGGGGGAGCCCATTTTTTTATATGTTCAAATTATTTATTTAACTGAAAATAAGATGGCAAAAAAACAAAAAAATATTTTTTTCAAACAAAAAAGGATTGTCCCTTAACGAAAAAGAATCCTTTTTCATTAGACAAAACTCTTTTTTGTTCCAATCCTCCATTTAGAAGAGTGAAATAACTTTGGAACGGATTCATATTTATTTCACCAAACAAGCAAAAGGCACATTTGTGACCTACGCCCCATCTACCCTGAAAATTTCAAACCAAATTACCAAACCATCTAGGTGCAGGCAATCAGAAAAAAAATGGTGAAAGACAGCAATTTTTTAGGTTTTTGCATTATCTGAGTCTTGGAATCCATACATCCGGCTGCAATGAAACTTGACAAGTGAAGAGATCTGCCCCGTGTGACCACACATGCAAACTTTAGTGCAAATCTGTTACACAGTTGTGAAGTTACTTACGTGGCAAATTTGGGGTTTAACATAGAAAGCCCTGTATAACCCTAACTGAAGGGGCACTACCATACCCCTATAATAAAAAAAAAAAAGTCTCAGTAAGTACAAGACTAAAAAATAATACCCCCAAAAATTTCATGGGCATGTACTGCACCTCAAAAATATCTCCACATTTCTCTATGGTACCAAATCCACAATTAAAGTCCAATCATCCTCAAAAATGCAACAAAGGTACTGTATGTCTTGTCTTAGACTACAAGCATATCAAATTTCAGACCAAACTGACAAGAGTTTAACACAATGTTAGTAAACATGTGTGATTATGATGCAAGAGCACCATTCCTGGACTGGGAAAAAAGCCACTGATCAAGAAAAAATATTTTATTCTTACCTAGATGCACGGTTTGAGCTGCAGTGAAAAATTTGAAGAGAATCATCGAGCTCCAAACTGTGGGACATAAAAAATAAAAACAAAACAATGAACAATGTTTTTGAGACACCATAGAAATTATATTCATAACATGATGATCCTTGACTTACTGCCAAACTGCTAACAATTTTCTTTTCAGTCAGCAGGACTCACAACTCAAAACAATCCCCCCCAAAAGAAAACCTGAATTCCAGAGCATTCCATTCTTTTTTTTTTTACTCACGACATTCTGACTAAAACAGACCATTTGCCTTCATCTGTTCCTGCTGTTTGTGCCTGCTATTAAGTCATAATCATCGGCCTGTGATACGATTTCCATGGCAACAGATTCTGATGTCATCAACATGAACAGAGGATGTCCAAAAGATCTTGCTTGAATGAAAATGTGTCTACGAGCAGCAGCTCCGAAGTCAGATCACTTTCCTGCAGGAGACCCACCTCTTTGCGTCAGAGGCTAATCGGCTCCGTAGGCAGTTTGTCAGTCAAGTGCACACAGCCGGCTGTGCCATGGCAAGCCAAGGGGTGGCCATTATAATGTCTCGACAGGTCTCTTTTCAAATCCAACAGACAACTGCTGACACCAATGGCAGGTATGTCTTTGTAAAAGGGGTGTTCAATCGTACCGAAATTATTCTAGGATATGTATATGGCCCTAATCAAGCGGATCCCTCTTTTTTTATGGACTTACTTAACCAAATTTCTAAGCTTCACCCTGTCCCCTTAATTATGGACGGAAACTGGAATGTCACCCCATCTCCTCACTTAGATAGGTCCGGGATGTGACACCCAGGGTCGTCTCCCAAGCAATGCTCATTGCAAGACATGATTCAGACCTTAGAGTTATGTGATCCATGGCGGATCCTGCATCTACAGGATAAAGTTTATACTTATTATTCCTTGGCTCATCGTTCCTATTCAAGGCTGGATTATGTCCTCATTAGTACTTCCCTTTTTTCTGGGATAACAGAGGGGGAGATTGGTCCTAGGGTCCTCTCTTATCATTCCTTGGTCTGACTTACACTTGTCCATACCTCCAATATGGAAAAGCATACAATTTGGAAATTCAATAACCAGCTGCTCTCCAATAGATCTTTGGTTGATCGGATCAGGGACCAAATCACTTCACATGACCAAATAAACTCAGGCTCTGTGGGTAAAGCTGATCTGGAGTGGGCTGCTTGCAAATGCTTTATGGGGGGGGAACTCATTCGTTTGGTGTCTAAGTGCAAAAAAGCATGCGCTTCTGCTACAGATGACCTCCTTCAGCAGATTACTACCATTGAGAGTTGCCTTTCCCTTCACTCATCAGAGGATATCTTGCAGAATTTGACAATTCTGCAGGATAAATATGCTGATTTGGTAAGGGAAAAGGCTGAATATGCTCTTTTAAAGACTAAAGCGAGATACACTGATCTGAGAAATAAAGTGGGTCGCTTACTGGCTCTCAGGCTGCAGCAACTAGAGTTTTCTAGGTTGATACCAGCCATCAAAGCTAAGGACGGATCAATGTTATCCTGTCCCAGAGAAATTGCTCAGGAATTTGCCTCTTTTTATGCGAGCTGTATGGTTCCTGACCCTCCCCTAAGTCTCGCTCTGATCTCTTATCTGATCTCCGGAAATGCACTCTCCCATGTTTAACGCAGGAGCAACAGGCCTTTCTTGCCCAGTCCATATCCGCATCAGAGATTCGGCAGGTTATATCAAGTCTGGCACCAGATCAATCTCCATTCCCTGATGAGTTTACTCCCAATTTTTATAAGACATTCCTACAACAAGTGCTGCCCCTTTTTTCCTGTTTTTTTTGCCTATGTTTACGAACATGGTATATCAGACCCTGTGCTTCTCGAAGCTCTTATTGTAGTACTTTTGAAACCTGATAAATCCCCAGACACCATGGATAACTATAGATCTATCTCCTTGATAAATTGTGACATCAAAATCCTTGCTAAAATCCTAGCCACTAAAGTGCTCCAAGTGTGGGAGGGCCTTCTTACTTGTGAGCAGGTGGGATCTGTTCCTAACAGATTCTCCCTGGATCATTTTTGGAAATTGTCGCACATCTTCTGTACATCCAGGTGATCAGGTATTCCCATGGCCTTGGTTTCCCTGGACGCAGAGAAGGCCTTCGATAGAGTGGACTGGATTTTCCTGTTCATGACTCCCGTGGCCTTTGGTTTCCTGCACTCCTTTCTATGGTGGGTGCAGATCCTATACTCTTCCTCATCTGCAAAGGTTTACTGTAATGGGGTGTTCTCCGCCCCTATTATTCTTGGGTCTGGTATGAGGCAGGACTGCCCCTTCCCCCCCTAGTTTTTAATCTATACCTGTAGCCCTTACTTCGTAGACTTTACATGTCCCCAGAGGTCACTTGTATTCCGGTGGGACCGAATATTTTCCTGATGTCAGTCTATGTAGACGATATTTTGCTTTGTCTCACACATCTGGATACCTCTCTCCCAGCTGTGTTACAGATTATTGAGGAGTATGGCACTTTCTCCAACTATAAGTTTAATCTCAACAAAACTGAAGTTCTACCTCTTACTGTAACGGTTAGCAAGCAGGATGTGGCACCTCTGGGTATGACCTGGTCCCCTCGGTCACTTAAATATCTGGGGCTGTTTCTGGCTAAAGACTCCTCTTTCATGCATAAACTTAATTTGGAGGACTTGGTACAATGGGTTCAACAGGACCTGCACATCTGGCAAGCACTTTCCTTGTCTTTATGGGGTCGTATTTCAATTATTAAAATGAATGTGCTCCCCAGGCTCTTTTATCCTCTTCACATGTTGAGTTTTTGGATACCACTGAAATGGTTTAGAAAAGTACGTCAGATAATCACGAAATTTATACGGCAAGATAAGGCCCCTAGCAAGACGTACAAGACGTTGGCTGCTCCAAAATATATGGGAGGTTTTAAACTGCCCAACTTCTTATTCTACTATTTTTTCTAGCCATTTTAGTAAGCTACTCCAGTGGCTTCTCCTTTCCTCCCTGGCTGGACCTAGAAATATAACTGTTACAGCACAATGGCCTTGCAATATCCTCTCTGCCTTACCTCCCTTGGTCTAGTCCCCCACCCAGGGTTAAAGATTCTGTCATGGGAATTTCACTAAAAGTATATTCACATTTCTGGGGATTGGTAAACTCCTCAATTTCTAAAGACATCTCACGGCCCATTCTCCAAAATCTGAACTTTAAAATTGGGGGACAGGTCCTTAGTGGGGGTGGCTTCCTCAACTGGAGTCACTGATGGTTCAGGACCCATTAGATGCCGAGGTTTTAAGATCCTTCACCACTTTACTGAGGCAGCTTGGCCTAGACAGTAAATATATCTTCAAGGTTTTTCAATTAAGACATGTGTTGATACAGTGGTTTGGTCAGGGTTCTTGGAACACAGATTTCTCTGTTTTTTTTTCCTTCACTTTTCCCCCTGGTCTCCCAGAAGCATGCTGTTTCTATTCTTTATGGTGTGCTGTTTTCCCAATATGCCCCTGAAATTAATGGGTCTTCTCCTTACTGGGACCAAGTATTTCCCATCGCTCCCCAACAGTGGTTGGGTATCTACCACTATATAGGACAGGATAGATTATGGCTTACGCAGTTTAATATATTGAACAATCTGTATTATACTTTGCAAAAGTTGGCGTGCATGGGCGGCTGCAGTCACCCTACTGCACCAGATGTGGGAACAATGAGGGTTCCCTTTTACATATTTTTTTGGTTCTGTCCCAAAGTAGCTCCTCTCTGGAAACTAACTAAGGATATAGTAGATCCCCTATTAGGCCTACAGGGGTTACTCAAGCCAGAGATATGTATCCTAGGGGACATGGCTCTCATCTTGGTTTCAGAATGTTGATACTTCATGTTACTAATCTCCCTTTCCTTGAAAAAGGTAGTCCTTAAACATTGGCTGGATCAAACTTCAATTTCCTAAAATGAGTGGTTCCAAGAATTGCTGTCTAACTTGCAGGTGTAACACACGATTGCCCGTGTACACCATAATTCCAAGAGATATGACAGAAAATGGGGGAAGTTATATACATTGTACACAGCTGGTACTGCACAAGCATAGTCTTAGGATGTTTGTGGGGGGTCGGTAATGGTGTATATAACCCACTGTAACTCTATCTATATGTTGTAATCCACCCTGTATATTCACATGCTTTTATATTGCTCCACGGGGGGGGGGGGAGACAGGGGAGGATGGGGCGGGACGCTTGCGTGCCTCGGGAGGAGGAGGGGGGCGAGTATACGGACACTGTAGATGCTTCATTTTTCTGTACATTGTATGTGTGTTCTTTATAACCAATAAAGTTTACTAAATTTCAAACAAGAAAAAGAAAATGTGCTTATGAGAAAGGAGAAGTCGCTACAGATTAAGGCAGTGCATGCAAGCGAAATAACCTTACAGCAACATAAAATCACAGCACTCACCCCCACCAGATCACTTAGCTGCAGGAATTAGAAATTAAAATGAAATAAAAAGCTTTATTCAGTGACTTGAGTGGAACACAGTGAGATCCACCCACTGAGTGAGCCACCCAATGTTTCACACCAAACACAGTACTTTTTCAAAGGTTGAAAAAAACATTCTGTCTGAGGTGTGAACCCTTGAGTGGCTTGTTGGGGGAGGGGTCTCAGTGTGTGCCAATGCAGTTTCATTGAATAAAGCTTTGTTTTCTTAATCTTCAGTTCTTACATCTAATTGACTTGTGGGTGAGTGCTACAATTTTCTGTTGCTGAATGAAAACGTGTCCAGTAATAAACAAGTATTTGTCAACGCCGACTGTTTGCTTGCTGATATTAACATCGGACGTGCAGGAGTTAGATGCAGAACAGGAGTGGCAGTGAAGTACTGAACTCACGCCAATCCCACCTCCACCCTGCAGAGATGGACAGGCACTGGAGTGTGCCCGTGGGTTGCTGCCCATAATGATCACGGCATTTCACCTCACCCCATCCTATAGACACCAACACGTGTTGAGGTGTGCCTTGGGGTATTTGGCTTCACAGTCACCCCATTTCATAAGGACATATGCTGAAATGGGTGCAGTACAGGAGAATGGGGTGAAGTCTGGGGCTGAAGAGTGTAAGGCACACCTCGATGCCCGTCACCGGGCTTCAGGGTGGTGGGGTGGATGGCATTAGCATTGCAGCCGGTGATCCAAAGTTATACCTCTGATGCCTGTCAGTCTGTACAGGGTGGGACGTTATGGTTAGAAACCATAACGCCCAGGCCGTGTGCTGGTATTTGCACTACAGATTTTCAACATGGCCTTTTTGTGACCCCCACCTCATGAAAGCATTTGGGACCTCTTCTCATGAATAGTGGCACTGTGATTTTGTTAATCCATTCCAAACTTCGAGTTCCCACAGCAACTGTGCCATTCTGCACCAGATGTGCGAAAACACAGATCAGGCAGCATGTGAAGAATGACAGCTATAACATTCATAGGGAGGTGTGAAGAGGTGCAATGTTGAAAATCTGTAGTGAAAATATTAAAAATGCTTGAAGTTCTGAGTGTATGTGGAAACTGTGCAACACATGCTCGTACCGCAGTCATTTAGTGGAATTATTTAATCAGATTTTCAACATGGGCATTTTGTGACCTCTGCTCATGAACACTGTCACCATGATTTTCTTAATCTGTCCGAAACATTACTTTCCCACAGTGACCACACCATTGTGTGACAGATGTGCAAATGCATATTTCAGGCAGGATATGAAAAATGACAGCTCTACTGTTCATAAGGAGGTAGGGCAAAATGCCAATCCTGAAAATCTGGAGAGAAAATATTAAAAATTTGCGAAGTTACGAGGGTGTGTGGAAACTGTGCATCACAGGCTTGTAACAGTTATTTTATGGACTTTTGTCACCAAATTTTCAACATAGGCATTTTAGGACCTCTGCTCATGAACAGTGTCACTGTGATTTTCTTAATCTGTCCTAAACACCGATTTCCCTCAAGCGATCGCGCTATTCTGCGCCGGGAGTGTGAAAACACATTTCAGCCAGGATGTGAAAAATTATAGCTGTACTGTTCATAAGGAGGTGTGGAAAAATGCCAATGTTGAAAACCTGGAGTGAAAATATTACAAATTTGAGAAGTCAGCATGCATAGAAACTGCATAACGCATGCTCATAACTAGTCATTTTTTGAATTTTTTCACCAAATTTGCAACATAGGCTTTTCCGAGAGCCCACCATGAACAGTGACACTGTCATTTCGTTAATCAGTTCGGAATGGTGATTCTGTGCAGTGACCGCAAAATCACCTTTCGAAACCGAATAACGGGAGGACAGTGACTGAATTCATGAGGTGGGGTCCCAAGAACCCCATGTTGAAAATTTGGTGCCAAAATTCAAATAAATTGCCGAGATATGCACCAAAGTTGAACAAAACCCATTTATGAGATTATACAGCTTACCGGCATTTCTTCAGTTTGCAGACAGCTTTGAAGAGTGCAGACGTGTTCCTGACCACCCAAGATCATTATGCCAGGCTCCGGAAGTTTGTATGGGGTGATGGGTGTGTGTGTAGGGAGGTATAGTATGCAGCAGGTGGGCGTGGGTTGGAGGAGGGGGCATGGGGCTCAATGAAGGACCGTTTAATTTTTTAACAGGATTTAAAATAAAAAAAAGACATTACGGTACACTTTTGGCATGCTGGAGTGCGCTCCCAGCATGCCACCTAGCCGGGTGTTTGCTGGGGAGGTGGGTACTGGACCCAACGGGTATTGGGCACCGTGTCGGCCATACAGTGTGGTGGCAGGGGGAATGGGAGCACATGAGTCGAGGGGGATTGAGCACCCCCTTGACACATAACAAATTGGGGGTGTGCATCATGCCGATGGGGATTGGGCTACCGCATCAGCAAATTAACTGAGGATGGGGACATGCCAACAGGGGGATTGGGAACCCCTAAGTTGGCGGGCGGCAACACCATGTTATAGGAAATATTTCACCAGGCAAGGCACCGCCCTGCAATGACAGTCGCTCCCTCACTGCAGCGGTGGATTCGTTTCAAGGTGGTGGCACGCTGGCTGAACAAGTGACAGTGGCAGTGTGCCACAGCATTGGGGAAAGAGGGCCAAGCCTCAAAAGACAATGGGGGCATTGGTTCCCACAGTGCTGCACCTCTAAAACCCTGCTTCTCTCCTAAGCTGTGATGAAATGTTTCTTGTGCATGCGTGCAAGCAAACATAAAAAAATAATAGGTGATGAAATTCAGATTTGTGGTGATTTTGTGTATCTGATTTCTGTGGACGCCAACAGTAATTTTTTTCTGGAAAATGTGAAAGTTCATTTAGAATTCTACAAAGTGGCTAGCCCAGTGGTGTGGTGGGCTGAGGCTTTGTGGCTTACCTCCTGCCACACCGGTGACCCATGTTCGGAGGCAAATGCAGGTTTGCTGGGGGTTGGCCAGGAAGGGAAGAGGACTGAGCGTCTGGCGGACAGCTCTCTTCTCCCAGGGAGGGTGACCTTGGCAGTCCTGCTGAATGACTGCCCCCAGGTGGAGGCCTGAGGTTAGAACAGGTTGGGGATTCCAAAAATGGAAGGTGCTTCGGGACTCTGCAGCGTGCACATGCCTCCATACGCATGCACTGGCATGTGTGCCCCCAGCAACAGGGGAGTGAGAGGAGGGAGAAAACTGGAAACTGGGATGCTGGCAGGCTGCTTGAAGCCCCAACCTCCCTACCCTCAGGTCTTCCCAGCATCTGGATGAGTAAGAACCAAGAATGGGGAGTTCCTCTCCTCCCAGTCCTAGCACAGAGGAAAATACGTGAGGGATTCACCAGAGAGCCAGGGCCCAGATTGGGAGAGAGCACACCATTCGGGGTAGATGAAGCCCTCTCGAGAAAAGAGCCAAAAGCCCACCTGCCAGCTGCCCCGTGGGGAGAAAAAAGAAAGAATTCTACAAAGTTGTAAAGCAGTATGAGGTGAATTTGTAACAACCAAGACTGATGATCTCTCATGTCTCAAGGCGGACAAAGCAATGGGGCCTGACAGGATTCACCCCAGAATTCTAAAACAACTAAGAGGAGACCTAGTGACACAACTGACTACTACCCTTTTAATAGATCATGGGAAGATGGTGTGGTACCGGAGGACTAGAGGAGTGCGGATGTGATTCCCCTTCACAAATGTCAAAGCAAGGCAGAGGCAGGAAACTATAGACCTGTTAGTTTGACCTTAGTGGTAAGAAAAATGATGGAATCACTTTCTGAAAGAAAGAACTGTTGAGTACCTAGAGGCTAGCAGGGCACAGGACCCAAGGCAGCATGGATTCACAGCAGGAAGGTCATGTCAGATGAATCTAATAGATTTCTTTGACTGGGTGACCAAAGCAGTAGACAAGGGAGGGGCTGTGGACATGGCCTACCTAGACTTTAACAAGGCATTTGACACAGTCCCACACTAAAGATTAATACACAAGTTAGCCAGCCTGGGAGTGGGTCCCAGGGTGGTGGCCTGGGTAACAAACTGGCTGGACAACTGGGTGCAGAAGGTAATAGTAAACAAAGTACACTCTCAAGAAAGGCTAGTTACTAGTGGGGTACTGCAGGGTTCAGTACTGGGACCGTTCCTCTTTAATGTCTTTATAGGAGACATTGCGGAAGAGCTGGAAGGAAAAGTATGCCTCTTTGCAGATGACACAAAGATCTGCAGCAGGGTTGATACATATGGGGGAAGGGGTGGAAAGGAAGAGAAGGGACTTGGCAAGGTTGGAAGAATGGTCAGAATAATTGCAGCTTAGACTCAATGCAAAGAAGTGCAAAGTAATGCACCTGGGAAACCAAAACCCAGGGGAAGAGTACACAATGGGGGGGGGTACTAACAATAAAAATGGAAAGGGACCTGGGGTAGTCATATCAGACGACCTTAAGGTAGGCAAGTAAAGTGAGAAGGCAGCAAGGAGGGCTGGGGGGATACTGGGATGTATAGGGAGAGGCACTGCCAGTAGAAAACAGGAAGTTGTTATCCCTCTGTACAGACAGTTGGTGAGACCCCATCTGGAGTACTGCATGCAGTTCTGGAGACCCCATCTCCGCAAGGACATAGACAGAATGGAGGCAGTCCAGAGGAAGGCAACTATAATGGTGCCCTGTCTGCAACACAAGCGATATGAAAAGAGACTAAAAGAGCTTAATACATATACCCTTGAGAAAAGCAGGGACATGACAGAAACTTTTAAGTACCTCAAGGGAATCAACAAAGTCCAAGACGGCAGCATCTTTCAGAAAAAGAGATGTGCAAGAACAAGGGGGCACAATTTGAAGATAGAGGGGGATGACTCAGGGTCAATCTGAGGAATTATTTTTTCACTGAGAGGGTGGTGGAAGCATGGAATGGCCTTCCTGAGGAGTTTGTGGGGTCAAAAACAGTGAGAGAATTCAAGAATGCATGGGACACACATAAGGCACTTATAGAGGAAGGTAGGAAGAAGTAGGCTAGTGGCTAACTAGAATCTGCAGTTTATCCAACAGGAAGGGAAATGGGCAGACTAGGTGGGCCAAGCGGTCCTTATCTGACGTCAAAGTCTGTTTTTATCCAATCAGTGTTCCAAGCAAGATGAGTTACTATCTGTTACACCCTTCAACATCTCTGGAGTGATTTACCAGCTTCCTGCAAAAAAATTATTGTTAGTACAGCAGGATTTAAAATTCCCCAAAATGACGGAATTTTAGCACACTCAATTCTTTTTAAAGAAATTTTCATGAAAACTGGTTCCTTATTACATAAAACTCCATCTCTCCCTGCTGCTGAAAACATAATCCTTTGTTAACATCAGTCTGCTGTTGTTGAAATTCTTACAATACCACAAGTAGACAATTATGACTTCGCAACAGGAATAGATGAGGTGTGTAGCAGACCCCCTCAATTGGGGGGCGGGGGAGAACATACCCATAGCTCCCTGCCAGGCTCCACCCGCCACTCAACAAAACAACTACCATACTGTGCAGACATTCTGCTCTTGGTCCGCACAGACTGTTAGTGGAGGACCAACAGCTATAACTGCAGCTCTTTCTTTGTTGCACTGAGCACACTGGACCTTGTGGCCAAGAGCCATGCACTGCTCAGTCTTTGTCACCAGAGCTGCCACTGAACTTTTTGGTTTCCAGGTCCTGCAGACTTGACAGAGGATACCAGCAGCCCAAACACAGCAGGAGCACTATGCATCTTTAATCTGAAAGGTGCACAGTTTCAAGGCCATACAGCTGTCACCACCACCAATACTCCAACCAGCCTAACTGGCAGAAAACAGGTAGCTGGGTGGCAGGAAGCAGCAAGTTTTTCACATCACAGGCGAACCATGAATATTTTAGCTCCAGAACCACTGACAAGGGATGGATTTAATAAATAAATAATGCAAGCAAGCCCTGAGGCAAGGGTGTTGCTATCTTGTTTATCCCCGCTGCCACAGAACTGTGGAAAGGGTCAGAGGTTACCTGGAAGCCTCAGCTTGGGCTCACCACTCAGAAAGCACCAAATGCCACACAGTGACCACTTAACATGGAGCAGCTAATCAAGAGTGAGCAAAATAAAGGCATGACGCCCGAAGTTGAGCTGAAGGGACTATGGAAAGCCAAAAAATGGGTATAGCTGCAGCGGCCAACCAAAAGGTAGAACTTTTGACAGCCTTCCTATTTTTAATCTGGCATACAATTAGAATTAGTGTACTACATGTGAACAGCACAGCAGTGCAGGTTTTTGTCAGATCCGCCCAGGAGGAGATCAAGAGAGGACCTCCTTTATAAGACTCTGGCAGAGTTTTCCCAGTGTCTTTAGACGTGTCCAGGCAGAGCTTGTGAACAGAAGAAACACAGAAGTTGATGGTAGATAAGGACCGCAAGGCCCATCCAGTCTGCCCATTTCTTTTTCTACCTTATAAATATGCCATCAGCCTTTGCTCTGTCAATGGCCTATCTAGTCATACTCATGTGTATTGCTCCATTATGCCTATCCCATGCCTGTTTGAAGCCCTGCACTGTATTCATGGAAGCCTCCACTTCCTGAGGTAGGCCGTTCCATGCATCCACCACCCTTTCTGTGAAAAACCTTCTTCACATTCCCCTTAATCGGTCTCCCTCTAATCTCATGCTGTGTCCTCTTGCCCTGCTATTTTTCTTATATTGAAACATGTTCTCTTTCACCTTGTTAATGCCCTTACAGTGTCTGAATGTTTCAATCATATCACCTCTCTCCCTCCTTTGCTCTAGGATATACATACTGAGCTCCGTTAATCTTTCCTCATATGTTTTCTGATGCAGTCCTTGCACCATTTGGTTGCCCCTCTCTGGACTGCCTCAATTTGGTTAATGTCGCTGTGAAGGCGTGGCCTCCAGTACTGCACGCAGTACCCAAGATGGGGCCTAACCAGTGTATTGTAAAAAGTGATTACCACCTCCCTCTTCCGACTTGTGATACCCATACTAATAGTGACTCCCCAGCCACCAAAACCCCTCGGCTAGGGTTTTTCTCTAAAAACAGAACTTGTTACCTGCAGATGTCTGAGGTAAGTGGGATGGAACGTAACAACTGCTACAGATTTGCAGTTGTTTGTGCCAGGCTAAGTAAAGGTTGCCTAAATAGCACTTCCCTGGTCAAGGTTGGTTCCTTAGGACCTCTGCAAAACCCCACAGAAGGTGAAGCAGTTTCAGTAAAGTGAGAATTCTGCTACATCACCTACACTTATCTGCTGCTAGTAGACAGCAGCAGGTCAATAAACAAATTTCTGAGTCCAGAGATCTCTACTACGTGACTCATGCCTGCTAGCCACCTGTATTCCTAACCCAATATCACAGATGACGATGAAGAAGACTGGTCCCAGGACCAATCCCTGTAGCACACCACTAGTGACAACACTGTTCCCTGAGAATCCCAATCAATGAACACCCTGGGGGGTCTGCCATACTTTTACCAATTGTCTATGTGGAATGGGATCTAAGGCTTTACTTAAGTACAGATATAGATGTCTGCTGCCTGCCCCTTGTCAGCTACACCTCGTCATCCATTTGAAGAAATCAAGCAGATTTGTCCAATATGACCACACCCCTATGGAACTATTTTTTTTTTTTGAGCTGAAGTCTGCTTTCCCCAAGAAATGTACCAGCCTCTCCTCTATTATGGTCTCCAACAGCTTATCTACTATAAACCTTAAATTGAGAGGTCAGTAGCTCCCCAGTTCATTCTTTCTCCTACTCTTGTGGAGAAGAACTATATTCACTGTCCTCTAATCTCTGGGTATTATCCCAGTCTGCAGTAAGCTGTTAAAGAACTCGGTCACTGGGTTCGCTAAAACCTGTCCCATGGGGATGCAGCCCATCCAGAGCAACAGACTTACCCACCTTCAGTGGGCTTGAGCCTTCTGGCACCCGTCACTGAGACTGGATCCTCACTGACACTCTCCCCCTTCACCCTGATGGCACAAGTAAGCATCAGCCCAGTCTATTCTACTGTGCACACTAAATAGAAATATTTGTTCAGAACGTCCACCTTTCCTTAATCTTCCTTCCCTTCATTAACCTAGTAATGCACACTTCATTTCTTTGCTTCTCTCATATGTAACAAAAGGTTTTGTCTCCCTCCCTCATACCATCTGCTATTCTCAGTTCCGCGCCAGCCTTGACCGTCCTCGCAGTTCGGCTGGCCTCCTTCATCCTGTTATGATATGCTACCCTATCCCCCTCCTATTGGCTGCATCTATATTCTTGAAATGCCTTTTTTTTTGCCCGCACAGAGGCCTTAACCTTCCTTGTGAATCACTGGTTTCTCACACCTCTGATTCTTCCCTATTACCCTAACACAGAGATTTGCGACTTCTGATATCTCATTTTTTAATCACTTACCACTTTGCTTACCCCCCCTTTGCCCCTGTTATCCCTTCCAGTTTCCCCTTCAAAAGCTCACATATCCTATCAAGATTAGCCCTCCCAAAATCCAGGACCTTTGTATGGGACTCTTCAGGTGATGCGCCATTCTAGCCCCACAGAAATAGATAATCATCCTATTCTCATCACTCTTACAAACCATGCCATTGATAAACTTGCCTATTGAATGTCCGATAACCACTAGCTGTCTAGGTCCTGAAACTACCTCTGTCCCACTTCCCTCCTCCACTATCACCTTGTGTTTTCCTCCTCCTCAGCTACCTCCACCAGAACCTCAAAACTATTATTAAGACTCACTACGGGATACTCCTGACTTGTACTTTATTACCTTTCTCCCCCTGCATGGCATTCCACGATGTCTATTGTTTCTCTATGCCGTTGTTTTTGTGCTGTACTACCTGTGTCTATTACTCCTGTATAACTGACTCATCCTCTCCCTGTACGATCAACCAGGGATTGGTCCACAAAAGATTTCCAACTACCTAATCACATAATGCATCCTTCCTAGTCTCACTTCTAGCTCCTTAACCTCCTTCTCTAATCTACTAACTACAGTGCACCTCACAAACTCTGCCTCCTCCCTTCTTCCCTTCCATTCTTCCTCCACAATGCATACACCCACATATTCCTGTCCCCACATATAATTCTCACTTCTCGCTCTGATGACCTTCCTCTCATCCATCCTAAGCCCTCTAATTCACAACTTTTGTACCATACCAGCTCATAGTCAGAAATGCTCATCTTTGCAAGTTTCTTTATCTTCCTACTTTGCCTAAATTAACCTTACATTATGAGTAAAAGTGACTGCCCCCTGACTTCATCATTGGAAGACTTCTGGCAGACTCTGCTTCTACCTCTTTCCCTATACTTGCAAGGGGGCTGCTTTCAAAATGTCCCACTTACTCACATCCAGTTTTGTCACGGCAGATTCCAAAAACCAGAAATGATGTCAATGAAAAGTGCACAGATTTCTCTCTGGACATAAAACAATAAGGTAATTTGTCAAAAAACAAACACAAAAAAAAACTGCTGCCACCCTTAAAACTAGAATTCTTTCAGAACTCTTCCTTGAACAGAAAAAGCAGTCAGAATTCTCTACGTCGTGGCAGCTGTCTCTCCAGTTGTGCTGACCAGTAGTGATATCAGACCTGTATTGGCTCCTAGATAACAGCATTAGGTTTTGTCTCTGGATTTATCAATCAAAGGCTTACAAAAAACCTACAGTGCACCTTAATACCATTCATTTTAAAGTGGTAGTAGCCCCAAAAGTAGCAGGCAGAAAATGTTACTGACTGCTAGAAGAGTTTGCTGTTACTAGGGTTGCTCAGAGTCCATTCAATGGAACTAGATTCATTAAATTCCAGGCATTTTTTTAATTGGAGTTTCAGTACTGAAGGCCAAAACCTGAATTTTGAAAAAAGATTGAAATCGGATGCAAAATTAGAATCCAATTCTGCATCCAATTTCATCTACTTGCAAACTCTCCCCAACTGGCACAGTGAGAAGCAACTAAGTAGACATTTGTAAAAGCACAAAAAAATGTTGGTGGATCAAGGAGGACAGTGAATGTGGCCTACCTGGACTTCAGCATGGCCTTTGACACTGTGCCACATGGGCGGCTAGCAAAGAAACTAAGCAGCAGGTGGATTGGGAAGAAAATGGTAAACTGGGTATCAAACTAGTTGAAAGACAGGAGGTAGAGGGTGATGGTAAAACGACAGACACTTGGGAAATGGAAAAGTGACTAGTGGGGTGTCACAGGTGATCAGAACTGGGACCGATCCTCTTCTATGCGTTCATAAGTGACACTGCTGAAGAACTGGAGGGGAAGATGCATCTGTTTACGCATAACACACAAATTTGCAACAGGGTGGACACCCAAGAAGAGGTGGAAAGATTGCAAAGGGATCTGGGGAAACTAGAGGAGTGGTCTAGGGCATGACAGCTAGATTTCAATGCCACAATGTGCAAAGTAATGCACCTGGGGTGGGGAAATCTGGAAAGCTATTGACAGGATTGAGGGAGAGGCACTGACAGTTATCAAGCAAAAAAGGGACCTCAGGGTATCCGTATCTGATGATCTCAAGGTGGCAGGGCAGTGTGACAAGGCAGTAAGCATGAATAGTGCGATGCTGGGGTGCAAAGAGAATGCAATTTCTAGGAGGAAAGAGGTGGTGTTGCCACTGTATCATTCAGTAGTGAGACCCTACCTAGAGTACCATGTCCAGCCCAGGAGGCTACACCTCCACAAGGACATTGACAGGGCGGAAGTGGTCCAAAGAAGGGCTACCAGAATGGAGTGGGGGGGTTCAAGAAAAGCCATTTGAGAGACTGCAAGAATTCAGCATGTACTCCCTGGAGGAGAGGTGCGCAAAAGGGGACATGACTGAGACCTGTAAATATCTCACCGGGGTGAACAAGGTGCAGGTGGGGAGTCTCTTTCAGAGGAGGAAAAGCACCGGAACATGGGGCTTGCAATGAAGCTAGAGGTGGGAAGTTCAAGAGGCATATGAGAAACTACTTCTTCACCATCAGGGTAGTGGATGCCTGGAACAACCTGCGAGAGGAGGTGGTGGGGTGAAAGCAGTGGTGGGATTTCAAGCATGTGTGGGACAACACAGCTGTTACAGGCAGTGAAAAGGGAGGCAGGAGGGATACCAGAGACCAAATATGGTCCAAGGGGTCAGAACAGACAAGGACAAACAGGGCAGACTGGATGGGCCAACTATTCCTTTCATGCCAGCAAATTGCAGGTTTCTACTAAGTAGACCTTTGTGAAAGCAAAAAGATTACAGTGCACACAAGCTCAGATTACTATGTCAAAAATGTATTACATTCAAAAATGGGTTGTGACAGCCCAATACACAGTGCTTCAAGGCTTACTGCCTCTTCGTCAGGGAGGCTTAGACCTTGCCTGAACTCCTGCCTTCACCTACCCTTGGGTAGCCCACACTCCCTTGTTCTAACTTAGTCAGCTGCTGTTAGCCAAGCTAGGGTTCCACTGGCTGTGTGACATGGTGTTTGGTTGCTGCAGTGCTGTCTGAATTCCCATTCCACATCCGTTGCCTTAATGGAAACCTGAATGGGATCAGACTTAGAATTCCTGAAATACTTATAAATGCAAAAAGAATGGATTCAGGATAATCCAAGCATCTCTAGTTGTTATTTCAGAAATAAAAAAAAAAAAAAAAAGTATTTTTCTTTTTCCATTTGCTCAACATAAGGTTTCCACCTAACAGTACTATATGGGATGTGAAGAACAGTACTTTACCTGGAGGCTGACAAATCTAGTTCTATTCATTTCCATGCCTCATCAGCATTGTGACTTCACTTATTGTGACATCACAAGTGACCAATCCTGCACTCAGTGGTTGGTTCTACTTGGTCCTTTGAGATGTCATAGATAGTATGGATATAAGGCTGATAATGTATGAGGAGAACAGAAGTAGCTATGTTGGTCTACAGGTGGAGTACTGTTCCACACATCACATTAAGTCTTGTCAGGTAAAACAAATCTTCCAATTGGCAAAAGGAAAAAGGCAAAAGTACTTCAGACCTAAGCAGTAATACATTAGCTCACTACCATTAAAAGTTAAAATTAATTTTAAGTTGTACACTACAGCAGCACTTTTAAAACAGTCCATTGTACCCATATTTTTGGGTGGGGGCTCTTGCAGTTTTATAGAAAAGAAGTTAAGAAACATGCAAAACTTACATTTTTGGTTCATCTTTCACTGGTGGCAAGTCTATTCTCATGGATAACTTGAGAAGGGGTCCAAATAGCATCTGTTTGTCAACACATGAAGGAATAAAACTAATTAGTAACAACATACGAGGCACAGCAACAGAGCACGACAGTCACAATTCAAATAATTCATGGGGCTGCTCAAGCAACAAAGAATGACTGCAGAAGACCATGAATAATAGGCTAGTCATTGTTTAGAACTAAAGAACCGATAGCAGACTCTAACGAATAGCTGATGCTAGGCCATGCCCAGACCTCCACAGGTGTTGCATGTTAGTGGGAGCAAGCCATTATTTTACTAACATTTGGCAACTACATTTGCATTACGACAGCGACCCCCCCCCCCGTGTCTAATTCAGAGTTTTGTGTATAGTACTGTTGCTTTGATTCCAAGTCACAGAATGAGATTTGTTAGATTTGTTCAACCCGATTTCAGGAATTACAGTCTGAAACCCCCAACTCCTAAATAAAAGGCTACAGCATTTTTACATAAAAAATTATGATCTAGGGTTTCAAATCGAATTCTGTGCTCTTATTAGGAATCCAGAATTGGACTTGAAATCAGAAATTTCCATAAACTCCAGTCAGATCATAACTGGCCAATTCTGAGCATCCCTAGCACCACCTTTGCCAACTCAGTCAGGCCTGCAGTCTCTTGGGAATAATACATGGTCATGTGATGTGTTTGCATCAATGATAGAGTAGATTTTTTTACCTATTATGTGTTTACATAAGCACTGAGGGGTACTCTTATGGTTATAAGGGAGTCTCTTTGCACACTCTTAGGGAAAGAGAATTTCAAACCAAAAGGAAGCCATTCTGGAACACTGAGAGTGCAAGAGGAGACACACTTATCAAAATAGTGTGCTCAGCGCTCTTATGGATTACAAAAAGTCTGATTTATACTGCATTTATATCAAAACTGTAGCAAGATTCATTGTTTTAATTTAAAAATCATTCTCCCCATTCTGTAAGTGCAACATTCCACTTTTTCAAATCTTATGCATGCAACCCACTTCCAGTTTTAGAAGAGTCTCAAGTGCAGAGTAATTGCCAGCACTGACTGGCTGAAGCAATGCTGCTAATTTATAATAACCCAAAACAGGAGTCAACGATGAATGCATGTCCATGATTATAATGCACAAATTAGCTTTGGAAACTTGATTAGCAGTCTATGTTCAGCAACAACGTTTTGATTTGCAACTAGCAAGGTCTGAACAGCAAATTCACTAAATGATTATTTTATTTAAAATATGTAGCCTATAAGTGTGCAGCTGCAGGGGAAAATAGCATCAAATAGTGAGGCGAATTACAGTTCAATGCATTTTACCACAACTGCGGGAAAACAATGACTGCAGTATGGAAATTTTTATTGCAAAGCGGCAAATCAACTGATTAGCAACTTTTGCTAATGAAGGCTGCACTTGATTAGCAAACAGCAATTTTGGGAGGTAGCAAATTGTAATGTAAACCCACTTTTTATGCCCTGGATTAGTAGCAAGTTACCAATGAGGTGGAAAGGAGTAAGATACTCAGCTTTTGAAAAGACCTATCAGAACAGCTGCAGAGGACAGCAGTATGCACGGAAGAAAAGAAAAAAAAAAAACATACAGGTGAATCAAAATCCAAATCACAGAATTACACTATGGCCCGGATATTCAAACTGCGCCAGGCTGTGGCGCAAGCTTGGGCACACCTCAACTTCGCTGCGCAGGGGTGTGGCCTGGACGATATTCAAAGGAGCTGCGCCATGGCCCAGCAGCTTTGAATATCGCACCCTGGCCACCACCACTGTGGATGATGCAGTGGCACTGCACCAGCACAAGTGGCCAGAGTGGAGCATGGAGCTGCACTAGTGCAAGTGCCATTGCGCCATTCACAGCACCCGCAATATTCAAAAGGTGACATGCAAATGCGGCTATAATTTATGCAAAGGCGCACATGGGGCCATTGCATGTCATTATACCTTGTTGCATGCAGGTGCACCGATCTGACGACTTAGCCTGGCGCCCTGCCAGGTAGCAGCCGTCGGGGACCGACGCCCCCTGCAACCCGATCACGGACATTTGTTTAAAAATAAAGTCCCCTTCCTATATCCCTGGTGGTCCAGTGGACCGCTCTCTGCCCAATCGCAGGCATCTGTCACAATATATGTCCTCATCCAATATCCCTGGTGGTCCAGTGGACCTTTGCCTGATCGCAGGCATCCATTATAATCAAAAAAAAAAAAAAGTCCAATATCTCCAGTGGTCCAGTGAACCGAATGCTGCCCGATTGCGGGCATCTGTTTAAATAACCCCCCCCCGTCCGATATCCCTGGTGGTCCAGTGGACCGAATGCTGCCTGATCACAGGCATCTGTTTAGCAGAAAACGTCCTATTACCCTGGTGGTCTAGGGTACCCACCTCCACACCTGCCCACTGGCCCACGCCCCTCTACCTCCCCAGTCAGCGGCGGGTGGCAGCACCCCACCGCCTGCCGCCCAGCCGCCGCCGACTGACACCTCAATAGTGCTGCATTCCCGCCGGTTCACAGTGTGAGCCAATGAGCGTGCAGCCCCTACTATACTACACATTCCAGATATGTGAATGAATCATTCGCATATCTAGAATATGATACATAAAGGCTACTCGCATATCACGCTGTGACTCGATCGATAATCACCGAGTGTCAGTTGGCGGGCGCGCGGGGCAGCAAGCGAGTGGGTGCTGCCACCCGCTGGCTGACTGAAGGAAGGAAAGCGAGGTAGTGAGGCTCAATGGCCGAGTGAGTGGTAACCGAACCACAGAGGCATAAGACATTCTAAACAGATGCCTGTGATCGACTTCGTCCAGGGTAACTAACTGGGATTTTATTTTTATTTAAACAGATTACCCGCGATAAAGCTAACATTCATTCAGGCTCTGCGTGTGGGCAGAGAGCAGTTCACTGGACCACCAGGGATATAGAACGGGGACTTTATTTTTAAACATATGCCCGCGATTTGGCATGGGCGGGGGCGCCGCCAGGTGCAGCCGGAACTCGGGTGACCACCTACAGGTGGCAGCCGCCATGTTGTGCCCTGCAATGCGGCAGCTCACCTGTGGGTGGCCATCAGTTTTTCCTTTTTTTTTTGGCTTAACTTTGTGCTGGCGCAAGTAGGGGTTGTGCATGCATGGCTCTGCACACCCCGGGCTGAATACTGGGCTGTGCAGGTTATGCATGGGAACACCCCCACCTGTGCCTGCGACCGTACTGATGTACTCTGGGGCATCGGGATTTGTGTAGTGCACTTTTCCTTTTGAATATCGTGGCGGCGCTAAGATCAGTAAGCTGCACATGATGCTAAACATTGCCATGCCCATGCACAACTTTTGAATATCTGGGCCTATGTATTTTTAAAATTCAGGTGCCTACTACATCTCAAGTATTTTAGATTCTTATGTTTAAAGAGGTCCGACCCTTTGGCGCAATGGTAGGGGTGCTGCTCAACACGCTGGCATCTCAGGTTTGGGAATGATTCTTTGGCGTAATGACAGGGTTGCTGCGCAACATGGTGATGACTCGGGTTTGGGAATGACCCTTTGGTGCAATGGTAGGGTTGCTGCTCTACATGCTGGCGACTCAGGTTTGGGAATTACCTTTCTGGCACAATGGTAGGGTTGCTGTTCAACACACCGGTGACTCGGGTTTGGGAATGACCTTCTGGAACACAGGCAGGGTTGCTGTTCAACACGCTGGTAACTCATGTTTGGGAATGACCCTTTGGCACAATGGCAGGGTTGCTGCTTAAGGTGCTGGTGACCTGGGTTTAGGAATAAGCCAAGTTATCAGGGAGCAGCTATGGGATGAGGCTTGAGTGTCCCAGGGTACACCTTCACAAGAAGGAGAGGGTAACTGCATCCTGCTGTACTGGCACCACCTGTGGTTTCCCAGGCAGTACAGTAAAGTAGATTCAGTGGTGGTGGGAGGACAAAATAATGGGCTCCTGCACATGACTGTTGTGTGTTCCCATGCAGCACACTGCACCATCATTTTAGAGGGTAGAGCAAAAGAAGAGAAGACATCACTCTGCTGCAGAAAGACGCGGGTTACCCCCAGGACCAGCTCTGATGACTGAGGCTCCCTCCTCCATTACTGGAGTTGGTCTCTAAAAGAAACAGTCCGCCATGACAGCCACACCATGGTGGGGGGTCAGTTATGCCATGGAGACATACGGAGGTAAGGGGTAAGACCAGCAGAAATCAGGTGATGGGTCTGCAGAGACAGCCAAGGAGAGCAGTAGTCTGGAGGAGGACAAAATAATTAACTTAAAAATATACAGTATATGTTTATCACATTTACCTTTATTATTTTTAAATGTTTTGCTCGTTCCTATCACCAGTCTTTTTTGACAGGGCCAGATTAACACTTTGTGGGTACAATGCCAAAATGTTTTGTGGCCCCCTGTTTTCATGTGTGGGCTGGTCCACCATTTCAGATAAAAGCTATTGTGCTCCTTTAGATCTACCAGCCTCTGATGCTCATGGGGGCAACTACTGGGACCAGGAGGTGAGGGTTCCAGTTTCCCTCAACATTTCAAGTCCTGCGTAGTGCATAATGGCCAACGGCATTGCATGAAAGTCTCCGCAGCTCCATATTCCTCCCCCCACTGTTTTAGTCAAGGCTATATAAATGTTTGATGCCCTGAGCCCTCACTCATGCCACATCCATTATTTTTCCTTGCTGGCAGCAGGAGCCCCTGTGATGGGATGGAGCAAGAACACCTGTTGGTGCAACCATGGCAACGCCAGAATGGAGCCTTCAGTGGTCAGTGAAGAACAGCTCAGGCACATATGCAGGTCTTAAGTGAGCCCAAAGGCACGAAATGACAGGTGCAAGGGGAGCATGAAGGGAGGAAAATATGAATCTACCATTTTTCAGTTACCGCAGTAGATACAATTCTGTTCTTGAATGCAAACAATGCTAAGGAGACTAGATCCACTCTGTTTTACATAATTACAGTACAACCACTTAAAATTGGTTTCTTAGGCATTCAACATAGAAATATTGTACAAGCAAGTGTGATGGATGTCTTTACTTCATACCTGGGTTTACTAAAAGCCTGTTGCAACAGCACCCCTCTCTATTTTCCCTCCTTACTCTTTATTCTTTTCACTTAACCACATGTAAGTAGGCCACCTATAAGTGTTCTGTCTGTCCCTGTAGTTAATCATTTTCCCCTGGTATGAGAATAATTATCTGTCCATTTCCTGTTTTATTCCTACCTAGAAATTAGTAAGTAAGCTATAGGAATTTTACTGTAAAAATGAAGGTGCCTGTAGTACGCTTACCATTTAAAATATGGTTTTGTTTCGTTAGTTAGAATGTTTGAAGTAAAAACTCCCAGAATTTGATATCTAATTTTTATAACACACATAAACACGCATGCATAGCGCTAGCATGACTAAAGTAAAATGTCCCCGAATGGAGGTAATATTGGAGAAACATCAGGATTCTTTGTAGCACAGCAGCATAAGCTATTCTTCCTGAAGTGAAAGTGAAATGCCTCAACATTTGTATTGAGAGTTGTGTCGTTTTCGATTCACTCACAAAACGGAGCTCCTTTTATTCATTCCGTAGTTTGTTGTACACATTCGGTTAGCGAAGGAAATTAAACCCTCCCTTCCCGTTTCTCCTTATATAAAAATTAGGAGTTCCAGTAAAAGAAAGTGTTAGAAAACGGTATACATAGGAAGTACTTTCTGAGTGCCTTTGAAATTAAAAGATAAAAGCTGTGGTTAATAAAAACACTCTTAACAGTGCTTGGGTAGTGCTAGTGTACCTGAAACTTGTTTTTACATCACTGTCCTAAATAGCCATGCCAGAAAACAAAGTGTTATATGGGAGTACAATGTTCTCTCACAATAAGCAACCCCTGTGATGTTGAAAGCATTTATTGTTTGTTGCAGTGGTGCGAGCAGATAATTCATAGAGTTTGCTCCCATTTTAAAAAAGGCAAACCTCTCCCTGTTAAGATGCTCGCACAACTGAGCTCAGCTTATGCTTCTGTACTGCCGAAATACCTGTTTTAATTTTGTATTTCCCTGAAAAACAGTATCAGCTTGTGCACTGTTTAAAACAGAAGTGTTTAGGTAATAAAAACACCAAGCAAAGCGTTGCTTAAGGTAACGCCATGTACGCCAAGAATGATTTACAATAGCTTAATTCCTGTAAGCCAGACTTTTTTTTTGTTTTGCCTTGTGGCCAGAAGAAAAGCCTAGTAATAAATATTGGGGTTTAATTTCAGCAATTTTTACAACATGCAGACTGCACCTTTTTTAGTGCAGTCCTGTTTAGGCTTCAGTGTGGTTCCTTTCTCTCTGTGTTTATACTACAGAGCTGGCTGGTCTGTTTTTACCTATCTTTATAGGACTGACAGAGGGGGCAGAGCTATCCCTGTGAGCTTCTCAAAATCTCTGTTTCTGTTTATTATTATTATATGTAGAAATTGTATAATAAACTTAGGCACTGTTAAAAAGCAGTTATGATTGTTGTATACAAGAAAAAGCATTATAATCAGTCAGTTTAAGTTTGTATTATAATAATGGAAGGAGCCATGACTATCACATGATATTTCAGGTATTATAAGGTGAGCTTCCTCTCATTCACACAGAGAGCTTGATGAGGAGCAGACATATTCTGACCTCAGAAATGGGAACGCTAGCGCCTTCTAGTGTCCCGTATATATATAATACTTTCTTTGAATATTCTGTTATATTTTTGTTGCTTTGTCGGACAAGTCAATTTTGTT
This sequence comes from Neoceratodus forsteri, assembly GCA_016271365.2. Classification (NCBI taxonomy): domain Eukaryota; kingdom Metazoa; phylum Chordata; order Ceratodontiformes; family Ceratodontidae; genus Neoceratodus; species Neoceratodus forsteri. The sequence goes on along the minus strand of CM057459.1, from coordinate 423,778,257 downwards.
TTATCTGCCTGTAATGAATTTTGCTTTGAGTTACTTAATCTTCTGGTTGGACTCCTCCCTCGTAACTCACACCTCACACACAGTGCATACATAAGCACACTGTTCTTGAAATGAGTGGCTGAGTGATACATGGATTTTGATCAACACAAAACATTAATTTTCAGACAGTGCTGCAGCCCTAAAGACACTGATTTTTTTCCTCCATCTCTTGGCGTTCTCACTCCGATCAGGTGTCAGGCTTACAGCTTATTGCCCTGTTTTCTTTTTCTGCCAGGACAAAGAATCTTGCTGCAGACAGTTAAAGGTTGTAAGACAGAGTACCGAGAGTAAAGATGGCTTTACACAGGCACCATGACGAGCTGATGCAGTAGTCTGTTGTTGCCGTGGCCCATGAAGCTAGTTGAGGTGGAACTTGGGAGCTTGACTGTATAGCACACGCTCACCAAGCTACTTCTCCACCCACCAAGACTGAGGGAGACTGGGTCCAAAATTCTTTTGGTTTTGATGCCGCCATGCAAGGCGTAATAGTGCGAGCGAGAAGCCGAGAACTCAGTTCACCAACTGTGGCGGGAAAGTATGCAGTGCACGACTCGTACACTCTTGCTCCCTCACCACGTGACCTTGCTCCTCCACATTACATGACCATGGGATGATATTCTGCGACTCTAAGCTGTCTTGTCCCCAGCGGGGGTGGGGCTTGTGCTACATATTCATGAGCCTATCATTGCTCACCTGCCTGCTCCATCTGGCTAGCCCAGGGTCTTTAATTTTCCCTGACTGCCACCAGTGAGTCAGTGTCAGTGATGCAGTGATGATGCCCCTGTGCTGGTGGACCCCTTCCGAATGTACGCCCTGACACCACGGCTCCACTGGCGCCATTGTTAATCTGGTACTGGTCTTTGAAATGTGATCAGCAAGACTCTCCCTAATGCGGCTCTCAATCTAAAATACTTTAAAAGGGTACTGTGGTGTGGGAGCATGGCGACTGTGTGAGCAAGATGGCTACATAATCCATTGCTCTCCTCTACTCCATCCTCAGCCATTAGATACTTTCCTGAAAACATTCAAGCTCCTACCTTGCAGATCTCGAGAGACAACATCTTCCTCTATAATCTAGTTATAACACTTTTTTTTATCATCACCTGTTTTACAGAGCAATGTTCAAATCCCGACCCTTGTCTCTTGGCTCTGCAGTATACGGACACCAGCAGCTATTCTGTGGCAATGGTCTTCCCATTCAAAAAAGTCGAATCAATGTTCTCCCAACTTCAACAACGAATAAAAGACACTAAACTGAGCTCCGTCTAAAATGCTGAACAAGTAGCTCAACTAGGCACCTGGGCTTCAGCTACTCAACAGAAGATACAAGCTAATGAGATGGCCTACCATGAGCTACAGGCCTCTTTAAGATAACAAGACAAAAAACGACACAGCTCATGCCAAGAAAAAAAATACATAAATCGAGCACCTTGAAAAATCGAGGCATACACAATAACTTCAGATCCGTCAGTTTCCCTGAGCATGTGGAAATAGGAGAAGGTACTGCATTTCAATGTCATGCTTTCCTGCGGCTTCTCAAACTCCCTGGTGATCCCGGTTTGAAAAAGAATGGGCCCACAGGTCCTTTGCACCCCAACTTAAAGGAAGAGACCACCCCAGATCCTTAAGGAAAATATGTTTTGCCGGGCAAGAGAACTTGGCACATTAGAGTGGCGGGGAACCGCATATTTATTATTCAAGACTACTCTAAGGAGCTAACCATCCACCGCAGAGCATGCCCAGAAGCTCGGCAGGCCCTCCAAAGAGTCGTGATACTGTTTACCCACCAACATCCAGCTCCGCTTCAGCTAGTCGCAAAAAGTCTCCCCCGATTCTTCACTTCCCCCGAAGCAGCCACTGACTTTATCTGTGCCATATGGACAAGGGCAGACATCCAGTCTAATCTCAGAGCTCATCCAAGAGAGGCTGAAGAGCCCACCACAGAACAGACGGAAACAGGCACCCCTCAATCAGCAGCTTACCAATCTGCAATTGCAGGTCGGAGGAGGACAAGATCTGGATGCAACCACTGAAAATAAGAGGCACACTGAAAACCAACAGCATACCCGTACAGCATCAGCCCAGCCACAAGTTTGCTCTCAAAGCCACAGTTCTGGTATGGACCCCGATGATGGGGAAGAGAGATCATCTCACAGTCTTGCTGGCAACAGGTATGTTCCACTTCTGAACTTCTATCTGTTCCCCAACCCCACTGAAACTCCCAAAGCTATCCATCCCCTCCCTACTCAGGCTCAGCAGGAGGGGTCCACATCCAAACTGACTTCTAGAGAAGTAAACTAGGCCACAGTGAAGCCATTCTTTTCCCTGCATCAGTGCTACAGTGTTGAAATCTGCTGTCCTGGGTGCTTGGCCCAAAGAAACCACAACATCCACATTTTCTCCACCCCCTGAAACAAGCGGTCACCACTGGACCTATATTGTACACCTGTAGCTATTTATAAACTCACGGCTGTCAGGTTCCAAACACAGATGGCTTAGCTGTGGAATCAGGCTCTCTCCTTTGCCCCACCTGGCCACTAATCTAACCTTCTTCCAAGATGTTACTGTAGCCAACCAATGGGGTAAAATTCTCCCACCACGGAATCTGTCTCCTATGCAGGAGAATACTCAGAATATTGTTCTACATTTTGAATTATCTGCTCCTATGAAACTGCTAATATCTTTTAATACAATGTGGAATTTATGTTACATGATCCTACTTCAAGTTGGAGCTCTTGCAGCAAGCTACACCATGAAGGACTATGCTGCCAGGCACTAGAACCCCACAGAAAAATTCTAGCTAGCAGTATACAGCAGTGACCACCCCCTGACATCGGCTCGCCTCCTACGTCAGACAATGATATAAAGGGGGTAGTCCCCAGCCCCACCTCAGTTCTTTTTCCGCTATCGACCTGTGCACATCAGCTCTATGGATGCCTCTTATTACCAGGCACCCGGCATTTTCGTGTTTTGTTATTTTTGCCACAAATTCAGTGAATTTCCTTGCATGTCTTCTCTGTCATCTTCCTCACAGTGTCGGATATCTACGTGCACCTGTGGTAAAGAGATACCAGCAAAAGACGGCCATTTGGCCTGCATAATTTGCTTGGGCCCCAATCACGGCTCGGAGACCTGCCCACATTGCCGAAAGTTTAACCGCAGGACCAGGATCCGGCACCTAAAGGCCCTGAAGAGTCACCTGTTGGAGCAGCAACTAGCCATCATGCAGAGGACCACATCAAGTCACAGCTCCTCTTCTTCTTCAGTCCCTGGGACTTCCCCATCTTCTTCCCACACAAACAAGACCAGTGGGAAACACCAGCACAAGGACGAGGAGAGACCCAGACCGGATTCCTGCTCCAGGTCCCCACACAAAAAGTGGCTTCTTCAAGTCCTCACTCCCCTGGGAGGTTGGACTCTGCCCCTTCAACAGCCCCAGCTCCTTCTGGGCTCCCACTGATGAAGCCCCCCACCCAATGCCGTAGTCCAGATGTCCGGCGGGGGGGGGGCTTTGGGGCAAGGGCCTTTTTCAGTCATTCCTCCCCAGAGTCTAAGGCCCTTTCAGCATCCTTCCAGGCCTAAGTCCGATGGCCCAGCCAGTTCCTCTCCAGATGACAGGCTGGGGGCCCATCATCCACCCAGCTGGGACGTCGTTGGACCGGGCATCAGGGTCAGGCGACAAAAATATATGCCAGGGGCTGGAACTCCAGGCAGGAGTCTGCTCCACTAAAAGACGCTGGCAAGTACCTTCGACATGCAGTGTCAGACCCAGACATACTCTACCTCTGCATCTCTGCGGTCGAACCGGGCGACACCTCCTCTAGCCTCTCCCAAGCTGACAACTGAGAAACTGTTAACAGTTATCCCACTGCCCCCCCCAAACCGACACCCAATAATCCTGACACCAGACATCCTAGCGCCCGATAACCAGGAGCCCGATAATCTGGCACCAAATACCTTGCCGCCTGAGGGACCGTAGCCAGATACGCCAGAGTCCTCAACCCTGATGACCGGGTTCACTGCACTGACAGGGCTGACGCCAAGGACAACTAACACCTCACCCCCCCAGGAGTGCCCCTCGTTCCACTGTCAGATGTAGGGGCCCAGTTCAATTCATGGTGGAACACCATTAAAAGGAACCCCTTCCCCAGGGGGAACCTAACCCCTTTATTGGCTCTGACTCCCTCAGGAGTTCCTCAGGCCCCTCCTAAACAAACTACTCTACCACCAAGGAAGGCTTCGCCTTCACTAGAAAGAGCCACCCCTCCTCTGGACCATTCGGATACGGGATCCCCTCAACATCACGGATGAAGACATCATTCTTCATCCCAGTCTTTCATCAGACACCAACACTGCTCTTGCAGACGTCAATCATGGCACTCTTACATCTGCTCCCCTTCTTCAGAGTCTTCTGGGAGTAGCTTGTCTACCTCATCCAGGTCACTGGAGGGATTCGCTTCTCCACCACCTTAGCCTGACACTCACAGGGATTCTCCATGGTCACCTCTAGACAACCCCACTTTCATGGATGTGACACATCACATCCAGTTTCTCAAGCAGTGGGCTACTGAGGATATGGACCCAGAAAGGCGCTGACTCTCCCAGTTCCTGCGTATGAGTGACCCCAAAACCACTGGCCAGGTTCCACTGGTGGCCCCCTTCCAGGACATTACTAGGCTTACCTGGAAGCACCCTTCTTCGGCTTTGGCTGTCCCAAAAAAGGTAGGCAGACATTAAAAAAACCCTAAGAATTAAGCTTTCTGAGGAGAACAGCAACGGGCCGATTCTGCAGTCTTAACAGTGGCCCATGGCAGGTCTAAACAACCTCAGCGTATGAGCTCCCAGCCTCCAGACAAGGAATCCAAGAGGCTGGATCAGTTTGGTCATAACTAAGATATACTCCTCAGCTACCTATACCATTAGATCACTAAACATTTTACCATGCATGGCACAGTACCAGAAGTCCCTATGGAAGAAGGCAATGGAGTGGGCTCAGCTCCAACCTGACTCCTCTCAAAGGACAGAGCTATTGTGCATTCTCCAGTCTGACCTAGATGTAGGAAAATACATTTTGCACTCGTCCTACAACTCAGCGCACACTGCCGTCAGGGCTGCCACTACCAGCATCTGTCTGAGGAGGTACTCCAGGCTTAGAGTTTCCAGTTTCTGTCGGGACCTCCAAGAAGCTATCCTGAACACCCCATTCTAGGGACCTGTTCTTTTCAGAGAATATACCAAGAAGATCATTACAGGTCTCCAGGACTCTGGCAAAGCAGTCCAGTCTGACCACAAAATGTATAAATTGGAGCCATCCCCTGCCAGACAGAAGCTTCTTCATTGCCCCGTGGGTTAGCAATCCAAGGGGCAGCAATATGAGAAGTCTTCAAATGAAAGGCCCCCTCGCATCCATCAGGAGCTTCTGAACCTAGGAACACCAAAACTTCACAGGTTTCCTTGCTCACTCCCGCAGCCTCAGCCTGACTCCTTGCCTGACCCCCCCCCCCCAGCAGAGTCCTTAGGAGAAGCAGTAGGGGGTCAGGTCTCCCTCTACCTAGAGGGATCTGGACCAAAATCACATCAGACACCTGGGTACTCCAGCTGATCGAGAAGGGACAAGCTCTGGAGTTTCTTTACATACCTCCAGACCGTCCCCATGTCCCTTCCACTTACTCCCCCTTCCCATTTGCCCTCATCCACTTGGAAATACAGGCCCTCCTGTTCAAACGGATCACAGAACCTGTCCGGCCATCCCAACAGGGGACAGGTTTCTACTCCCAATTCTTCTTGGTCCCCAAGAAGATGGGGATCTTTGCCCTATCCTAGACCTCAGTCTCCTGAACACCTACTCTGAGTACAAGAGGTTCAGGAAGTTGACCCTGCCAGTCCTTCTCTCGATGCTCCATCAAGGGGATTGGCTCTGTTCTTTCAACATACAGGATGCCTACCTACATATCTTGGTGCTTCCTGCCCACAGGAGGTTTCTTTGGTTCACCTTCCAGGGGGAACATTACCAGTTCTGGGCCTTGTCCTTTGGCCTTTCTTTGGCACTGAGTGTTTTCACAAAGTGCCTAACAATGGTTGTTGTGGCCCTCAGTAGACAGGGCCACTACATCTATCCTTATCTAGATGACTGGCTTCTGGTAGCCTCCACAAGAGATCAGCGGAAGTCACCCTGTCAGACACATTCATGCTGTTCAGGTTGCTGCGGATCATGCTGAACATCCCTAAATCATTCCTTTGGCCCAGTCAAAGGTTGCAATATATCGGGGCAGTTTTGGACACCACCCTAGGAAAGACCTTTCTCCTATCCAACAGGATGGACAGTTTCCAGGCACTTGCGCAAAGGATCCCCTGTTCCTGCCAGATTCCAGTCTGAGCATTCCTTCAGCTCCTTGTCCACATGGCAGCAGCCATAATGATAGTTCCTTTGGCACAACTCTATATGAGAATTCCCCAGTGGACTCTCAGGGTACAGTGGGATCAACACTCAGATGATCTCGACCATCCGGTCCCGATTTCCAAAATGGCATCTCAAACCCTGACATGGTGGCTTACTCCTCCCAACTTGGAGATAAGAGTTTCCTTTCAGAGACTCAGCAGATCCTAACAACCGATGCATCACATCTAAGATGGGGAGCCTACTTCCGAAACTTCCAAACTTGGGGAACGTGGTCTCCACTGGAACAGGCTCTGCATGTCAACGTCTTAAGAGATGAGGGCAATTCTCTATGCTCTACAGGCATTCCAACCGGACCTCCTTCTGGGCCTCTATTGATTCAGATGGACAATCTGTCCATGGTCTTTTACAGCAACAAACAAGGGGGCACTCACTCATATCCCCTCTGCAGGGAGACTATGTGGGCATGGTTTTGGGCCACAGAGCATGGCCTAACTCTCACCGCTGTTCATGTTCCAGGAGTGCAAAACACCATGGCTGACTGCCTAAGCAGATCTTGGTCTAAGGTTCACATGTGGGAGCTCTTCCAGTTTGCAGCAGAGGACCTCTTCAAAAGGTGAGGACATCCTGAACTGGACATCTTCGCGTCCCTGTCCAACGCCAAACTAGCCAATTTCTGCTCGTTAGATCCAGGGCCTGGTGTTTTCTGGTGAGACGCATTGTTCCTCTGTTGGACAGGGAGATGTCTTTATGCCTTCCATCCCTTTCCCCTCCTCAAAAGAGTCCTGCTCAAACTCCAGTTGGAAGGAGTGGACATGATCTTGTTTGCTTCTCTCTGGCCCCGACAGATCTGATTTCACCTGTTTCAACAGTTGTCAGTGGAACCCCCGATTCCCCTGCCCCATATTTCACACTTGCTTTCTCAAGAGCAAGGCACTCAAGTCCATCAAGACATCAGGTCTCTGCACCTGCAAGCTTGGCTCCTGCAGACCTAGCCATGGCCCATTTTAGAGTTTCCCCTAGGGTCGCCAAGGTTCTGGATGTCACAAGGAAACTTTCCACCAGAGCTACTTATGCCATGAAGTGAAAGTACTTCTTCGTATGGGCTGCCAGGGATCCTGACCTTTTCACCTGTCCAGTGAACTCTATCCTGGAGTACTCAGGGCTTGAATTTAACAGCATTCTGGTACATTTTCGGTACCAAATTTTGTACCAGAATACCACAATTCGAGCCCTGGTTCTCCACTTGAAATACCCAATTTTTTTTGCACATTAGACCTGACAATGGGGTCCCAATCCACGTGCCAGTGCTAGCCCCCACTTCCCAATACTTTGAGACACTGAGGACCCCACTCTCAGTGTCCCGAAATGTTCCAGTAATCCCCTCTGTATAAAAAAAAAAAAAAGAAAATGGTCCCCAACATCTTTTTTTCCTGCAAAAAAGAAAACGGTCCCTTTTTGTGTCCCCCATCCCCCTCCTGACCCTCCCACTGAGCAATCCACTACCCTGTGCCCACCTTGCCCCATACCTACCATCTGAGGTTGGCAGCTGTCATCTTCTGTGGACCGGGACACGTCTGCACTCTTCAAAGCCAAACCACAAACTGAAGAATCAAGCTACATGCCGTACAAAGGCTGTCAATGGCGTTTTCAACTTACGTTGATATCTCTGCAATTTTTAAATATTTTTTACACCAAATTTGCAACGTGGGTTTTCTGGCACCTCTCTTCATTAACATTTGTACTGTTGTTTTGTTACTCAGTCCCGAAAGGTGGTTTCACGGTGACTGCGCAGAATTATCTTTTGAGACTAAGTAACGAAAAGACAGTGCCCCGAAAGGTGATTTCACAGTTGCTGCATGGAATCATCTTTTGGGACTGAGTAATGAACATACAGTGCCAGTGTTCATGAGGTGGGGCCCCCCAAAGGGCACATGTTAAAAATATGGTGCAAAAATATTGAAAAATGGCTGAGATATGTGTGGTCGTCGAAATTTTTTCTACGCACGCTCGTAACTTAGGCAATTTTTTATATTTTCACTCTAAATTCACAACATTGGCGTTTTTTCCACACACCTTCAACAACAGTACAGCTGTCATTCTTCACATCCTGCCATGGGTTTTCACTCCTGTGGCGCACAAGAAAGGCACGGTCATTGTGCAAAATCACCTTTCAGGACCAATGAAAGAAATTATAGTGCACTCTTCATGAGGTTGGGTCCCAAAAAGGCCATGTTGAAAATTTGGTGAAAAAAATCCTAAAAAATGGCCTAGTTACATGCAGGTGTTCAACATTTTCTGCACATGCGTGTAACATACAAACCCATTTAATTTAGGTGGAATACCAGATTTCCAGATGGAATACCAAAATTCTGAATCTGGTATTCCGCCAAGAATAGCGATTTTTATGTTTGCTTGCACGCATGTGCAAGAAACCTAGTGCCATCATCCGAGTTTCGGGAGGTGTGGCAGCCATCTTCCAATTCAGTCAGTGTGTTTGTAGGCGCGGTCACAGTTCCCCAGTCAACTCTGCAGCTGTCTATGGCAGCAGTTGAAAATGCAGTGCCGTACAGCTGAAAGGGAGAGCACCGCTTCAGTGAGCAGCACTCCTCCCTCCACACGCACGCACGCATATTGCGTACTCATGCGCCCCCCCCATGCACATACTGTATGGCCGACGGGGGTGCACAATCCCCAGTCGGCTCCACGGCCCCCACCCCAAAAGAGTTTTCCAGGTGCCATATTGGGAGCCCACCCTAGTGTGGCATATGTCCGTATGGCTGACGGGGGTAACCAATCCCCTGTCGGCTCCAGGCCCCCCCAAACAGCCTTACAGCTGCCATGCTGGGAGCCCACCCCAGCGTGGCAAACATCCCACGTCGTCTTCCTTAAAAAAAAAAAAAAAAACACCCTGTAAACAAGAAAACGTTCCCTCGGTGGTCTCTCAGCCCACCTGCGCCCATCTACTGTGCACCCTGCTTCCCCACACCCCCCCTCACCCCATACTTACCTCCGAGCTCGGCGTGACAATCTTCAGTGGACTGGGAACATGTCTGCACTCTTCAAAGCTGACCGCGAACTGAGGAAATGCCGGTAAGCTGTATAATGCAATAAATAGGGTTTTTTCAACTTGAATGCATATCTCAGGCATTTTGGGGAATTTTGGCACCAAATTCCCAGCATGGGGTTTTTGTGACCCCTACTCATGAATTCTTGAACTGTCATAGCGTTAATCAAGCCCGAAGGGTGATTTCGCAGTCACTGCGCAAAATCACCTTTCAGGACCGATTAACAAAACGACAAGTGCCAGTGTTCATAAGGTGGGCTCTCAAAAACCAATGTTGCAAATTTGGTGAAAACGTCCTAAAATCACTGTTTCTGAGTGTCACGTTGCACAGTTCCTACCTGCAGCTCGTAAGTTTGCAAATTTTAATACTTGCACTCCAGATTTTCAACATTGCCATTTTACCATACCTCCTTATGAGCAGTACAGCTGTCATTTTTCACATCTCACCCAAAATGTGTTTCCGCGCATGTAGCGCACAATGGTGCAATCGATGTGCACCATCAATGTTTGGGACAGATTAAGAAAATCACAGTGATAGTGTTCATGAGCAGAGGTGTTAAAATGGCTACGTTGAAAATTTGGTGAAAAAATTCCTAAAAATGACTGTTTTAGGAGTGCAGGTTACGCAGTTCCTACGCACACTTGCAAGTTTGCGAATTTTTAATATTTGCACGCCAGATTTTCAACATTGCCATTTTATTACACTTCCTTATGAGCAGCATAGCTGCCATTTTTCACCTCACCCAAAATGTGTTTCTGCACAAGTAGTGCACAATTGTGCAGTCAGTGTGCGAAAGCAATGTTTGGGACAGATTAAGAAAATCAGTTACACTGTTCATGAGCAGAGGTCTTAAAATAGCTATGTTAAAAATTTGGTGACACAAGTCCATAAAATGACTGTGTTATGAGTGAGCATTACGCAGTTTCCACGCAACCTCGTAAGTTCATGACTTTGTAATATTTTCAGTCCAGATTTTCACCAGTGGCATTTTTCCTCACTTCCTTATGAACAGTACAGCTGTCATCTTTCACAACATGGCTGAAATGTGTTTTCACACTTTCAGCACAGAAATGCGTGGCTGCTGTGGGAAATCTTTGTTCGGGACAGAAAGAAAATCACAGTTACACTGTTCATGATCGGAGGTCCCAAAATGCCTGTGTTGACTATCTGCTGTAAAAAATCTTACGGGTGTGCGTTGCACAGTTTCTATGCATGCTCGTGACTTCAGTAGTTTTAATATTTTCACTGCAGATTTTCAAGATTGCCATTTTTTTTTTACACCTCCCCATGAACAGTACAGCTGTCATTTTTCACATCCTGTTCGAAATGTGTTTTTGCACCTGTGGTGCTAAATGCCATAGTCACTGTGCAAAAGCAGCTTTCGGCTAACAAACTGATATTGCCACTGTTCATTAGGTAGGGGGGTCACAAAAAAAACCATGTTGAAAATTTGGTGGGAAAATACCAACGAATGCCTGAGGCATTAGGGCTTCCGACCATAACGCCCCACCCTGTACAGAATGACAGGCATCAGGGGTGTGACTTGGGATTCTCGCCTGTAATGCTCATATCATTCCACACCTTACAGCCAGTGAGAGGCATCAAACTATGTCTTGGACTCTTCGGATCCAAAGTTCACCCCATTCTCTTATACCGCACACATCTCACCATATTTCCTGATGGAATGGGGTGTGCATAAGGGCCAAAGACACCAAGGCACACCGTGACATTTGTTGGTGTCTGCAGGGTGGGGTGTGGTGAAATGGCGTGGCCGTTATGCCCGACAACCCAAAGGCACACCCCAATGCCTGTCAGTCTCTGCAGGGTGGTGGTGGGGTTGGCTTCAGTTCAGTACTTCACTGCCATTCCTATTATGCAGCTCTGTAACTCCTACACTACCAATGCCAATGCCAGCAAGCAAACAATTGGCATTGACAAATGCTTGTTTTCTTAAATTCTACCCCTGGTACCTCCTCTCTTTCATGTTCCGGACTCTGCTAATTCTCCATTAAGGTTCATCTTTCAGTAGTTTCTGCCTATCATTTGCCTGTAGAGGACAAAATGACTACTCAATTGGACCTGTGCTATACCTTTTTGAGGGGCATGTTGCATCTGAAACTGCCCATCAGGGACCTTATCCCACCATGGAACCTCTTGTTTTTGTTAGAGAAACTTATTCTGCCTCCTTTTGAGCCAGCTGTGGATAGCGATCTTCACCTTCTGTTGTGGAAAGTGTTATTTTTAGTTGCCATTACTTCTGCTCCGAGAATTTCTAAGCTTCAGGCTCTGATATGAAAAAAGTACTGTTTGGTTTTTCACAAAGACAGACAGTCTTTGAGAATGAATCCTAAGTTTCTTCTGAAAGTGGTGTCTGAGTTCACGCTCAATCAGGACATCCACTTACCTGTGTATTTCTATTATCAAGAGTATTCTAATTTCGGGGAGGCAAGGTAAATTTAATTTTTCGGCACCCAATCCCAGAGGCTCTGGGCACATTACAAACACACAAAAATTAAAATTTAAAAATATATATCTCTCACCACACGATAAATAATCACATATCAAAAAAGCAGTACCCTGCATATAAATAATCACTCTCTCTACTTTTAAAAGGGACTGATAACCTATGTTCTCGTACAGTACCTGAGAAAGCCTGGCTAAACAGATAACACTTAAGGTGGACTGTGAATGCCTCCACCAACAGGCCCTCCCTCACCAAAAGCTGAAGCAAATTCCACAGGACGGGGCTGGTGATACCAAAAGCTCTATCGCCGGTGGTTTCCAGCCTCATCCTGGGAATCGACAGGAGGCCCTCGAGGAGGATCGCAGGGGGTGGACCGAGGCAACGGGTGTAAGAAGATCCACCAGGCAGCATGGGCCCAGTCCATATAGGGCCTTATAGGTGAGCAATCCTACCATAAAAAGCACCCTCCATCGAACCAGCAGCCAGTGCAATTCCCGCAGCACCGGGGTGACGTGACAGTATTTCGACTGTCCAGTCAACAAACTGGCAGCTGCGTTCTGCACTAGCTGCAGTCAATGGAGGGTGCCTCCAGAGACCCCAAGGTAGAGCGCATTACAGTAGTGAAGCCTAGATGTTACAAAGGATTGCACCAAGGTGGGGAGGTCCAGGGGCAGAATCAGGTGCTTAATCCTGGCAATGTTTCTCAGATGGAAAAAAATAACCCTAACAACAGATGACATTTGATGTTCCATCATCAAACCGCTATCTAACATCATGCCAGGAGCATGCATCTTAGAGAAGGCCATCAATGGGACAGACCCTAGAACTAGTCCAGCATCCGCCCCAGAGGCCATTCTCTCGTGCCTCCCGTTCGACTCCACCACCAGTACCTCAGGCTCATCAGGATTCAGTCACAGCCAGCTAGAGGCCATCCAGTCATTGATCTCTGCCAGACAGTTGTTTAATACTTCCACCGCATTGGATGTCCCAGGGGCAAAGGATAAGTACAGCAGAGTATCATTGGCATAACAATGAAACCCCAAGCTGTGCTTCCTAATCATCTCACCCAGGGGCAGCATATACATGGCAAACAGCATCGGTGACAAGACCAAACCCTGAGGTACCCCACAAGACAGGAGGCTCGGGGACGAGGAAAAATTCCCCATCACCACCCTGTCTTCTGTTTGTCAAAAAGGACTCAAACCAGCAGATGACAGTGCTGGTGAGTCCGCAGAAGTCCCTCAGGTGGTCAAGTAACACACTATGATCCACTCTATCAAAAGCTGAGGAGAGATCAAGTAGAATAAGAACTGTCCCCTCACTTCGATCCCTCACCCTGAGGAAATCATTATGCACCCAAACTAATGTGGTTTCTGTTGAATGTCTTGCACGAAAACCTGACTGGAGCGACTCATAGATATCAAATGCCACAATATCTTCTTCTGTTGCGTCACAATCTTCTCCACAACCTTTCCCAAAAATGGAAGGTTGGAGACCGGTCGATAATTCGCCTTGTCAAGGTCCAATGAAGACTTTTTCAGAAGAGGCCTCACCAACACCTTCTTCAAGGCATCTGGGAAGACCCCCTCCAATAAGGAACACCGGACAATCAAGACAAACACCAGGCCAACAGTGTCGACACATCCCATTAAGAAACGCGTCGGCACTGGGTCCAGCTCACAATGCGTGTGCTTCAGTTTTGAGGACACCTCAATGACATCAGCCACCTCCACTGGTTTAAACTCCCCCCAACCAGGCGAAGTGCTTTGTCGACAATCCAGGTGACCACTGTTGGCCATAACACGACTTATTGGTGGAACTCCTTGCCTGATGGCAGACACCCTGTCTGAGAAAAAATGAGTAATCTCATTGAACAAGGCCTCAGAAACTGCTTTTTTCAGCTGTAGACAGGCTGGATGTAACAGCCTGTCCACAGTCCGAAAAAGCATAGCTGGTTGGTTTCTCCTAGCAGCAATCTCCCTGGACAGGAACACTGCCTTTTTATGGTTGATTGCTTCCTGGTACACACTGTAGTGTGTACGCAGGGCCAGTTAGTCCGCCTTCAACAAGGTCCTCCACCAACACCGCTCAGACCTTTGACCCTTGATCTTCAATGCCTTGAGCTCCCCATCAAACCATGAGGACCTCAAGTGAGAAGTTCTGGGTTGTACATGGACCAGTGCAAGGGAGTAGAGTGCCTCAGTCATTGACCTATTATAGGCAGCAACTGCCTCACTCACACCTCCCCTGCATGTGCTGTCCACATTAGATATATTTACCTCCGTCAAAAAAAAACCTCAACGGGTGGTAGCTCACCATCTCTACAGGGGGAGGAATCTCAGAGGGGGCCCTGAGCAAGAACTCCACCATGCAGTGATCAGACCAAAAGACCCGATCAGTCCTGAGATTCTCAATCTCAAGCCCCAGTGAGAAGACCAGGTCCAGTACATGGCCACCCTGGTGGGTCATGATAGTAACTGCTTGCGACAGGCCCAGAGATATCATCATCTGGAGGAAGTGATAACCCAATCTAGACGACTCGTCGTCGGCCCAAACTCTGAAATCCCCCAGGACCAAACATCTGGAGGACTCCAATGTTTCACCGGCCACAAAGTGACCCACTTCCTGCAGGAACTCTCCAGTCATCCCAGGGGGATGGTAAATCACGAGAATCCTGCAACCTCCGCCCTGACCCCCATGAACGGCCACACATTCAAAAGAACCCAGTGTTCTCACTGGGTGCACGGTGAAGCCTAGTTCAGCTCTATAACAAACAGTCACTCCTCTGACCCTGCACTCCAGTCTGGGGCAGTGCTCAACGGAATACCCAAGGGGGACGGCGGTCTCTAACACTGGCCCAGCATCATCCCTCAACCAGGTTTCCGTAATGCAAGCCAAGTCGACCAACGAAATCAGATCCACAATAATTGCAGTCTTATTATTGATCGACCTGGCAGTTTATAGCACCACTCTCAGGGGATTGGTGGACAGTGCAGTCCTTTTAGCTACCTGCCCACTTGGTCTTACGGGAACCCTGGGGACAGGTACTAAAACACATCTGGCATTTCTCCAAGCCCCGTCACATCCCAGGGTGCCTTCTGCACCCAACCACCTCCCATCCTGCTCCCCTCGACCGTGCACAGGGTGCCCTGCCAGCTTCTGCCCAGGCATCTTCTTCCAATTCTGACCTCCCGGCAGCGACAAGCTGTAGTACTAGATACCAGGAGGGCAGTGAAGGGTCGCAGGTCATAAAGCTGGGACACACCGTACACGATCCTAGCCCACCCTAAATTGCCAGACCCCCCCCGACACATATTTATCAGTCCTGAACACAAAATATTTCCCACCTACTCAACCACTCATACACTAACTCTTCCCCGTAACCATACAACCTACTCACACACACACACCCACACACACACACTAACGCCCAACCCCCCTTCAACCAAATTAACACAAACAAGAAAATACTCCCAACTAAAAAAAAAAAGCAAGTTCCATCACCCCCTTACCCCAATACACAAAATTTAAAAAAACAAACAAATAACAATGGGAAAACAAATAAAACACAAACTGCTACCCGAATCAATCCAATCCAATCCACCAAGGGATATTAGCCCAATTTCGGTTCGAGCAATCATATAGTTTCTGCAGCAAACAGTCAATCCAGTCCTGGCAGAAAAACTGGTAGCAGTCTTTTCATACAGGCTATTATCCACATAAGACTATCAGGCTCTTAAAACTGAAAAGATCCACTGTCACCAGTACTTTTCAGGGAGCAAATATTCACAGCACTCACTCCAGAACAGGAAAGTCCATCAATGACAACTCTAAGTCCTCAAATTACCGACTTAGCTCCTTAATACAGTACAGTTTGTTCTGGTACTGCAGATTAATCCAAATGCGAATGATGGCGCAATCTACCAGTCACCAGAAGGAAACCCACAGAAGGACACGAATTACCCCAAAAACAAATGAACACAAGAGGACCGCCTCTCTCCATCGCAGGATCTGCACCAAAGATTGCTTTTGGGCAGTGGGAGACATAAAAGGTTCTCCTGGGAGGCAGCGGAGCTCCCACCTCCTGCCACACCAGTTATCCCCACCACTCAAACACTGCCCCAGCACCACAGATCCCCTAAGTCCATGAGGCGGCCTCCGTAACAGTTACCCAGGGTCTCTTTGTTGCGGGGGACGTCAGCCGAAACCCCTACAGCCGTAAACGGCTAAAGTCAGCAACCACAACCAGACGGGCCAATGCTCCAATCCTCCGACAGCACCAACTCTCCTCCTCCTGCCCTTGGGTGAGTGCCAAAACTTCAATTAGCTCCTACACAGCCACCAGTCATGAGATATCCTGTAGTAATTTTTCTAAACGTTTCTCCTAACTAAAAATAATGAAACTAACCCCTATGCTGCCTCACTTTACACACCCTGCCTAACACTCATTCCCCTAACCGCAGTACTAACTAAAAAACCTTAATGGGGCCAAAATACAGGACCTCTTCTTCAGATTTAGCTATAACATTTAACACATTCAAACTCTTGCAAAAAAAAAGTCTCCAAACAGCATTTGTCACAAAAGTTTCAGCTCAGGCATTAACCCAGTGTGGCCGCCATCTTCAAAACCACCCTCATTAGTTGAGCCCTTTCGCACACTCTAGATATCCACAGAGTGCTTCGTTATTATGTCGATCACACCCAGTTGATCAGGAAATCTAACCAATTCCTCTGCCCCAAAATCCAAAGGGGCACCTGTGGCCAAACAGACATTATCCAAATGGTTGGTTAATTGTATCCCTTTCTGCTACAACAAGCCTTTACCGGGCCCAGTTAAAGGCCACTCCACCATGGGGGGGGGGGTCGCTGCTTCTTTTACTTCTCTGCAGAACGTCTCTGCAGCAGACATCTGTGTCTCTTCTACCTAGAGTTCAGTGCATACTTTTGTCAAGCACCATAGTTTGGACAGTACCTCTGGGTGGAGAGAAGGGTCTGGCCTAGCTGTCCTCCAAGAACTTCTTCCCTGACGGCCTCCACTCGTTACAAAATTTCCTCCTCCCATCTGACCTGGATGCATCCTTGTACTGCTTGGTACTCAGTCCTTATGGTGTAGCCTGCTGCAAGAGCTCCAACTTACAGTAAAATAGTACAGTTATACAAGAACTTGCCGTAACAGTTGATCTTCGAGAAGAGATCTTGCAGCAGGCACTGCTTTCCCTCCCTCCTTCCCCCTGGTGTTTCTGTTTGCTGTACATCATGGAAATATTGCAACCTCCTTGGTTCTCCATTTACTACTGGATGGGTCTCCAGCGGGAAAACTGAGGTGGGGCTGGGACTGCCCCTTTATACCACTGGCCAACGTCGGAGGCGGGCTAACGTCAAGGGGTGGTCCCCACTGCATACTGCTAGCTAGAATTTTTCCATGGGATGCTAGTGCCTGGTGGCATAGTCCTTATGGTGTGGCTTGCTCCAAGAGTCATTCTCAAAGATCTACTGTTATGGTATGTTCTTATGTAACTGTACTTTATGTATAGCTGGGGGACAGGCTCTGCTCAGTAAAAGAAAAGAGGGGGCATGCTTACTGAGGGATGTGACTATGTCCTGTATGGGTCAGACACTTCTTCAACCAGCAATAAGTCTGTCAGGCCAGACCCCAGGATGACAATGTTATCAATAACACGAACCCCGTACATTCATATTTCACATTCTCCTGTTGCACCTTCCCCCCAATCTGCTACTGCTTAGAGTGTGTCACCTTGGCACACAGTAAGGCAACCCCACAACTCACATGGATACTGGTTTCCCCTCTTCCAGCAGCCTTAACCCTTCCTTATCTCGAGGAAGGTATCCAGTGATGATAGTAACTGCAAAAATGACAATTCATTTTTAGTGATATCATCAAGGGCTACCCCGCACGGGTAGCACCGTACAGCAAAAGCAACCATGGAGAAGAGCGACCGGAAAGGGGGACAGTGAAAGGAAGGGGAGAGATAGAGAGGAGGGTCAGAAGGGGATTGCTGTGCTAGCCCTGTGGTGTGGTGGTGAGGATGGTTAGATCTGGCTGAGAAGGTATGGGATTTGGGGCTGGGGACTGGGAGAGCTACCATTTTGGCACTACCTGTGGGTGCGGCATTTAATTTTTCCTTGCAAATGCGGGCTGCCCTTCCCTACATGCACCCCTCGGAGTTAGTTATGTTTGATATTGAAGTGCAGTAACTGCCCAAATACTTTCTGTGTTGTGATGTCGGATTGCCAGCACGTGTATATCACCGATTTACTTTTTGGCGATATACACTCGCCATAATAGCGATCGCTATTATGAAATGGAATGGCCCTAAAGGGGATACAAACCCAAGGTGCTGCTTTGTCTTATACACCCATCCATCTGCATTTATTTTAGATCCATATCACAAGGACATAGCCCCCTGATGCCCTGGGCACCCTGGTTTTTTTGTTACTAATTTTCTCAAAGATATCTGCAGCTCCTCCTACACCTTTCTTCCTCTCTCCCTTACCTTCCCCCTTTCTCTCTCGGATCACCCCCTATTTATACCTCTCTCTACTGTTCTCTTCTGAAACAAACAACACAATTTCCTCATACTGTCAGTTCATAACAGATGAAATCCAATTGTGATATCTATGCGGCTAGCTCCCTCAGTGAAATCATCTGCGACCTGAAGTGTAGGAATCCAATTCCAACTTAACCAACAGAAGGCTAACTTTGGTGGTGTGGCCTAGGTCCCTCGCCTGCCCCACCCACCCCTCTTTGGGAGAAGACAGCAAGCAGTGACTAGATTGCCACCCCCTCCCACAAAAAAAAAAAAATAATAAAATAAAATAAATTGCCACATAGTACATCTACCAGACCTACGTAACCAGCCTTACAGAAGAGTGTAGCCTCAGCCTTTCTTACTGCTGGACAGGTTACTGACCAGGACATAAGGATGCTACAGCCCCCCAGATATTTCAAGGCTTTGATACAATGTCCTCAGCACCAAATGTATTACCCAGAAGTGCCTCTTTATCTTATTAGAGTGGTTTCACAAATCAACCATCTACAGTCAGAGTACCTGTGCTGACCACAACACCACTCCTCCCTCTTGGGTTCTTATATGCCATTAAGGTAACCCTCACCCACCCCCTTTTCTGACTGTACTACTTCCCCTTCTAGGGGTCCCACTGCATAGGCATGCTGCAAAGAATTATGCCCCCCCCATTGTGGGATGCCTTCCCACTGGGAGAACATACCCACCACTGTCTCTTACCTGCAGACAACAGAAGACCTATCGCTACATTAACTGACAGTGTCCTGCTCCCTTCCATTTTTTTTATCTTATTTTAATTAACCCCGGCTATGCTACTCAGGAAAGCCACACATACCTCTGGGCATACAGGGATGGGGCAGGGGAATGATCGTTTTACCTCCACTGGGTTACCAGCCTCTAGACTAGTTACAAACTTTACACTAGAACACCTTATTATACTGCTTACTCAATCTGTTAACTTTCTTGTCACACCCAGTAGACAAAAAAAGGGTCTCTCAGGTGTGACTGGATACCTGGTCCTTATCTTGGTCCTATACCCTCAGTCCTCTTGCTCTGATGGGGCCTTGAGGGAGCTGAAGCGAGAGGGGCGAAGGTCAGAACATAGCTGGCAGAGATTCGGCCAGGATACTGACAAACTTAGACTGATGGAACATTACAAAGACCATCAGTCAGCAACCTCCCATAACACGGCACAATTCCTGTCCAAAGAGACTGCTGTAGCTCAGAATTGACCAGCTCAGCTCTTTTGAACTGTGGACAGACTGTGCAATCCAACCTGTCTGCAAGTTTGGAGAGCATTTTCTCATGAAAAGTGAGGAGTGTCTTTGCTGAGAAGGTTGCCGACATCAGGTCCGAGATCCTTAGCCCTGTCTATTTGGGGGGAGAGGGGGTGGCAGTCGCCAGGATGTTGCTACACCTCAGTTTTGTTGGATGGAGTCTGAGTGGGCAGAGATCATGGAAGTCATGTGGATTCTCAGGGGTATGCATCCAACTTGCTGTAGATTGGAGCCGGGCCCTACTTGCCTTTTATCCGACTGTACCGATATCATCTTCCCAGTCCTTGTGGAGATAGTCTGGTGCTCACTGGAGATGCACGGGTTTCCTTGCTCCCTGAAGGAAGCAGTGGTAACTCCCTTTCTCAAGAAATCTTCGCTTTACCCAGATTGCCCCGCTAACTACAGACCGGTCTCTAATCTTCCCTTTGTGGGAAAAGTAACAGAGAAAGTCGTGGCACTACAGTTGGAGTACCACCTTACCATCCATGACATTTAAAATCCCCTAGAGTCCGACTGTCATGAAAGGCATAGTACCAAGACCACTCTGGTTCGGATACGCAATGTGCTCCCGATCGTGAGAAATCAGAAATGCCATAGCATCTTGGTATTTCTAGATCTGTCTTCAGCCTTTGACACTGTGGAACACAGGGTGCTGTTGGAATGCCTGCATGTCATCTGTGACCTGTCTGGTGCTATCCTCAGATGATTCCATTCCTTCCTCACAGGCAGATCACAGAGAGTGGTCTCTTCCTCTGAGTCATTTTCTCTCTGCCTTGTGAGGTGCTGCAGGGTTCTGTGCTGTCCCCCATGTTGTTCGGGGTACATATGCTGCCGTTAGGAGACACTGTGAGGTGGTACAGGCTGGGGTTCCACTGTTATACAGATGATACACAGCTCTACCTATCCTTTGTGCCTGACCAGAATAGTGCGCTCTCAGTGTTTAACAATTGCCTTGTAGAAATCCAGGATTGGATGAATACCAGCTCGTTAAAAGTGAATTCTGACAAGACTTGAGGTGTTGGTGGTGAATCCTGGTTGCCAGATAGAAGGGTCGGCAATGTAATGTCCCTGTAGGCTTTGGCTTGGGGTACCCAGTTGCTGACCTCTAAATGGGTATGAAGTCTGGGGGTAATACTTGACGGTCCGACACTTTGTTCTCAGATCTTAGCCGTGGTTAAGTCCTCTTTCTTCCATCTGAAGAATGTCGCACGGATTGAGCGCCTAGTTCCGTCTGGCAACCTTTCGACTTTGATCCACGCCTTTGTGATGTCACGCCTGGACTACTGTAACCCCTTCTACCTAGGGCTTCCAGGGGCTGATATCCACTGCTTTCAGCTGGTGTAGAATGCTGAGGCCCGGCTACTGCCTGGATAATTTCGATCCACTCATATTACGCCTGTGCTGCACAAACTGCACTGGTTGCCAATTCAGTGGCAAACCACCTTCAAGGTCGGTTTGCTGACCTACAAAGCCCTACACGGACAGGGACCGAGCTACCTGCAAGATCTCTTGTATCCTTACTACTGCTTCCGACCATTCCATTCGACTGATAAGGGATTGCTGGAGATTCCCAGGGTACGACTGAAAACTTCTGGATTGCAGGCATTTTCATTTGTGCCCCTACCCTGTGGAATTCTCTGCCTTGTTGGATTCGAGAGTGCCTGACAGTGGAGAGCTTTAAGACTGCTTTAAAAATGTTTTTATTTGAATTGGCTTTTGGAGGTGTTCTTTAACTTATATCCGACTATCGGAGTTGTGTTTTATATACTGAGGCATGTGAAGTGTGCTTAATAAATAAAGATTTATTATTATTATCTTTAGTATTACTCAAAGTTTACTTCAACCTATGTTCCCTATGATCAGAGACTACTGTTTATTAGGTAATGTATTATTTTTATCGTTAACTTTAATGTACCACAGTGTTCTTCTCGCCTTTGCCTGTCGAGCCCTATATTGGGTAGGAGATTTGGGAGTACGTCAGGGTGAGAGGGAAATGTCTGTGGGCTGGTCAGCAACTGGCTCTCAACCTGTAATGAAAAGAGTCATCATCTCTGCTTGCTATCCTAGCATCGCCTGAACTCAAAATTCCCCAACCTTTCAACTCCCATGATGACAGATATACATTGCCACAGCTGGAACATTCAGGACCTTAACTCCCTGATTAAACATATCTAGGTGTTGACTCACCTCCATAAATTCAGATCGCAACTGGTACTCTTGCAAGAAACAAAATTCACTGACCTGGAATCCCCAAAACTCAAAAGGGGTTGGGTGGATGATGAGGTTCACAGATAAACAGTACAAGAAAAAAGATGGTTCTCTATTTTGGTACCCAAGAGTCACTACTGGACTCTTCAAAAATGACTAAAGATGAAGAAGGTCCTTGAGTACTTGCCCAGTTTAACCCCTTTTAAGGCCTGCTAGTACTGGGCAACCTTTATGCCCCAAATATGGACTCTACACAGTTTTTCCTCTCGCTAACGACTCCAGTCATAGAGTTTAACAACTCACAAGCCCTTCTACTGTTAGGAGGCGATTTCAGTCTGACTAAAGATAGCAGTCACGGTAAACCCAAGCTGCACACATGGATGGTTCAGGAAGTAAAGCTCTGGATGTCAGACCAAGCCCTGACAGATGCCTGGCACCTTTACAACCCCAGGACCCATGACTATACCCATCGCTCCTCGGTCCATGGCACATCCAGTAGGCTTGATCTTTGTCTCACCTCCCAAACGTTAACCCCTACGGTCATGGCTGTGCGCATAAATCCACTGGTTGTATCTGACCATGCCACCAGTCAGCAAAATATGCTACTTGGTACTACAACTCCTCAGTTCCCTCACTGAAGACTGGACCCTCTACTTGTGCTTCATCCACAAATCAAAATCTGGCTTCAACAGGCGTCAGAAGAAATTTTTCCACCTGAACCAAACAGGGGATACTACCATATCCACAATGTGGGAAGCCAGAAAGGCAACAGTTCGGAGGCACAACATGGATATGCTGCGCACCAAAGGAAGCAGCAGAAACAACACCTGTCTAACCTGGAAACACAGCTTGTCCAGTGAGAAACAGCCTTCAAGGCTCACAACAACACAAAATCTACAGTATCCACCCTGCATTCATAGATTTTAGGACTCCATCAGGAAATTAATACTCTCACCGCCAGAAAGGCAGAATCTGACTTCATTCATCTTAAGCACCACTACTGGAAGGGAGGTGAAAAATGTGGCAAATTCCTGGCATATCACCTGAAAAAGCAACAGGCAGAACAACACACTGCCTCCTTGCAAAGCACTACAAGTGAGATGTGTGTGACCCCAGCTGAGCTTAACAAAATCATGAAGGAGTTGTATACCAGACTATATTTGTCTGTGACAACTCCAGATTCTGGACAATTGCCCTCCTTCTTATCCTCCTTTGAGCTCCCCAAACTGGGCCTGGTTCAAGTCAAAGTCCTAGATCTTCCAATCACATCAGAAGATATTAGCACTACACTAAAAGCTATAAACTCTCACAAGACTCTAGGTGGGGACAGCTTACTGACTTGAGTTTTACCAAATCTGAGCCCCTCAAATCTGCTAGATGTTACAATATCTTTATACTAATATACAACAAACAGAAAACTTCTCGTCCATGATGACTACAGCAACGATTACAGTTCTTCCTAAGCCCAGCAAAGACCCTACCCCACCAGCTAGCTATCACGCAATATCCCTCATAACAGCTGACAGTAAAATGTATGTAAAAAGTTTGGCCAACAGGCTAGAGGCTTTTTTGCCCATCTGATTCATCCCTCAGAGGTAGTTTTTTTTTTTCATGGCCAACTGAATTCGCACCACATTCAAACATTACACAACCCAATACACATAACCAAGACTACTCCCACTCCAACTGTTGCAATCACAATATACTTTGACAAAGCTTTCAGTTCAGTGACGTGGACATACCTGTATTCAGTTTTAGGACATCTGAGCTTTGGAATCCCATTTCTATCAGCTCTACAGGTATTCTGCTCCCCCAAGCCCAGGTCCTTATCAACAATACACTCTCAGCAACCTTCTCCCAAGCTAGAGGCACTAGATAAGGGTACCCACTCTCCCCTCCCTTATTTATCCTCACCATTGAACCCTTAGTGGCCACAATACAGCAGCACCCACATATTAAAGGTATACAAGTGGGAGAAACTAGGTACAAAACATTATTGTATGTCGATGATCTGCTGGTATTGCTGAACTACGCCCACAAGTCCATCCAGCCACTAATGCAGGTGCTCACTACATTTACCTTATTTTCAGGGCTAAAAATCAAAACAAAATTAAGCCGCTCCCCCCCGTTCTAAATTTCTACCCACTGCATTCATGGCCTTCAACCTGAAATGAACCCCAGACACCATCACTTACCTGAGAATTAAAATCACCCCTCGCCTTAACAAATGATGTGATCTCAGCCTGGCTCAGCTCTTCTTGACCAACATTCATGCAGTAGCTCTCCTTGGCTGGAACAACAGACACTATAAAGACGGTTACAGCCCCATAAGCTCCTCCATCTTAATATCACACATACCAACTCTAATATCCAGTGAACAGTATAACTGCATACATAAACTACTGGGCCAACTTCAATGGGAGGGCAAGCTGCCTTATTACAGCAGAAACAAACTTAGATCGCACTAGCATTGTGGAGGCTGGGGTCTTCTATGGTTAAAGGCTACTACGGGGGGAAGGGGTACAGAGCAGCACAGACTGTATGTTGATTTTGCACCTTGTACCATACCCCACCAGTAGGGGAAAGAAACCAAATTTCACCTCTTAGGGGACTGCCCACCATCCATGTCTACATAAATCATGCAGATTTACAGTACAGGCTCCTCCTACTATCGGCTCATCTCATCTCACATAGAACCAACTTGTGAAATGGCTCAAACTAGATTTATCACACCCTTATTGTGCAATAGAAACATTAAAGTTGGAGGGCTACAGCTCCATTGTGTCTCCTGGAATTCCAAAGGCATCCATAGCCTGTCAGACCTACTTCTACCTCATTCTACCATTCCTGACTCCCTCTAGGTGCTTCAAGCTGGATACAGCATGCACAAAATGGATTACCGGAAATACCTCCAAGTGCATAGTGCAGTAACCCCACTAACCAAAGCACTTCAAACAGCTCATGCCCCATTACAGCAGCATCCCCTCTCCCTATGGCTGTCTACATTTAATGACAAAACTGGTATTACATATTTACAAATCTGGAATTGTATCCCAGATTAGAAGAAACAGGTTTGTAGCTTCTGGGAAGCTGCCCCTATACAGAACCTCGGATGACAAAAAATGACTCTCCTGTTGAAAGACAGCTTATAGCCCTGTTAAAAAAAAAATCCCACAATGTTTTTTTTAACCTGTAAAAGAAAAAAAAAATGGTCCCTAGTGGTCTGTCCTGCTCCTCCCCAACCCGCACCACCCTCTGTACCCTGCCTCCCCACCTCCCTCACCCATACCTCTGGAGTCTGGCGTGGCGATCTTTGGTGGACTAGGAACACGTCTGCACCCTTCAAAGCCGATCGCCAAACTGAAGAAATGCCGGTAAGCTGTATAATGGCATAAACAGTTTTTTTTCAACTTTGGTGCATATCTTGGGAATTTTTGCACCAAATTAGCAACATGGGGTTATTAGGACCCCTCCTCATGAATTTTGTCACTGTCGTGGCATTATTCGGTCCCGAAAGGTGATTTTGTGGTCACTGTGTGGAATCACCTTTCAGGACTGATTAACAAAACAACAGCACCACTGTTCATGAGGGGGGCTCTCAAAAAGCCTATGTTGCAAATTTGGTGAAAAAAATCCAAAATATGACTGTTTTGCGAGCGTGCGTTGCGCAGTTTCCATGCACGCTCGTAACTTCGTGAATTTGTAATATTTTCAGTCAAAATTTTCAAAATTGGCATTTTTCCACACCTCCTTATGAACAGTGCAGCTGTCATTTTACATACCCTGGTTGAAATGTGTTTTCGCACATCCGGCGCAGAACAGCGCGGTTACTCTGCGAAATCAGTTTTCGGGACAGTTTGAGAAAATGAGGGTGACACTGTTCCTGAACAGTGGTCCTAAAATGCCTATGTTGAAAATTTAGTGATGAAAGTCCATAAAATAACGGTGTTACAAGCATGCGTTGTGCAGTTTCCATGCACCCTTGTAAATTCGCAAATTTGCATGCCAGATTTTCAACACTGCCATTTTTTCACACCTCCTTATGAACAGTACAGCTGTCATTTTTCACAGCCTGCCCAAAATGTGTTTCAGCACCTGTGGGGCACAATGGCATGGTCGCTGTGAGAAATCAACTTTTGGGACACAGTAACAAAATCACAGTGCCACTGTTCATGAGGGAAGGTCCCAAAATGCCTATGTTGAAAGTGTGGCTACAAAATTCCCCCAAATAATTGTGTTATGGATGTGTGTTGTGCAGTTTCTACGCATGCTCATGACTTCACCAATTTTTCATATTTTCACTCCAGATTTTAAAAGTTGCTATTTTTTTTTTACACCTCCTCATGAACAATACAGTTGTCATTTTTTACATCTTGCCCAAAATGTTTTCGTCCCTATGTCACCAAATGGCATAGCCGCCGTGCAAAACCACCTTTCAGCTAACAAACTGATTATGCCACTCACTCTTCATGAGGTGGGGTCACAAAAAGCCTATGTTGAAAATTTGGTGTGAAAATACCAACAAATGCCAACAACGTTAGGGTTTCCAACTGCAACACCCCACCCTGTAGAGACTGCCAGGCCATTCAACCCCCACCCCACCCTGCAGCCAGTGACAGGCATCGAGGTGTGCCTTGGAGTGTTCGGCCCTAAAGTTCACCCCATTCTCCTATACTGCACCCGTCTCAGCGTATTTCCTTATGGAATGGGGTAAGCATAAGGCCCAAAGACCCTAAAGCACACCACAACACTTCTGTCAGTGCTACAGGGTAGGGTGATGTAAAATGGATATGAGTGCTATAGCCGATGACCCAAAGGCACACCCCAATGCCTGTCAGTCTCTGCAGGGTGGAGTTGGCGTCAGTTCAATACTTCACTTTCATTCCTATTATGCATCTCTAACTCTTGCACTACCAATGCCAATGACAACAAGACAACATTAGGCATTGACAAATGCTTGTCTTTATATCCTCCGGTCCTGACCAAAGCTTAAGCTCTACTAGCAAGGTGTCACAGACACCCTGCAGCATATCCTTCAGGTGTATATTCCACTGCCTCCCCCCAATCTCTTTTTACTAGAATCCAGGAGGGAAGCCCCCAACACACACCTTCAGAAATCTCAATCGACCAGGTGATATGAAGCAATAACACCACGGCGAGGTGTGGTTTATCACCTGATAAAACACGCCCAGGGGTACTATAGCACCAGGCGCTTATGCGAGTGCCTTATCACTAGGCGTGCTCTATCAGGCGATAAACCACACCTCGGAGTGTGTTATTGCATTTATAAAATGGGCTCCCAACCACAGGCAGAAATTCAAAAGAAAAGAAAAAAGCTGTTGAAATTGAAAAAATGTAAAAAAATGTCTTTTTTTTTTTTTTAGTAAGAGTGATAAAGTAGTCCCTCCATGTAATGTAATCCAATGGAACCACAGTACTTAGTAAATTCATGCTGCCCCCCTGCGCGGCCAAGAACAAAAGTAAATTATTTTTAAATTCATGCTGTCTGCCCCCCCCCCGCGCTGCCAAGAACAAAAGTAAATTAATTTTTCTACCTGTGATTATTTTCTTGGTAACAGTTTTTTTGTCTGTAGCAGATGTACAGCTCTTGCACCTATTCTTTCAAATTGTGATGTGCTTCTGTATCAGCTGCTTGTGGTTTCTAATGTACAGGTTTCTCCTACCAGCACCATATTGTTGTAAGTAAAATTAAAAAAAAAAAAAAAATTCTGCGAAGCTACCAGAGAGCACATGCAATGTTAGCACTCATACTGAAATGGCGAAGAAGGAATCTTCAGTATGGCGGTCTGTAAGGGACACGCTCGCTTTGACTCAAGCGGAAGTTGAGGACAAAGGCAGGGGTTTACTAGTCCGAGGTGTCATGTTGTGGCGGAAATTGAGTCTTTCTGTGTGTATGAAGGGAGTCAGTAGAGATTGTGTCATGTATTGTTGTCATCTGTGTTTCTTGTCACTTTCGGACTACTGATTTTGCGCTGCCACTCACTCAGCTGTGCCAGGCTGTCTTTTTGTTTTCGCTTGGCACAGCTCAATGATTCGCAGTTGTCAAAGGGCAGACTGGCAAGCATTAGTGCCGGATGGGTACAATACCAGGGATTAAGGACAAGGCTAGGAGGGTGAAACAGCTAATCAGTGGCTTCATTTTTCTTGCCCATTTTATAATGGCTATTATAGAAGCTACAAGACTATTGGTCCACACATAGCCTACTACTGATATGCCTTTCAAACAGGAATACCCATCTTGACTGGCACAACCAGTCCAAAATGAACATATGTCTCCTCTGGCTACTAACTCCTTGACACAGTATGATAAAATCTGGCTTCTCCTTTATTGCATGACTCCACCACACTACACCAGCCAGAGTATCCAACTCCCAAACTCAAGTCCTCTCTCTTCACACAGAGATAGGATAATTTCCCAGACATCTAGGAAATTGAGACTGCCCCACCCCACCCTAGGCAGGTCTGAAAATACCTCCACATGTTTTCCACTGCAGGGACTCAACACTCTTGTTGCCCCCTTTTATACCCAGCACTATTGTTTCGGATTGTAAACAGTTTGTTTTTCCCTCTGGTCTTACTTGCTGTGTTTAAATCGCTCAACATATTACTCTGATACAGTGTTTTAATCCAGTTTGTGGGTCATAAATAACCAAGTCTCAAAAATGCTTTTCTTTAGACTTGTGATTATCTGACAAAGACAATGAACTAGTCAGGGTGACAGAGATTGGGGGGGGGCGTGGTTAGCCGCCGATCGCGATGGCCGCTTAAACGAGGAGCTCTCTCCCTCCCACCGCGTACCCAGGTCATGCCCATTCCTTACCTGCCTTTTTTCACCCGTTTCTTTGCTCGCTGATGAAAGGAGTGCGTCCGCTCCTCGGTAGCATTGCTCCGGATCCCCGCTCTGCCCGGGAAGTACCCCGTTTACTCCAACACTTACTGACGCGTTTAGCGGCCGGCCTACAGCCAAGATGGAGCCTGCTTCTTCAGTGGTGCCCTCAGAGGGCGGGCTAGCGGAAATTCGGCAGATGTTCGCCGAAATTCTTAATCGTATGGATCGTATTGACAGTGCCACCCAAAAGAACACTGCTGATATAGTGGAGCTGTTGCAGAGGGCTTCTGTATTTGAGCACAGGCTTTCTGAGGTGGAGGACAGCTGCCGGCGAACTGGGGCAGGAGTATGGGACCATGACAAAACTATCCAGCAGCTATGGACCAGGGTAGAGGACTTAGAGAACTGAAGCAGAAGGAACAATCTGAGGCTTGTGGGCTTCCCAGAGGGCAGTGAAGGATCAGATGCCATAGGCTTTTTGCAAAAGGAGCTCCCCCCTCTGTTGGGCTGGCATTCGGAGCACCCGCTGGAGGTAGACAGGGCCCACAGAATGTTGGCTCCCAGCCCAGCCCCTGGGGAGCATCCTCACACAATACTGGCCCACTTTCTCTGATTCCAAGACCGGGAGCTCATTACCAGGTTGGCACGCCAAAGGAAGGAACTCATCAGGAGAGGCCACAGAATCCAGATCTTTGCGGATTACTCCCAAGAGCTCACTGCGCGCCGTAGGGCCTTCACTGCTGCACGTCGGGCTTGTGCTGACATGGGGTTAGAGTACTCACTGAGATACCCAGCGTGCCTTCGTATTATTCTGAATGGATCGCCGAGGCAGTTTGACAACCCTGCAGCTGCTTAAAGTTTTCTGGCATCACAAGCTCCCAAGTTACACAGGGTTGAGCCCAGGGAGCCTACGGACTCGGGGGCCACAGCTATGGAGATCTCTGCATCAATCCCTTCAATTCCCTCCCCCTGGGGCTACTCAACCTGCAACTCCACAATCCAGACCGCCCTCTCGTTCTGGCCCTCAGAAATCTCCGGGGAGCAAGAAGAAAAACAGAAGGAGGGCATGGCTGGATGGGGCTCATATCGACAAGACTCCCTGGTTCCATTCTTGTTCCCGGAGTCGAAGTGCCAGTCCTGATTCCGTGGCCTCTCACTCCTCTGTACAGCCCGACATGAGCAATAAACAGTTTTGTGCCTTGATGGACCTACCGACTGACGGATCTCAGCTGGACCCTCCCTTGCCTCCTAAACCATCTCCTAAAGGGAATAAGTCCCAGGCTGTGCGCTCGCTCTCCTGGGCAGATGATGCGGAGTCAGTATCCTCAGAGGTTTCCACTGCTATGGAGGGGGCCTCAAATTATCCAGCACCCTTTGGCACTGCGGTGGCCCCTGCTAAATCTGCAGGCTGAATGTGACTGAGACTGTTTTGTGCTGTTTTTCTGTTTTCTGATTCTCTCCCCTTGTCACAAATAGTTTGGGCAGATAGTGCCAACCTGAAGCTCCTGGTATCTGCCCATCATGCAGGGGTTTTCCAGGTGCTGCCGGCAAGCGGGGGATCCAGTGTTACTGTTTACACTCTGGTCGATCAGCGGCTCCATTCCCACTTAGAGGGGGAACGACCAGGGGTCAAACAGTCTTTCTATATCGTGACAGCCCCTTTGGTTGCATTTAAGCTCTGTATAACCCTGTTTTTGGTTACTAATGTGTGGTATGTTTGGGTGGGGACGGGGCTAATCTCTTAATGCCTGTGTAACTTAGCTAAGGTGGAGGCGCCACTTTAGCCAACTTGTTGGGGCAGATCGCTGTATTGGTGGGATACAGTGAGAGAAGCCTTTGGGCAGTGGGCTGTTCTACTCTCTTTGCTGCCGCTAGTTAACCTCCTACCTCCCAGCGATTCCTGCTGGTATCTGAGCCATAATCGGTCGATGCATGCAGCAGGAGCTGATCTGTTTAAGGGGAGGGATTTGGGGAGGGTGGGGGAGGGGAAAGGGTGTTTTGCATCTGTGTTTGTTCAAAGTTATGGTTGCTTTTGGTAGTTTACAGTATGTTCAGGGCCTAGTGAGCCCCTTTCAGAATTATTCAGTTTTGTACGTTGTCAGTAGTTTAGGCATTCTGACTTCTGAGTTTCTGATCTGTTTTCATCAAGGCTGTTTCAAGAGAAAAGGTCCCCTCCTTGGGGGATTGGGTCTCTGGCCTTGGTGCATGTGGATGCATATAGGGGTTGCCGTGACCTTATTCAGGTTGAATGGAGACTAATTTTATCTCCTGGAATGTCCGTGGCCTTAATTCTCCTGTCAAATGGAAGAAAGTCTCGCTTCATCTTAAGAAGCTTAGGCCTTCGGTAGTCCTCCTTCAGGAGATGAAACTCTCAATTGAAGCTAGGAAACTTAGACAGGGATGGGTAGGGGAAGAGATACATAGTGTGGCAGACTCCCACAAGCGGGGGGTCTCTATGCTTCAACATAAATCTCTGGGGTGGAAGATTATAAGGCATACTCATGATGCAGAGGGGAGATGGACTGTGGCCGAATTGGCGACCCCTGATGGCCCGCTAGTCTTAGTAAATTTATATGCTTCTAACCAGGATTGTCCTTCCTTTTTCCATACGGTTAATCAGGCCCTTATGGATTTTAATATCCAGAAAGTCCCTATTGTACTGGGAAGGGACTTTAATCTGGTGCATGACCACCTTCTGGACAGAAGCAACAAGGCCCTTGAACCGCATAGGCAGGCCAGGAAAGCCCTCCTGAGGTTAATGGATGAGCATGGTCTGCTGGATGCGTGGAGGGCCCTACATCCCGGGGAGCGGGATTATACATGCTTTTCGCAGACTCATGGCTCATCTAGTAGACTCAATCTGTGGCTACTTTCCAGTGACCTTTTTGACAGGGTGTCTACTTCTTGTATACACCCCATTTATGTCTCTGACCATGCTCCTCTGGAAGTTCAGGTTAAATTGGGACAGGACCATTCTCCTCCTTCCCCTTGGCGTCTGGACCCCCTCCTCCTGGAGGACGGAGACTTCCAGAAATGGCTCGGGCCTGCAATTGCTGAGTATTGGTCTAACAATGATAATGGGGGAAGTTTCGGACTCTACCCTATGGGAAGCCTTCAAGGCTACAATAAGGAGTGGGATAATGGCCTTCGCTTCGGCTAGGAGACGCCGACGCGAGGCTGATCAGAGGGCTTTAGAAAAACAATTATACCTCCTGGAAGCTCAATATAAATCATTTCATGACAAACCTCCACCCCAGTCCTTGCTGGATTCAGTTGGTACCAGAATCTCATTAAGCGCTCCCTTGCCCACCGGGCAGGTTTGAGATCTTAGGCGGGTCACGACCGCCTACTGGGAAGGGGGGGAAAGGCCAGTAAACTCCTGGCATATCGCCTTAAGCAGCGTCAAATGTCCAGGATACATGCTTTGAAGGATCACACTGGGGTCCCGTGCTACTCCTCGACTGGGGTCAATGACATTATGGCTCAGTTTTATAGGCAGCTATACGCTTCTCCTGTCCCCCCCTAGCCTGGGTCCCATCCAAAAATTTCTGGATTCCTTGCCCATCCCCAAGCTCTCCCCATCAGAAGTTTCTGGGCTGGAAGCCCCATTCACGGTGGAAGAAGTAGATAGGGCTATCCAATCCATGAATCTTCATAGAGCTCCTGGGACTGATGGTCTCCCCATAGACTTTTATCGAGTCCAAGGTGTTAACCTTGCTCCGTACTTAATCCAGATGTTTAGGCACTCTCTACTCTCAGGTAGCCTACCCCCATCACTAAGGGAACCTACCATTACTGTGCTCCCTAAGAAGGGGAAAGATCTTCTTTCCCCGGGTAATTACTGTCCCATTTCCCTTACCAACGCAGATGCCAAAATTCTGGCTAAGGTCCTCGCCAGAAGACTGGAGGCGGTCGTACCAGGGCTGGTTCACCCATCCCAGGCTGGTTTTGTTAAGGGGTGCCTGGGTTCGGATCATCACAGAACCCTCCTTTCAATGATGCATTACTCCCAATTGTCAAACAAGCACTCTGCTGCCCTAGCCGTGGATTTTGAGAAGGCATTTGATTCAGTGGAATGGTCTTGTTTCATACCCTCTCCTTCATGGGGGTGGGTCCTGCCTTTCTCTCCTGGATCAAAATATTATACACTTCTCCCTTGGCTAGGGTTCTGACCAATGGCAACTTATCGGCGCCCTTCCAGTTGCAGAAGGGTACAAGGCAAGGATGCCCGCTTTCTCCCCTTTTGTTCATTCTTGCCATTGAACCCTTGGCCATTGCACTTCAGGAAGAGCCCTCTATTCCTGGAATAACAATGGGGGGCATTACTTTTAAAACTTTCTTGTACGCTGATGACCTGCTGGTCACTACCGAATGCACTCCACAGGTGATTCAATCCATCTTGCACATCCTGAATATATTCTCTGTAATTTCCGGTCTTAGGATCAATCATTCCAAAACAGAGGTCCTCCCTCTCAACTCGATGACTTCCGACATGGGTGCGGTGGCCGCGGGTCTCAAATGGTCCCCCAATGGCATAAAGTATCTGGGTATCATCCTACACCCTAACTTGTCCAGAGTGCTCTCAGCTAACCTTTCTCCATTGATGGAGTCTGTTAAGGAGGACATGGCTCGGTGGAAAGCCCTAAGGCTCTCATTAGAGGGGAAAATAGACTCCATCAAGATGATGGTGGCCCCCAAGGTGCTGTATCTGTTATCCCATCTTCCTATACCGATTCCATCGAAGTGGTTTCAAAAATTGGATGCAGTTATTGGTCATTTCCTGTGGGAGGGCTCCTGTCCACGGTTTAGTAAGCTTAAACTTCGTCAGCTATGGAGTAAGGGGGGCTGGGGCTTACCTTGGTTTCAGGGGTATCACATGGCCTTTATTTCAGCTCAGACCACTTTGTGGTTCTCTAGTAGTGGCCCCACCTCACCCACCTGGCTCCCGTTGGAGGCAGCATTACTACAGGCCCCTTCCCCTGCTGTGGCATTGTATAGTAAAAAAAAAAAACCTCCCCTCTAATGTGCCCCTTCCTATTTTATTATCCATCCAGTACTGGAAAAGAGTTTTAACTTTGCTTAGTCAGGATGTAATTCCCTGGAGGTTTTTGCCCCTTTGGAACAATCATGCCTTGGTAGTGGGTGGCAGTGTGATCCGTTGGAAGGTATGGGAGTTACAAGGTATCCTTTTAGTTCAGGATTTATTACCCCCTGATGCTAGTTCATTGGATACTTTAGAGGCTTTAAGATCCAGATATCAGCTCCCGTCCTCTCATTTCTGGAGATATCTCCAGATCAGAGATGCTATCTCACAGCTACCTAATTCTCCTCGAAATAGAGGGTCACAATTAGTATCCCATCCTCTTACTGGCTGGTTACGTAATCCCAGCAATACAGCCAGTGAGATCTATAGGGCTCTTAGGGGTGCCGCTGCAAACCCTACTTTGTCAGCAAAAGCCCAATGGGAAAAGGATCTTAATTCTATTATCTCCGAGTCCCAGTGGGACCACGCCTGGGTGAGACTACATATGGCATGTAGAGATGGGCGCACCCGTCTCATCATGAATAAAACCCTTCATAGGTGGTACAGGGACCTGGCTAAACTCAAAAAGATGGGGCTCCTTCAGCAGGATACTTGCTGGAGATGTGGTATCCAAGGTGCCCATCTTTTCCATATATTCTGGGAGTGTCCGTACCTCCAGCTTTTCTGGACATCAATCCAGGATATGTGTTCCTCTCTGTTTCCTCAAACAGTACCGAACCCCCCTCTCCTCTTTCTGGGTTGTGCCCCTGCTCATACACCCAAGTGCTGTCCGGGGGCCCAGTGGGTTACCGCCATAGGGGTGACAGCCAAACGGCTTATCCTAAGGAGGTGGCGGTCCTCGGAGGTTCCATCCTTCCGGGAGTTTCTTCAGGCTCTAGCCCTAGGAGCTATGCATGAAAGGCTCTCTAGTTTTGCCGGGGGTAAGTTGACCCAGTTTGACAGACGATGGCAACCTTATCTTCAGTCTAAGTACTGTCACGATATCCAACCCTAGGTGGTTACTTAATTCCAAGGACTCCTTGTCTGGTCTGAGCTATAGGCTTTTCCGTTTTTTTTTTTGTATATATATATGGCATGTTTGTTTTGTGTATATTTCAGAAGCAGTCTGCCTTTTTGTTTTTCTAGTTTTGATGTACATAGTTCTAATTAGTACTAGGCCTGTTCCAGGGGCGTAACCATATACCATACGCTGTCTTGGGCCCTATAGGTTATTGTTATTATCCTTTTTTTTTTTTTTTTGCTTACATGAGGCCCTTCAATTTATATTTCTTGGCTTCCACTCTTTGGGTGGGAGATTCTAGGCAGGTTTGGATTAT
The DNA here is from genome assembly GCA_016271365.2 of Neoceratodus forsteri. Taxonomy (NCBI): domain Eukaryota; kingdom Metazoa; phylum Chordata; order Ceratodontiformes; family Ceratodontidae; genus Neoceratodus; species Neoceratodus forsteri. The sequence continues at coordinate 423,743,049 of CM057459.1, read as the reverse complement.
TACTAAAGTCAGTGCTCCTTATTTTCTCCTTTTTTCCCTTCCTCGTGTATATTTTGTATGTAATATCCTGGATGGGTGTATTAACAATGCGTTATGGTTATGGTTGTATGTAACCGTTCAATATTAGACTTCTGTCTAGTGCGTCCTGTGTGAAATAATAATAAAATCTTTAACTTCAGGGTGACAGAGATGGTGCAATGAACTGGAAGAGGCTAGCATTCATTTTTAATTTCCTTTATTTTTTTTGTATCTGTACTTTGCCATGTTGTCAATAAATACATCTGTGTAAGTAATGCATCTATTGTGTTACTTATTGTTGCCATTACCTCTACCCACAAATATCCCTTTATGAAGTTAAAAAGTAAGGTTTTTTTGTATACATTTCTACAGCACTGTGTAAAGACAGTAATGTCAGTTCGAATAACAACTTAGGCTTCATAGTTCATTAAATAAGCTGTCAATCAGTGTAACCCTGACAGTACTGTTTGCTAGCTCCTAACTTAGATTCTGCTGTTATGCTACAACTCTGCTCCACTCTCACTAAATAGAGCGATGTAACATGAGCAGCTGAATGAAGTCACCTGAGTGAGAGGAATGTGGCTCTCAGGTAAAGTAAGGGGACTTGCCACCAGTGTGTGTGTGTGTGTGTGTTTATGTTGAAGAGGGGCCCACATCTCCTTCAATAATTTCACTGAACTTGCAGTCATCCCTTCCACAAAAAGCTCTTTAGGGTGCGCAGTCTGTGTGTGTTGTTTGTATTGTATTTCTGTATGATACTTTTAGGGCACGGCATGGGTTGCATATGTGACATTGTGTTTGTGATGCATGCTATGATTTTGCCTGTTGCACTGACGTCATGTGTGCTGTGCTTATTTTTGAGATAGTTTGTTCTATATGGGTGCAGGGGGGTGCTGCTGTTCTGCCACATCCACATTGCAGATGTTAATGGGCAGGACTGGCTAACTATATAGCTTGCAATATCTCTCCATGACCCATAAACCCCCCTCTCTCTCTAATGTGCCACCTCCTCCAAATATCACCAAACATTAAAACATGACACAGACTATAAACTAATACCCTATCAAACAACCTAACCCAGGACCCCCTAATGCCGCAATCAGGAAGAAAACAACTAAACCTAAGGTACGATGACTTCACCCCTTTCATTTCTCTCTCCTGTCCCCCCCCCCAAACACACAGACACCCACCTTCACCAAAACCACCTCATCTCTTACCAAATCCGAACACTCAGGAAATCACTACTTCTGACATCCTGCAGCCCTCTGATGAACTGAAATCAACTACAAGCCCAGGACATGATAATATCCATCCAAGGTTCTTAAAGGAAACCACCCAAGCTATTTCCATTCCCTCATCAATCATCTTCAATAAATCTTTACAAGAGAGTTTAATACAGGATGACTGGCGCATTGCTATTGTCACTCCGATATTCAAGAAAGGTAACAGGGGAAATGTTCAAAACTATAGTCCCATTAGCTTAACATCTGTTGTTGGGAAACTCATGGAAAGAATAATCAAAACCAAACTTGAGGAAGAAGTCAAGGTCCAAAATATTTCAGATTTAACACAATACAGTTTTACACTGGGTCATTCATGTACTACCAATCTTATAGCATTCTATAAAATCATTGGCACACACCTTGATCATGGGGTTGCAACAGACGTGATACAGCTGAACTTCAGCCGGGCATTTGACAAAGTCCCTCATACCAAACTATTACAGAAATTGCAGACATTGGGCAGTTCAACTTACCTAGTGAATTGGATAACTGACTCGCTTACACATAGAACTCAAAAAGTTAAAATAAACAACACTTTCTCTGACTGGGGTCCTGTCACAAGTGGAGTCCCCCAGGGATCAGTGCTGGGCCCTACACTATTCAACATATTTATTAGCAACATGCAAGCAGGACCTAACAACTATTTATCCAAGTTTGCAGATGACTCAAAATTAGGAGGCAGAGTTAATGATCCTACCAACCTGGCATCATTAATCTCTGACCTATGAAAGATAGAACTCTGGGCAACTGAAAACAAGATGTTCTTTAATCACAACAAATGTGTTGTCCTTCACTTTGGGAAAAACAACCCAAAGCATAGCTATTACCTGAATAACGCAACGCTTAGTCAATACATCTACATGTGAAAGAGATCTGGGGATATTCACATCTAATGAACTCTCATCAAGGAAGCACTGTACTAAAACAACCAAGATGACAAATGGTCTCTTAAAACAAATCAAATGCACCTTTGTTACTCGTACAGAGCAATGCATCATCCCCTTATATAGGTCCTTCATAAGACCATACATTGACTATGGATCCCCCTTCTGGAATACCTATCTTAAAGGTGACATATATTGTTTGGAACAGATTCAGAGAAGAACTACTAGAACAATACCAAGACTTGCACACCTAAATTATCCAACAAGATTAAAACTTTCTGGTCTTCATTCACTAGAAATCAGAAGAAAAAGAGGTGACCTACTCATGACATACAAGTTACTTAAATCACCTATTCTTACGAACCATTGTGGACTCACCTATTCAACTAGATGGCTAGTCCCTAGGTTGCATAACAAGCAATTAAAGGTCCTACCATTCAAAACCAACAAAAGGGGAAACTTCTATAAGAGCCCCAAGGCAATCGAACACCCAACCACAGGAGATGGTGGATGCAGGTAGCTTTAACTCCTTCAAAAACAGACTAGACATCTGGCTCAGGGAGAACTTATATCAGTTCTAAAGTCCCACATAGTGTGGGGGACATTCTCGATGGGCCTTGGCCTTCTTTTGTCCCTTTCAACCAAGTAAACCAAGCAAGTTTGCCATGCTAGTTAAATCAAACCTGACACAGACAGTATTCCCTTGTGCAATAATTTCTGAATAACGTGCTACCCACTAAGCTGCTGTGAAAACTGATCTGTACCTGTTCGTTTCTTGAGGACCTGCTAATTCCAGATGTTGCTATTTTTCAGACGAACAGCAGGACTCTCCCAAGGCATGCAATTCAGAAAGTCACACAAAATAGCCGACCATGTTCTGTAGTTGTGGAAATGTCGAAACTCATGAGAAAAGGATTTTAATAAGGGAGACTCTAAGGCTTAATTTTCTCGAAAAGTGGAACTCATGGCTAAAGTAACTACCTGACAGCATCAGATTTACTGTGTTTCCAGACTTTTAGGTAACACGGTTCTTTACTGTAATCGGTTTCAAGAACTGTGTTAAAGCCTAGGTCCTATCAAGGTTTTAACACAGTTACTGAACCCATGTTTAAAACTGCTTGTAGTGCGGATGCATGCCACGTTAGATGGTCTTAAAATGGTTTAAGCCAATCATTTTAAGTCATCTACTGTGGATGGAGTCATAGAGATGAACTATTAGTGACTGAAAAGATTTTCCTATAAAAAGGACTACCAAAATGCAATTTGTTGAACCTGGGAGAGAAACTAGTGTGCACTTTCAAGTGTATGTCAAGTAATCCATGACAGATAATTAACATGCTATATAACTGTTCATATTTGGGTGTGCTTTGTAACCTGGGAGGATTAATTACTTGACAAAAGCGTATTTCATGTTCTAATAACTCTGAGTTTGCCTTCTGTAAAGGTGGTGCATCAGAGATGATGCAATTAACCAAAATAGACAATCTCTCTCATTTTTTATGTTATTTTATATCTGCACTTTGCTATGTTGTCAATAAATATTTCTGTATAACTTGTACATCTCTTTACTTATTTTTGCAATTACCTCTACCCACAAATAGCCCACTGGGGAATAAAGTTGTTTTGTTTTGGTTTTTTTACACTTGTGCAGTGCTGTGAAGCTGCAGTCACAGCAATGTCAGTTCCAAGAAACTCAGACTTCATGCTCCATTAAGTAAGCTGTCAATCAATGAAACCATGACAGTACTGTGTTCAATTCCCAACTTAGGTTCCACTGTTCTACTACCCCCTCCACTCTATTCTCACTAAATAGAACAGGAAACTATATAGCATGAGCAGCTGACAGAAGTCGCCTGAGAGGAATGTGGCCCTCAGATAAAGGGGACTTAGCACGTGTGTGTGTGTGTTTTGGAGGGGGACCCACATCTCTTTCAATAAGTTCACTGTACATGCAGTCATCCCTTCCACAAAAAGCTCTGTTGAGAGTGCACAGTGTGTGTTTGTATTGTATTTGTGTATACTTTTAGGGTGTGGCATTGATTGGGTTATGTGACATTGCCTTTGTGATGTCTATATTTTTGCATGTTGCACTGACTATGCATGTCTGCTGTGCATATTGCTTTGAGTGAGATAGTCTGCTTTGTGTGTGTGTGGGGGGGGGGGCTGTTCTGCCACATCCACATTGCAGAGGTTAATAAGCATGACTGGCTGATGAGCTTGCAGTGCCTCTCCATCAACTAACAATCCCCCTTTCTCCCTAGTGTGCCACCTCCTCCAAACATCACCAAACGTTAAAACAACATGACAGCAGGGCTTCAGATCCATTTTTTGAGTATTTGACTTCCAAAAATAAGGCAAAAACTTCCAAAATAAATAGGAGGGCAGGCACAGACTTCCAGATGTAAAACCAAAAATTAGAGGACTTCCAAAATTACAAACAATGAAGTCAAAAATAATGGATTGTTCTGAAAGAAATTGTATTTTACTACTTACACATTATATTAACATCCACATATTTGTCTTTCATAGAATATTGACTCCCAAAAGCAGGATTCTGGAAATATTTTGACTTCCAAAAATTTGGAATGACTTCCAGATTTCGACTCCTGGAGGTTTTAGACTTTTACTGAAAACAAATTAATTTAACCCATGCATGACAGAGACTGTAAACTAATGCCCCTTCAAACAACCTAAGAAGTCTGTCACCCTACTACACTATAATTACATTATGCTATTTTGACTATTCCTTTAATATTTTTAAACTGAGATTCAAACCACCTGCCTTTTTATGTTTGCTTGCGCACATGCACAAGAAACATTTTGTGGCAGCTTGCTGGAGTAGCAGGTTGTGGAGGTGCAGCAGTGTTGTGGCAAATGCCGCCCCTTCATTTTGGGCTTGTCTCTGTGGCACCAATGAATAAGCACACTGTCTATGACAGCAGTTGAGAAGCATGCCTCCAACCTGAAAGAAATCAGCCGCTGCAATGAGAGACAGGCTCATCACTGCAGCAGCAGATCTGACATGCCTCCATATGTCTCCATTCTTATAAGCTCCTTAAAGAAAGTTATACTTCTGCTTCTTCTCTGCTCAGGAAATGTGGAGCTCAACCCTGGCCCCCCCCCCCATAACTTACCTCGCCTATCGATTTTGCTGAGGCCACAGGTCTCAAAATGATGATGGTCAACATTTAAGCCTGCCTAAAAACTTGTACAGCTGCAAGCCTGGGCTGCACCGTTAACCCAGACCTTATCATAATTACTGAGTCGTGGCTAAAAAGACGTAACACTGATCAACAAATATCACTGCAGGGCTACAATTTATTTAGCCAGATAGAGAGTCTAGAGGTGGAGGTGTGGTTATCTATGCCAAATCTAAGTACTTGGTCACCAATATTAGTTGCAAATCTCTAGCCAAGGAATTTGAGTTAGTTTCGCTGAGCCTTCATCTCCCCTCCTCGGAATGTATCACTATCCTAGGTGGCTATAGACCCCCGTCTGGTGGTGATGAAGTCCTTAATCTTTTGAAATCCATGTTCGTAGAAGCAAAAACTGAAACAATATTTCTAGGAGATCTAAATATGGACTGGCTGTCACCTAAATCACACAGCCTCAAATCCCTTTGTGACGAGCTAGGTCTTGGGCAATTAGTCAGTGAACCTACTAGGAACAACACTCTAAATACTGCCAACAGTTCCATTCTAGATGTGGTACTAACCACCCATCCACACAAAATATCTAATTTGGCAGTGTTTCACAATGACATGAGCGATCATGGAATTGTTGCTTGCATAAGATCTCAAATTAAGGCCCGGCCGCAACCCATCTTTATAACAAAAAGATCCTTTCGCAAGTTCAGTGCAGTAAACTTCCTATCTGACCTGAGCATGATCAGATGGCAAGATCTTTACCTAGCCAAAGATGTCAACAAGACAGCTTGCATCCTTAATGACAAACTCACTACAATAATAAATAAGCATGCCCCTTTCATCAAAGTAAGGGTACGGAACAATTCCAACCCCTGGTTCACCTCGGATCTTAAGGCAGCCCTTATAGCTCGAGATAAGCTGTGGGCTAAAGCTAGACATTCAAAAGAATCTTGGATTGGCAGGCCTTTAGAACAGCCAGGAATAACTGTGTGAAAAACTTCACTCTGCTAAAGCTAACTATTATATTTCTACTCTCGAACAAGCTAAAGGTAACCCTCATAAAATATGGAAGACTATCAAAGCTATAGAAGAATGTGCCCATGCCCCTCTGTCCCAACAAAGATAGTTGCAAGTGGCAAGACTGTGGAAAACAAGTCCCTAATCCTGGAGGAACTTAACTCCCACTTTGCCACAGCTGGATTAGCTTTTGACTCGTCACCTTATGCTGGCTGCGGTGAGCCAGCATACCCTCCCGCCACATCTAGTCCTGCACCCAGCCCCTTCCAACTGCGCGAGATAACTTATAAAGAAGTAGAAGATTCTCTTCTTAACTTAGACACCAAAAAGCACAGGGGCGATGGCTTGGAACCCTTTTTCCTAAGGTCAGGCTCGCCCATCTCACTGCCCCAATTCTCCACATCTTCAATCTTTCCATTACATCTGCTACTGTGCCGTCCTGCTGAAATCAGCACATATCCTCCCTCTATTTAAATCTGGTGACCCATGCGATGTAAACAACTATAGGCCTATCTCCATATTGCCTATCCTTTCTAAAGTTCTCAAAAACTGATCCATATTCAGTTAAAATCTCACTTGAAACCTTCTCTCTCATTAACCCAGCTCAATCTGGCTTCGGGCTAATCATAGCACAATCACTGCACTAGCAAAGTAACCAATGATTGGATCTCTGCTATAGATGCTAAGAAGGTAACTGGTGCAGTCTTTTGGACCTCAGCAAAGCTTTTGATACTGCTGATCACAAACTATTAGTCAATTGCCTTGCAAAGTTGGGTGCCACATACCATACCACCCAGTGGTTCTCTAGCTACCTAATTGGAAGATTCCAAAAAGTAAAGGCAGAAGGCTTTTTTTCTGCTGCCTTGCCAGTTGCAAGAGGAGTCCCCCAAGGATCCATCTTAGGCCCTATCTTGTTTTCTCTGTACATTAATGACTTAGATGCTAACATATCTACGTCCAATCTGCACTTTTTTGCAGATGATACTGTGTTGTATACTTCTGGCTTATCGTTATCTGAAGTCAAGGGAGTGCTTCAAGCGGACTTCGCACAACTTGAGCATAATCTAATAAAGGCAAAGCTTCTGCTCAATGCTAAGAAGATTAAAGCAATGATATTCTCCAGCAGTGCTGTCTCAGGCCCCCCCAATACCCTTGCCCAAGACTTCACTGTCACCACGCTAAACGAGCCTCTGGAAGTTGTTACCAAATTTAAATATCTAGGTATCTGGATTGACAATAAATTATCTTTCAGTGACCACGTCGAAGATGTCTCTAGAAGGTTAAAAGCAAGGTTAGGTTTCTTCTACAGAAATAGGCCCCTTTTCCCCCTTGAAACTCGAAACAAGCTTGTACAGGCCACTTTTCTCCCCCTACTTGACTATGGCAATGTGATCTATTCCTCCACCACCCTTGCAAATCTAAGTAAACTGGACATCCTTTATCACCGTACGTTACGGTTCATTACCAACTCCCCTTACCGTTCGCACCACTGTGACTTATATGCAGCTGTTGGTTGGACATCCCTTACTACTAGACGCCTGCTCCATGCTGGGTTATGGACTCTTAAACTGCTCCTGCAGAAATTGCCAAGCTATCTCTCTTCCCTTATTAGTATCTCATAGTGCATACTCGTTAAGAAAATCTGACTTTATTATGCTTGACATACCAAGGACGCGGACTTCTTTTGGTAAACTTGCTATTGCATATGCCCTTCCCTCCATTTGGAACCAATTACAAACCGTACTGAAACTAACTAGCACAGTTTCAATAAACTTCTACAAATCGCTAAGTTCAGCCAAAATAAAAGACACCTGTAACTGTCATTAAGTCTCTTCCTTCCCCATGTGTGCCATATTTATCCACTGGTAAGGTATAATTGATTTGTCATATTAACTGCTTTCCTTCCCTTCTACTCCTGGCTTTATCTTTGCTTCGCTCCACTGCTACTCTATCAAATCACTCCTCCCCATATCAGTTGTAGACTGTTGTTTGTTCTAGCTGCCAAAATACTGTATATTTATTGCACGCACCAGTCATCATGTTTCATTTATCAGTATGCAACCTGTAAGTCGCTTCCCTGTCTTATATCAATGTTTACCACCTGCGGTCACCCTATGTGGTACCCTTGTATGTATATCCAGCCTGTATCATGTAACGTGCATTTCATGTATATACTGTTATTACCTATCTGTGTTTGTACTTTAAGTGTTTATGTCACAGGACCTCCTTGTGAATGAGCTTGCTCAATGGAATTTTCCTGCAATAAACTTGAAACTTGAATATGTGCCACTCCTGGTGAAATATTTCAATAAACATGGCAGCGGCTCCTGCCGTCCACCTCTCACAGTCCCTAGAAAGCTGACATCGGGGGTGCCCAATTCCTCTGTCGGCATGCCCTCTCCCCAGTTCATTTGCCAATGGGGGTGCCCAATCCCAGTCTACATAATGTCCCCCTTGTTTTATTGTCTGCTGAGGGGGGTGCCCAGTCCCTCTCGGCATCATGCCCAACACAGACACGCTTATTTTGCCAACTGGGGGGGCCCCAATCCTCATTGGCTTCAGTCCCCCCTCCCAAAAAAACACAGGTGGCACATTGGGAGCCCACCCCAGTGTTCCCAAAGCAAACCTGTAAAGAAAAACAAAAAAACTTCCCGTGACATCCTTTTTTTTTTTCTTCCCCACAGAACAGAAAACGGCCCCTCGTGGTCACGACGCACCCCAAACCCACACCACCCACTCTGTACCCCACCTCCCCACACTCCCCTCACCCCATACTTACTTCTGGAGCCTAGCGCGACGATCTTGATGGAGCAAATGACGCCTGAACTCTTCAAAAGCTGACCATGAACTGAAGAAAATCATGGTAAGTTGTATAATGACATCAATGGAGGGGGAGGGGGGTTCAACATAGGTGGATATCGCGGCCATTTTTGTGACTTTTGGCTCCAAATTTTCAACATGGGGTTCCTGGGACCCCACCTCATAAACTCAGTCACTATCATTTCGTTATTCGGTCCGGAAAGGTGATTTCGCAGTCACTGCGTGGAATCACCTTTCGAGACTGATTAACAAAACAACAGTGTCACTGTTCATAAGGTGGGCTCCCAAAAAGCCCATGTTGCAAATCTGGTGAAAAAAATTCCAAAAAATGACTACGTTACCAGCGTGCTTTGCGCAGTTTCTATGCACATTTGTAACTTTGCCAATGTTTTAGATTTTCACTCCAGATTTTCAACAATGACATTTTTGCACACTGCCTTATGAACAGTACAGCTGTCATTGGGACCCCACCTCATGAACTCAGTCACTATCATTTCATTATTCGGGCCGGAAAGGTGATTTCACAGTCGCTGCGTGGAATCACCTTTCGAGACTGATAAACAAAATGACAGTGTCACTGTTCATAAGGTGGACTCCCAATAAGCCTATGTTGCACATTTGGTGAAAAAATTCTAAAAAATGACTGCGTTATGCAGTTTCTACGCACGCATATTACTTTGCCAATGTTTTATATTTTCACTCCAGATTTTCAACACTGCCATTTTTGCACACCACCTTATGAACAGTACAGCTGTCATTTTTCACATCCTGCCCGAAACATGTTTTCGCACCTGTGGCACACAATGGGCACGGTCGCTGTGCGAAATCAACATTTGAGACAGATTAACAAAGTCACAGTGCCACTGTTCATGAGCGGAGGTCCCAAAATGCCTATGTTGAAAATTTGGTGTAAAAAAAAAAAAAAAAATCACCAAAATAATTGCATTACTGGTGTGCGCAGTTTCTATGCATGCTCGTGACTTCAATTTTTTCTATTTTCACTCCAGATTTTCAACATTACCACTTTTTTACACTTCCTCATGAACAGTATAGCTGTCATTTTTCACATCCTGTTCAAAATGTGATTTCACACCTGTGGCACCAAATGGCACAGTCGCTGTGAAAAATCACCTTTTGGCTAATGAACTGAAAGCATCACTGTTCATGCGATGGGGTCACAAAAAGTCCATGTTGAAAACTTGGAGTGAAAATACCAAGAAACGCCCAGGCGATAGGGTTTCCGACCATACTGATCTATCCTGTAGGGACTGACAGGCGTCAGGGGTGGGACTTGGGACTGTCGACAGTAATGCTCATGCCATTCCACCCCCACCCCCACCCCAACCCCCACCCAGTAGCCAGTGACAGGCATTGAGGTGCGCCTTGGACTCCTCGGCCCCAAAGTTCACCCGATTCTCCTATACTGCACCCATTTCAGTGTATTTCCTTATGGAATGGGGTGAGTGTAAAGTCCAAATACCCCAAGGCACACCTCAACACTTGTCAGTGTCTGCAGGATAGGGTGAGATGAAATGGCATGAGCGTTATGGGCGACAACCCAAAGGCACACCCCAATGCCTGTCCGTCTCTGCAGTATGGGGTGGGGTTGGCATCAGTTCAGTACTTCACTGCCATTCCTATTCAACATCTGTCTAACTCCTGCACTTCCAATGCTAATGCCAGCAAGCAAACATTCGGTATTGACAAATGCTTGTTTTTGCTTGCCATGTGTTCACATGCAACCCCTCTCAGTGTTCTGCTAGTTATACCTGCTGCGCAATGAAAATTGTCGCGTTTTTAATGTTAAACATCTGGTGTTGGCATTTTTTCTAAACCCAAATAGTTTCTGTTTGAATTACTTTGCTAATCCGTTATGTTGCTCACTGCATGTGAAAGAAAGTGCCCATTTCTTATTCAGTATGTTTTGCTCATCACTCAGTCACTACATTTACATGCAGCTGGGTTACCTGGTACCTGCGTCCGGAGTGGAGATCTCAGAGCGTAACTCGCTAACACTAGCTGCATGTAAACGCAACGTAAGGAAGTATCCGGGCATCAACTTACCCGGTAAAGTTGCCTGGATAACGCTTTGGTTAGCTGGTAACTCCAGCGATGTATACACGCCATCAGTAGCACCCGGGTTTCAGCGCGACTGGTGATGTCACAACACGGAAGCGAGGGGTCTCAGTTTAGACAGCACAACACTGAAATATCAGTACCCCATAAATTGCTAAGGACCATTGCCTCAATCTTTTGTCATTTGATGTTTTACTTTGTTGAGCTTGCTATTTCCCACAAGAGCTGTTTCTCCCTCATTTAAAAAATTAAAAACCTTTTCCTTTGTGATATCCAGACTGACATGCATATGCAGCCACTGTTCTCTAAAAATTTGCTTTTTTTTTTTTAAGTTAAGCAATATTTCTGTAATTTTTCCAAAAAGTCTACCACTTCGTTTTTCAAATTATTTACCATCAAAGCCCCATTATCACCACAGTATCTCATTTACTGTCTGTGTCACCCTAATTACCTTACAGATAGGCTGCAGCAGGTCAAGGCTGAAGGGGAGCTCTCCCCACTCAAACCACTAAAAAGAGGCATACCACAGGGATCCATACTGGGGCCTCTATTGTTTGCAATTTACATAAACACTATTGATGTTGGCATCAAGGAGGCCAATATTCACCTTTTCGCAGATGATATGGTGCTGTACCTAAGCCACACAACTCCGGAAGCCGCCTGTGGAGATTTACAAACAGAATTCAACCTGCTGCAGAATCAGCTCCTAAATAAAAAAACTATTACTCAATGCCAAAAAAACAAAAGCAATGCTGTTTTCACTGGCTATTCATTTGGCGTACCCCGCTATCTCTGGCTCCTTACCACCTATAAATACTTTACTAGGAGAGAGATTAGAATTTGTAATGAAATTAAAGTACCTAGGGGTCTGGCTAGACCACAGACTCTCCTTCGTGGAGCATGTTGAGAATCTGCTGAAAATGTTGAGGCCAAGGTTTGGTCTCTTCTTTAGAATGCCTCCTGACCAAAGATGCCAAGGTGCAGTCAGTTCAATCCACGTTCCTATCCCTAATTCACTATGCTGATTTCATTTATAGTCAGTGCAATGCCTCCTGCCTTACTAAACTGGACACCTTGTACCACAGAGCCTTGAGATTCATAACTGGCCTACCTCTTACCCCTCACCACTGCTAATTATATGCTGCTGTGGGGTGGATCTCCCTTCAGTACAGAAGGAACAGAAATGCGGAGCTCTGGACCTTCAGAGCTATTACCAACAAATTACCCCAATACATCTCCGACTGTTTGTTATTAAACATGGTAGGCAACTACGCACTGAGAAGTTGTTCTCTGTTTCTACTGAAGGTACCTAGGGCCAATAAACGCTTTGGGAGAGCGGCCCTCACTCTGGAACAGACTACAGAAATCTACGAAACTGAGTCTTCCCGTTAGTGTTACCACCTTCAAGACCTTGTATGCCAAGGCTGTTAAGGAGCTATGCAACTGTTTTCAGCACTCTTAGCATGCTAGGGTGACTAAGCTTACTTGCCCTCTACAACTCCACCTAACCTGGCCCTTTGGTTGTCTCAACCAATACCCCCCTTTTTTACTGCTAATCCCTTACCTTTTTTTACCCTCCGACTCATACCATATGTGTCCCCAGCCCCTCTACTGTTGTACCTCTCTTAGAACAGCTGCTGTCCTGTATTCCTCCCCATATCTGCTCCCCGCCATCACCCCTTAAGTTTGTATCCTATGTATTGACCTATGATGCGCCGTGCTGATTGTAAATGTTTTAATATGCTGTGCTGTTTGAGAATGTTTTAATTCCCCTTCTCATACCACTCTCCCTAACCTTGTTACCCCATTACCTGAACTATTTGCTATTGCTCTGTGTGTATTTATTCTGTTTCTGTATAATTATGTCTATTATCTTTACATTAAAGCATTATTCTTTGACCTTGTGTGACGCAGGTCCACCTTGTAAATGAGCTTGCTCAATGGTGTTCGCCTGGATAAAGACTTGACTGACTGTCACCAATACCCTAAAACAGTTTGCAAGCTGTTTTCAGATATGCCCCATTTCTCAAATATGTGCAGACCCAACACCATTTTCTTAAGTATTACACATATAGTGTTTTCTAGAAAACTATGTTGATGACAGAACATAATTGTTAAGAAAACAAAAGCAGTTCCAGGGAATTACAGATCTGTCAGTCTGACATCAATTGTGGGCAAGCTCATGGAGACCATACTAAAGAAAAGGATGATAGAATATCTAGAGGAGCATAGTCTCCAGGATGCGAGGCAGCATGTGTTCATTTGGGGACGGGGGAACTGTGTCAAATAAATTTGTCTGACTGCTTTAACTGTGTCACTAAGACAGTCGCCAGGGGCCAAGCGGTAGACATCCCCTATCTGGATTTCAACAAGGCCTCTGGCTCTGTGTCCTACAAAAGGTTGATCAGGAAGCTGATGGATTTGGGGGTTGGAGATAAGATGACCAGATGGGTGGAAAACTGCCTGAGGGACAGAACACAGAGGGTGGTTGTGTAGGGGAGAGTTATCTGCCACCAGAGAGGTAACCAGTGTGGTCCCACAGGGCTCAGTGCTGGGGTTGGTGTTATTCAATGACTTCATCAGTGCCACTGGGGATGGCATTAAGGGCAAAATGTGCCTATCTGCGGATGACACCAAGCTCTATGTAAGAATGGATACAGCTGAAGGGACAGTGGACCAACAGGATGATTTTGAAATGCTGGGGGAAGTGGGCCAAGATCTGTTAGCTTGGCTTCAGTACCAAGAAATGCAACATTATGCATACTGGAGCCAAGAATCCCAGGACAGTGTACTGTCTGGGTGGAACCATAGTATCTGCATCAGAGAAGAACAGAGGAGTGATGATCACTAGTGACCTGAATCACTCCACACAGTGCAAGAAAGCAGCAACAAGGCGAACAAGATGCTGGGATGCATAACTAGGGGGGGACAGTAGAAGGAGAGAGGTTATACTTCCCTTGTACAAGTCACTGGTAAGGCCACATCTAGGATATGGAGTTCTGTATTGGTGCCCAAACCTCAAAAAGAACATTAACCTACTAGAGAAGGCACAAGGGAGGGCTACAAAGATAATAATGGGTCAGCAGAGTAAAGGTATATGAAGAGAGAGATTGAGGGCACTGAACATGTACTCCCTGGAGGACAGAGGGGAGAGAGATAGGAGGAGGCATGATTGGGACCATCAAGTGCTTGAATAAATAATGTGGATAAGGAGGGTCTCTTAAGCCAAGTGGTGACCATATCATGAGGGGGCACAGTCTTAAGTTGGAGTGTGGGAGGTTTAGGAGGGACGTTAGGAAGCACTTCTTCAAAGAGAGGGTGGTGAACACTTAAAATGTGCTGCTGGAAGAAGTGATTTCATTGAAGACAGTGGTCAGATTTAAGAAAGGCTGGGATAGGCATAGGGAGTAGGTAAGGATAATGGTAGGAAGGATGTGTGGAGTGGGGCTGGGGCAATAGCTCGAACTGTGGACCCTACAATACAAGCAGGCTAGATTGCCCAAACAGCCTTCTTCTGCTGGTTTCTTCATATATTCATATCTAAAATTGAACTAGCACATTTTCCGAAAAACTACATAAAATGAGAAGGGACTTGGCAAGGTTGGAGGAATGGTCAAACATATGGCAGCTTAGATTCAATGCAAAGAAGTACAAAGTAATGCACCTAGGAAACAAAAATTCAGGGAAGAGTACACCCCATCTGGAGTACTGCATGCAGTTCTGGAGACCCCATCTTGGCAAAGACAGACGGGATGGAGGCAGTCCAGAGGATGGCAACTAATATGGTGCAGGGTCTGCACCAGAAGCCATATGAAGAGAGACTAAAGGAGCTTAATATGTATACCCTCGAGGAAAGGGGGGACAAGATAGAAACATTCAAGTACCTCAAGGGAATCAACAAAGTCCAAGAGGGTAGCATCTTTCAGAAAGAGAGATGTACAACAACAAGGGGGCACAATTTGAAGATAGAGGGGGGGGACGGCTCAGGGGCAATGTGAGGAAATATTTTTCACGGAGAGGGTAGTGGACGCATGGAACAGCCTTCCAGAGGAAGTAGTGGGATCAAAAACAATGGGGGAATTTAAGAATGCATGGGATAGACATAAGGCAATTCTAGTGGGGGGTAGGAGGAAGTAAGCTGTTGGTTAACTTGACCTGCAGCTTATCCAAAAGGTAGTAAAATGGGCAGACTGGGTGGGCCAAGTGGTCCTTATCTGCTGTCAAGGTCTACATTATACCCGGCGATCCTCTCAGCCCTGTCACCCTCCTCCCGGACTTACTGTTCATGCCTCAGAACGGCAGGGTGCCTGCTCACTAGCGCAGGGGTTATGAGGCCAGATGTCATCCTGCAGCCAAAGGAGGTCTTTCTCCTGCCTTTTTTGTTGCCCCTTCAGTAACCACTCACATTCATTCAGTGACAAAATGAACAAGCTCCACCTCTGGGCGTCATCAAACACCTTGGTGTGCGCCAAGGCACAAACGGAGAACATTGCCAACTCAGCAAAAAAGGGATAAAGACAGAAGAGAGAAAGAACAAGGCAGGGATATTAAGACAAAAAGGGAGTTTGTGGAAGACAACCAGAAGAAGCCAGACATATTGAACAAGTACTTTTCAATTCAATTTTATTTATAAAAGGCACATTTCTACAATTCAAGGCACCTATACATAAAACCACATAAGAACCATAACATTCATAAAATCCAACATATATAACCTAGAGATTTCAACAATAACAAATGGAGGCTAAAATGATACAATATTAAATATCATCCTTAAAAGCTAGGCTAAAAAAGTGCGATTTTAATTCGGTCTTAAAAACTTTGGACGGTCAGGCACTCTCTTGTTCAATATGTACAAAGGATGGGGCTAGGGATGGGCCAAAGACAGGGGATAAAAGTGGCAAAGGAAGGGAGGTGGACAATAGCCAATTACAGAGGGGAGAGTCCTCAAGGAATCAGCAGAACTAAAGATGGGCAAGGCAATGGGGCCAGATGGGGTTTACGCCACGATATTTAGAGAGCTTAGGAGCTGACAGCACATCTGATGGCCCTGTTCAGCCCGTACTAGAAACGGGAAGATTCAGGGGACTATAGGAGTGCAGACTGTAGGAGTGCAGATTGTAGGACTGCAGACTGTAGGAGTGCAGATGTGGTCCGACTTCATAAAAGTGGGAACAAGGAGGAAGTAGGAAACTACAGACCTGTTACTCTGACTTCATTTGTGAGCAAGGTTATGGAAATACTACTAAAAAAAAGGATTGTGAAATGCCTTGTAACCAATGGCGTGCAAGATCCAAAGCAGCATGGGTTAACAGGTGGGACATGTTGCTAAACAAACCTGATTGAGTTCTTCATCTGGGTGACCAGGCAGTTAGATTAGGGTGGAGCAGTGGATGTGGCCTACCTGGATTTCAGTAAGGCCCTTGACACAGTTCCACATAGAAGACTGGTAAACAAGCTGGACAGCCTGGGAGTGGATCCAAAGGTAGTATAATTGGGTACAAAGTTAACTGAGTAACAACAGTCAGAGGGTTGTAACTGGGATTCAATCAGAAGAAGGCAGGGTCACCAGTGGGGTGCCACAGGGGGTCACTACTAGGACTGGTCCTTTCCAATGCCTTTACTGGTGACACAGCAGAGGGGCTGGAAAGGAAGATATGCCTGACTGGATAACACACAAATCTACAGAGTGGACACACTTGGGAGGCGGAAATAATGGCGGAGGACCTGATAAAAAGCTGGAAGAGTGGACCATGGTATTGCAATTTGGCCTCCATGCCAAAAAGTGCAAAATTATGCTCATAATGCACAGAAACCCAAGGGCAACATACCAGTTGGGAGTGGAGGTGTTGGCAACCACAAAACAGGAACAGGACCTGTGGATAATCATATCTGATAACCTGAAGGTAACAAAGCAGTGTGATAAGGCAGTGGGAAAAGCAAGCTGAATGCTGAAGTGCAAGGGGAGGGGTACTACAAACAGAAAGAGGGAGGTGGTGTTACCCCTGTACAGATCAACAGTGAGGCCCAACCTTGACCACTGCATCCAGTCTGTGTGGATGAACAACATAAACTACTCCTAGAACTACTGTTACAGGTGAGTAGCCTGTGTTTGTAGGGACATAAGAAGGGGAAAGATGGAGGAGGAGGGGAACAAATTTCAGATGAATGCAAGGCGATAGGAGACGGCCACTTGGCCAGCAGAGGAGTAAGAGTGGGGAATGTAGGTGTGGGAATCTGTGGAGCAAAGTGAATAAGAAGATCATGGAGCAGGGAATAGCAAGGAAGAGAGAGAGGAGGGGAAGTACTCAAACCAGTATTTGGCAATGAAGGCAGCTCAGTGGGCCTGGTGACATGCTGGCAAAGGAGACGTGAAGCGAGAAGAGTAGCAAGAACAGTGATTGGTACTCATTCAGCCCTGACAGCAGACTCCAGGGCTCCACTGTCCTGGACACAGACATCTAATCCCGGAGTTCCCTATCATCCTACTCCTTAGTCCCCACTTGCCATGTCCTCAGGCTCCTGAACCCCTTCCTTTGTTCTGACATCACCTCCTTGGGACTACCCCCCCCCCAACACCACAGAAGCAGTCTCCTGTGCCATCCCCCAGCCCTGGCAGCAGTACCCTGAGCACATTCTGCTGCCCCCTTTGCATCATAACTCCTGACTCCCCTCTTCACTTCAGCAATATTTTGTTTCCCCTCTTTTTATCTCTCCTCGCTTACTTACCCCTATCTTCTCCTCACTTGTATGTATTTGGATCCTTCCTGCTTTCACCCACACCCCTCTCAGGCACTTTAACTACCACTCAGTAGTTGGCAGCTGCATGCCTCTGGAAGTTGTTACCCATTTTACCCGTTGTCATCCTACCCCTTACTCTCCTATCCACCCTTCTTCGCTCTTTTAAACCCCCACCAGCCCACCTCCCCTACACTCCACTGTCCCTGCCTGTGCACTTTCTGCCCCTACTTACCTTCTGCCCCTTCCTACCTCTATTTTCCTTCTTCTTTTACCCTCCCCCCATCTCTGCCTCTCCCCCAGTCTTCTCTGAGCCACCTCCCTACCGGGCTTTTAGTTTCCCCCCTCAACCTATATACTGCCATTTTATGTTTACTTCATAGCACTGCTTGTACAGCAGGCTAATCTAATTTTAGCTAGCACTTTGGTTTCTTGCACTTTGACAACAGAACTGTTATTATTTTTATAAGTTCTAGCTGTTTTTATTTTTGTTCTGTCCATAACTCTGCAAAAGCTAATTGGATTGTGTTTAGACTTCTCTGAATATGTACTCCCTTTTATCCACTGTTATCTAATCTTCGTTCTGTATCACTGTAATACTGTTCTTGACTGCTCTAATCTGTTTTGACGTGAAACCTTCTAAAAGAGTATCTGACACAAATGTTCTAGGAGGTCGGATCTCCAGAAGGACACAGAGTAGAAGCAGTTCAGAGAAGGGCAACAAAAATGGTGCAGGAGCAGCATCAAAAGTTATACGAGGGGAGACTCGACAATCTTTATATGTATTCCCTGGAGGGAGGGGATATGATAAAGACTTTCAAATACCTCAAGGGTGTAAATAAGGTAGTATCTTTAAATAAAAAATGTAAAAAAGGATGTTCCAGGGGTAGACTTAGGGGTAATGTGAGAAAGTATTTTTTCCACGAAAGGGTGCAATGGAACAGCCTCCCGGCAGAGGTTTAGGGCCAAAAACGGTGGAGAAATAAAAAAAATGCATGAGACAGACATAAAAGAATTCTAGTGATAGGAAAGAGAGGGTAAGGCCACAGATCATTTAGGATCTGCAGTACATGAAAAAGGTAGAGAAAATGGGCAGACTAGGTTGGCCAAGCAGTCCCTAGCAGCCGTCAGATTCTGTTTGTTTCTATGCAAATGACTGCGCGGCAGATCCTGAGGCCCACACAGCCTTAGCAGCATACTTTCTGACCACCCCCACCCAGTGGCAGGTTCCATTGCATGCCAGTACTCCA
Source organism: Neoceratodus forsteri (assembly GCA_016271365.2). Classification (NCBI taxonomy): domain Eukaryota; kingdom Metazoa; phylum Chordata; order Ceratodontiformes; family Ceratodontidae; genus Neoceratodus; species Neoceratodus forsteri. Next base: position 423,723,817 of record CM057459.1, on the reverse strand, counting down.
GGTGAAGTCTTACCAGTGAGCAATACAGTGCCAAGATCACCTCCTTCCCCTCACTGGTGATACCTTTCCAACATTCCACTAGCCCTACCCACTTCGTCACACTGCCCTTCCACTAAGCAAGTGTGTGTGTGTGTGACACTAACTATGGGAGGTGAGTATGGCACAGTAGTTTAAGGCTCTGAGCTGCAAATCTGATGACATCCAGCAGACCAGACCTGGGTTTGAATCTCACAGCTTCCACTTGCATACTGCGTGACCCTGAGCAAGTCACTTAAATTCCCTGTGCTCCCAGGTCGCTCCTGTAAAAAAGCTTTCAGTTTAGTGTGCTACTCCTGGTTAAACAACTAAAAAAAAAAAACCACAAAAAAAAAAACTAGCAGAGGAGACAGTAAGGCGAGGACGCTGGCAGGGAATCAAGACAGTCGTTCTGAGGTTGGAAAAAAAAATACACACACTTAATTGCAAATAACAGACAACGAGGAAATAAAAACAAAGATACTTTCCCTATTCATAAAATACTATATAAATGCTAAAAAAATAATAATTGAAGCTAGATTACTTCAATTGGAGTACCTCTGTGGCACTTGTTTAATTTTTTATAAGCAGCCCCCCCCCCCCAAGGAAGGGAAGGGATCATAATTTGCCCCAAGGAGCTAGCCACATGGTCGCTTTCTACCTCATACCAGACAGCACTGCCTCCACACTCTAATGTTCTATGATCTCTGAATAGGGGAAGCAGTCCATCGAAGTCTAGGGAGTGTCAGTTTTAGGCACAGTTTTGGCTGTTTGTGAACATTTTGTAAAATCGGAGCCACTGGTCAACTAACAGGGCTCTTGTTAGTTAACTGTTAGGTCCAGTTTTAAGTAATTTCCACGTAAACTGGCAAAAACAGTGTTTGAAAATGATGCTTTATAGACTTCAATGGCAAGCAGCTCGTGCTCGCCCTATACAGATGTCACAAAATGGTGTAGCGCAGGCATGGAGTACGTTAGTAGGTCGTGGAAAGTGATCATGCAGTTAGCTTCTTTTTTTTCATATGTACTTTATCTTCCTACACCTCTGGCGGACCACTTCTACCCTGTCCTCCCAGCCCCATCACTCGACCGTCTAAGAACTTACCATTAATGCCTTAGCATGGCAGGCTGCCTCGTTGCCGGTGCAGTGGCCTATGAGGCTGGATGTCATTCTGCGGCCAGAGGAGTTTTCCTCCTGCTATTTTTTGTTGTCCTTCCGGTAGTTGCCCACATGCAGTGGCATAACGGATGAACTCCGCATCCATGGAGAAGTTTTCAAGTGCCTGTGGTCCCCGAGCAGCGCCCCCCCTTCTAATGGCAACCCCCAGCTCCATCTCTCACTATCCCAGGCCTTACCCCAACTACTTGCTTACATCATTGGGTGACTGTGTGCGATGGGGGGGGGGTGGACAGCAGGGTCACCGGCCATCATCTGCCGATCAGGGGGTTTTCCTCTGTTTGTTTGTTTTTATACCCCGTCCCCGAGGCTGGGCACTGATGCGCCCTTTCGATCCTCTAGGAAGCATTTCCTGCCTCCAATGGGTGGCAGGAAGTACCAGACTGCTGTGTTCCCCTTCCCCAAAGGACAGCTGCCTGTGGAAGCTCAATCCTCCTTCCCTCAGCTGACCCCCAGTGATCCTGGCCTGTTCTCGAACCGGGATTGCCGATGTAGTGGGCTGTGTGACACTCAGTGCTTCCGTCTCTGCACCACTGGGCCAGTTTATAAGGAATGGTTTTGACAGCCTTCTGATAACAGAGTGAAATGCAGGAAGCTATCCACCAGGAGAGGCACTTAGTTACCAGCGTAATGCCCAGCATACACTGGGCAAAGGGCACAAACAAAGGGGACTGCCAGACGTCCTTGGTGCAGTTCAGATAACAGAGGAGTGCCCAAGCCAGCCTGTCAGTGCAGTGGCGGTACTGCCGCTCATGATGTCACTGACCATGGTTCGGGAATAAGCCAGGATCATCGGGGCCTGCCAGAGTAAAGAGGATCAAGCATCCCAGGGGACATTCTCCTTCTCTGAGGAGGCAAGCTTTCCCCATTATTTTACTGCTCGCTGGGTGACCACAGGTGGCAATGCAGCAGAGGAAGTAGTATGGGAGGGGATGATGTTGGCCAGTGACCCATGTTGTGCACGCACAACTTCTGCATGTGCACTGGTCCCCCACGTGCACTGACATAATCTGGGATCTGGGGAGAAAACTAGGAAACTGGCCCTGGTCTTGGCTCCCCATGAGGGCTTGTACACCTGGGCCAGCTCTACCTTTGCAACCTGCTGTCCAATACATGGCTCAGTAAGGGTATATCCCCCAACCCATACAGAACCTGGAGGGGGTAAACCAAGGCTCCATGGGGCCAAAAACAGAGTCCGAGATAAGGTGAGGGTTGGCTAGTGGTGGAAGGAATCTGGGAAAGGCAGGGACTGGTGTGAAGGAAGGCATAAACAAAGAATAGAAATTAAAAAAAGTGGTTTGCCCTGTGGATGTGCGGAGAGTACAGGTGCACCTCAAGTGGGTTTTGCAGATTCCGAAAGAATACAGGCAGGTCAATGGGCTTGATTCAAAGTGAATTCAGACACCACCTGAGGCACAGTCTTAGGATGAGTCCTAAAGGGTAGCCTATCTAGATGAAAGGTTAGATAAAGGGGTCAACTACCATAGCGTGATGCTCAAACACCCGATATGCCAATGTGACTGCAACCAAAAATGGGATTTTCCAGGACAGAAACCCAAGATTACAAGAGGTACCAGGTCTGAACGGAGTATTGATCAAAAATTCCAGAACCAGGGCTGACAGACAAGGGGATTCCTGTGCAGAATACCCTTGAGAAATTTGAGAGAAATCTCCAGTTGAGACACAGATTTCCTGCCTATAGGTGCATGATATGCTGAGAAGGTTGGCTGAAGTACTTTCACAGAGGAGTACTGCAGCCCTGACTGGGACAGGAAGAGAAGATACTCCACAACATTCTGGATCAGACAGGTGAAAGGCTCCTGAGAACACTCCTGACACCAGATGCTAAAGTGGTTCCTACATAAACAAACATTTGTCAATGCCAAATGTTGTCTTGCTGACATTGGCACTGATAGTGCAGGAGTTAGACAGATGCATAAAAGGAATGGCAGTGAAGTACGGAAGTGACGCCAACCCCACACCACCCTGAAGAGACTGACAGGCACTGAGGTGTGCCTTTGGGTGTTGGCCATAATGCTCATGTGATTTCACCTCACTCTACCCTGCAGAGTCTGACAAGTATCACGTTCCGCCTTGGGGTCCTCGGGCCTTACGTTCACCCCATTCCCTATGGAAATATGTTGAGATGGGTGCAGCATAGGAGAATGGGATTAACTTTGCAGCCGAAGAGTGCGAGGCACAGTTTGATGCCTGTCAGTGGCTGCAGGGTGGGGGTGGAATGGCGTAATCATTAGAACCGGCAATCTAAAGTCACACCCCTGACACCGGTTAGTCTCTACAGGGTGGAACGTTACGGTTAGAAACCCTAACGCCACGTGCATTTGTTTGTATTTGCACTCCAAATTTTCAACATGGGCTTTTTCTCACCCCACCTTATCAAAGCATTTGGGACCTCTGCTCATCAACAGTGGCACTGTGATTTCGTTAATCTGTCGCGAACGTTGATGTCCCACTGCGATTGCGCCATTCTGCGCCAGTAGCTCGAAACCACATTTTGGGCAGGATGTGAGAAATCACAACTGTACTGTTCTTAAGGAGGTGTGCAAAAATTACAAAGTGGAAAATCTGGAGTGAAAATATTAAAAATTTTCCAAGTTATGAGTGTGCATGGAAACTGCGCAATGCATGCTCGTAACACAGTCATTCTGTGGAATTTTCTCACCAAATTTTCAACATAGGCATTTTGGGATGTCCACTCATGAACACTGTCACAGTGATTTTCTTAATCTGTCCCGAACATTGATTTCCTACAGCGACCGTGCCATTGTGCAAAACCACATTTCGCGCAGCATGTGAAAAATAACAACTGTACTGTTCTTAAGGAGGTGTGCAAAAATGGCAATGCTGAAAATCTGGAGTGAAAATATTAATTTTCGAACTTACGAGTGTGCGTGGAAACTGCGCAATGCACGTTTATAAAATAGGCATTTAGTGGAACTTTGTCATCAAATTTTCAACATATGCATTTTGGGACCTCCGCTCATGGACAGTGTCACTGTTACTTTCTTAATCTGTCCAGAACATTGATTTTGCACACCGACCGTGACATTGTGCGCCACATGTGTGAAAACACATTTTGGGTCAGATGTGAAAAATGACAGCTGTACTGTTCATAAGGACATGTGGTAAAATGGCAATGTTGAAAATCTGGAGTGAAAATATTAAAAATTCTCGAAGTTACAAGCGTGCATAGGAACTGTGCAACACACGCCCGGACCGCAGTCATTTTTGGGAATATTTTCATCAAATTTGCAGCACAGTGTTTTTGGGAGCCTATCTCATGACCTGTGACACTGTCATTTTGTTAATCAGACCCAAGAGGTGGTTCCGCCCAGTGACCACAAAATCACTTTTCGGGACCTAATAACAAAATGACATTGACTGAGTTCATGAGGTGGGGTCCCAAGAACCCCATGTTGAAAATTTGGTGAAGAAATTTCCAAAAATGGACGAGCTATCCACCAAAGTTGAAAAAACCCTATTTATGCCATTATACAGCTTGCTGGCATTTCTTCAGTTCGAGGTCAGCTTTGAAGACTGCAGGCGTGTTCGGTCCACTGAAGAGTGTCGTCGGCGCCTCTGGAGGTAAGCATGGGTTGGGGGTGTGGGGAGGTGGAGTGCGGGTTGGGGGCATGACAGACCGCGAGGGACCGTTTTCTGTTTTTACAGGGGGAAAAGAAAAAAAACAGTGACGTGGGATGCTTTGGGGATTGTAAAACGGAGCCTGTCCCCAGGGGTCTTGTGGGAGCAAATTTCTGTAGGATTTGTAGTTTTTGCATTTTGGCCCCAAATCAGACCTGGAGGGGGAGCCCTTGCTTTGACAGACAGATGGATCAACCAATTGAACCTTTTGGATCAGTGGGAAATTCCCAAGCTGCCTGCAGCAGTGAGTTGGAGCTGGAAGAGCGAGCAGCTTGTGGTGCTGCCCCATGGGGTAGCATGGGAACTTGGAGAGGAAGGCGGAGTCTGGCCTGCCTGCAGCTCTCCCACATGGAGAGATAAGAGTAGCTTTATTTTGGATCACGTCTCAGAGCCATTTCGTTGTGCCCAGATTAATGGGCATGGCAAGCAGAAAGTCAGTCTGGAGTTTGAAGAGTAAACAGTTTGAGTGATTTGAGCACTCTGCTACTGTGTAGTTTGCGTGGGAGATTGGTGGAAAGGCTGAGTTTGGCCTGTCTGCCTGCTGCCCCTGGAGAGGGAATCTATGAATAATCTAGACTGTATCCAAACTGACTGAGGGAAAAGCCACTACAGTGTGACCAGGCTTAAACCTGAAGAAGACCGAAGATTTGCTGTATGCGATCGGTCTGTCAGGACATCCATTCACCATGGAACTCCTGGTTTTGCTCAGACACTGATATTGCTGCCAGACTGCTATCCACTTTGTGGTATGGTGATTGCTTTACTAAAAATGTACCGTGTGTTGTTAGTGGGTCGCAATTTGGTTCCCCACTGTTTAATTGTGCCACGCTTGCCGGAAGCTGCATCCAGCCGTCCCGGACCGATTTCCAAACTGTTTTACCCGGCCTGGGCCCTGCCACACCGGCCCAGCCAGCTACGTCAGGCACAGAGAACACCATCAACGAGAGACTCGCCCAGGGATCAGCCCCCTGCTCAACAACTCGAACAGGAACGACACCTTGGTGATTGATGTGGGCCCTGTTTCTCCTGGCATACCAGTTATCAACCTGCAGTCTCCATTTCGTCCCTCCTGTGTCTTGCATTGAGTAGCTTGAGTAACAATCAGGGTAGCTCCCTGCAACAGCTAAATCTCAAGTGTTGTCATCTGACTACATTGTTGTTTTCCCTTTCACAAACTGAGTGTTCAGGCTCTGGATTACAAACTGTGTGTGGCTGTTCATGCCTTTTCATCACAGGGCCCTAACCAGCTACGACGTCGGCCTACCCCAGGCAACGTTCCAGGCTAGCCCATCTTACTTCCAACTGGGTACCCAGAGTGTGTGACTGTGTAGGGACTAAAAGTGCATGCATAATTGCCTGACTAGATCAGTTTTTCGAATCAATCAGCCTGATTATGCCCCTCCCTTTTTCAATTCCCCTGAATACATCAGATTTAACTCTTCTTGCAATTTATCAGACTGTGGTTCCAGTTTGTACCAAAAGCACTGTACTGTTATTTACTGTGCCTAACCTTGTTTTACAGGGGGTCTCCAGGGTCAAACTGGTGGAACCAGCCCTGGTGGTTAGTGCAAACAGTGTGGGGATTTGTATGCTGAACAGGGGCTACTGTTAAAGTGTTTGTTGCATATTGTCTCAGCCACAGGGAAAAAGGGGGGGGGTTACAGTATCCCGGAGGGCTGTACCCAGGTTAGCCTTGCTACTAACAACCCTGTCCTCCGGGTGGAGGCACCCGTATCAGTACCCCGGCCTCTTAACCTGCAAATAGCCATGCAGGCAGGGGTAGTAGCCCTTGGGATAGCGCCACCTAGGGGTTACATATGCCTGTGACAATATATTGTTCCATATGTCAAAATGCACTTCTTACACTTGCAACAATATAGTCAACGTAATTGCCCATTCGCCTACTTGTACAGCCTGTCAATTATTCTCTCTTCCAGGGATGTTCATCAAACTACCTATGTAATTTTGTCTTTTGTCCTATTGTCACGGAACCTTTCTAACTTTTGTCGTCTACCCGACATGGAACTTTTGTAAAACAGCCATCCTGTCTCAAAGGTATTAATCTCTAACTAAAATAAATACAAAACAAAAGAACAGTTTTCACTTTCGGTTTTGGCCTTCAAGAAAACAAAACGCTTCGTCCTTCACCAAAACCGAGGACTTTCAGAACATAATTCAACCACCCATTCGCTTCGAGGTAAGATGTATGCATACACAATCACAACTAAGAACACTGTCGGGATTGAGCGCTCCGTCCCATTTTTTCCAGTTTTGTTTTCTTCGGCCATTGTCAAACTGACCCGACAACACACCAACAGCACTTAAAAGACATCTGAGCCCGCCGAAAACGGACATGTAAAATCGACATTTTCTCAGAGAACTTACCTCCTAACCAAAGTACTTTCCTTTTTTTTTTTTTTTTTTCATGTATTCTTTGCTTAAACTATCACATATGCGCCATTGTGGTGCTACGTAGCACTTCCTCTGCAACAGAAATTAAAAACAGGGCGGGGAGTAATAACTATTAATAAACAGAATTCGAAAGAGAAACTAGAATGTCAACTCCCCCTTCTGAGGAATATAAAGCGGGCTGTCGTTTGGAGCTGGAGGGCAAAAGCTCGCTACCTATATAGGGCTGCAGCTGGGCTATCGGTTTTGAGTTTGTAGCGCTGTTTTGCCCCAAAGCCGCGTGAAAACTATTTTAGGCTCTCCTGCCATCTCGAAATGTTGATCGGGGCCAGGACGCATCCCTGTCACCGCAGCTATAGTTAACTGCAGGTATATTCCCAATCCCTTTCCCTGGCCTGTCCCAAACTATGGATAGGGGTTGGGTAGCACACTGATATACTTTTACTATATATAAGATAGTGCATGAGTACCAGTTGATAACAGGGCTATAATGTATGGTAAGTGCCTATTAACCACCAAAATCAGCAGTCACACAGCTTTGTTATGCACTGTTTAGAATTTTAAAAAGTTGTTAACCACACTTCGGAACTTTCAAACAGTGGCTTAACAAAAAAGAATGAGCCAGAGTTCCATAATTCTCACACATAGAATGCAAACAGTGTTTTTTGACCATACACTATAAAAGATGATGGCTGGGGATCGGGTGACAACCACACTGAAATCTCTGGTGGTTGCTGGGGCTACAGTAAACCTCTCGAGCTGCGGCTCTCGGGGTTTACCATGTTGCCTAGCAACCACTCAAAGGTGATTACAGCTTGGTTATCACCTGATCCCTAGCCATTATCCCTCATAGTCTTTTCCAGTTGGTACTAGCGACTACAGATTATCGAGGCAATCAGACTATAGTACCAACGCGTGAAAGAACAGCCCTGTTGTTAACTGGTACTCATGCACTATTCTGTATAGTGGCACGTCCTTGACTCCAAAAAAAAACTACATATTTTTTTAAAATAAGACTTAACTGTCAGATTGCTGCTCGAGGACACTATGTGTGACATCCGCACTGCGCAGAACTCTGGTGTACTGCGGATGTCACTAGTGCAGCAGAACAACATTTTGAGAGCGCTAGATTTCAGTGAACAATGATGTTGCACTATACAGTATTCTACAATTACACTCCAGCTGCAGTAGGCGAGTGGTCCCATATACCTCTACAGTGTACTTTCACTCTGACCGTAAGAACTGCGCTGTCTCTCCTGTGAAAGGTGCTGCCACATCTAGAAGGTGATGTGAAGTCAGACGAAGTGGAGGGGGAGAGTGGGCTTGGGGGCCCGGATGACCATCTCCAGAAAAGGGCAGCTGGGGGGGGGAGGCTATTCCTTGGGTGGGAATGGTACGGGGGGGGGGACTGCAAAGACAGTGGGGGCTTTGGAGGGGTCTAAGGAGGGGAATTCGCCTGAGAAGGCAGGCTCTGAAAGGTAGTCCAGCTGCAGGGGGATTTATTGGGAGGATGGTCTAGGGACTGAGAGAGTAATTCAGATGTAAGGGGGTGGAGCTAGTCCATAGGCTGAAATGGTAGTTCAGGTGGGTCCAGGGAGAGTGATCATTTAGGGTAAGGATATTCCAGGCCCTGGGAGGGTGCTCAGGCTTGTGGTGGGCGGGTCCATGGTCAGGAAAGGTCTAGCTGTTTGGAGGGTTATCTGCTGGGGGATGCTGGTGAGGTGAATACAGTCTAGGGGATGGAAAGGTTCAGATGTAGGGCGAATGGTCAGGCTCGGGAGCTGGTCTGGGGCTTAGGGTGTTTGCAGCTGTAGATGCAGTTATTGACTGAGGTGGATGTTAGTTTGCGTGTTTGGGAGGGTAGCTGCAGAGACAGTCACCTGCAGGGGGAAGGAGGATGGTCTGGAGACTTGTGGAGTGCACTGTGAATTCCACCAGGCGAGCAGCAGCCTTCACAGCCAATAATAATGCTTCTCTGTGATGAGCACCGATTGGCAGGTGGTCTGTGCTTTCCCTCTCTGGGATCCAAACACCTTCACTCTGTGACATGTCCTGCCCCCCAGTCGTCCAAAGATGAGGATTCGGTGCAGACATGCAAATAGTGCAGCTACAGGTTCTTTTTGTTTTTCTAAATATTTTAGTACAGAAGACTAGTGGTGCAAAATAAAAATGGTATCCTGGTTCTGTAACCCCGGCCTCTGACGAAGTTCAATCAGAGCAACGTGCCAAGGTAGTTTGCGCTGTGTCTATTACCTTTTAGTTGCTTTTACAGACATTGTATATTCATTATTTGTTTAGATTATAAAAGGAAACTTCCTGCATCTGCTGTGCAAAGGTTCATTCTAAATTTGTTAAAGAACGCTGCTAGCTTGCTGAAACTTTATGGTGCCTGTTCTCATTGAGTCCAAGAACAGACAGTTCATGGTTGTTGTGTGCATTTTAGGGGTAGCATTTCTGTCTTGCTGTGCACTGCCCCTGCACCATGTGCACATCCACATTCCCTGAATTGTTCTATATATTACAAGCAGCTGGAATGAAAACTCTGACTTATGTCCCTTTTCTTTCTTACTCCTAATTAACAGGAGGAAAATCAACCTCCTCTTGTAGCACTCTATAGCATGGTGCCCTGATCCTTTCAAATTTACCTGGATCTTTAAGACAGTCGGCTACAATTTCAGTACTAAAGCTCCCTCTTGCCAAAGTGTTGACACCTCTACCTTTGTGGAACTATCTGGGTAACAAGATACTTAGGCCTACTTATGAACATGTCACTTCCACAAACTGTGAACTGTACACAAGTGTACATTTGGGGTAGTGTATTGTGCTCCCTTGCGAGATACAGTAGTTCATGGCACTGACCCAACTCTCAGCAAAGACTGGACTGGAGGAATCTAGGGAGTGCTACAGAGGCAGTGCTCTCTGCTTCCAAGGGAAGGGGCAACCCAAAGAGCAGTCCAGCAGGTCGTGGATGGGTCATGCAGTGGGAGATGGGTGAACATTCTGAATAGCATACCTGGTGTTTTTGTGGATGCTGGAACATCTATGGCTGTCAAAGGAGAACTAAACACAGTTTTTTTTCCCTGTATTGCTGGTTCTCATCCAATATTACCCACTCAGTCCTGAGAGATGGGGGCATACCTCCAGTCCAACCTTCCCAAACCCCACTTCTTATACTGAAGGGTCCACAGGGCAGGGCCCAAGAGCATCATCAGTCATCTTTGTGGCACTGTGGTTTTACAAACATATGAACATACGAAACTTGCCAGCAGAAACAGGCCTCACGGTCTATCAAGTATGTTCGAATGTGCAGCTAGCACCCTTATATTGCAGCTGTTCCATCCCACCATTCCCCCCCAGAAACTGCTCAGCATTGTTTACCCAGCCCCCCTTGCCCTGTCACATGCCCTTTTGAAACTTCCCACCATCCTGCATGCCACCACCTATGGCAGAGCAGTCCATTTCGACACCACTCTCTCAGTGAAATAATGCCTCCTCATCTCCCTCCTGAATCTGTCTCCCTCCAGTCTTAACCTGTGCCTCCTCATGTCCCTTTTTCCTCAGCTTAAACAACCCTTCTGTGCCAGATTTGTTGATCCCCCTCAGGTATTTGAAAGTTTCAATCATATCCCCCGGATCCCTTCTCTCCTCCAGGGTGAACAAATTCAAGTGTCTCAGCCTTTCCTCGTAGGTTCTGCCTTCCATCCTCATTATCGTTTTCATTGCCCTTGAGCAGCCGGATATCCTTTATCAGGTACGGATGCCAGTATTGCACGCAGTACTCCAACTGCTGTCTGACCAAGGACCCATAGAGGGGCAGGATCACATCCTTGTGCCTTGTTTTCTTTCTTTTTCATGTGCAACCATGACATTGAGCATTTGCCTTGTGCGATGCAGCATGCTTGTGCAAAAGCACCACTCCTTGCAACGAAGCAGGCTCCATGGCTCACTGCAAGGAGGTGCTGCATCAGCAGGCCATGACATTACCATCCCCAAGGGTGGCTTGTGCTGCACTCAGCAGGAGGGAAGCTACTATTGACTACTGAAGACTTTTGGGATTGGGTGAGGGTCAGCTAGATTCAAAGGACTAATTTGCATAGAATGGGTTTCCACTGGCTAACCAACATTTTTTGGCATGGAATTGGATAAGAGAGGTGGAAGCAATGGATGCCAAGGATGTCTTGGCCTAGGATGGGGTGAGGTAAGGAGGTACAATGGGTTAGCAGGGACTTAATGGATTGAAGGGAGGAGGTACCACAAGATGCTAGGGGCTTACTGGCACATAATGGAGTGAAGGAATGCCACTGAATGCCAAGGATTTACTGGCATGGCATGGGGGGGGTGAGGAAGGGGTTATACTGGATGCCATGGATTGCCTTGGCTTTGGATGGAGTAGCAGCAAGACCCTAGGGACTTATTTTTGAGGGGAGGGCGGGATGGAAGTACCACCGGATGCTAGGGACTTACTGACACAGGATGAGATGAAGTGAGGGGGGGGTGCCACTGGACACTAGGGGCTTATTGGCATGGGATGGTGTAAGGGAGGTATTTGAGATACTCGTTTTTATTACTGTTTGGCTAGAAAATGATCATAACATTGTATTAAAAACATCTGAAATGTACCATAGAACAACTAAAAATCTACAGCTCCAGCTTTTTTTTTTAAATAAATTTTCATCTAGGGCACTATCAATTTTCAGAGCCATCCTACATCTCTGAAGTAGAAGCAGGCATGACGTTTAGATGCAACCTACTAGCTTACTTACATACAACATATGAAATTGCCAGCAGATACGGGCCATATGGTCTGTCTGGTCTGCTCAAGTGTGCAGCACTTCAGTCCATTAGACTGCAGCTGCCCCCCCATTAACTGTTCCTTCCCCCAACTGCACCCCCAGTATGCACCTGCCCATTGAATTTGTCCCACCCCCTCTTCAAGCACCCCACAGTGTGCACTGATACGGGTTGCTCAGGCAGTGCATCCCACCCCATTACCACTCTTTCAGTGATGTAGTGCCTCCTCCTTTCCCTCCTGAATCTGCCCTCTTTAACTTTAGGGAGTGCCCTCTAGTATCCCTTCTGGAGAGTGAACCCACTCTGGAAGCCTACTCTGTTCATCCCCTTCAGGTACTTGAAGGTCTATATCATGTCCTCTCCCCCTCTCTCTTCTATCCTCCAGGGTATACATGTTGAGCTCTTTTAGTCTTTCCTCGTAAGTTCTATCCCCAACCCCTGGATCATCTTTGTTGCTCTTCGCTGCACTGCCTCCAGTAGTTTGATGTCCCTTTTCAAGTACGGGCGCCAGAACCACATGCAGTACTCCAAAGAAAATCTGTAAATGTCATGCCAGGGAAAACAAAAATAAAAATTCCACTCTGTCACTTATTAGTTTAGCTTTAAAGGAAAATGTAGTAAATAGCTAGTCTTTTAAGAACACCTTGCTTAGTAGTTTGACTGCAATAATAATGTAGTAGCAGCTCCACTTGTTAGGTGTTTTCTCCACTAGCTCTCAGCGGAAGGCTACAAAGCAATTTCTACCCATTCTGGGAACTGGCAAGGGCCAAGCACTGGGAAATCTGTACATTCTGAAAGGGGCACCAGAAACACACTGCAATCAATTACAAACATTCTCTCCTTGAAATTAATGCCTAAAGGTTGCCAAACAATGTAACAAGGCTGTGGGAAGGGCCAGGAGGATGCCAGATTTTCTTGATACAAAATACTGTGCAGTGGTTGCCGAATATAGCTGGTAGGAGACCTGCTAAAACAGTGCAGTGGAGATGGGAGGAGTGTACCCAGTCCAAGAGGGAAAGGTTGTGGGAGTGGTAATTAAGCTGAGTGGGTTCAATTACAGTCTGTGTCAGACTAAGGGACTTAGTCCTGTGGGTATGATAGAATTCTGAAGCAGACTGCCAGATGTACCTGGAGATAACCAACCACTGTGCATCCAATACATCATGAACATAACCAACCACTGTGCATCCAATACATCATGAACACAGTAGATGCTTCCCATTGTACTATTCATGCCCCAATGGGTTACAGTGACTGAGAGCCTGTTCTCTACCTTCCCTCCCCCACTTTATCAGTATCCAAAATATATGTTTGGACCACTGGAAAGTCTATGGAGTGGGAAAATGTTCACAGTCTTTAATCCCTGCTGGCTAGGAGGACTCAATTGAAGATACATAAAATGGAAACTGAATGTGTATACATACATAGATACATAGACAGTGTCGGCAGATAAGCGCCTATGGCTCACCCAGTCTGCCCATTTGAGCCTGTAAGTTCAGTTTATGTTTTCCAAGAAGTCTGTTGCCCCTTACCCCTGACCTCCAGAATTCCTTTATGTCTATCCCATGCATTCTTAAATCCTGTGATTGTTTCAGCCCCCACCACTTCCTCTGGCAGGGTGTTCCACTTGTTCACCACCCGTTCTGTGAAGAAATTCTTTCTCATGTTTCCTCTGAATCGTCCTCCCTCCAACCTCATCCCATGCCCTCTAGTCCTGGAACATCTTTTTTGCTTAAAAATAGTGTATTCCTGCACCCTGTTCCTCCCTGTAAGAAACTTGTATGTCTCTATCATATCCCCTCTCTACCTCCTCTCCTCCAGGGAGTACATGTTCAGTTCCTTCAGCCTGTCTTCATAGGACTTGTGATGCAATCCATGCACCATCTTTGTTGCCCTCTTCTGAACCTTCTCTACCCTGTCTATGTCCTTACATAGGTAAGGTCTCCAGAACTGTACAGTGTACTCAGGTGGGGCCTCACTAGTGTCTTGTATAGTGGAATTATGACCTCCCTTTTCCTGCTGGTGATGCCCCTGCCTATGCATCCCAGCATCCTATTTGCTTTACCTGCTGCCTTGTCACACTGTTTCCCTGTCTTGAGGTCATCAGAGATGATAACCCCAAGATCCCTTTCCTGCTTGGTGCTTGCTATATCCTCACCCTCCAACTGATATATTGTGCCAGGGTTTTTGTGCCCCATATGCATTATCTTGCACTTCCTTGCATTGAATTTCAACTGCCCCAAACCTGACCATTCTTCTGTCAAGTTTCTGCAGGTCCTTCTCATTCTGTCTACACCCTCTGGTGTGTCTACTCTGTTACAGAGCTTTGTGTCATCAGCAAACAGTGAAATTCTGCCTTCTAGGTCCTGTGCAATGTCACTGATGAAGATATTGAATAGGACCGGTCCCAGCACTGATCCCTGTGGTACCCCACTGGTCACTCTTCCCTCTGTGGAGTGAAAGCCATTTACCACTACCCTCTGTGTCCTGCCGCCCAGCCAGTTACCTACCCACCACACTACTGTCCTGCCCACACCCATATCTGAGTTCAACCTGTTTTGTGTAAGACCTGTACTAAGTAACCTTAGCATTTGAATGTTAGCCTATGCTGTTCCTTGTAACAATGCTGAACTGCATCACTGTTTCAATTGTTAGTAATATCTGTCTATTTCTAATCTCTGTGATGCAGAACCTTTGTAAATAAATCTATGACTCAAAGGTATTTCTGAATCCAAATAAATAAATAAACTTGACAGCAATTGTAAGCCCCTACAAATGGGGGTTCCCAAAAAGTTTTCCTTGAGCTTGCCTAAATGCTCACTGCCAGGCTGGTATCCTGCATTTTAACAGTTTAAATGTGATTACCAGAGCCTGTATAGCCGCTGTGTACTGTCTCTTTAAGAGCTGCCTGATTGCAGCCTAAGTAATCCGAGAGGGAGCTCTGTTGAAAAATGTAACTATTTGCTGAAATTCATTTAGAGTTATAATGATAATGTAGTTTGTCTAACCTGCCTTCTTCATAGCAAGGACAGTTTTGTTTGTCTCCACTATCTTGGTCCTGTACTGCAAATTGGACCAGTCAGTTCTGGTGGGACCTAGAATGTAGCTGGACTACAGGAGCTGTCTGAAGTCAAAATCTGTAGGAACTGTAGTTTTGAACTTTTTGCTCCTTTTTTGCAACTGAATGGGGAGCTCTTGCTTTGACTGACAGCCAAATCAACCAACCGAATCTTTTGGATCTTGGGGAAGTCCAGGGCTGCTGGCAGTTTTCAGTTAGATCTAAGCTAGAAACTGAAGAGTAAGGAGCTGAAGTGATTCTGAGCATCAATCCTGAGTGGATTCGCATGGGAGAACAGTGAAAAGGCTGAGTTTTGGCTTGCATGTCTGCCTGTTGCTCCTGAGAGGGAAAGAAGAGAATTATTTTGGACTAAATCCAAGTTTGTGTGACTAAAGTAAACTACTGAAGTGGGCCAGGCTCAACCTGAAGAAAGCTGAAGATTTTTGCTGAATGCGATCAGCCTTTCAGGAGTTCCAGCTACCCCTAAGCTCCCGGTGTTTGCAGTGACTTTGTGATTGTGACTGGGGAGCGCTTTGCCTGGTACAGTAGAATCCCCTTGCATGTAAATGTGCTATGAGCTGCTAGTGGGTTGTGAGTTAGTTCTCCACTGTGTGAACTGTGTTCTGCTTGCTGGAAGCTGTATCCAGCCCAAAACGGACTGCATCCGAATTTGTCTCCATGCGGTCTGGGCCTTGCCAGACTGGCCCAGCCAGACTACCCACTGCCCAGAGAAGCCATCGACAAGAGACTTGCCTGGGGATCAGCCCCCTGCTCCGTGCTTGAACAGGAATGATGCCTCTACGACTCATGTGGGCCCTGCTTCTCCTGGCATTCCAGACCAACCACCTGCAGTCTCGATTTCCATTCAGCCTGTGTCCAGTCTTGGGTATCTTGAGTAAATACCAGGGTAGCTCCCTGTAACAACAGCTTAATTTGAGTGTGTCATTTGGTTGTCTTGTTGTTTTGTTTCTTTTACAAACTGAGCCCTCTGGCTCCAGATTATAAATATTGTATACTGTGCATGTTGTGTTTTCCATCACAGGGCTCCAACGTGCTGTGCCGCCGGCCAACCCCGGGCATCAGTCCTGGCTAACCCTCTTCTCCACCTGGGTACCTAGAGGTGTGACTGTGTGGGGGACTCAAAGTGCATGCATAACTGCTCGATTGATATAACCTTTAAGCTAATTAACCTGATTTTGCCATCCCTTGTTCAAGTCCCCTGAATAACTCAGATGTAACTTTTTCTGCATGTAATCTGACTGTGGTTCCTGTTGGTGCTCGAAGTTCTGTACTGTTGCTATTTGCTGTGCATAACCTTGTTTTATAGTGTGTCCCCAGGGTCAAGTCAGAGGAACCAGCCCTAGTGGTAAGTGCAAACAGTGTGGGTATTTGTGTGGTGTACCAGGGGTATTGTGAATATGATTATTGTACAGTGCTCAGGCCACTAGAGGGGAAAGAGGGGGGTTACAGTGTTCTGGAGGGCTGTGCCCAGGTTAGCTTGACCACTACCAACCCTGACCTCCAGATGGAGGCACCCATTTCAGAACTCAGGCCCCTTAACCTGCTGCTAGCCAAGCAGGCATGGGCAGTAGCCCTTGGGATAGCGCCATCTAGGGGTTACATCTTGGAGGCTCACCACTGAGATTAGTGTTCCCTAGTGACCAAATTTGTGAACTGCTGTTAAAAATAAATGGCTACCCCAACAGAAGTGGCTGTACACCAGTTGGCGGGGTGGGGTACTGGGCAGGAGATCGACCCCCAAAATGCTATACTTATCCTGGATATTCCCCTGGGTACCAATAAGGACACTGTAAAGGAAGTACTTTCCAAGGCTGAATGTTTACAAAACCCTGTGGTGGTGGGTTGACAGGCTAATCTGCTTGCCCAAAGTTTCTTGGCGTTAGTAGAGTGTAAGGACCCAGTAGACAGTTCCAAAATGCCATGGACTATCACCCCCGAAGGAGCCTTCACTGCCTGGAAAGTGATAACTAAAGACAGTAAAGACCCTGGGAAGAATGAGCCCCCCCCTCCATCTGAGACTTTTGTGGAGAAATTTGCTAAGTTGTTGCTGGAGGAAGGGAAAATTGTGCAGGACTTAAAGAAACAATTCCTGCCACCTGGGGTGTTCCTGCCCAAACACCCCCTCCCGCTCCAACACCCATTATTGCCCCTCCTTCTGTGCCTGTGCCAGTGCTGGCTCCTATGTCTGTACCTGCCATTAGTCACGATTCTTACCAAAAGTTGAGAATCTTCTCTGGCACCCTCCCCGCCCCCCAAGGAGAGGATGATTGGGAGACCTGGATAGATTGTGTTGCCCCTTTGTTACCTGAATGGCAGTGTGCAGAGACTGAGAAATGGAACAGGATCATAGAAAGTTTGAGGGGTCCCGCACTAGATGCCATTACATTTCTGAGGTCCACAAACCCTGATGCATCTGCGCAGAAGTACCTAGCTGCACTCAAAGGCAATTTTGGGGGCACTGAATTGGGAGAACTTGATGTGGAAATTTCAAGGTACAAAACAATGGCCAGAGGAAAGTTTGTCTGTATACGTTACTCATCTGGAAAGAGCGATGCAGAAGGCTTACCAAAAAGGTGGGGTAGCCGCCAGTGACTTAAACCATGTGAGGTTGGGGCACATACTGCAACATGCGAAGCATTCTAAATTGCAGCTCCTTCAATTAAGGCTCTCAGATAGAAGGGGTAACCCACCGGACTATTGTGACTTGATAAAAGAACTCTGGGAGGTTGAAGATGAAGAGTGGGATTGTAATTCTAGGGGTGAGCGCAGACCAAGTGATCACAGCATCGGAAGGCCCTTCCAAAGTGGGGACCAGTGAGGGTGTCCCGTCATGGGATGAACTGCTGAGGGAGTTCAGGGAAACAAAAAACAGTTTCTTTATGAAGGCTGCTTCTGCAAGTACAGGCACCAACCCTTATCCAGCTGCATCTGCTATGGGGAGGGGGTTATCCACCCAGGCATCTCCTGCTGACAGCAGCTCAAAACTTGATGTCTTGACTATGGAAGAAAGAGAATTGATGAGATGTCTCCAAATGCTCACCACACAGCAGACAGAGGTGGCACCAAGGTTTTCAGTTGGTAGTACCACCACCCCAGCTCCCACTGTGATGCCTCGGCCACCCCAAATCCCAGACAACATATTTTGCTATAATTGTGGGAAGGATGGGCACATGAAGAGAGAATGCCAGTCCACAAAAGACCTAGATGAAGTTGTATACAGGCTTCAAGGAGAGCTTTGGAGAATGAATCAGTGGTCGAGGAGTGCCCAAAATGACCTCAGTGAGGGTTCAAGAAGTAGTAACTCAAATCCCTATGTGGCTAAATCTTCTGTCCAGGACCCTGCTGCTGTCCCTCCAGACTGGTCCAAAATAGTGGGCCCTTCAATGGAGACTGCCATGGCTGTGAATGGTATTCCTACTCGGGCTGTGCTGGACAGTGGGTCGCAAGTGACAATTTTGTTTAAGTACTGGTATGACAAACGCTTATCTGCTGTGCCCTTACAATCCGTGGAAGGCCTACATGTGTGGGGGCTGAGTGACAAGTCTTATCCCTACCTAGGATATGTCCGCCTCTAGTTGTCATTTCCTGCAGCTATTAGTGGTGTGGAGGAGCAAGTCCAGACACTGGCCTTAGTGTGTCCCCCTACTGGACTTTATGATGGGGTTCCCTTGTTAATTGGGACCAACGCCCATATCTTTGGGTGACTGGCACAGCTCTGTCGTGAGAAACAAGGATGACGGATTGGGAGGTCCCTAAGAATTCCCGCTCTGATCAAGAGGGCCTATGATTTGCAGCAGAACCCCAAGGGAGTGGACCAGGATGAACCAGTAGGGGTCGTATGGAAGAAGAATCCCAATTCAATGGTACTGGCCCCTAATGCCCAGTGTACTGTTCAAGAAGAGGTCCGCCTCCACAAAGATGTCAAGAACAAAATACTGATGTTGGATGCATCAGGCAATGGAAAATTGCCAGAAGGATTATTGGTTAAGCCCAGCATCTTGCCAGCTCATGCTCATGCCTATGCATGACGAATGATGGTCCAGATTCATAATGTGTCAGATCGGGAGATCCAGGTGAACAGAGAATGCACCCTAGCTATGGTATACTGCACAGACACTGCAGTGTTGCCCAGCAACAATCACCCTGGCAAGACAGACAGAGTGACTCCCGACTTGTTTGATTTCCGTGACTCCTCATTGCCAGCTGAATGGAAGACTAGAATTAGCCAGAAACTTGCCCAGAGAGATCAAGTGTTTTCGTTGAAGGAATGGGACGTGAGAAGTGTCCAGGGTGTGGAGCATCACATACGCCTGCATGATGAATGGCCATTTCGAGAGAGGTTTCGACGCCTAACCCCTGCAGACATAGACGATGTGAGAAGACACTTGCAGGAAATGCTCACAGCTGGTGTGATACAAGAATCCAAGAGCCCATATGCTTCTCCCATTGTGGTTGTGTATAAGAAGAATGGATCTGTGAGAATGCGTGTTGATTATTGGATCCTCAACAGGCGGACCATCCCTGATCAATACACCATGCTCTGTACACAGGATACTCTGGATTGTTCGAATGGGAGCAAATGGTTCTCGGTGTTGGATCTTTGCAGTGGATATTAGCAGATTCCGATGGCTCTGGAGAACCATGAGAAGACAGTCTTCATCTATCCTTTGGGGTTCTACGAATTCTTGAGAATGCCACAGGGAATATCAGGTGCTCCAGCCACCTTCTAGTGACTGATGGAACGAGCGGTGGGAGACATGAATTTGCTGGAATGCCTGGTGTACTTGGACGATGTCATTGTGTTTGGGAGCTCCCTAGAGGAACATGAGAGTTGACTGTTCAAAGTACTAGACCGACTGGAAGATTTCGGCCTCAAGCTGTCCATTGACAAGTGCCAGTTTTTCCAAACCTCTGTGAAGTATGTGGGGCACATCGTGTCTACAGAGGCGATAGAGACTAATCCTAGTAAAGTTGAAGCCTTGACTACTTGGCCTCAGCCCCACAATTCGAAAGAACTACAGTGTTTCCTGGGATTATGTGGCTACTACCGCCGGTTCATAAAGAACTATTCCAAAATGATTTAGCCGCTCTTGAATCTTACCCAGGGTTACCCTCCTACCAATTGAAAATACAAAAAAGGGGCCGTCAAAGAACCAGACAAAGCATATTTCTGCCCAGGTGAACTTTTCGGGTCCCGTTGGATGCCAGCTCACCCATGCCCCCATCCTCGCCTACGCTGATCCCACCAAACCCTTTGTGCTGCATACTGATGCCAGTCTGCAGGATCTAGGAGCTGTACTGTATCAAGACCATGAGGATGGTTTAAGACCAGTGGCATTTGCCAGTAGGAGCTTGACCCTGTCAGAGCGAAACTACCCTGTGCACAAGTTGGAGTTCCTTGCATTAAAATGGGCCATTGTCGACCAGTTTCATGATTACCTATGTGGGGCGAAAAATATTGGTGAGGACTGACAATAACCCATTGATCTATGTACAGACTTCAGCTAAGTTAGAGGCCATGGGGGACCGGTAACTTTCTGCATTGTCAACATATGATTATGCTGTCGAATACAGTCCTGGCCTGAATCATATCGATGCTGACGCCCTATACCGGAGGCCCATTTCCAAGAGCGACTGGGTCAGGCTGTCTGACCTTGACATCCGAGCATTGTGTCAAAAGTTTGATAGAAATGAACAGATGTCTACGGACACAGTGGACTGCTTAGCAGATTGCTTGGGCCCCTCTGACACCTGCATAATGGCTGTGTATTGCCACTTTTCTGCTCTAGATATTAGTGCACTACCTAAGTTTGACAATGACAGCATTCAATGGGCTCAATCCCGAGATCCTATGATTCAGCCAGCACTTGATGCCCTTCGTGCAGGAAAAGATGTGTCCAAGTTGCGGTCCTCTGACCTGCGAACCAGTTTATTGTTTAAAGAAGGCCAGGGGTTGAAGTTGCTTAATCAGTTGTTGTATAGAGAAACAGTAGATTGGGGTGGCCAAATAGACAAGCAACAACTGGTCCGGCCCACAGCCTTCAAAGATTTGGTACTGAGGTCCCTCCACAATCATATGGGCCACCTCGATATCGACCGGACCCTTGACCTAGTATGATCTCAATTCTACTGGCCTAAGATGGGGGCTGATGTTGAGCACCATGTAAGGACTTGTAGTTGCTGCCTGCAGAGAAAAGCCCTGCCTCAGAGGGCTGCCCCCCTTGTCGACATTACTACCAGCACCCCAATGGAACTAGTCTGCATAGACTTCTTGAGTTTAGAGCCTGATCAGCGAAACATTGGCAATGTGTTAGTGGTTATGGACCATTTCACACAATATGCACAAGCTTTTCCCACCAAAGATCAAAAAGCATCTATCTTGGCCAAGGTGCTGGTGGAAAATTTCTTCGTCCACTATGGTGCCCCCCAGCAAATTCACTCTGATCAGGACTGGGACTTTGAGAGTCGGCTAATCAAAAAAATGCTGTCTCTTTGGGGGTTGCGAAAGTCAAGAACCACCCCTTATCACCCGCAGGGGGATCCTCAACCAGAACGCTTTAACTGCACCCTGCTAGACATGCTAGGTACCCTCCACCCAAAAGATAAGCATAAATGGAGCCAGCAGATTAGCACCTTGGTACATGCATACAGTTGCATGAAGAATGATGCTGCTGGGTTCTCTCCCCACCACCTCATGTTCAGGAGAGAGGCCCGGCTGCCTGTTGATGTCTGTTTTGTGGTTTCTCCCGATGGGGTCCGAGCCGAAGATTACCTGCAATATGTACAAAAACTGAAAGCTCAATTGAACCATGCCTATCAACTGGCCCAGACAATGGCAGCCAAAAGAAATCTAGCCAACAAAGAGAGACATAATAGAAAAATAAAGGCCCAAGAGCTTAGGTCTGGAGACCGTGTGTTGTTGTGAAATTTAGGATTGTATGGTAAACACAAAATTGCTGATCAATGACGCCATCTTCCCCATGTCATAGTTGGAAAGTTGGATGATTTGCCAGTGTACAAAGTGCGTCCAGAGAATAACTCCAAAGCTGTCAAGACCATGCACCGTAACCACTTGCTACCTATTGGTTAAGTTATAATTGAGGCTGATCCCACCGGGTTTGATTCCCCTGGACCAGTGACTCATGCTGCGGCTGCAAGAAAGAAACAGAGTCAGCCTGCCCCTGTGGTTGCTGATTTAAGACTTACCCCAAAGCAGGCCCAGAATGATAGTGACTGCCAGTCTAACTCGGATGACGGTGAGTGTGATAATGCCTATTACCCCTCATATGAACTGAGTCAGGTGTTTTGTGAAAATCCTATGTTGAATTATGGGGATGAAGCCGGGCCTTCTGGACTGCCTAATGACCTGGCATCGTCCTTAGAGCCAGTGCTCCCTGAAGGTGAAGTGCAAAGTATCACGTCTGTGGATGCTGAGTCTTTGTGTATTGTGGAACTGTATGACTTGCCTGAAGGAGAGGCTGATGGTATGAGTCTTTCTGGTGACATGCCAGAAGTTGAGGAACACTATGAGAGTGCTGACAACCCCCCTTCAGTGCCAGAGTGTCTTCAAAATGAGCCAAGTGTTGTAGAAACAGAGACTACAGAGCAAGGGGCTGATGGTGCTTCCAGCTTGGACATTCCCCTTCATGCAGAGGCACCCCTCACAAGTGATGAAAGCTCCAAGACCATTGCTGAACAGAGACTGTGGTTGTTCACCCCAGAAAGACTGATTGAGCTGTCAAACCAGTGGTGCGCTCCAGTTTCCCCCTGGTAGGTCAGTGGATTTGCCTCTCAATGTAGTCCACAAAGGTGTTTACGTCTCTCAGAGCTCACTGCCCAAATTGAGCTTGACGGCCCATTCCAGGTTACTTGTTTTGCCCTCTCACCATGGTGCCCCTGCCCCATCCAACCCCAAGTTAGTTGATAGGGAAGGGCCCCCTCTTGCATTTAAAGTACAAGAAGTTATTACATGATTCCGTATATTAATGTTCAATTTATCTGTGTGAAATATGCATAATGTATTGTCAGAATGGAAATTATATAGTGGAGTACATTGAAATGTATAGTAAAGTGACAAGTTATACCAATTGATGAATCAGATAGTACTTGTACAGCATGCTAACGGCATAAATATCTTGTATATGTTGCATTTTCAATGTTATGATGGTACAGACTTGATGCAGATGCCAAGTTTTCCCAAGCAGGGAAGAGTGTAACCCCCCCTCTACAAATGGGGGTTCCCAAAAAGTCTTCCTTGAGCTTGTCTAAATGCTCACTGCCAGGCTGGTGTCTTGCGTTTTAGCAGCTTAAATGTGATTACCAGAGCTTGTATAGCCACTGTGTACTGTCCCTTTAAGAGCTGTCTGATTGCAGCCTAAGTAACCTGAGAGGGAGTTCTGTTGAAAGATGTAACTATTTGCTGAAAATCACTTAGAGTGATAATGATAATGTAGTTTGTCTAACCTGCCTTCTTCATAGCAAGAACAGTTTTGTTTGTCTCCACTATCTTGGTCCTGGACCGTAAATTGGACCAATCGTTCTGGTGGGACCTAGAATGTAGCTGGACTACAGGAGCTCCTTTTTTACAACTGAAGGAGGAGCTGTTGCTTTGACTGACAGCCAAATCAGCCAACCAAATATTTTGGATCTTGGGGAAGTCCCGGGCTGCTGGCAGTTTTCAGTTAGATCTAAGCTGGAAACTGAAGAGTAAGGAGCTGAAGTGATTCTGAACAGCAATCCTGAGTGGATTTGCATGTTAGAACAGTGAAAAGGCTGAGTTTTTGGCCCGCATGTCTGTCTGTTGCTCCTGAGAGGGAGAGAAGATAATTATTTTGGACTAAATCCAAGTTCGTGTGACTAAAGTAAGCTACTGAAGTGGGCCAGGCTCAGCCCAAAGAAGACCGAAGATTTTTGTTGAATGCGATCGGCCTGTCAGGAGTTCCAGCTACTCCAAGCTCCCAGTGTGTACAGAGACTTTGCGATTGTGACCAGGGAGCACTTTGCCTGGTATAGTAGAATCCCCTCACATGTAAATGTGCCATGAGCTGCTAGTGGGTTGTGAGTTAGTTCCCCACTATGTGAACTGCGTTCCGCTTGCTGGAAGCAGTATCCAGCCCAAAACGGACTACATCCGAATTTGTTTCCATGTGGTCTGGGCCTTTGCCAGACTGGCCCAGCCAGACTACCCACTGCACAGAGAAGCCATTTTCGAGAGACCTGCCTAGGAATCAGCCCCCTGCTCCATGCTTGAACAGGAATGACGACTCTGCGACTCGTGGGCCCTGCTTTTCCTGGCATTCCAGATCAACCACCTGCAGTCTCGATTTTCGTCCAGCCTGTGTCTGGTCTTGGGTATCATGAGTAAATACCAGGGCGGCTCCCTGCAACAACGGCTTAATCTGAGTGTGTCATCTGATTGTCTTGTTGTTTTATTTCCTTTATGAACTGAGCCCTCTGGCTCCAGATTACAAATATTGTGTACTGTGCATGTTGTGTTTTCCATCACAGGGCCCCAACCAGCTGCGACGTCGGCCAACCCCGGGCATCAGTCCTGGCTAGCCCATCTTTTCTCCACCTGGGTACCCAGAGGTGTGACTGCATGGGGGACTCAAAGTGCATACATAACTGCTTGATTGATATAACCTTATTGACCTGATTTTGCCCCACCCTTGTTCAAGTCCCCTGAATAAATCAGATCAAGCTTTTTCTGCATGTAATCTGACTGTGGTTCCTGTCTGTGCCCAAAGTACTGTACTGTTGCTATTTGCTGTGCATAACCTTGTTTAACAGGGGGTCCCCAGGGTCAAGCCAGAGGAACCAGCCCTGGTGGTAAGTGCAAACAGTGTGGGTATTTGTGTGGTGTACCAGGGGTATTGTGAACGTGATTATTGTACAGTGTTCAGGCCACTAGAGGGGAAAGAGGGGGGTTACAGTGTCCCGGAGGGCTGTGCCCAGGTTGGCTTGAGCACTACCAATTCTGACCTCTGGGTGGAGGCACCCGTTTCAGAACTCAGGCCTCTTAACCTCCTACTAGCCAAGCAGGCAGGGGTAGTAGCCCTTGGGATAGTGCCACCTAGGGATTACACAATAGAACATGAATGTCTGGTGGGATGTATGCAGTGACTACAACCAAAAGACAAGTCCAGCAGTAAACATGTCTTCTGTCCTTTCTTCCTCCCCCAAACACACTTTCAAGGCTTAGCCACCATGTGTTTCCTCACCCTGCCCCTGCTTCTTTTTTCTGTACTTTCCATGATTAAATGTCAACTTTTGTAACACTCCCACACCTTTCTTGTTTCTTCCCCACAGATCCTCAGCCAACTTCTTCCTTGAGGAAGCACTTTAATTGTCAAACTCTTGAGAGTTTTGGCATCCACTGGGGTAGTCCTCTTTTCTAAGCCTGTGTCATACAGATTCTGACTTTGCGCAATAATTTTTTTTTTGTTGTTGGATCAGGAGTGCTGGTACTGATATCTATTTATCAGGCACAGTCATCCAAGAATGGCCTTTATTAATTACTGCTTCATTTTGAATTCACCTGTGGCTAAGGTCTGTTGCAGTTCTTTGCATTCCAATTTTACAAGCACAAAATTCCCTTCCATTATACAGAAACTCCTCGGACCACTTCACAGTTTGTGCTGTTAGCTGTGCAAATTATCGAAGTCTACTACAGTCGCATAGTATGATTTAATTATGCTGTACTTTCTTCACTGTATACAGTTTAATCTTCATATTAAGCAGCTAGAAAGTTTTGGACTCCGAGATAGTTGATTTGATTGTTTTTTTTTTCCCTCTTTGAAATTGCCGGGGCTCCTGAAATTGTGCACCAGTTCAATAATTAGACCAAACATCCCTTTTAGTGAGCTTTAATTAGTGGATCTTTGTTTTCCCTAGGTCAACTTTATTAATGTTGATCCAGTGTCATGCTGCCTATGGCTGTATCTTTTAAAAATCTTGGTAATGAGTTTTTGTCACTAATAATATTCAAAGATATCTCACACATTTTGTTACACATGGTAATGAGCTACCTAATCCTATGCATTTGCTATGTTATGTAACATACTTCTTGTCCTGTATGTATTTTTTGGGCTGTGCCTGTTTTGTTGCCATCTTTATGGCCTGGGTCATGCACGAAAACAGTTCCTGGGACCAGTGCCCCCACCTGGTAAACAAATAAATAATTATCCTGCTCACTATTTCTCTTATTTCCTTCTCATGTGACATGGACTCCATGTAAAATGTTTACTTTTTTAAAATGAACTATATGTGCGTATATATGTGTCTATACGAAATAATGAAATCCCTCACCTAGCTAGTTGGTGGTTTAAGATAACTTATAGAGAATAATGCATATGTAGGTGTGTAATGTGCAGTTTTTTTACACACCCAAGGTGTGTGGTAATATATAAACCTCAAGAGTGAAGCTCAAGAGGTTTATAGTCACACCTTCATATGTGTTATTTTTTATAACTGGTGCTAAGTAAACAATGCTCAGAGTCTTAGCATTACGTGCTTTCTGCATTGCTGATTCAACCTCTGTATGGACTCCATGGAATGCTGGTTGTTATGGTGAAGGTTCAATGGCTTCTCCATTGTTTAAAGTAAAAAAAACAAAACAAAACATGAATGGTTCAATTTTCTGAGCCGGTAAGTAGTACCTTAACGTGGTACACAGAACCTAGCACAAGACAGTAAAAGCCGTATCAACTTGCGAGATGATATGACTTTTTACAGGTCTCAAAAATGGGATGATATCGGGGGTCACCAGTAATTATACTGCATTAGCACGCAGGACAGCCAGGTTAATACTACAAGTCAGATTGCCTTACCAGGTAGGAGAAGCCTGGGGAGCATTAGCAGTGCCCCTCCCTTCCCAGAATTCTTTTGATACTTTGTGTTATGCATCTGTTCATTGGTCCTATTATAATGAACTGTACTTACTGCCATATAGACTAACATAAACTAAACAAGACTGTTGTATTTGATAATGTAGTTCTTGCTAATTTATATTGTTTTTTTAACTTGTAAACACACAAACATAGAATTTGACAGCAGATAAGGACTGCTTGGCCCACCTAGTCTGCCCATGTCCTTGCCTACTGTATGAACTCCAGATCCTATTTGCTTTGCAGATTACCTCCTCCCCCCCACCACTAGTGCTGCCTTCTGCATGTCTCATGCATTCTTGAATTCGCCTACCATTTTTGCCCAAACAACCTCTGGGAGGCTGTTTCATGCATCCACCACCCTTTCTGTCAAACAATAGTTCCTCACATTGCCCCTGAGTCATACCCCCTCCAGCCTCGTATTGTGACCCCTTGTTCTTGCACTTCGCCTTTTCTGAAAGATGCTGCCCTCTCAAACTCTGTTGAACCGGGGTGCTGTGCATGGGAGGCTGCACAACATCACCAGTGGCATCACTGCAGGCCTTACCTCTGCACCAGGGGAAGAAAAACAAGGAGGGGGGGACAGTTTGTTTTTATTTTGGTTGTTTTTTTATTTTCGGGGTTTTCTGTATCCCCGACTTTGTTTGCCCCCGCCTGCAGGTTACTCCCCCCAGCGTTCTCCCCCTGCACACTGCTGCTCCACTGAGTAGCCCCCTCCCATGGTTGCCTCTTTCCCCAAGTGTTGTCTCCCACCCCAGGGTTGGTTATTTAGAGATGGGAGGTGCGGGGGGCTAACCCCTTGCATAAAAAGTGAATTTAGATGTCTCCTTCGGCAGTTTTGTGTTTTTTGTCACTTTTTTTGGGTTACCATGTGGTGCTGATTGCTGAATTTGTATTCGGTGATTTGCGCTCACTGTTTTGTGAGTTGCGATTAAATCTGTTATCACATGGTACCCAACACAGCACCACTGACAGAACAAAAGCTAAATATAAGGCAGAATAGAAACTACCAAAAGATTAATTAAATAGGAAAGATGTCGATTAGAATTTAAAACTGTCCACACAAAAGTTCAAAAAATGTTTTTTCATATACGAACATGCGAAATTTGCCAGCAGACAAAAGCCTATCAAGTCTGCTCGAATGTTCAGCTAGCACCCCTTATTATGCAGCTGCCCCTCCCTTCCACCCTTCCCCTCCATTTACCCTCTCCCTTGTCCTGTCCCATCCCCTTTTGAAGCAGTCCACTGTTCTACTTAGTACCACTTCTGCAGGTAACGTATTCCACCCAGCTACCACCCTCTCTGTAAAAAAGTGTCTCCTCATCTCCCTCCTGAACCTTCCTCCCTCCAGTCTCAAATCATGGACCCTGGTGTCCGTGCCCGCCCTTACTTTGAACAGCCTCTCTGTACCTGTCTTGCTTATTCCTTTATGTACTTAAAGGTTTCAGTCATGTCCCCCCGTCCTGCCTCTCCTCCAGCGAGTACCTGTTCAACTCCCTAAGCCTCCTCTCGTATGATAAGTCCCCCAGCCCCTTGATCATCTTTGTCACCCTGCACTGCACCCCCTCCAGTACTTAATGTCCCTCTTCATATATGGGCGCCAGTACTGCACGCAGTACTCCAGGTACAGTCTAACTAATGATCTATACAGTGGTAGAATCACCTCCTCCCTCCTCGAGGATATACCCCTTGCAATGCAACCCAGCATTTTGTTGGCCTTTGCAGCTGCCTTCCTACATTGTGCTGAGTTGTTCATTGACCCTGTAATGACCACCCCCAGATCCTTCCCCTCCTCTGTCTGGGCTAGCTGCACTCCCCCAGCTAGTAACTCCTCCTTGGGTTCTTCACCCCAAAATGCAGCACCTTGCACTTTTTGGCACTAAACCCCAGTTGCCAGGTGTCTGACCAGGTTTCAAGCTTTGCCAGATCATCCTGCAACCCCTGCTATCCCCCTAGGTTATCCACCACTGCTCCCATCTTGGTATCATCAGCAAACAGACTGATCCTGCTCTTGATGTCTAATGATATGTCTGCAATGAATATCCCAAACAACACTGGTCCCAACACTGAGCCCTGTGGAACACCGCTCATCACTACCCTTGGGTGTGAGAGCTCCCTACCCACCACACCTTCTGTTGCCTTTCCTGAAGCCAGTTCCCTACCCATCTCACCAGCTTTGCACCCACCCCTGTGCCTTCTAACTTACTTCCCAGCCTCCCATGCAGCACCGAGTTGAATGCCTTACTGAAGTCCAGATACAGGACATCTACATGACCCCTGTCCAGTTGCCAAGTTACCCAGTCATAGAACTCCACCAGGTTGGTTTGCCAGGATCTGACACATATGAAACCATGCTGTCCTGTAGTCCTTTGGCCTCTAAGAGGGCCACCTGCCTCTCCTTCAGGATAGTCTCCATCAGCTTCCTCACGATGGATGTGAGGCTAACCGGTCTGATGTTCTTCGGTTAATCCTTGGGACCACTTTTGTGGAGGGGCACCACATGAGCCATCCTCCAATCCTGAGGTACACACCTTGAGTGTAGTGAGGCATTAAATAGGTCTGCCAAAGTTCCCGCATGGACCTCTGCCAACTCCTTCAGTACCCTGGGGTGGATGCCATCTGGGCCTGGTGCCTTGTCCACCCTCAGTGCCTTCAAACCCTCCCGAACTCTGCCCTCCATGATTTCCCATCTATCACCCCCATTTCTGCCCCTTGTATCACCCTCTCATCTCCTTAGTAAATACCGAGTAGAAGTAATCATTTAACGCTTCTGCCTTATCTCACCCAGCTTCCACCCAACCCCCCTCCTTTCTTATTCTTACTATGTGGTTCTTACAGCTCCTTTTCTCCCTGATGTACCTAAGGCAGTCCTTCTTCCCCTTCTTAATGCCTTGTGCCAGCCTAAGCTCTGTAGATGCCTTGGCTCCCCTTACTGCCCTTGTCACCTCCTTCGATCCCGTCAGGTACTCCTCCCTGTCCTCTCCTCTCCCTGTTTTCTTGTACCTCCTAAAGGCAGCTCTTTTCCATGACCTCCTTGCTCAACCAACTTGGTTTCTTAGCCCTAGCCTTCTTGCTCTGGGCCTTGCAGCAGGTTTTGGTTGCCTCCACTATCCTCAGCTTTTTGAGCTCCCACCTCTGGTTAGTGCCCATACTAGGTTGAATTCTGGCCAGGTACCCTTTTACCACTTCCCCATCCTCCCAAAGTTGGTCCACCTGAAGTCCAGCACTCTTGTGCTAGATTCCACTCCTTCCTTGCCCATATCCAATGTGAGCCATACAGAGTGGTGGTCACTCCCTGACAGCGGTTCTTCCACCATACGTTCTCACACAAACTCCCCATTTGCTAGCATAAGGTCAAGGGTATTCCCTAGCCTGGTTGTTTCACTGACCATTTGCAGCAGGAAGCTGTCCTGGAAAGCATCCAGCAGTACCTACTCCCTTCTATTCCTGGTTGTTGGGGTACTCCAGTCCACTCCTGGCATGTTGAAGTACCCCACAATCACCACACTACCCTTCTCGCAGGTCCTCTTGATCTGTCCCGCTAATTCCCTGTCTAAATCCTCTGTCTGAGAGGGCGGCCTGTACACCACTCCCATTCTGAGAATCCTATTCTTGGAATCCTGGATTTGCATCCAAAGTGACTCCGTACTATCCTCCTCCCCCCCTTCCTTCCTTACACACTTCAGTCCTTCCTTCACATATAGTGCCAGCCCCCCCTCCTTTCCCAATCACCCTGTCCTTATGAAAGAACCTGTACCCTGGTACAGACAAGTCCCAGTCATTGTATTGGGTGGCCCATGTTTCTGTGATGGCTGCAATGTCCACCTCTCCCTCTGCCATGAGAACCTGTAACTCTGCAGTTTTCCTTCCAAGATTCCTAGCATTAAGGGTAACCACCTTCCACCCTTCCCCCCTCCCATGCTGCCCTCCTTTACTAGCATCACCAAATAGCAACAAGTGTGGACACAAAATAATAGGACCCCTCATTGATAATGGTGCATTAGCGCATGACCCGAGGTTGACTGGTGATAATTTTAATAACTTTTTCTGTTCTGTCTTTGGAGCAAAGAATCACAACAAAGTGGTGGGTGTCCCCCTGGCATTTGAGCTTTTGGGTTTTTCAGTTGAAAATGTATTTTTAGCCTTAAAGTCAATCAAGCCTTGTTCTTAGATGGTATGCATCCAAAGGTCATAAAGGAGCTAGCTGATCCTTTGTCCATTCCACTCACATTGCTGTTCAACAAATCATACGAGTAGGGTGAGATACTCATTGATTTGAGGAAGGCCATAGTTATTGCTATCCACAAAAAGAGTAGCAAAGTTTAGCAAGTAAACTATGGGCCAATTTGTCTCACTGGAGTAATTTGTAAAATTATGGACAAATTATTAAAGGATAAACTGGAGGATGAAGCAAGAACTGTGGGCATACATGATATAAGACAGCATGGCTTTATTCCTGGGAGGTCTTGCATCACTAACCTTATTAGATTTTATGACAAGGTTAGCCTTAGTATAGACAAAGGAACACCGGTTGATGTTATATGAAAAAACAAAAGGGCTCTCAAAAGGAAAAGTAGGGGGTGCTCTTGGTAAAAATTATTTCAGAATCAATGACACCCAAACCACCAGGAATCGAGCTGATGCTGCAGTATTTTAAAACATTTATTTATGCTGTTTGAGAAAGGGTTGTGGTGAGCAGAAGCACAACAGACTGTTCTGAGCTTAAATAAATGTTTTAAAATACTGCAGCATCACCTTGATTCCTAGTGGTTTGGGTGAGTGCCTGGTTATGGTGTCGTTGGTTGTTGTTATATACCTTGATTTCAAAAAACATTCAATACAGTACTCCACTTCAAACTAATTAACCAAATTAAAGACCTGGTTTTTAATTTACATTTGGTTAAGTTGGCCGAAGAATGGCTAACATGTAGGACACAACAAGTCAGAGTGAGTAATACACTATCTCAGGAGGTAGTGGACCCACCCCCTGGCAGTACCCTGACACCCCTGCTCACATTCTATACCATAACCTACCCAGCGACTGGTATGTTTGAAGCCTCCCATCATTCAAGCCTCCATCACTATGGCTGGCAGTCAGTTCCAGATGTCTAACCACTTTTCAGTGAAGCAATATTTCCTCAGATCTCTCATGAACTCAACACTGCATGCCAGCCTAATCGTGTGCATCCTGTTATTGGTGCTGGTCTTCATTTGAAAGTGGCTCCCCCACATGCACCCTGTTCAACCCTATGAGATACTTGTAGCTCTCGATCATATCACCGATGTCTTCTCTTCTCTTCTCTTCTCTTCTCTTCTCTTCTCTTCTCTCTCTCTTCTTCTCTTCTCAGGTGTACATGCTAAGATGCCTCCCTGGACCACTCTACAACCCTTGTTCCTGCATCCCCATCCAGACAACCACCCACCTTGCAACTGGACACTCCCTCAGGACCGTCCTTCCCACCCACACCTGTCATCCAGTATACCTGCAGCGGAGGTGTCCCTTCCCCTGGGCCTGAAACCCACAGTACAGCTCAACCTCCTTTCAAGTACATTAACAAGCATCCCCTAAAGCCCACCCAAACTGGAACTCCACCCATATCCTGGACCAGTCTACTCCCACCTAGACAACCACCTACCAAAACAAATTCTCCCCCAGATGACCACACACTTTGCCTATACAGTTACAGCCCATAAAGGTCAAGCCTCAAAATGTGAACCCCCTCACCCCCTGGCATGTTTCCTAGCCCACCCTTACCACAGCCCATGTGGCTGGTTACCAATCCCCACCTACCTTAACACTCCCAACCCCCCACACCACAACTCTTGTGGCAGCCCTCCCATCACACCCACAGGTTACAATGCCCACTCTCAAGAAATGGATAGCATATGGAATGAGAGTCACCACCTCTTCATAACAGCTAATTACTGGGCACATTGCAGCAATACCCACCCTGGATGGGCAGTCCAGCCGCAGTATTGGTTTTCTGGTCTCTGAGGCACACAGGGTGAACAGTCAGGCACACTGGGTGGACTTCCAGGGTGGCTATATTGGCCCCAGGGTAGGCATTCTGGCCCCCAGTATGTGCATTCTGGTCCTTAGGGTGGACATTCTGGCATATGGGGGGTTCATTCTGGCACCCAGGGTGGGCATTTGTGCACACAACCATGAGCATTCAGGCATGCGGGGTGGACACTGTGCCCCTCAGGGTGGGCATTCAGGCACACAGAATATGGATTATTCTGTCCCCCACGGTGTGCATTCCAGCTTTCAGAGCAGACATTTTGGCATACACAGTGGGCTCCCCCCCCCCCCGGGTGAGCATTCTGGTCCCCAGGGTGGACATTTTGGCCTCAAGAGTTCAAAAGTGGGCATTCCGGATACAGGGTGGCATTCTAGCACACGGGGTGGGTATTCCTGCCCTTGAGTGGGCACTGTGCCACTCAGGGTGGACTTTCTTATGAAAGGGTAGGAATTCTAGCCACAAGATTGGAATTCTGTCCAAGGTTGGGCAGTGCTTGTCAGGGTGTGCATTCTAGCCCCCAGGGTCAGCATTCCAGCCTCCATGGCAGACATTCTGGCACACAGGGTGAGACTTCTGGAACACCGTGTGGGCATTCCTGCCCCAGAGTAGGCATTTTGGAACAATGGGTGGGCATTCTGCCACCAAAGATGGGCACTGGAGCACATAGGGTGGACACAGTACACTTACAGTGGGCATTCTTGTCCCTGAAATGTGCATTCTGGCTCCAAGATGGATATTCTGGACATAGGGCAGACATCTGGTAGACAAGGTGGGCATTTTGGCCCCCAGGATGGGTATTATGGTCATGGGGTGGGCATTCTGACTTACAAGGTGGGTATTCCAGCACACTAGGTGGGTGCTTTACCCCCAAGAGTGGGCAAATTTGACCTAGGGTGTACATTCTGACCCTCCAGGTAGGCATTTTGGCACACAGGCACTGTGGCACCCAGGGTGGGTATTCTGGTACACAAGGTACACTGCGACCCACAGTATGTTTGTTCTGTCCCCCAGGGTGGGCATTCTGACCCTCACAGTGTACATACTGGCTCAATGTGAGAAGACTCTGGCCCCCAGAGTGAGCCTTCTGGCCACAGGATGGGCACTGTGGCACACTGGGTGGGCATTCTGCACACAGGGTGGGCATTCCCACCAAAAGGGTGTTAATTCTGCCCAAATGTGGGCAGTGTGCTTCTCAGTGTGGGCATTTTTCTACCAGGGTGGACATTCCAGCCCCCAGAGTGATTATTCAGGACACAGGGTGGGCATTGCTGTACACACAGTGGGCATTATAACTCCAAGGATAAGCATTTCAGCCACATCATGGGCATTCCTGTCCTATGGTGGGTATTGTGGACCTTTTGTGGGCATTGTGCCCCTCAGGAAGGGCATTCCTACTTCCAGGGTCACTGTTCTGGGCCAAAGGTGTGCCTTCTGGTCCCCAGAGGGGGCTTTCCTTTTCCAGGGTGGGTATTCTGGTCCCCAGTCCCAGGGCCAACATTCTGTAACACAGAGAGTGTATTGTGGCACACAGGGTGGGCATTCAGGCACACCCTGTGGGCTTATAACCCCCAGACTAGCCATGGCCTCAAGACCCTGAGCCCCTCCATCCTGTCATCAGACTACTGAACCCACCAGTCATGGAGGCATGCTATCAAGCCCACCCACCATCCCTAGCCTCTAACTTCAAACCACCACCTCCTAGGCTCCTCAGATTCCCTACATCCATGGCAGCATGCTCACCAGCTCATCCTAGACCAACTCTGACAGTCTGCTCCTGCGCTTCCAGGCCATGGCCTCCCCCAGACCATGGCTGGAGCTGTAAGCATTCACTCCCCCAGACCTGATAGTGGGCTTCATATCCCCCCCAAAGCCTTGCTTCTGAGCCAACATAGACAAGTCCTCTGGAGTGCCTGAACCCTCACCCCATGCCCTTGTGGCAGGCTACTGATCCCCATCAGCCTTAATCCCCCCCACCACAGACATGGCTCTTGTGGCGGTCCCCCCCACCATCCCATTACAGTCACAGGTTACCATGCCCACTCCCAAAAAATGGGTAGCATACTGAATGAAAGCCTCCATCCCCTCACAGTGACTTATTACTGGGCACGGTGCAGCAATGCAGATATTAACAGTATATTAAAATATTGGCTGTGTGTTCATTTTTTTTAATATGGACAAACATTAAAGTACATTACAGTATAGATTTTTTTATTGTTTATAATCGTACCTATCCCTAAAGACGCTAATAACACAGCAACAGCAATGGCTCACATATTCCAAATGACTGTATAACTACAGTTTGATAATAAACTCCCCAAATGTGAAATCTGCAGTGCTTCCCCGGCCCAGTAATGTCCACTGCAATCGTTTGTTTCCTGGCTCCCAAATGTGATTTTACAATATATTTTGCCATTAAAGATATTGTTTTATTAACTTCAGTCTGCTTGCAAAACATATAGACCGCAGCGTTAAGTGGGTCGCTTCCGGCGCTGTTCTGCCCTCCAAAAAATGGCGGCTCGCTTTACGTACTCATGCTAGGCACTGCCAAGAGGTGTTGCCATCCTAGACTTTCAAGTTCTGTATATTGATAGAAGACAGACTTCCCCTTTCTGTCAGTTAAGCATTAAAACGCCTTTTATTTTATGCTTATCAGTAGTGGAGCAGGTTGCATGCATACCTCTGAGGCTAGAAGATGGGAAGCTTATGGGTTCAAGCCGCCCACCAAGAACTTAGGATAAAACCCATAACTGATATTGTAGTGCAGCATTAGTGGGGTGTAGGACTCCTGAGGTGCCGTCTGGTAGTTGTTCAGTGGACGTTGAAAATCCCAGGACACTTCTTGAGAAGAGCAGGAGAAATGTGCTGCCATTGTGTGGTAAAAATTGGACATCGTGCAATGTAGAGCCATTTGGGCTAATTAAGATTTCATTGCTAGGTTAACAGAAGATGTGGGGAGGGACCCTCCAAAGTCTTTGAAAGGTGCATCACTGACTGCCCAGCCTCCACCTTCTGTACCCCTCTGGGTGTCTCACTAGCACATCTGCCTTTGGACCAGAAGGCCATGGGTTCTCTAGACCTGCAATGGGCCCCCATAGGAGTGTGTGAATACCTTATTTTGAGTATTCCCCTGAATATTCTGTATTTGGGGCTTCTAATATTAGGGTATTTGTTAATCGTGTGCCTGTGAAAAATAATAGTCCCCCACTCTCCTCCACAGCCCGATCCTTTAAAATACAACCCCTCATCCTTTATTACAATCACAATCACCCTCCTCACTAACAATTTCATTT
This sequence comes from Neoceratodus forsteri, assembly GCA_016271365.2. Lineage (NCBI taxonomy): Eukaryota > Metazoa > Chordata > Ceratodontiformes > Ceratodontidae > Neoceratodus > Neoceratodus forsteri. The sequence goes on along the minus strand of CM057459.1, from coordinate 423,687,485 downwards.
TTCCATAAAAAAATTCCCACAATGGGTGACCAGCACATACCACCCACCGTCTTTTGCATTTTCAATTATCAAACCAGTATGCTCCCTGACAGCACCCGACTCCCACCCTGCTCCATTCGGCACCCAATTTTTTTTTATAAACAGAAGGCCCCCAGTAAGTGACAATGAAGGCGACTTACACAACCCACCCTCCTCCACAACTGGCCACCTTCTGTTGAATGCAAGCAGTCCCACAATTGCTTTCATAGTAAAACAGCTGATCACATGAGATTATTCATGGTATTTGGAAATACTATTCATTACTTGCACACAACTAGTGCATACCGTCAACACTGGCACCCAAATGCAGCACTGGGGGATGCTGTACTGTCAGGGTGTGCTGTCCTCCGGATGAGTCAGTCTCTGCTGCTGTCCTCATGGTTGTCCACGTGGAAGTAAATGAACCCAAGGCACTTTTCAGAACAGATGGGGAATTTTACTGAAAATCAAATAAACGTATAATTAAAGTAACATAAAACTTATTATATACATATTGTCAATAAAAAAGATTCAGCCAAAATGAAAAATGAAACCTCAGGTTCTCAGAGGAAAAAAAAATTGGAGGAGAAAGCTCAGACTTGTTAACTTTTGTATATCCATCCCCATGGCATCACTAAGGGTGCACATTCAAGGCTGCAGCTCCAAATCTTTCAGCTGTAGCCCTGAGTGTTTATGGGATAATTGCTTTTTTTTCCTTCTGTGCATTGAAGAAGCCAAACAGCCCCTCTGCTCTGATTATGTGTGCAGCTTGTCAGCAGCACTGTAATGTCTGCAGTATAGTGCACCATGTGTGACTGTCTAAGATAAGCTGTCTCACTGAAAGAGAGAGAGCAGAAGGGGAAATAATCTCAGTCTGACTTGTAGACCTTCACCCTGCTGTCATTACTTTTTTCCCCTGGCACCGTTTACAATTTTTGTTACTTTACCTTTTGTTTATTTTTAATATTTCACTCAGATATGTGTCTTTGCTGGAGCCGTGAGGATTGATGTGACGATGCTCGGTGTCAGGCTGGCAGTTGCTCACGATTCTCCCTGGCTGTAAAACAAACAAATAGAGGACAAATTAATTTAAAGCACTCACCCAGTGACTCAAGCTGAGCATTAAAATATCTTTTATTTTATGCATGCTGTTGCTTCTTGGCTTCATGACCATAGACTACTGGAGGCAAGGGCAGGGCAAAGGTACAAGCCTACATTAGCAAAGTGTAAGATAGGCTCATAAATGTGTTGTTTTGTAATATTTGTACACCACATTTTCAATATAGTCTTCAAGAACAAGGGCAGAGAAAATGTTCAATTCCTGCCCAAAAGGGGATTTTGTGCAGGGGCCATGAAATACCCTTTTAGGATGTAAAAACACATTTTGGCCAGGATTTGAAAAATTACAGCCGTCACATTCATGAAGTGCTGTAAAGATATAGCTGTGTTGTAAATTTGGAGTAAAAATATTGAAAATTACCAGTTACAAGCCTGCGTTCACAAAATTCAGTGTAGGCTCATAACTTTATTGTTTTTTTAATATTTTTACACCAAATTTTCAACATAGCTTTCTTATGACCCCACCTCCTAAACAAGGGCATGGAAAAGTTTCAGTTCTTGCCTGAAAGGGAATTTTTGCACAGAGGCCACAAAATCACCTTTGGGGGTGTAAAAAACACATTTTGGCCAGGATTTGAAAAATGACAGCTGTCACATTTATGAGGTGCTGTAAAGATATGGCTGTGCTGTAAATTTGGGGTAAATTATTGAAAAGTAAGAAAGTTACGAGCCTGTGTTCACAAAATCCAAGGTAGGCTCATAACTTGGTTGTTTTCTTAATATTTTTACACCAGATTTTCAACCTAGCTTTCTTATGATCTAACATAATTCTGGTGCAAGATGGCAGCCATGCTGGGTTAGCTACTAACAGCAAACACTGCACCACCTGCATCACCATTATACCTTTGTGTTTGAGTTACGTTAGTTTTATTTTATAGTTGTATGTAGTGTAGTCAGTCAGAGTTTGAGTGAGTCATTGAGTTTTACTGATTGTGGGCAAAAGTGAGCATTTTTACTGACTGTGGGATTAAGTGTGCATTTGTCTGTACCTCGCTGTACCTGCTGATTGCAGTGAAATGGACTGTAATCAGAACTGCCATTATCCATTACAAATGGAGTGTTTTATCTTCAACAGCTCATTACTTTCTTTATTTGGATTTGTATCCATGATTAAATTACCTGTTAGCATCATCCTCTGGTTTGAACTGTGTGGGGTTGACAGGTGGCCCTGCTGACTTGCTGCCTGAAAAAACTTTTGAGGGGGCCTGGCTGGGCTCTAGAGAGCTGCTGGTGTCAGGAATCCGATTGGATTGGGAGTCAAGAGATCTCTGGAGTCAGACGGTTCGATGGTCAGGAGAGGAGTTTCTGTGGCTGGTATTGCCTTAAAGTTTGATCATCATTGGGACTGTCTCTGGAACTGACTGCTGTTGATTGCCTGAACTCTGGTCCGGTTGGGGGGCAAGCTGAGGTAGTTGTCAATTTTGGGGTGATACTGCTGAAGGTGGTTGCTGTAGTTAGTTGGGTCTGGAGTGGGTGGCACCAGTCTTGAGCCCGCTGGAGAGCGGACGCATGCTACTGGTGTCTCCTAAGACTCCAAGGGGGTCTGCTGGTGATCAGACGCTGGGCTGGGGACCGCTGCTGCGGATCTGACCAGGTGCAATGGTGGTGCACTAAAAGTGGTTATTTTCCCTTTCACGTCACTGTACGTGGTATTGCACCACTCGCACTCTCCCAGGAAAAGCATAAGACGTCTGTTGGGATCATGTTCCACTGAGCAGCTACCGTGTCTCAATGGACTGAGCCACTGCAGCAAGTAACCCAGGTGCTGCTTCTGGGACCAGGTTTGATGCCGCATGGAAGAAATCATGCTGTATTGGTAGTGCAATCTTTCCATGCAGCATGATGTCTTGTGACATTATCACCCCGTGCTGACCTGAATATGCCAGATGTTAACTGGAGCACCTTTGCTGCAGCCACATCTTAGTGCAGGGTCATTCTTGATGCCTACAGGGGACATGCCTCAGACAGCTAGTGTTAGAACCCACTCGGGAGGGAGCAGTCTTAGACCTGATACTCTCAAGCAGGGATGGAGAGAGAATCTCAGATTTAGAAGTGGGTAGCCATCTGGGAACAACTGACCACCAAACAGCGTGGTTCATGATAAACACAGCCATGGAGTCAAGCCATACAAATGTGAGGGTACTGGACTTTAGGAGGGCAGACTTTGGCAAAATGGGAGAGTGCCTCAGAAAAGCACTAGCAAATGGGCAAGAAGGAGGGGTGGAGGAGCAATGGGAAAACATCAGAACTGCCAGCACAGAGGTAACAAGCCTTTGTTTGAAGCAAATAAATCAAAATGAAGGAAAAAAAAACACTATGGTTCTCAAAAGAGGTGGTGGGGAAGGTTAGCTAGAAAAGTATAGCATTCAGGAAGTATAAGGAAACACAGAAGGAGCAGGACAGAGAACTGTACCAGGTACAGCAGAAGGAAGTTGGGAAGGCAGTCAGAATAGCGAAGGCCCCAACCAAGGAAAAGATAGCTAACTTGGTTAAGAAGGGGGATAAAACCTTTTATAGGTACATTAGGGAACAAAGAAAGACCAAGGGAGGGACAGTGAGTCTTAATAAACGGGAGGGTGGGTGACAGTGAAAAAGCAGGGATACTGAATGAATACATCTGCTCAGTATTCACAAAAGAAGAGGAGGGGAAGGTACCTAATCCATTCAATAGAAGCGCTCTGGACAGGGGGTATCAATACCAGTCCATTCACAGAAGAAAGTGTTCTGAAAGAACTCCTGAAACTGAAGTTGGATAAAGCAATGGGGCCTGACAGAATTCACCTCAGAATTCAAAAAGAACTAAGGAGAAAACTAGTAAAAACATTGACTACCCTTTTTAACAAATCATGGGAGGATGGTGTGGTACCTGAAGACTGGCAGAGGGCGAATGTGATTCCCCTTCACAAAAGTGGGAGCAAAGAAGAGGCAGGAAACTATAAACCTGTTAGTTTGACCTCAGTGGTAGGGAAATGATGGAATCACTTCTGAAAGAAAGAATTGTTGAGTACCTAGAGGCCAGCAGGGCACAGGACCAAAGGCAGCATGGTTTCACAGTGGGAAGGTCATGTCAGACTAATCTAATAGATTTCTCTGACTGGGTGACCAAAGTATTAGACCAGGGAGGGGCTGTGGACATGGCTTACCTAGACTTTAGCAAGGCATTTGACACAGTCCTACACAAAAGATTAATAAACAAGTTAGCCAGCCTGGGAGTGGGTCCCAGGGTGGTAGCCTGGGTGAAAAATTGACTGGACAACAGGACACAGAGGGTACTAGTAATTGGAGCCCACTCCAAAGAAAAGGAGGTTACTAACGGGGTACTGCGGGGTTCACTACTGGGGCCAGTCCTTTTTAATGTCTTTATAAGTGACATTGCAAAGGGACGGGAAGGAAAAGTATGCCTCTTTGCAGACGACACAAAGATCTGCAATTGGGGTGATGTACAAGGGGGGTGGAAAGGATGAGAAAGGACTTGGCAAGGTTGGAGGAATGGTCAAAAGTATGGCAGCTTAAATTCAATGCAAATAAGTGCAAAGTAATGCACCTGGGAAACAAAAACTCAGGGGAAGAGTACACAATTGGGGGGGGGGAGATATTAACAACAACAAAAATGGAAAGGAACCTAGAAGTAGTTATATCACATGAGCTAAAGGTAAGCAAGCAATGTGAGAAGGCAGTAAGGAGAGCTGGGGGGATACTGGGATGTATAGGAAGAGGCATCATCAGTAGGAAACAGGAAGTTGTTTTTCCTATGTACAGACAGTTGGTGAGACCCCATTTGGAGTACTGTGTGCAGTTCTGGAGACCCCATATCCGCAAGGAGATAGGATGGAGGCAGTTCAGAGGAGGGCAACTAAAATGGTGCAGGGTCTGCACCAGAAGCCATACGAAGAGAGACTAAAGGAGCTTAATATGTATTCCCTCGAAGAAAGAAGAGAGAGTGGGGACATGATAGAAACTTTCAAGTACCTCAAGGGAATCAACAAAGTCCAAGAGGGTAGCATCTTTCAGAAAAAGAGATGTGCAAGAACAAGGGGACACAATTTGAAGATGGGGGGGTGGCTCAGGGGCAAGGTGAGGAAGTATTTTTTCATGGAGAGGGTTGTGGATGCATGGAACGGTCTTTGTGATGAGGTTGTGGGGTCAAAAACAGGGGAATTCAAGAATGCATGGGACAGACATAAGGCAATTCTGGTGGGGGTTAGAAAGAAGTAGGCAGTTGGTTAACTATTATCTGCAGCTTATCCAATAGGTAGGGAAATGTGCAGACTGGGTGGGCCAAGTGGTCCTTATCTGCTGTCAAAGTCTATGTTTCTGTACATTCTCATGCTCTAATGGTGGCAAGATGGCCACATGGGTACAGTGTATGGCAACTAGTGCTTTGGACATATTCACAACAACATATAACCTAACTTTGATAACCTTCTGTTTTTTGTTTGTATTTGGAAATTGTACATACTCTAGATCAGTACCTCTGTGACCTGCCACAGGCATCTATACAAGGATGATTGACTTGAAGCTGAAGGTATCTGTGGTCTTATATACTAGTGCTGTAAACACCCTCATACACATGTCCAGGGCATGGGTTCCGCCATGTTCTGGCTTCCATCTTATGGTTTGAGGAGGAAGCAAAGCTCATCTATGGTGACATAGTCAAACCTGAAACAATCTATGCATTTCTACTGTGTTAGCATTCCACGGTCAAGTTTGGGTCTTTAAGCATGTGTAAGTCTTTGTCAAAATCCTATCTCGAACTTTAGCTCCCTCCACATCTTTGCCAGAACCACGTTTGTCAGGTAGCCATGACACATCATTCCTGGTGATGACAGTGGTGTCCCTAATGTTTATGCATTAGCTAATTCTGTCCAACACACATATAAAGCCCAGCCCTTATTCAATACAGCCAGCTGTGAGTGTGGAGGGGGTCCCTATTGGGGCAGCTGTGTTGTGTTCCTGTCATGTGCCTTTCAGGGTTGGTGATGGAGAGTGGATTCACTGTCATTGCCACTGGGCACACTGGAGCACACATAGTTACGGGGTGAAACAAGAAGAGCCAGCAGATAGCTCTGAAAATGGGTTATTGGTACCAAAGTTTATTGAAAGTGAGACAAAAGACTCCAGCAGAGCTCCGCCTCTCCAAATTGAGGCTCTGTCATGAAGCCTTCATTTGGAGAGTTGAAGGGCTGGGTCATCTTTTGTCCTGCTCTCAATAAACTTTGGCATCAGTAAACCACTCTCTGTGCTATATGCCAGTTTGTTTGTTGCATTTAAGTGTTCTGGCTTGCATGTTTGTGGATATCATTTATAGCCACACCTACCTTTGGAGTGACTGCTGTGTGCTTTTGTGGTGCAGGAAGACCCTGACCAAGCTGCACTCCATTTTGCCATCCTACTACATCCCTCATGCTCCTACTCATGATGATAATGAACATTGGTCAAGAGGGGGGATTACTGGAGGGTGGTAGACTCCTCTCAGTTAAGTAGTGTAGCACAGTGTTATTTGTATGTCTATTGTACATGATGGCTGGTTGCCATGTGACTGATGTGCTCCTATGTATATCTTATTACAGGCCAGCGTGTGGTGTGTGAGGACCACGCGGGTGAACAGGAGAGAGAGGATCAACGAAAGGAGGAAGAAGAGGCGAGGGAGCAGCAGAAGGAGAGGGAGCAGCAGGAGAAGCAGGAGGTATTTGAGAAGTAGTGCCATTACCCGAAGGCCCCTTATCGATATCATCCTCGGGTGAGGATGATGATACTAGGGGAGAGGACCACCAGTGGGAAGAGTGTGTCTTCTGTCATACAGGTGGGAGGAACAGGTAGAGCAGCTTACATTTATGGCCCAGTTGCCATATGGGCAGGGGCCCCACAATGTGCTGCATCCCAGCTGGCAGTGCTAACTCCTGGGCCACCATCAGTGCTGACTTGTGAGGTGCAGAACAGGCCCCAGTGTGATTTTTCCCAGAGTCTGAACAAACATCAGTTGCCCCACTATACTGATGTTTCTTACGCATGACAGTTATGAAAAGAAAAAAAAAACAGGATTTTTTTCAGTCTGGAAAGGTTTTAACCTGAATTATAAACTGTCCCTTTTCATTTTAATTTCTAGAAGACTCAAGTTTCCAAAATCTTCCCTAGAAGTAAGTGAGAGATAAGACATGGGTGAATTCACTATAGTTGAGTTTGTATGTATTACAAGAGCAAAAGGTTTACTATAAACAACAGCAGGACAGTGTAACTTTTTCACCTAGTGTTTTCTCTGAATTTTAAACAGGGACTTCATATGAACAATGTATTAAATAAGTGGGTCTCTAGAGACCATAATTATTTTTGCATTTTGATTGCAGCAAGCCCCACATTTATGTATTATGGGTATTTGTGAAATTCCCTAAGCAATGTTTGTTGAATTAAACATTTTAAATAATTTCTCTTGTATAAAACATAGTGTCCTCAGCATGCAGGTTGAATCTGATTTTACTATTCCTTTGCTTGGACTGGACCTATTGAATATGAATGATGCATTAAAAGCTTGACTAGTGATAAAGGATATCAAGATTTAGTCTTTACATTATAAATGATAATTGGTTAATATTTATTTTGATGTATAGTAACATAGTATTTGACGGCAGATAAGGACTGCTATCTCCACCCAGTCTGCTCGTTTTCCCTGCTCGCATCAGTGGTTGCTGACCCTACTTGGTCATTAACTTTAGCCTTACCTACCTGCCTCTAGGGTTCCTGTGTGCCTATCCCATGCATGTTTGAATCCCCCAACTGGGCTAGCTCCCACTTTTTTTTTCCTTAGTTCTATTTGTCACCTGTGTTACGACTGGGGGAGCTGTTCCCCAGGTCAGCCCTGTTACGCAAGGTATTCTAACCAACCACCAGTCTCCGCCATCATTAGCAAAGCAGGGAGGACTGTGGCTTCCCCTTCCCCCCTACAGTGGGGCCCTCTCCACCTAGGGGGATTTGCGGGGAAGGGAGACCGCATCACCCTTAAGCACTGCCCTGGAGACGGGCTTTGTTTGGCAGTGGCAGGCAGAACCCCATCAGGGGCATCATCCTGTCGTGAACAGGGGTATTTTAGGTATATACGTTGAAAGGTGCCTTCCCCTGAGATGCAGGTATGCCATGACATCAGTGCAGCATAGTGCAGGTGTCCACTGCGTCCCATCCTATCTATGGCATTGCTCCTGTGTTGCCACCGACTCCACCGGCGGTCACTACAGAGCGATGCTCTTCTAGGAACCCGCCCCAGGAGAGGAGAGTAGTCCTCCGGATGCTCAGTCCTCTCCTCCTCGCTGACCCCTGATGCCCTGAGCTTGTTCCTGAACCCGGGTTATTGCCGTGGCATGAGATGTGCCGTCCTGCTTCTCAACCCTCAGTGCCACCGGGCTGGCCAGCTCCCACTGCTTCTTGGGGTAGGCTATTCCACGTATCTACCACTCTTTCTATGAAGAACTACTTTCTTGCATTTTCCTTCATCCTGCCGGCCTCCAATCTCATATCATGCCCCCTCATCCTTGTATTTCTCCTATACTGAAAGATGGCACCCATTTGCACTTTGTTTATGTCCTTAAGATAGTCCATTATCTTTTATTCTGTTTGACAGAAATAATACACGTCATGAAAATTCTCATTTCATTTCCACTCGATTGGCACCCATTTGATAGTCACAAGACTGATCCACTTTAGGTCTAGTTAAAGTAGGAATAATTAATTCATTTATGTATCTTTTACCATATAAATAAGTTTTTTGACACTTCAGATTTGTTGTACAGAATATATCGTAATTTCTTTATTTTTTCTAATAATTTTACAGAATTGGCCATATTCCTGGAAAAGTAACCCCCCCCCAAATAATTCATTTATGGATTTAAAATAAAATAATTTTTGTGGGTGAGAGAAGTGGACTTTGTTTATGCGCCTTTCATTAGCAGCAATGACCATGGACTGATAGAGTAATTGAAATAACAAATTCTGGCCAGAGCCAGTAGGGCTGCAGCTGCAGAATTTGGGGTAACAAATTGGGCACTATGTACGAAGGTGCAGTGTGGCTATCTGCTGCGTAACTTGGGCACGTAGCCACCCCGCACCCAGTGTGCCCCCCCCACAGGATGCATAAATGGGGGGTGCACAGACCCACCACACCCAATCCCCATGTCTGTGAACCACACCACACTGAGGGCATTCTGGGGGCATGCCAGCACTATGTGGTATTCACTGAACTACAGTAAATAGTGCTGGCCGCATGGGTGCCGAGGGTGGCACAGAGTACGTCAGGGTAGACTCTGCCATAACCCTCTGTGTGACCCCACAGTCTCCAGCCACTGGATGCTGGGGGACCATAACATAACAGTGCTCCCCATGCTGTGCCTGCCCACTAGGCAGTCAGTGAGGGCAGAGGCAGTGGGGCAGGTGAGTGCCCATAATGTCAGAGTAGCAGTGGCACTGAGATGTTGCTGGGAGGAGGAGTGGACTGCAGCACATGCCCACCTATGGAGGTATGGGGTTATGGCCACTTTGTGGTTGGGACACAACTGCCATTGCGGGTGTGTATGAACCAGAGGCAGGTCCCGATACCGGGATCCTGCAGTGTGCCAGGAGGGCACCATTTGCTGAGGGCTGGGCCGGCTTGCTGCACGAGGGAGCCACTGTTGGACCCAGGATGGGCATCCCATTGGATGCCCACCCAGGTCCGTGACTCCACCCTTGGCCACCCTGTGGAGTCCTGCACTCGGGGGGGGGGCACAGACAAGTGGCTGGCATTTATGACTGCTGGTATGGGAGCACCTGTCTGTGGGTATCCAGAGCCGCAGGCAGGGTATGTAACTTTTTCACGTACCCCTGCCTGCTTTGTGCATAGCACCATTGTAAATTACCAAAGTTACAAGCGTACATTTGCAAAATGTAAGATAGGCTCATAGACATGTTGGTTTGAAATATTTTTCACTCCAAATTTTCAACATAGCCTTGTTTTGACCCTGCCTCATGAAGACAGGCAGATAAAATTTTCAAATCCTAGCTTAAAGGTGTTTTGTGCAGGAACTGCAAAATCAACTTTTGGGAGGCAAAAACACATTTTGGACAGAAGTTGAAAAATGACAGCAGTCGCATTCATTAAGTACTGTAAAGAAATGTTGAAAATATGGGGTACAAATGTTGAATATTACTGAAGTTACGAGCCTGCGTTCGCAAAAAATCAACGTGGCTCATAACTTTTTTGTTTTTCTAATGTTTTTACACCAAATTTCCAACATAGCTTTCTTATGACCCCACCTCATTAACAAGGGCAGAGGAAATTTTCAACTCCTGCCCGAAAGGTGACTTTGTGCAGGGACAGTGAAATCACGTTTCGAGATGTAAAAGACATATTGGCTAGGATTTGAAAAATGGCAGCTGTCACATTTATGAGCTGCTGTAAAGATATGGCTATGTTGTGAGTTTTGGGTAAAAATATTGAAAATTACCAAAGTTATGAGTTTGCATTTGCAAAATTCTATGTGGACTCATAAACTGGTTGTTTTTTAATATTTTTGTACCAAATGTTCAACATAGCCTTCTTATGAGCCCACGTCATGAACAAGGGCAGAGAACATTTTCAACTAGTTCCCAAAAGTTTATTTCGCTCAGGGACTGCAAAATCACTTTTGAGGTGTAAAAAAACATTTTGGACAGGATTTAAAAAATGACAGCTGTCACAGTCATGAGATGCTGTAAAGATGTGGCTATGTCGTGAATTTGGGGTAAAAATATTGAAAAATACCAAAGTTATGACCCCTTGAGAAAGGGTCACGACTAAGACCCGAAGCACCAGGGAAAGTAGCCACGGGCTCCTCTGCATTTAAGTAACCTGTCTATGCCTGACTTGTTTTATTGCTGCCACCAGTTTGCTGCTTGCCTTTTGTGTTTTCTTCCATAGTTTCTTTTAGCTAGCACCAGTTGCCAGCTGTGCGCTTCTCCTTTTATGTCATTTCAATACCAAAGTTATGAGCCTGTGTTCGCAAAATTCAGTGTAGGCTCATAACTTTGTTGTTTTCCAATATTTTTACACCAAATTTTCTTCATAGCCATCTTATGATCCCACCTCATGAACAAGGGCAGAGAAAATGTTCAGCCCTGTGCACCCTAGCATCTTGTTTGCTTTTGCCTCTGCTTTCCTGCATTGGGCAGTATTGTTCATGCTCACTGGTATCAATACCCCCAGGCCCTTTTCCTCCTCAGTGACCCCCTAGCCAATATGCTTTCCTTAGGTTCCTAGCCCCAAAATGCAACACCTTGCATTTCTTTGTGTTGAACCCCAGCTGCCACTTCCCAGACCATTCCTCCAGCTTGGTCAGGTCCCTCTGTAGTTGTATCCATCCCTCCTCTTCATCTACTACTGCACCCAATGTGGTGTAATCGGCGAACAGACTAATCCTGCTTCCCACCCCATGCACAATGTTCAAGATGAATAGCCTGAACAGCGCCGGACCCAGTACCAAGCCCTATGGCACCTTGCTCGTCACAGGTCTAGGCTCCAAGACCCCTCACTATTCTCTGTAGCCTACCCCATAACCAGTTTGAGATCCAACATGCCATTCTTTATCCTCACCCCTAGTCACCCATGAGGCACTGAATTGAAGGCCTTGCTGAAATCCAAGTATAGCACATCCACAGCATTACCCCATCCAACTCCCTCATCACCCAGTTATAGTACTGTATAAGGACAGTATAGCACAGCACGGCCCCCATCCAGCTCTCTCATCACACAATTATAGTACTGTATAAGGACAGTGTAGCACATCCACAGCATGACCCCCGTCCAACTCCCTCGTCACCAAGTCATAGTACTGTATAAGGATGGTATAGCACATGCACAGCATGACCCACATCCAACTCCCTCGTCACCCAGTCATAGTACTGTATAAGGACAGTATAGCACATCCACAGCACGGCCCCCATCCCACTTCCTTGTCACCCAGTCATAGTACTGTATAAGGACAGTATAGCACATCCACAGCATGGCCCCCATCCAACTCCCTCGTCAGCCAGTCATAGTACTGTATAAGGACAGTATAGCACAGCACGGCCCCCATCCAGCTCTCTCGTCACCCAGTCATAGTACCGTATAAGGACAGTGTAGCACATCCACAGCATGGCCCCCATCCAGCTCTCTCATCAACCAGTCATAGTATTGTATAAGGACGATATAGCACATGCACAGCATGGCCCCCAACCAGCTCTCTCGTCACCCAGTCATAGTACTGTATAAGGACAGTATAGCACATCCACAGCATGGCCCCCATCCAGCTCCCTCATCACCCAGTCATAGTACCGTATAAGGACAGTATAGCACATCCACAGCATGGCCCATATCCAACTCCCTCATCACCCAGTCATAGTACTGTATAAGGACAGTATAGCACATCCACAGCATGGCCCCCATCCAGCTCTCTCGTCACCCAGTCATAGTAATGTATAAGGACAGTATAGCACATCCACAGCACGGCCCCATCCAGCTCTCTCATCACCCAGTCATAGTACTGTATAAGGACAGTATAGCACATCCATAGCACGGCCCCATCCAGCTCTCTCATCACCCAGTCATAGTACTGTATAAGGACAGTATAGCACATCCACAGCATGGCCCCATCCAGCTCTCTCATCACCCAATCATAGTACTGTATAAGGACAGTATAGCACATCCACAGCACGGCCCCATCCAGCTCTCTCATCACCCAGTCATAGTACTGTATAAGGACAGTATAGCACATCCACAACACGGCCGCCATCCAACTCCCTCGTCACCCAGTCATAGTACTGTATAAGGACAGTATAGCACATCCACAGCATGGCCCCCATCTAGCTCTCTCATCACCCAGTCATAGTATTGTATAAGGACAGTATAGCACATCCACAGCGTGGCCCCCATCCAGCTTTCTTGTCACCCAGTCATAGTACTGTATAAAATTGGTTTGGCAGGCTCTCCCTGAGATGAACCCATGCTGCCTTCCATCCTGCAAGGTTATTGCTGTCCAGAAATGCCACCAGCTTTTCTTTTAGTATCATCTTCATGAGCTTTCCCACTATGGATGTCAGATTGACTGGCCTATAGTTCTCTGGTTCATCCCTTGGATCGCTTTTATGTAATGGTACCACATGGGCCATCCTCCAATCCTGAGGCATCTCCCCCATTTCCAGAGAAGTGCTGAACAGGCCCGCCAGTGGTTCTGCTAGAACCTCTGCCATCTCCTGTAGCACCCTGGGGTGGATACCATATGGTCCTAGTACTTTATTCACCTTCAGTGCCCTCGACCCTTCCAAAACTCTGCTACCTTCCCCTCATCCCCCCTCACTCCCAACCAGGGTGATAATGGACCCCCCTCCTCCCTTGTGAACACTGAAAAAAAAAGGTACTCATTTAGCGCTTCCGCTTGTTCCTTCTCCACCCACTCATCCCCCCTTTTTATCCTCACTATACTGTCCCTGCACTTCCTTTTCTTCCTGACGTATCTAAAAAAGTATTTCCCCCCCTTTTATTCCCTGCACCAATCTGAGTTCCCTTGTGGCTTTTGCACCCCTTACCCTCTTAGTTGCCTCTTTAGACCATTTAATGTACTCATCTCTATTCTCTTCCCTCCCTGTCCTTCTGAATTTCACCCATCTATCAGCTCCCTGTTCAGCCAGCATGGTCTTTCCCCTACACTTCTTAGTCCTTAGTCTGGTGCACGTTTCTGTTGCCTTTCTGATTCCTTGCTTTATTATGTCCCATTTCTTCACTGTCCCCATCCCCTACTTTATTCTCCTGCTTTATTCTCCTGAGTCTCCCCTTCAGAAAATATCTCATTGTCCTGAAGACTGCCTTTCTGAAATCTACCTCCTTTGTTGCTGATCCCACCAGCTCCCTACTCATTGTGATGTTAAACCACACTATTTGATCGCTGTCAGCTAACGGGTCCTCCACCCTAATGTCCCCCACTGCCTCACTGTTGGATAGTGCCATGTCCAGCGAGTTTCCTAGTCTGGTGGGTTCAGCAACCAACTGTGTAAGGAACCCCGCCCCCGGAATGTGTCCAGGAGGATCCTCTCCCTAGTGCTGGAGGTGATCGGTATGGTTCAGTCCACCCCAGACAGGTTGAAATCGCCCACTATGACCACCTCCCCCTTCCTACATACCCTACTGATAAGTTCTGCCAGTTCCCTCTCCCTTTTCACTGTCTGGGATGGTGATCTATACACCACCTTGAACCTCAGCTCCCTTCCCCTTGGAGTCCAGGAGCTGTAACCACATTGTCTCCATTCCCCTCTCTTCCCCTTTGTCCCTTGTATTGATTCCCTCCCTCACATAGACAGCCACCCCCCTTCCCCTCCACACTGTCCTTTCTGTACATTCTAAACCCTGAGACTGCCAGATCCCAGGCCCAGTGCTCTGTGGCCCATGTTTCTATGATGACCGTGATGTCCACTCCCTCGATAGCCAGGAGTGCCTGTAACTCTGCTGCCTTGTTGCCTAGGCTTCCTGAATTTACAGAGACCACCCTCCACCCTGTCACCCTCCCCTCCATTTTGAGATCCCCTTCCCCACCTTGCCCCTTCTGTACTACATCCCCTGGTACTTTCCTACTAGCTTGGGGGGGGGGTAGGCTCACATGTTCCCTGGGTACCTTGCCTACCATCTGACCCACCGCCACTCCCCCAGCTAGTTTAAACACACCTTTGTTGCTACAAAGCCCTGCAGCTTCTGCTTTAACACCCCCTTTCCCTCCCAACATAGGTGCAGCCTATACCCCGCATATAGTTCATTATTGTCCCAGTTCTGTCCCCATCCCCCCACTCACACACACCCTTTTGATCTACACCACTCTTCCAGCCAAACATTGGATTCCTTAATCCTCTCATTTCTCATTGTGCTTACATGGGGTACTGGAAGCACCTCCGAAAAGGTAGCTATCTCCCTTACCTCCTTACACAGCATTCCCAGTTCCCCAAACCTCTCCTTCACCACCTCCACAGACTCCCCGGCTAGGTCATTTGTCCTCATGTGCACCACTATATGTGGTCTTCCCCTTCCCTTCCTCACACACCTTAGAGTTTCTTGTTCTGCGCTATCTGCCCTTAGACCTAGTATGGCTTCTACCCATATGCGACCATTCCACTCTACTGCCCCATCAGATCCCCTTAAGTATGGAGTCCCCCACCACTAACACCCTCCCTTCCTGTCTTGCTACACTTAAGCCCCCCCTTCCCCCTGTGTCCTTGTTCCTGGAATCTCTTTCTCCAAGATCTCTGCTCATGCATCCAGCGCTCCCTAAATCCACCCCACCATCCCCTGCACCCCTGCCCTGCTGCTGGTGTGCCTTCCTCCTCACCCTCATGGCTCTTCCCCCCCATAGCCCTTTGGCCTCCCACTGCACACTCCCCCCTGTACCTTCCCCCTTCTGCATCTCTTCCTCCCTCCCCTCCTCCCCATCAAGTATCAACAACGCATCAAACCTGTTCCCCCCCCTTCTTTTTTGGCTTGCGGACTCTCAGCTCTCCTGCCCTGAGTCCCTTCCCTCTTGGTAGACCCAACCTTTGTTCATCCCTCATTGCTGGATTGCCTGTCCTTATCGATGCCTGCCACACCTTACCCCCTTACCCTGACCCTTTGTCCCCCTGTGCCATGCCCGTGTAATACTTCCATGTTCCCCTATCTCCAATTCTGTCCTCCATTCACTCCCCTCTTCGAGTCCCCTCCTAATCATCCTCACCTCCTCTTCCAGCCTGTTGAACCTGTGACATATTGGGCATCCCCCCCAGCCTCCACAATACATTCATCCATACTGCTGCCCCACACCCATTGCATCCCACAGTTCTCCCCTTGTTAACACCACTTGGCCCACTTTTTGCCGGTGTGTCCCTGACTAGCTGCTGTTCGACATATTATGCCCCACCTTTGACAGCACTTTTTTGCATAGTGTGACCCTACCCAAAGCCCTAACAGAGCTCCCTGAATGGTCTAGAACCACAACTTGGAAAAATCAACTGCCCTACACATCAACTCTGCATTATGGCATCACATTACAGTACTAGCTACTTATTTCATGTCAGAGCACTCCGTGTGCTTGGTTTGACTGACACCCCCTGTCCTTTTAGAGACTTCTCACTTAGACTTGTAGCCACCAATCCAGGCTGCCCTGGTATCTGTCAGATCAAAGTAGTGTGCTCCTTGCCAAAGGTTTCTGTATGGTTTTCATTGATCTTTGCCGTTCTTACCAACAAAAAAGTTATAGCCAAAAACTCCAACTTGGTGTTGTTTAGTCTGGCTGAATTTCGGTTAAGATAATTATTTGCAATAGAAGACATGACATTTTCAACCTTCTCCTTCATTCCACTCCAAATACAAATTTCATAAATGTAACAGAGCCAGTGAAAAATCTTATCCCTGAAAATATTTGCTGAGGAGAAAATTACTTCAGTTTCCTAACAGCCAAGAATGAAGCCAGCAAATGTAGGGGCAGTTGTAGCTCCCATGGTTATCCCTCTTAGCTGAAGGTACAATTTTCTATAACAAATCTAATAATTGTGAGTGAAAATGAACTGAAAACTTTCCAAAAGTCACTCCCTCATATAATGATTGGCACAGATACTGTACATTGACTCAAAAAAGGCTTAATGGATCTTAGTGCTTAATGATGTAAAATACTAAAGTATAAGAATGCCATGCTAATGGTAAGCCATCCAAAATGTTTGCCCTGTTTTAGATGTTCCAGTTTTTTTTCAAGCTTGTCTCTAGAAACCCGGGCATATGTGGGCAGAGAGACCACAATGTCTTTGCAATAATTAATTAATCCTATAAATTCTTATAGAGGGAGCCAATGGATGCAGTGCAGCCTAGATCACTGAATCACCAGTCTGTGAACCTGGAAACTCAGCAGACCTGGGTTTGAAACCTGCAACTGATACTTGCATACTGTTTAACCCAGTGCAAGTCTTGAAATTCCCTGCACTCCTGGAAACACGTTTTAGCTCAGTGTTCATTTCCTGGTCTAAAATTCTAAAATAAAAAAGGAACAAAAGAATAGGGTGCACCATTAGCTTTCTTATAAATTTATTTATTTTTGGAATTAAATATAAGGTGGGACATATGGGATTGGCCAAATAAAGTTAGACTTTCTCTGACATTCAGCACAGATTCGGATAACTACTCAACAAGGCATCCAATTCCAACTGAAGTTTAAGCAGTCTATAAAAATCTACCTCATTGTCTCTGTTCCTGAAGTTAAAATGCTGCCGCAGTATACTGCAAAGGGTTCACTGTAATGGGTAACCGCATGACAGATGTGCGTAAATTTCAGGCACAGAAGCAGTTCTGTGATCACTGGCCTCACCAGCTCGTTGCACACCAACTGACTTCCGGGTAACAGCAAACAACTCCTGACTCACTCCTCCTGCCAATAGCAAGGTTCTGGTCTTTGCCGGTATGCTATTCACCGTTCGAGTACTTACCGTTGTGTACTGGCAACTCTGTGGAATTAAAACTTACTTCTTATTTATTTTATGCATCAGGACAAAGTTCTTAACAAGGTTAAGTTATGTGGTTAGGTATAACTATTTGGGTAAAAACAAGCGCTACAATTAAAGGCACCCTGCAGCTATTTTTGATCAAGAGGCAATACAGTAGTAATTTTTATTTTATTTTTATTTTATTGAAATCTAGGATTACAAATACCTTTGAACAGGAACTGCTCATTTACAAAGGTTCCACGTCGAAGGAATGGGGGTATACATACATACAAAGGTCAACATAGTAATACATAGTTACACAATAAAAAGTAGAGACTGAGGCTTAGGAAATTCCAGTAATTCAGAATGTGCCAAATCTTAGGTAGCATGACATACCAGCCAAGGGCAACCTTAGAAATAAGTGCTGCAGGTGAGAGGGGGGGTATGCAGGCAGGAAAGCCATTGTCGGAGGGTAGAGGGTGAGGGTAAGAGCTCTAAAGGGGAGGGAGGGAGGGATAAAAGTCAGGAAATGCCTGGGGGGAGGAAAGGAGAGGGGGAAAGGGGGTAGGCAGGTAGGAGGGGGCAAGGCGGGGAGAGGTAGCTGTCAAGACTGAAGTGGAGGGCAGTGAGTGGTGGGCCCCTGATTAGGCGAGGCAGTCACAATGACTAGTTGAAATAAGATGAATTTAGAAAGACAAAAAAGGACGCAACCTAAGTAACTATACAGCATTTGCTCCAATCAATGAAAACTATCAACTGCAGTCTAAAGTATGTGAAATAGTGCAGTGGTGCAGTCGGTAAGGACAACATTAGCGGACTGTTTCACAGACGTGGAGGTGACTGTGACGCAAGTCCAACATTTTCATTTGGAAGGAATGTGCAGTCCTTTTTTTGATGATTGTAAAAGGACTGCAGGGCTCTGCCCACTGTAGCCCTAATACTGAAAAGTTTATTCCAAGTGCCGAGTACTAAAAGAAAGTTACATATTGTGAATGTAAAGTTCATGTCCTGTAGGTTCATAGATGTAAAAGAGTTTGAGGGCAAGCCCAACAAGAAACTCACCGCCATTATATTACTGGTGGAAATACATTTTTTTGTCTCCATGTACTGAGCCAGTCTATTTTTGAATTGTTCCATATAACTACTGGCTATAACAATAGGTGTTAGCGAGTTCCAGATGGGAGGTAATCTTTGGGTAAAATAGTTGTTAAGTTTTTTGGTTTTATTGGTCACTGTGTAGAGTTTAGAGGAATGCGACCTAGTGTTCACACTGATACCTGTCTTACCAAACAAAGGGTTTCAACTAAGACAGGATCCTGAAATGCTTTAAAGGCCAAACATAACTCTCCCCTCAGTGCCCTGTATTCAAGTGAGTACAAACTCAGATTTTTAAGTCTGTCACTGTATGATTTATTTTCTTTGCTCTTTACTTTCCTTGTAATTTTTCTCTGGATCTCCTCTAAAGCAGATTTGCCACCAGTTGTGGTTGGTGAGCAAAATGGAGCACAAAAATCAATATGTGATCTAACCAGACTAGTGTAAAGTGGTATGATAACCTAGGCTTCTCTGCTTTTAACATGTTTTAGAACACAGTTTATGATACCATGGCACTTTTTATTTACTTTATTATAAAAAGGCTCTCAGAAATTCTGCAATTTGATTGGCTGTTAGGATTCCAACAGCCTTACATTAATCCATGTTATACTGTCATGTACAACCTGATCACCATGGCACATGGATTCTTCCTGTCAGCATTCCATCCTCTAGCACTGCTGAATGTGTGGAATGATGCATTCTGATTCTGAACCAGCATTCTTATACTGTTGGTGGAAGAACTATTTTATTAAAAATCTCCCTCTAAATGAGGAAAACATTCAAAAAGTATATTTTTAACACATTTCTTTAGGAATCATTGTTTATAATAGCAATAAGGCACTCCCAGGAGTTAGATTAACAGTCAGTTAATCACCCCCTGGAGCAATATGGCACTCGGCTGTACCTCATGCCACATTACACCCCTAGGGGGTGATTAACATACTGTTAATCTAACCCCTGGTCATGCCTTATTGCTTAATTATTATGGGTGTTAAATTTCAAATTACTAGTAATAGTTATACCAAGGTCACGTTCATGGGAAACTTCTTCTAACTGTAGACCATTAAGAGCATAATTAGCCATCTGATTATTTTTGCCAAAGTTCATCACTTTGCATTTTGTAGTGTTAAAATTAATTTTGTTATCAACTACCCACTTTGACAATAAAGTAAGATTACTCTACAGAGACTGAATAGATTGTGAATCGACGACAACACAGCCTAGTTTACTATTGTCAGCGTATTTGTGAATCCATACGCCATTTATTGTTTGCATGCTTGCAATCATTATGTTAAAGAGTATACATCCCAAAACTGAGCCTTGCGGGATTCCGCTTGTGACAGTACCCCATTTTGAAAGGTGGCCTCTGATGTTAACCCTTTGTGTTCTATATGATAGCCATGAGTGAATCCATTTTATGATGTTTTGTTAAGTCATATCATATGGTAATTGGATGATCTATTAATATTTTATGAGACACAGTGTCAAAAGCTTACTCATAATCCAAGTAAATGACATCCACTGGAAAGCCTGTGTCCAGAGCTTCACTCAGTGGTTCGAAGAAACCAATTAAGTTGTTCTGACATGATCTTCCTGGGGGTAAATCCATGTTGTGATACATCATTGAGGCTTTGGCTTTGCAAATGATTTGTAATTAAAGTTTGTAATAGTCTTTCCATCAGTTTCCGTGTATACGATGTTAAGCTTATGGGTCTTTAGTTTGCAACATTCTGCTGTGAGACACCCTTGTGTATGGGAGTTATTGTGACTTGTTTCCCAGTCTGATACTATGGTTCCCTCATTTAAGGAAGCATTGAATAATAGGGTAAGTATACCTGACATTTCCGCAGATAGATTTTTAATAAAACATGGTGGTATTTTGTCGGGACCAGCTGATGAGTTAGACATACATAGATACATAGACAGTGTCGGCAGATAAGGGCCTATGGCCCACCCAGTCTGCCCATTTGAGCTTGTAAGTTCAGTTTGTTTTCCTAGAAGTCTGTTTCCCCTTACCCCTGACCTCTAGAATTCCTTTATGTCTATCCCATGCATTCTTAAATCCCGTGATTGTTTTAGCCCCCACCACTTCCTCTGGCAGGGTGTTCCACTTGTCCACCACCCCTTCTGTGAAGAAATTCTTTCTCATGTTTCCTCTGAATCGTCCTCCCTCCAACTTCATCCCATGCCTTCTAGTCCTGGAACATCTTTTTCACTTAAAAATAGTGTTTTCCTGCACCCTGTTCCTCCCTGTAAGATACTTGTATGTCTCTATCATATCCCCTCTCTCCCTCCTCTCCTCCAGGGAGTACATGTTCAGTTCCTTCAACCTGTCTTCATAGTACTTGTGATGCAATCCATGCACCATCTTTGTTGCCCTTCTCTGAACCTTCTCTACCCTGTCTATGTCCTTACGTAGGTATGGTCTCCAGAACTGTACACTGTACTCCAGGTGGGGCCTCACTAGTGTCTTGTATAGCGGAATTATGACCTCCCTTTCCTGCTGGTGATGCCCCTGCCTATACATCCCAGCATCCTATTTGCTTTACCTGCTGCCTTGTCACACTGTTTCCCTACCTTGAGGTCATCAGAGATGACAACCCCAAGATCCCTTTCCTGCTTGGTGCATGCTATATCCTCACCCCCAACTGATATATTGTGCCAGGGTTTTTGTGCCCCATATGCATTATCTTGCACTCTTTGCATTGAATTTCAACTGCCAAACCCCTGACCATTCTTCAAGTTTCTGCAGGTCGCTTCCATTCTGTCTACACCCTCTGGTGTGTCTACTCTGTTACAGAGCTTTGTGTCATCAGCTAACAGTGAAATTCTGCCTTCTAGATCTCAAGAATGTCACTGATGAAGATTTTGAATAGGACCGGTCTCAGCACTGATCCCT
This sequence comes from Neoceratodus forsteri, assembly GCA_016271365.2. NCBI lineage: Eukaryota > Metazoa > Chordata > Ceratodontiformes > Ceratodontidae > Neoceratodus > Neoceratodus forsteri. The sequence goes on along the minus strand of CM057459.1, from coordinate 423,665,890 downwards.
GTGGTACCCCACTGGTCAATCTTCCCTCTGTGGAGTGACAGCCATTTACCACCACCCTCTGTGTCCTGCCACCCAGCCAGTTACCTACCCACCACACTACTGTCCTGCCCACACCCATATTCCCCAGTTTGTGTAATAGTCTTCTATGTGGCACAGTGTCAAAGGCCTTGCTGAAGTTCAGATAGGCCATGTCCACTGCCCTCCCCTGATCCACCTCCCTAGTCACCCAGTCAAAAAATTCAATGAGGTTGGTCTGACATGACCTCCCCCTGGTGAAACCATGCTGCCTTGGGTCTGTAGTCCATTGACAACCAGATGTTCCACCAATCTCTCCTTCAGTAGTGCTTCCATGATCTTCCCCACTACCGAGGTGAGGCTGACTGGTCTGTAGTTCCCTGCTTCCTCTTTGTTCCCACTTTTGTATAAGGGGACTACATCTGCTGTCCTCCAGTCTTTGGGTACCTCCCCTGTTTCCAGTGATCGGCTAAACAGGATAGCCAGAGGTTCAGCCACCACCTCTCTTAGTTCTTTAAGGACCCTGGGGTGCACCCCATAGTATTGTTTATAGTGGCTTTAACTTCAGATTGTGAGAACTGAATATAATCGGCCATGTCATGCTTTAGAGTAGGACTAGCTAATTCTTTTTGTTTAAAGACACTTAAAAAAAGATGTATTTAGTTCTTCAGATATTTGTTATTCGTTAATGATTGGTTCCGAGTTGATCATTAAGGGGCCAATACCAGTGGATTTCCCTTTAAGAGATCCAATGTAGTTGTAGAATTGTTTTTTATTGTCCTTGTCCCTTGTAATGTCTGCTAATTTAAATTCAAGACCTTGTTTTGCTTTCCTTAATAAAGTGTTTTAGTTTTATTGGCCTTAATTTTGAATCTTTGCCAATTATTGTCTGTTTGTTTTCTTTTGTACTTATTAAATGCATGTTTTTTGTTTCTTATGGCTTTTTTTAATACTGTTGTTCCACCATAATGGTACTCTAAGGTTTTTGTTGTTGTATTTAGTACGTTCCGGTACCCACTTATTGATACAGTATTGTATTTTGTTATTTATAATTGTCCACATACTAGTTGTATTTAAATTCTGAAGCTCGGTTTTCCAATTCCAGTCAGTTAGATATTGTTCAATTTTCACATAGCATTGGCAAACTTCCGAATTTTGGTGGTTCCAGTTGTAGTTTGCTTAAAGAAAGAAATACTTCATAATACCTCGTTATGATCACTGCCACTAAGTGGCTCTTGACAGATTGATGTACTCTGTGTCCTTGATGTTAGTGAGTATTAGGTCCAGAATATTATTGTTTCTTGTTGGGGTAGTAACTACTCTTTCTAAGTCATGTTGTAGTATAATCTCTAGAAATCTATTTTCCAAGATCCCATTTCCCTGTAGTAATGGCCAGTAGATATTTGGGAAGTTAAAATCACCCATCAGAATATAATCAGTGTAGTTATCCATATTTTCAAGGTCATTCAAAAAGGCTTTATTGGATAAGGTGTCTAGGCTAGGAGGATGATACCCAAGACCACTAGTAAGTGATCTTTCATTGTGTTTTAGGTTTGCCCAGATTATCTCAGTGTCAGATTCAAGGTCATTTTTGTTTCTTAGTTCATAACATTTTACCGTACTGGACATGTAGAGTGCCACACCCACACCTTTTTTATTTAAACGTTTTTTAGCTATTTTATAATATCCAGGTATATTGGTACCCCAGTCTGTGTTAGAGAACCATGTTTCTGTAACTCCACAGATGTCGATATTTCTATGTGTAATATATGACTTGGTTCATCCATTTTATTTTTAAGACTTCTAGCATTAACTAGTGAGATTTTTAGTTTGTTTTTTAGTCCTAGAGGTAGTTGTTGATTTGTGTTTGTAACACTATTTGTACTTTCTTGTGAGGTTATTGCATTGTTTTCAGCACATGATGTTACCACAATGGACAGCTCTGGAGTTACCAAAAATTTCCCTACCCCCTTAATAAGAGTTTATATTTTTATCAATGTAAGTGTTCAAATGTTGTGCAAGTAATTGTACCCCTTTCCTGTTGGGATCTAATCCATCACAACAAGTCAAATCATTCCTATTGGAAAACTCTTCCCAGTGGGTGACACATCCAAGGTCTTTTTTAAGGCAGCATTGTCTAGTCCAATCACTGATGTATTTTATTTTCCAAGTAATATTATTGGTTGTTTTGCTGATTGGCAAAACTTTTGAAAACACTACTTCATAACCTAGTTCAGTAAGTTTATTTGTTAGACCCACAATTTCTTGTTTTATGCTCTGAACATCCTGCCTCATTATATTATTTATACCAGCATGTATGATCACAAGGGGTCTGTCCCCACTATTTTTTAATATGTTATGTTATTCAACATCTTTGTAATGTCAGAGAAGTGTGCACCCCTAAAACAGGATACAGTCCTGTTCTCTTTATCCAGTTAACAGATTGGTCTGTCCAAACGCTTTACTGTTAAAGCTCCTAAAACAAAGATTTGCCTTTGATTTGTTTCTACATTACTGCTTAGGTCTATAAAATCAGTGGTGTTAGTATACAGTTTACTTGAGTACTGGTTGTGGGAGTGCATATTAGTGGGGTCAGTATATCATCAGAAAGACCACAGGGTGATATCTGAGGGTCTCGATCTCTTCAGTAATGCTAACAAGGGGTTCAAATCTGTTTTGTATGGGAATATAGAAATGATTTGCCTTCCTCCCTCTTTTAGGTGCTTTAGTACTTTGTATATTGTACCATATGTCCTCTTCATTATTAGTATCTGCTTCTTCCTAAGGTCTTTTTCTGTTGGATAAGCTATGGTGCAAAGTCTCAGAAAGGGTTAACATAGGGGCTATGATCTCAGTAGCCTGTTTTTGTATAGGCATTGGGGGTATATCTTGTGAGGGGCTGTTGGCTAATGTATGGCCATTAAGTCTTTTGAAAGTTTCAGTTTGGCTGTTTTGCAAGGCAGTAAGTCTTGAGCTAAACAAAGTTATCTCCATTAACATGTCTCCATTTTGTATGCATTTAGTGCATTTAAACACTATATCTAACTGAGAGTCAGAGTTTAATAAGTACATCAAACAAGTTCCACATTTTATTGCGGTAATTCCCTCTTTGGTAGTAATAATATTGCTCATCTTTATAGTATAATATCAAGTCAAAACAATCACTAAACCTTCCTATATTCAGGAGTTATTACTTACAGACCTTATTTTCAATGAGAGTTACATGTCCTTTACTTGTCTGCGCACACTGATGCCCGCCCCTGATTGGGCTCGCCCTGCTCGGCGCAGGTCGGGATTTAGTACTCCCCCGTGACCCAGAAATGCCTCCAAGGGTCACACAGCAAGGCAACCTTAATAAAGTGCACTGTACACATTGTTTTTAAAAGCTGGAGCCTGGTAACAATGCTCCTTTAAGGACACTGGTGCCCAATGGTTAAAATAACTAAAAATAAGGCACTAACAGCAAATTGTTCTGCGCTGAAGCTACAGGACTACAACTCCTCTTCCTGTTCCTGATTATGAGGAAGCAGGGCTTCAAACATGTAAACTAGTACACAAAACAAAGCACATTTCATACAGGCATTTTACAACAGTTTCAGTACCACTTGCAGTTGCAGACACAACCTCTTGCAACCACAACTTAGGTATTTTTGAGAATTAGAATTTATAGGATTTAAAAAAACAAAATTTCACTAAACATGTAACAGCACATTTTTCTGTATTTTCTGAGAAGTACTAGATTCAGTTTATTTAAACCATTTAAAGTATAACAAGTCTGTGCCCTCAACTGGGGAACAGACAGTCTCATGGAGGTATTCATTTGTAAGTAATGGAATGAAGTTTCTTAAGGCAACATTTAACGGGTTCCCCGTTTGTGACTTTTCTAATTGTAAACCCAAAAGTAATGATCGCACAGCTATGGTATGCACACCAGCAGCATTGGAAGCATTGGGTGAAGTTAGCAGGTCATCCTCCCATTGTGAAACTATTAATTAGAGTCCATGTAGTTCTGGCGTTTCAGGCTTCCTGTACACTCAGCCATATACTTAATGCTATTTAGCAACTCATTTCAGCCTTAGATCAGTTAAGTACAGTGACATGAAAACATATACCTCATACAAAGTGGACAACACACACACACACAAACTATTAAAAATACTGCAAAAAGCAAAATGACCCAATTTCAATAGGGACCTACTATACATTAGTGTGATTTCGACCTAAGAAACACTGCCAATCAAGTGGAGCCAGTAAGTATTGTAAAATGAGCAAATCAGTAGCCATACAGACTGTTCCGTCACACTTTTTTCTATTTTTATTTAATAATTTTATTTTGCCAAAGGTTAACCTCACTGTCCTCTAAATAACATTATTGCAACAGAAACATCTCACTCAAGATATAAAACAAGTTATGGCACTAAGTTCAAACCCCATTGAAATACATTGAACTGCATACCTGTGTCTTTAGTTCATGGTCTGGCTTTGAAGAATGAAGACATGTCTGTGGTCCAGAGAGGATTACAGCATTGGACCCCTGATAGGTAAGTAAGGGCTTGGTGGGTGGGGTGGTGGGTGCTCAGTGGGAGGGTTGGATGGGGGTAAGGAATGGCCACAAAAGACATCGATGAACTGTTCTTCTTTTTTTGCAGGTAAAAAAAAAAAGAGAGAGACCGATGATCCCTGATAGTGATGCTGGGTAATTGGGCACCCCCAGTGTCACAGTTATATGGGGGAAGATATGGATGGACTGTTTTTTTTTTAAACAGGTGAAAAAAAAAGGCAGATGATCCTCAATCATAACACTGGGGGATTGGGGACTCCCAGTGTCAGAAAAAAGACTGATGAGGAGCTGATCATGACACTGGGAGATTGGGCACCCACAGTGTCATTTCTATGTTTCTGGGGGGGTGCTGAGAGGGATGATTGGGTAGGTGAATTTCAATAATAAAACAAAAATATATAAAGAAGCAAGTGCCAGCAGTCACCGTGGAACACGGCCCACTCCGCTGTGACCAAGATGGCCGCATGCTACTGTGCATATGCAACTGCTAGCGCATGCGCAGTATGGTGTGGCAGCAATCTTGGACATAACAAATTGTGCCGTGTTCCACCATGACTGCTGGCACTGTGAAATAGTGCAGTACTGTAGTTGGTAGGGACAACATGGGTGGACTGCTTCACAGATGCGGAGGCAACTGTGACATAATCTAACATGTTCTTTTGGAAGGAGTGTGGCATCCTTTTTCTCACTGACTATAAAATGACTGCAGGGCTACACCCACTGCAGCCCTAAAAATGAAAGAATAAAAATAAAATAAGTATAACAATGTATATTAGTCTGTGTAAGGTGAGAGAGAGAGGGAGGGAGGGAGAGATACTTCTCAGTGAGCGTTTGAAATTTTTGAGTGCGAAATATTGAGCTTGCCATTTTTCACAAATGTAATATTTGTTTCAGCTGTGTGAGACCAAAGACAACAAAGTCTGGTCAGAGTTGATTCAGCTGCAAAATCATGATATTGAGCCACTTGGTGCAGGTCTCAGAACCGGAGAAGTGGCGGCTGTGTGATTTTTAAGGCCCATCTACCAGGTTCTCAGCATCGGAGAGGTGGGCTGAATTTGGTAAGCCCAATCTGAGCGGGTCCCAGCCCAGCAGGTGCTTTAAAGATCATGTACTAGCTCTTTAAAGTAATTTTTTTAATATTCTATCATACTGTTGTATATGATCAACTTATTTGTTGTGGAATCCAGTCTTGCCATTGATCAGAAGTCCTTATTTCCATCAGGTGTAATCTATCAAAGATTACAGTATAATGGTAAATGCTTTCCTTATAGAAAGCTTCATACAGCTCTCTCTCACAGAACCCCTATCCACTTTTTTTTCATTCTTTGGTAACTGGTAAGGCCCACTACGCACGAGTACCTGTTTTCAGGGGCAACCCGGGAGCATTGGGGAGGTCAAGTGACTTTCTCATAGTCAGACAGTGTGCAGGTGGAGATTGTGGGAATCAAACCCAGGTCTGCTGGATGTACCAAGCTCATTCACAGCTGGTTACTCTGATCTCTAGACTAAACTGCTAGCATGTGGAACCTTACAGCTCTTTTTATAAAGCACCTCATTCTTGGAATAAATAAAGTGTTCATGAAAAGGACAATCCGTGCATGTCACATTTTAATTATTCGGCAACTTCCATTTCTTATTTTGTGCAGTTGTTTCTGGATATGCCTGATTCTCAGCAAAGTGGTTTTTCACTATGTTCAGAATTGCTAGATCATGGGATAACAACAATAAACTATGGCATTATGTTTACTGTGCACATTCTTGAAATGAGCTGTGTTTTATTAGCAATCAAACGAATACAATCCTGCATCGGTAAAAGCGTCCATTGCTTTTATTACCTTCTATCTGCCAAACTCACATCATCCACAGTTTGCAGCATTGCTCATTCATTCCTCTCATGTCAAGGTACCCAAAACTTCTTCTGTTGTAGTTACAAACAAGCACAAGTTGTATAAAAAAGATTCCCAAAGTAATGCACCTGTCAGTTTCACGGTTTATTGTAGTCATCAGTTTTTACACACAGATAGCAAGAGTTTTATCCTGCGTTATAACTACCCAGTTGATATTTTTGGTTATAACTGGGCAGTTGTAATCAGTAACTGTCAATCAAACTCAGTTAAGTTACCTCTAAAACAAATTATTTAAAAAAAAATAAAAATGAATGTTCTTCACTTAAAGAAAACATTTTCCTTTCACATTAAAGAGGAATTTCTGTGATGGTTCACAAAGTTAGTTTGTAGTCATTGCAGTACTTGACCTGAAAAGGTGTGTGCATTTGTTATTTTTGGCCAAGGTTTTCTCTGCCCTCTATAATTTGAATTTATTTTTGAGCCTCGCTGCACTTGCCATTGCTGTTCAGCTGCTGGGCTGCTAGCTCCTGATTACATCACTGTAGGATAGGGGAGTGTCTCACACTGTGTAGTACCATGCAGTTGCAACAATGTTGGTTGGGGAGACACAAGCTGCGTGACTGTGAGTGGCCAGTCAGGGTCATTCAGATTTTCTACAGAAGTCGGAGTTGAAAAATGTAAATGTGACTTCATCGCAAATGTTACTGAGTCTTGTAGTTCTTCAAGAAGATCCCAGGCTGGTTGTCAGTGATAGCAGTCAGCAGTGAATATATTTCAGATGTCAAGCTTTTCTAGTGACACTGTGACTGCCTGTCACTGCCTGTCACTGACTACTGACGGACCTTTCCTATAGCTAAACTGTTATGTTTTACTGGGCTATGCCACCTGCATGTATTTTCTGCCCCCCTCTGTGTGTCTGGGAGTGTTTGACTTTTTTTTTAACCCAGGATTTTTTTCTGTACTACATGACAGCAGTCTTTCGGGAGCATTGTTTTGACAATAAGCTTTAAGTGGTCAGTTCAGTGACAGTAGGTGGGACTGCTGCTGTTGCAAGGATTTAAGATCTGGGCTGCTGCTTCCGGGGGAATCTCATTCTTGCCATTCTTTTTCTTACTGCTGCTGTATTTGTGCCAATAACTGCCTTACTCTCCCTACCCTAGCCAGGAGGACACAGAGCATCCAGGTCCCCTGAACTGCGAGATCACAGTAAGTCACGTCAGAAGAATATTGATTTACTCTACTTTGAATATTATTTGTAAAATAAAAAAAAATGCAGGACTGTTATTTTGTTAGCTTACAGATCAGCTAGATTGACTGCAGTTGTCTTGCCTTCTGCGTGGATATTCAAACAATTAGTTATGTCTTTGAAGTATGCAATTACAGGTATGCATTTACTTTTATTTTTCCTTTTTTGTAAGGTTTTTGGATGTTCTGAACTATTTAGTTCAAATATTGACAACTGAGGGGTGAAAACTGATATACTTGAACCTTCCCATATTATTCACAGAGTTTTTCCTTATCCCAGTGTCTGTAGATGGTGAAAGCTGCGAATGTGGTTTTGTAGGGGTTGTAGTTTTGTAGTCTACTGCGGTCCTATCTAAGAGCCTCATTCAGCTGAGGCGGTTCACTACAACTCCTGCAGTGCATTGTGTGCCATGCTAGTACCTTGGAGCCACATATTCAAAAGTCCCAGGCTGCATCGCGCAAGTTCCTGTGCTGCACAACTGAGATGCGCTGGCACAAAATAATGGTATAGTCAGAAGATGCACCATAAGATGCAATCATGCATGCCCAGCTGAATATCTTGAACATGTCCGATCGCACAGTGGGAGATGTGCAGCGAGGCAGGTGCCCTGAGACCTGTGTGGGGCATAGGGAAATGTGTGATAGGCGGCCACATGCGTGGCGCGCAAAATTACAATATTCAACCTGGATGTGCAAATAGCCTCATTGCACATTCTCAGTCCATTCTGCACATGCACAGATCATTACTGTAATGTATTCAGGCCATTTGCATACCCAAGACATGCACAGTTCCAGCTTTGCAGGGCTGCCTCACCACTCCACAAAGGTGAACATGAGATACTACAGTCTAGCAGGCAGGTGTGATGGAATGTTTGTGTGTGGGTGGGTGGACTGCATTGGCCTGAGTACAGTGCTGTTACCTATGGCCAGGTGCAGGGTCAGACTGGGGTACAGGGGGCCCAACTGGACAGTAGCCACAGGGGCCCACCTGGACAAGCAACATGGGAGGGCAGAGGGCGACACACTCTGATCGGTATACCACAGGAATGTAATATACTAGCTACAGTTGCAGCCTACAGTCACCTGCAGTACCCCACATACAGTACCTCCTTATGATAGGAACATGGTGATAAATGCAGGGAATGTCAGTGTTCAGAAGGTGACCAGGTATCCGAGTGTGTGGGTCCCACATGGACCACTCCAGGTAATCTGGTGGGCCAGTCTGCATTGGCCATGTATGTGCCCATGATGGCTGCATGCCCAACATCGGAGGGGTCCGGTGTCCATGAGGTATGCCCATGTCACCCTCAGGCCACAGGTTGTGCCACCCCTGCCCCATGCTGACTACTGTTGTGCTGTGTCCATCACAGGAACACCACACTGATCCACTGCAGTGCCACTGTGGCAGTGCCACACCTCATTGCAGGCATCGGTGACATGTCTGTGGCTCCCTGTTGTGTGGTCCTGACACAGGCGTGCTTTGTGTACTTATGGTGTACTATCATGGGTGTGTGCCACAGATCAGTCCCTGGCCCATGCCATGCAGCCACTAGTACCACCAGGCTACCTGGGCACTGTTGCCCCAGATGTCCCCATGGGCACATGCCACCACTGAGTGGGGTCCTGCAGATCACATGGGTGCAGGTCATGGCCCCTGGTACATGTGCTGGATTGTAGCTGTCTGCTCTGCCGGTGTGCTAGGGGGTACCCGACAGCCCTGGTATGTGGCTGCGGGTGTCTATGTCCTGGGAACAGTGTATGGGTTGGCTCTCTGGGCAGTGCCGGTAGTGTCCCAGCACCTATGGCTTTGGGTACTTCTGTCCTGGCATGACTGCTGTGTGTGGGGGCCTGGGCCATGTTCTGGTGCACCTCCAAGGCAAGGGCAAAGCAAGGCAATTTTATTTCTAAGGCATCAAATCCCGGAGGTCCTGGGTGCCATACACAATAAAAACAGAATACAAAATACAGAAATAACATTTGTGCAGTAGTAAAGTCTTTAAAACAACATTCTTAAAAGGATAAATATAAAATATTAAATATTAAATACTGTAGCTGAGGGTACGGTAAGGAGGGAGATGGCTTGATCTCCAAATCCTGGCAGAAGGGATGGGCCTTAAGCCTCTGCTTAAAGACACTGATCGAGGGGGCCTCTGGACTGCAGCTGGAAGCGGGTTCCACAGGGTTGGCCCAGAGACACTAAATGCTCGGTCACCAGAGGTCTTGAGCTGAAGCCTGGGAACATCCAGGAAGCCCCTCAAAGTGGAGTGGAGGGAGTGGGCAGAGGTCACAGGCAACAGGAGCTCAGACAGGTAACCAGGACCCAGCCTATATAGGGCCTTATGGGTGAGCAAGCTCACCTTGAAAAGGACCCTCCACCTGTAAGGCAGCCAGTGCAGAACATGCAGCACTGGAGTCATATGGCATGAACGAGATAGCCCCACCAGTAACCGGGCAGCCACATTCTGCACCAGCTGCAGCCCACAGAGTGTCCCTCCCATGACCCCGAAGTAAACAGGGTTACAGTAGTCGAGTCTGGAGGTCACAAAGGCATGTACTAGGGTCAGCAGAATGAGGGTCTTGATCCTGGTGATGTTCTGTAAGTGGTAGAAACCACCCTTCACAACAGATGACACTTGATCTTTGAAGGTCAGTCTGCTGTCCAGGATCACACCTAGATTTCGCACCTTCGGGGAAGTAGAAGTAACCAATGGAGCAAACCCTAGGAAAAGACCAGTGTCCGTTTCAGGTAGCAACGCATCATGCCAACAACCTGGCTTGACCACCAGCACCTCTGTCTTGTCCAGGTTGAGTTGCAGCCAACTGGAAGCCATCTACTCACTGATTTTAGCCAGACAGGTGTTAAGCACATCAACCACACCGGATGTCCTGGGGGCAAATGACAAACACAGCCGGGTGTCATCTGCAAAGCAGTGAAACTCCACACTGTACTGTTGAATGATCTCACCCAGGGGCAGCATATACACTGTGAACAGCATCGGTGATAAGCTTGAGCCCTGTGGAACTCCACAGGACAGAGGCATTGGCGAGGAGGAGAAATTCACTATCACTACCCGCTGCACCCTGTCTGAGAGATAGAACTCAAACCATCTGATGGCAACACCGGCTAGTCCACAAAATTTACAGAGCTGATCAAGAAGCACAATGTGATCCATGGTGTCGAAAGCTGAGGAGAGATTGAGGAGCCCAAGAACTGTTCTGTCTCCTCTATCTCTAGCTCTAAGTAAGTCATTATGCACCCTGACTAGTACGGTTTCTGTGCTGTGTCTAGCCTGAAAACCCAACAGAAATGGCTCATAGGTGTTGAAGGACCCGAGCTGATCCTCGAGCTGCTGTACTACCAGTTTCTCAACAACCTAGCTCAAAAAAGGCAGGTTGGAGATAGGGCAGTAATTTGCTAGGATGTCTGGGTTGAGAGAAGGTTTCTTTAGGAGGGGTCTCACCAGCGCTTCTTTCACAGGGGCTGGGAATGCCCCCTCCACCACTGAACACCTGGCTATCCCAGCGAATACTGGTCCAACAGCCTTGTCGCATCCTATCAAGAAATGTGTCGGGGCTGGGTTCATTTCATAAGATGTATGCTTCAGCTCTAAGATCACCTGAGTCACCTCAGACACCTCCACTGGCCTAAACTCTTCCCAGGCAGGCAAAATTCCTCTGCTCCCAGCAGATCAGCAACTATGAGGCAAAAGCCTACCTAACGGAATCCCCAACTAGATAGCCAACACCCTGTTAGAGAAGAACAGAGCAAACTCCTCACACAAGGTTGATGAAAAGGCTTTTTTATGGCTGAAGATAGGCTGGATGAAGAAGCCTGTCCACAGTCAGAAAAAGTTGAGCAGATCTGTTCCTCCCTGCCACAACCTCCCTGGACAGGAGCTCCAGTTTTTGGTTTGCATATAAGATCTGGGTTGTATATGAACTGGTGCTTTGGCATCCAGAGCTTCAGACACCGCCTTATTATAGGTGTCCACTGCTTCCCCAGTGCCAATCACACAAGCTGCCTCAACCCTAGCTGGGTCAGCTACCAGGATGTAAAAAATGACAGCTATACATTTCTTGCTTCAGTAACTGCTCCGCACATCTGTTGCACATTTTACATCTGCTATGTACTGCTGCTATGGCTGTATGGCTGAGAGGGACCTGGGGTGGTGGTGGATGTCAAGATGAACAACTCGGAGACTTGTAGGAGGGCAGCACCCAAGGCCAACAGGATGCTGGGATACATCGCTAGGGGATCACTCCAGAAGGAGTGAAGTGATACTCCCTCTGTATTACTGCTTGGTGAGGCTGCACCTTGAGTACTGCATGCAGTTTTGGAAGCCACACTTAAAGAGGGACATTGAACTCCTGGAGAGGGTCTAGAGGAGGGAAACCCAAGGTATCTGGGGCCTAGGGAAAGGACCTATGGGGAGGCTTGAAGAGCTAAATATGTACACATTGGAAGAGAGAAGGGACAGGGAGGACGCGATAGAGGTCTTCAGGTACATGAAGGGGGTAAATAGGGGAGGTGCAGTCAGTCCAATTGAAGGATGGGGGTCAACTAGAGGGCATGGGTGGAAGCTGGAGGGGGGAGACTCAGGGGAGAAAGGAGATGGTGTTACTTCACTGAGAGGGTGGTAGAACCATAGAATGTGCTGCCCGGGAGGGGCTGGTGGAGGCAGAGACTGTGGAGGAGTTCAAGAGGTGGTGGTACAGGTACAGGGGAAGGGTTGTGGAAGCAAAGTCCAATGAAGCAGGAATACCCTGGACAAGGAAGGGAGAAGCCCAAGAGGGTAAGGGGAGGCAGGAAGGTCAGCTCCCAGGGTGGTGTCAGCTCCCAGGGTGGTGGCTGACCACACAAGCAGACACAGAAGACCACTAGTCCTATTCTGCTGGCATTTTAGTATGTTAGTATGCTTACTACACCAACATCATGAACCATAAAATGGATGATTGCCATAGCTAGGGAGATAGTATAGCACAGTGGTTTAGGGCTCTGAGCTGCAAATCTGGAGATCTGGGTTTGAATCCCACAGATAGAGGGGGGGGACGGCTCAGAGGTAATGTTAGAAAGTATTTTTTCACAGAGAGGGTTGTGGATGCATGGAACAGCCTTCCTGAGGAGGTTGTGGAGTCAGGAACAGTGGGAGAATTCAAGAATGCATGGGACAGGCATAAGACAATTCTAGTGGGGGGTAGGAGGAAGTAAGCTGTTGATTAACTAGAATCTGCAGCTTATCCATCAGGTAGGGAAATGGGCAGACTAGGTGGGCCAAGCGGTCCTTATCTGCCATCAAATTCTATGTTTCTGTGTTTCTCCCACTTGCATACTGGGTGACCCTGAGCAAGTCACTTAACTTTCCATGTGCTCCCAGGTTGCCCATGTAAACAACCTTTCAGCTTAGTGTGCCACTCCTGGTTAAACAATTGAAAAAAAAAAACACAATATATTATTTTTCTTGCTTTATTTTGCTACTACAAGCTTTGACTAATACACTCATTCTTATTTATAGCTTATGTGCCTGTGACCTAGGCAGAACTACACTTAAAATCTCACACACAAATAAATAAATCATCAGAATAACATTTATTTTAGTAGTATCTCCTTCCTTTTCAGGTTCCCATGACACTATGTGTGTATAATATATATATATATATATATATATATATGTATATACAGTATATATATTCATATATTTGAACTTCAAAGCACTAAACCTATTCAGATGCAAAAAACGCAAGTCTTTATTCTCTCCACACATGACTGTTAAACTTTAGATCCCAGAATGGCCAAGAAACAATTTAGACTTCACTCTTGCATGCCACTGTCACGCCCACTTCTCATACAAACAACAATCAGTTACAGAAACTCTTTCATTTCTATGCTGCACACTCTTACATCAGAGAGACATAAATCTTACAGAATTGCTAAAAAAACTAATTTATCAAGACTGGATTTCTGAATTAAAACCTATCATTTACAGTACTTATGTAAATAATAGTTTACTGGCTACAAACATGCTACAGACATGGCATTAACAACATTTCTGTTTTACATGGAAAACATCCATATAATGAACTTATCATACAGGATTTGTGACCTTCTGTATGCATGTATCTGACAAAGGAAAAGGCACCTGCTTGATCCTTTTTTTTCTATTTTATTTTTATGCCCAACTTGCCCATACTGTAAGAGCCAAATATTGACATGCTTAGAGTTAAAAAAATCATGCTATGTGTGTGTGTTGGGGGGGTATGCCTAGATGCAGTTTCATGCACTCCTTAAGGCAGCTCTGATAGTCTGTTGTTCCAACGTGATAGATCCACTTCATGCCCCTCCCACATGAACCAAAAAAAAAAGGTGGGGGTGGATCTTTAGGAGCTTCTTGGGTGGGGGTGGATCTTACTCCCTCCAAAAAACTAATGTTGCCTTCCACTACTCAGGTTCCAGTTCTTGTACCTCCCATTTAAGAAAGAATATAGTACCCTGTAACCATTGACTAACATGAAAGCATATTTATTTGATGGTGGAAAGCATTTCTTGGGGGAGGGTAAGACGGAGGAGACTATTTACACCTTCAGTCAGTTCCACGGACAGAAAACATGACATCACTCCTTTTGTACATGGAAAATGTCTGCAGGCTCTGCCCACTGCAGCCAAAAAAAGCAGTCAACCTGGGAGGTGTAAAGTATGGCAATTAAGACTATTAGTAGATACTTAAAGAGCTACTAATGCCTCAAAGAAAATTTTGAGAAACTTAATAATTAGGTACAATTCTGCCTGCATTCAATTTATATTTTATATATTTCTCCTCTCCATTATTTATTACTGTGGAAATTTGCATGAATATATGATCTTTATCCCTTAGAGTTCTGTTCCCATAGGAGTAAATGTGATAGCACAAGCAGTGCTATGTGATTTCAGGTGGGGGGGGGGAGCAGCAGTAATAGACAAACTCTTCAGAGCAAAAATCCTGTTTTCATACAAATTACCTCAGTAATAAATAATGGGGAAGAGGAATACAGCACTAATAGGAAATATAAACTGAACTGTCTAAATATGAGGTTTTGCTAATGTTCTTCTGAACATGTCACCAGCTCTTTAATCTAATCTTTTCCACTCTGCATCTCAAAAGCAGAACAGCAGCAAAGCTGAGCAAAAAGTCTTACCCTACTTTTGTAACAGTAAAAGATTCAGTTGTCATCCACTTTTATTTGTTGGTAAACTTTTTAATCTCTAAAATAATGTAAGTATTTTGAAATGTTTTAAATTATTTTTTATAAAATAGTTTTTTCCTCCAGTAAAAAGTATGTTCACTTCTTTTGGCTTCAAAATAGTATTGTGGATATGAAAAGGAACTGGATCCAGGAAAAAATATATAGTACATATTATAGGAAACAAGTGATTTGTTTATAATGTATAATTGTATACTATTTACAGTATTTCCCTGTTCCCTACCGACAATGGTATCTGTAAATGAGATTTCCTTTATCCCTGCATGTTTACCTGGTAAAATTATTTCAGTAAATAAATAAATAGAAAGAACCCAAAAAAGCACATTTAACAGGTACATCATGTTAACAGTTCTGTTTAACTGCTGCCTTAAGTGTTGTCTTTTACTGTTCCATTAAAGTTTTCACTGATCTAACAAATGGCTTTTGAGGGGGAGCAATGCACGATTAGTCATTAAAAGGGTTGGGGCTGGGGGAGAATAGGGTGTGGTTTAGTGTCTGTTTTTTGCCTCTTCCAAGGTGACAACACTAGGCCCAACAATCCTCAAACAGTTCACTGCCCCTCTGTGCATGCAGAGGTCCTGTAAAATCTTGTAAGGCACTGTGAGTCCATCATGTCCAACTCATCACTCTAGCATAGTAATTTAGTGTTGTAAGGGACTCTGGGTCCATCATGTCCAACCTCTCACTGTAACAAAGTAATTTAAGGTTGTCAGGGATGCTAGGTCCATTATCTCCAACCCATCAATGTAACATAGTAATTTAATATTGTAAGGGACTCTAGGTCCATCATGTCCAACCTCTCACTGTAACCCCACTAGTAGGGGGTAAAGAGTGCTTAACTAGGGCACCTGACAATGTGTGAGGGTGTTGGAGCTTAAGGATTACTGAGGGATCTTGGACTGGGGGCAAGGAGCAGGGATGGAGGGAAGTCCTGCTTAATGCCAGGAGCATGGGAAACAAGTTGTCTGAGCTTCAGGCAATGCTAACCCGAAGGGGATGTGGACATGGTGGCAGTCACTGAAACTTGGGCCATTCCATGGCACCATTGGGACCTAAACCTGATGGGGTACTCTGTATTCAGGAAGGACAGGGTGGTGGGCAGGGGCAGTGGGTTGGCTTTCATCATTAGGGATGGCATCAATTTAAGTGGGGTGGAGGGGATAGAGGGTAATGTAGAGGGGTTGTGGGTTAACTTGCAGGCACCTGTAGGAAAGAGAGTCAACCTGGGTGTGGTCTATAGGCCGCTTGCACAGGCTGAGGAACTCGAGGAGGGCCTGGTAGCAAACCTAAGAAATCACTGTGGTTAAGGGAGGGCAGAACTGTGGTTCTGGGAGACCTAAACATACCAGGGGTCAACTGGGGCACTATGGCATCTTCACCAACTAAGGAGCAGTGTTTGCTGGACATCTTCCAGGATGTATTCCTAGCACAACTGGTGACTGACCTAATGAGGGATGGTTGCATCCTGGACATGGTCCTGTTCGATTGTAATTTGGTCAGGAACCTAGTTGTAGGGGACCCTCTGGTGGGGAGTGATCATGCCATGGTCTGGTTTTCCCTTGATCTGGGGGAGGGGTAAACTGCACCAAAATGGAGGTGGTTGACTTCAGGGGAGTAGAATTTAGGGTTATGGAGGGGATCCTCAAGGGGCACTTGGAGAAGATCACCCCAGAAATGGACACAGATAGCAGATTTCAAATTCTTAAAAGAGGGCTCCTGGAAGCCACCAAGGCCTGTGTGAAAGTCTGGTGCAAATTTGGCAGGGCCACAGAACTGAGCTGGTGGACCAGAGAGGTCCAGGAGGTGGTGAGGGAAAAGAGAGCTGCTTATAGAAAATGTAAGAGCTCACAAAAGGACATGGACAAGGGCAAGTATGCTAGGATTTCCAAAAAGGTGACCAGGGTGGTGAGATCAGCCAAGGTGAGGATGGAGGAGAGGTTGGCACAGGGGATTAGAAATAGGGAAAAAGGTGGGTTTTTTTAGGTATATCAGGGAAAGGAGGAAAGTGAAGAGGCAGTTTAGCAGACTGAGGTCAGGGAGTGGGTGGGCTGAGGAGGCCAAAGAGCAAGCAGAGATACTTAACAAATACTTTGCCTCAATATTCAGAAGGGACAAAAGAGGGGAAGTGCAATATGGGGGAGAGGGCTAAGATGGAGGAAGGTAGGGAGCTCTCTGCCATGGACATCCCTGTTGGTAGGGTGTGGGAGGCCCTTAAGTCCATGAAAACAAATAAGGCACTGGGTTCAGATGGCCTTCATCCTAGTGTAACCCCCCTGCAAATGGGGGTTCCCAAAAGACTTCCAGGAGCTTGCTTGAATGCTCCAAGCCTGAATGGTGTTTGGCATTTAAGCCATTTATCAGTGAGTGTTTTTAGAGCCTCTGGTACTGTCTCTTTAAGAGCTGTCTGCTTGCAGACATAATTAGTTTGTATGGGGGGACTGTGTGCTTCTCTGAGTACCACCGAGCTGCTGCCAATTCACTTAATTTTTGCAGTCACTAGAGTGCAAAGGGAACCTATCTGAAAGATGTAACTGTTTACCAGAAATTATTTAGAGTAATAATGAAATTACAGTTTGTCTAACCTGCTTTCTTTGCAGTCAGAACTGTGTCTGCTAGTTCCCCATTCTAGTTTTGAACTGCTGAACTGGACCAATCAGTGTGGGTGAGCTAGCTCTAAAATGGTGCCTTGACGAATCAGAACTTGGACTCATAATCTGAGCCAGCCACAAGAGGATTGTATGGGCAGTGACTCTGGGAGATGTAGTTTAGACTTCAGTGCCTTTTGGACCAACAGCAGCAGTCTATTGTGAGTGACAGCCAATCCAGTCAAGAACTGGGAGGAACTCAAAGGAAGTGCCGGTTTTGTCGGTTGGAGTTCTGTTGAGCTTTGGCAGTGAAGAAGGAAGGAGCCCTGTACTTTTCAGTGTGCAGTTTTAGTCAAAAACGTGTGTAAGGCCCAGAGTTCCGGTCTGCAGCTTGTTAGGACTGAATCCGTCCTGTGAAAGAATCAAAGGATCTCTGAAGAGTAGAAACCAGGCTCACCTGTAGAAGACTGGAGGAATTGCTGAAAATTACACTCGGTTTGTCAGGAACTGAATCTGCTGTGTGTTCTCCTGGGTATTGTGCAGCAATTGCGATCAGGATACAGATGCAGCCTGCCTGGTATAGTGCTTTCTTTATATGGATGTGTGAAGAGGTTTGTGTACCTCAAGTGAGCCCTGCTGACATTGAAGGACCCTATCTTATTTGGGTCGTGAGTACTAATTCAGAGTCGCTCCTGTTGAATTGCCACATTAAATCCAAATGGAATTACTGTACTGCTGACTGTTTAATTCTCCTTTTCTCTGTGTGAAAGGGCCCCTACCAGCTGCCACGGTTTGGACTAGCCACTGAGGGCTTGGGTACCCAGGGACAGTAACTGATGAGGGATGAGCCTGTGCACAGAGTATAAATGGTGTTATTAGAGTGATAAGCTAATTAACCTGATTTCCCCCTGTCCTTGTTATATCCCCCTAAATAAATCAGAGCTGCTTGTTTCAGCAAAGTTATACTGCCTGAGGTATTTGTCTATGTTAAAGTACTGTACTGTGATTGTTGCACTGTATCTCATTTCACAGGAGGTCCCAGTGTCGGAACCAGACCTGGGGGTAAGTGTATACTGTGAAGGTAATTCTGATATATTGTGTGGGCCACTAGTGGGAAGAAAGGGGGGTTGCAGTGTCCCAGAGGGCTGTGACCAAGTTAGTTTGACTATTGCAGGCCCTGACCTCTGGGTGGAGGCACCCGCCATTGGATCCAGGCCCCTCAACCTGTTAGTGGCAAATCAGGCAGGGGTAGTAGCCCCTGGGATAGCGCCATCTAGGGGTTACACTAGGGTGCTAAAGGAGATGGCGGAGGTCCTTGCTGCACATCTGGTGGACATCTTTAACTCCTCCCTTCAATTGGGTTGGGTGTCCCAGGATTGGAGGATGGCTCATGTTGTGCCTATCCACAAAAGCGGCTCATGGGAGGAGTCAGGTAACTATAGACCTTTTAGTCTGATGTTGGTGGGCAAGATGTTGGTGGCCATCTTGAAGGAGAGGCTGGAGGTGTGTCTGGGGTCATGGGGCCACCTGGATGACCACAACATGGCTTTGTTCAGGGCAGATCATGTCAGACTAACCTTGTGGAATTCTGTGATTGGATGATAAAGATGCAGACCAGGGAAGGCCAGTGGATGTCCTCTTTCTAGAGTTTAGCAAGGTGTTTGACTCAATGCCACACCCTGGGTTGCTGGACAAGCTCAGGGGAATGGGGTGGGTGAAGAAAAGATAGTAAGGTGGTTTCAGAGGGTGTGGTCAAGAGGAGGAGGTGTCATCCCCTAAGAGGATCATTAGTGGGGTCACACAGGGGTCGGTGTTGGGTTCACTCCTGTTTAATGCTTACATCTCGGACATCAGGGTAGGTATCAGGAGTGAGATGAGCATCTTTGCAGATGACTCAAAGCTGAGGAGGGTGGATGGGGAGGAAGATACAACAGCCGTACAGGAGGACCTGGAGACTCTGGAGAGGTGGTTACACACTTGGAAACTGAGGTTTAATATCAGGAAAAGCAGGGTTCTCCACCTCAAGCTTAGAAATCCTAATCATGAATACTTTTTGGGTGGAGAGAAGTTGTAGGTTTTGGGTGGGGAGAGGGATCTGGCGTAGTTGTGTATGCCACAATGAATAACTCTGAGCAGTGTAGGAGGGTGGCGGCCCATGCAAACAAACTACTAGGTTGCATTGCCAAGGGGATAACTTTGAGGAGGCGGGAGGTGATTCTCCCTCTGTATAGATGCCTCATTAGACCAAACCTAGAGTACTGTGTGCAGTTTTGGAGCCCGTACTTGAAAAAGGGCATTGCACTTCTGGAAAGGGTCCAGAGGAGGGCAACAAGGATGATGCAGAGCCTGGAGGAAAGATTCTATGAGGAGAGGCTTAAAGAACTGAACTTGTATTCACTGGGGGAGAGGAGGGACAGAGGGGACATAACTGAAGTCTTCAAATGTCTGAAGGGATTGCACAGGGTCAGCCCAAGTGGGGTGTTTCAGCTGAGGGAGGAAGGAAGGGGCCACCAGGGGCATTCCATGAGTCTAACCGGTGGGAGGTTCAGGGGAGAGAGTAGGAGATGCTACTTTACCAAGAGGATGATGGACCCCTGGAATGCAGTACCTGTGGAGCTGGTGTCTGTCGGCACAGTGGAGGGGTTCAGGAGGGGCTGGGACAAGTACAAGGGAAAGGTAAAGCTGGGAGATACTGGATCTGGAGAGGCAACTATGATGGGGAGGGAGTTGGGGGAGTTGTGGGGAGGCAGGGAGAGCAGCAACGGTGTCCTGACCAGGTGCTAATTTCCGAGCAGACTTGATAGACCTTTAGGCCTATTCTGCAGGCCTTTATGTATGTATGTATGTAACATAGTAATTTAATGTTGCAAGGGACTCTGGGAATATCATGTGCAACCCCTCATTGTAACATAGTAGTTTATGTTGTAAGGGTTAAGAGGTCCATCATATCCAACCCCTCACTGTATAATAATAATTTAAACTTGTCAGGAACCCCAGGTCCATCATGTCCAACACTTCACTGTAACATAGTTATTTAATGTTGTAATGAACTCTAGGTCCATCATGTCCAACTCCCCACTGTAACATAGAGGATAAAGTATCGGCAATAGTTAACAACACAGTGTATGCTTCAACAGGTTGCCATGGCAACCTCATAGACCTCGAGAGCGCAGCTCGAGAGGTCTATGATTGCCATGGCATTCTCGAGAAGCATACACAGTGATGTTGTTCACTGTTTGCCCATACTTTATCTTTTATAGTGTATGGCACACAACTGGGTTCCTTTTTAAAAATTAAGTCAGGTTACGCCACATAACAAACATAAAACAGCACAGTTTTTAGTATTCTGATCATGACGGCACCATCATCCGCCCCCCCATTACCTTTCACGCAGACCAGATGAGAAGCTCCGTCAGAGTTGCTAAATGTTTTATTTTTTTTCTTTCAGTGAGTCCACACAAACTGTGTGATTCAACTATTAATTAGCTAGAAAGGCTGTTGCAAGTCAATAAATAAGAAAAATAGCGGTTGGCATCTGATTAGGTTATCTGACATGCAAGTGCAAAGTGTCGCAAGGATGCTGCGGCTGTATGGGGTTCAGGCACTCCTGATGTGAGAAAGATCATAGTGGAGATGTGGCAAATGTGTACCTGTTAGGGTTTGGGGCAGAAAAAAAAGAAAACTTTTTGTTACCGTTTCTGGTGGTGCTTGAACTGAGTGAAAAGTGCTAGGCTCACAGAAGGCACTTCATGGCTGACATTGCGATCGCTCGTTTCTACACACAACTGTCAAGCACTTTCAAATGTGGACTGACTGAAACAAGCGATCACTGATGAACTGGGGCAATGTGGCACGCGCTGGCATTCCAAACTGTTGCAACATCGATGTGACATACTCAGGATGGTACAACAGCATCCTAACATCACAACGACGGTACAACAAGCCTGTCTTTCGATTGAAATGGGTGAACAATAAGCATCACTCATACACTATATATTAATTTAATATTGCAAAGGACTCTAGATCCAATCCCCTCACTGTAGCATATAAATTTAATGTTGTAAAGGACTCTAGGTCCATCATGTCCAGTCTCTCACAGTTTAACAAGAGGTATTGTAATTCTCAGGAGGTATCTGCATTCCAAAAGAGACTTGTTTCTTTATTTTAATTAACTGAAGAAAAGTTCATCCCTCCTGACACAGGGAGGTGAGTGGATTAACATTTTTTAAAACCAGACCCACATTTCACCTGGGGTCTGAGCAGTCAGCTTCAACTTGTTTCAGGGGATTTATATCTGGGCTTCAACTATCCAGGCGTCTACGGCATGCTACTTTCACTGAAAGGGCTGGGTATGGGCACAGAAAATGGTGAGGGGCAAACACATATGAGGGTCTGTGGCAGCCAGGTGCAAGAAACAAGCTGGTTAAGGCACAGGTGAGGGATTTGTGATACAAACAGAGCGATCAGAGGCATATGTATCTTGCTTGTGTTTAAAAATCTAAAGCTCCCACAACCTTTTAAAGTGGACAGGAAATAATTTCTAACTGGAAGCTGTTTATAAAGTTTTTATTGTCAGAAATTATATGGAATCAGCTAAATTATCCATATTTAACTGTACCTGAATAAAAACTGATATAAAAAGCTGTATTTTGCATAGTCTTGTTTTATGGGCAGCATTCTGTTACAGTTCTCTTCATGGAACTAATAATCTGGAGTTTTAACTATGTCATGGTTTATGCACAGAACTCTAAACAGAGTTCTGATAGGTCAGCAGCTCATAATTAGCACTCCGTACACAAATCGTGACATAGTAAAAACTCCATATAAGTGATTCCATGAAGTGAACTATAACAGAATGCTGCCCATAAAAACACAACAATGAAAACTATAGTTTTACCAATCACTTTTTACTCAGGTACAGTTAAGTATGGATACTTTAGGAGAATGCATATCATTTCTGAGAATAAGAACTTTATAAACAGCTGTCAATTAGCACACATTTCCTGTCCCCTTTAATAGTCTAAGAGTACACTCCTGTGCAAGGTTCAGCACCAATTTGCCAGTATTATCCACTTTTAAGTCAGCAGCTTGTCTTGCTGGAATATTATAAACAATGTCAATGCACCAGCGGTTTGTTTTTAATGCTAATTCACTACCTAGTCTAGCACTGGCATCCCCCACTAAAATTATTGGGACATCCTTATATAAATAATATGTTTGAGAGATTACACCTTTTTTTTGTATATAAACATTTTATTGAAGGACCTTCAACAAAGAACACTATCACCAATACATACAATTCCAGTCCCGATTTTAATGCATGAATATTAAAACTTTAAACTCTATGGGCTGGATATTCAAACTGCGCCATTCTGTGGCGCAAGCCCTTGCGCTGCTCAAAAAAGTTGCACAGGGGTTTGGCCAGGGTGATATTCAGCGAATTCGCTATTGAGCAACTCCGCACAGATCCTCGCCCCCCAGCCACAGCCACTGTGCATGGCGCAGTGGAACTTGCGCCACTGCAAGTGGTCAGAGTGGAGCATTCAGATGCGGTGGTGCAAGTTCCATTGCGCCATGCGCAAATTTCCGATATTCAAAAGGTGACATGGAAATGTGGCCATAATTTATGCAAGGCACACGGGGGCCATTTGCATCTACTTACGGCCCCATTTGCATGCCATTAGCATGCAGGTGCGCTGATCCCCGACAACTTGCACCTGGCGCCCTGCCAGGCAGCAGCCGCTGAGGACCGACGCCCCCGCAGTCCGATCGCGGCATGAAGTAAATCCCCCGACTGGCCTGATCATGGGCATAACAGTAATGAACCCCGACTGGCCCGATCGCGTGGCATAAGATCAACCTCCCCAAAGACCAATATCCCTGGTGATCTAGTGGCCCCACCCACCCACCATGGAGCCCCTGCCCGCTCCCCCATCAGCCGGAGCGGCAGCACCCACCCACCTCGCCCTGCCCGCCGCCACCGACTGATAGCTTCGAGGGGCTGCATGCCCATTGGTTCAGAGCAAGAGCCAATGGGCATGCAGCCCATACCATAAGCAGTCCAGATATGTGAATGAATGATGGTGGGGGAACGGGTGGTGGGCTCCATGGAGTGGGTGAGGTGGCCACTAGGTCACCAAGGAAATTGCTTTGGGGTTTGACCTTATGCCTGTGATTGGGCCAGTCAGGGGTTCGTACTATTATGCCCGTGATCGGGCCAGTCAGTGGGTTCATTACTGTTATGCCCGCGATCGTGGCCAGTCGGGAGGGGTTCATTACTGTTATGCCCACGATCGGGCCAGTCAGGGGAGTGAGATCTGCCCATGATCGGGCTGCAGGGGGCACAGGGAACAAGTGGAGGGCCACCCACAGGTGGCAGCTGCTGTGTTGTGCCCTGCAATGCAGCAGCTCACCTGTGGGTGGCCCTCGACTTAATCCTCTTTTTTTTTTGGCTTAAAGTTGTGCAGGCGCAGGTAGGGGGTTGCGCCTGCACAACTCTGCACAGCCGGGCTGAATATCGGGCTGTGCAGTTTATGCATGGTTCCTCCCCCTCCGGTTGAGCATGCCTTCATTAGCATTGCGCTGTTGCTCAGCATGACTTGGGGGCACAACTGCCTCCTGCTGAATATCGCAGAATGGCGCAATTTCGGACTTGCGCAGGTGCAACCCTATTGCGCATGGCACAACCCTTTTGAATATCCAGCCCCATAATCTTAGTATACACTACCCCAAAAATAACACTTTTCACTGCATCTATCATTAAACATACTCCAAGTTAGCACGCTACCTGTAAACATTAACACTGAACATAGGACCTTCTGAACAGGCAATAAAAAAATATTGTAACAACTAGTAACAGCAATACAATTAGCCATTTTACATTGCATCATTATAACATATTTTGTTTACACCTTTTTCCAAAAATTTGAATAAGTTACTTTCCTGTCCTTTACATAGTTTTACAGGTATATATACATTAAAAATGGCCAAGATGGTATTAGTTAAACTGAGTAACTCGATTCCTAAACAAAGGTCAGAGCCAGCCTCCAGACATTTAGCAGAGCAGTTCAGTGTAGTAGATATGAAAGTAATTAAACCCCTTGTTGATCTCCAAAGTTGTTTTTCTTGGTGTCTGGATGTTCAGTTACCTTATAACCCAGTGTATTAAATTCTTGGATAGTAAAATCCATATCTCTTGAAATAACAATATGTCATGATTTTTGGCAAAAGTCTAACCATATACTGTCTGTGGATTTAGATTTGAAACTGCCCACATTCCAGCTTAGTGTGGAAATAATGTTGTTAATTTTCGCCATGGGCGTATCACCTATGTCTATAAATCACCTTCTGGTAACAAGAACAACCACAGCATGATTGCAAGTCTCACATAATGACTGCTCCGTCAGATTCCAAACTACTACACTCAGACCCTATATTGTAAGAATCTAATCTCAAACTCTCCAGAGCTATACTGTTGTTTGTTCTGGGGCCTTTCTGTGTCCTGCCACTGATATGCTTTCTTTTGTAATTAAATGATTTTTCAGAATCATTACCTATTCCATGGATTATTTTAATGGGTACTGTGTACTGAGTTAATCTCTGTTGTTTTATGTTAGTATTCTTGTCAACCTGAACTTGTGCTTAACCCCACCCCCACCCCACATCCCATGTTGTTCTTAGATGCTGGTTGTATTGTCTCATTATCATATGGCAAGGACTAAAGCTTAAACCTGATTTGCTACTGGCCCTTGGTAGATGACACTACTACCAGTAGGTAGTAATTAGTACACGTCTTTGTACCCAGTCACATAACCATTAAATCAAGGTGCCAAAATTCTAAAACAATTCAAACAGCTGCCATTGCTTCTCTCAGTAAATCATTAGTAAACTTTAATGTAATCAAAGCAGCCATGATGTCCAGTGTGCCAGAAACAAACTTCTTCATTAATTTTAATCAAGTTATTGATAGTTTCTCACATTAATTCATAAAAGAACCCAGCATACCTGCTAAAAATGGAGAATCACCACACCCTTGATAATGGTTGATGGCTTCATGAGTACTAATGTAGATAAGTTTGGGACTTTCTTCAGTGTAACAATATATAACCCTAAATAAATTCATTTTACTTTGAAAACTTGTATCTTTGTGTCTGTGTATTTATTTTTATTGTAAATGCCACATGATAAGTGCAATAAGACACTTCAGGGTGTGAGTAGTAGCGTGATCACTGCACTTCCAGGAGCAATAAGGCACTCGCCCTATTATGCATCTGGGCACGCTGTGATCACACTACTACCCACACCCCATCATGTCTTATTGTTTACTTAATTACTTTTTCTTCATCACATCACACATGACGCTCAAAGTGGTGTCTAGCTGAGTTCTTATTTGTTTAAAGTCCAGTTTATGTAAATAAAAGTGCATAAAAGTGAAGCATTACATTTAAAAGTGGTGCAGACCCATCCTTTGTAGTCTCTGTGCCAATACTGGTAAACTGAATGCCATTCCATTTTGTTTTATGTCCCAATATGCCTCTCAACAAGTCATATACAGACACGTTCAGTGATAGTTCAGTTTCATTTTTTAGATCTTGGAATACCTCTTAAATAAAGTGCCATTGGTTGCCCTTATTTTTATATCCCTTCTCACCTAACTGGTTGTGTTTTTTTGGCACTGTTACCCTTGTATAACATTTTTCTGTGTCCTTATACATCTCATAGGGTTGTGTATTGTGTTTTTTGCTGTTGTTTTCCCATGTTATTTACATTTTTTCCACAGTTATCAGTTTGTTGCTGCCTGTCTCCATTTTTTGTTCCTAGTTTTTCTTCTAGATGTTATATGTTCTTTATGTTGCTTTTTTTCTCCTCATGTTGTCTTACAGTATTGTCTATTTCAAGTGCCTGTTTTTCTGATATCTTTTCTGTTGTTCCCTTAACTATGTGCTTGTTACTTTTATCCTTGTTTTGTTTAGGCCTTGTCTCCATTGACTGTATATTATTAAGCACTGGAAAGTTAAAGGCTAGCTTTTGCAATATTTTAATTATTTTTATGTAGTTCCCTTTTTATTTCCACTAGTTTAGCCAATAACAAGTTCTGGAACACAAACATTTCAACAGCATTTGGGGTTACTAGTGGGGTACCACAGGGTTCAGTACTAGATCCAGTCCTTTTTAATGTCTTTATAAGTGACATTGCAGAGGGACTGGAAGGAAAAGTATGCCTCTTTGCAGATGACACAAAAATCTGCAACAGGGTTGATACACAAGGAGGTGTGGAAAGGATGAGAAGGGACTTGGCAAGGTTGGAGGAATGGTCAGAAGTATGGCAGCTTGGATTCAATGCAAAGAAGTGCAAAATAATGCGCCTGAGAAACAAAAGCCCGGGGGAAGATTACACAATGGGGCGGGGAGGTAGTAACAACAACAAAAATGGAAAGGGACCGGGGGTAATCATATCAGATGGCCTTAAGGTTAGCAAGCAATGTGAGAAGGCAGTAGGGAGGGCTGGAGAGATACTGGGATGTATAGGGAGAGGCATCACCAGTAGAAAACAGGAAGTTGTTATCCCTCTGTACAGACAGTTGGTGAGACCCCATCTGGAGTACTGCATGCAGTTCTGGAGACCCCATCTCCGCAAGGACATAGACAGGAGGCAGTCCAGAGGAGGGCAACTAAAATGGTGCAGGGTCTGCACCGGAAGACATATGAGCAGAGACTACAGAAGCTTAATATGTATACCCTTGAGGAAAGGAGGGAGAGGGAGGACATAATAAAAACTTTTAAGTACCTCAGTGGAATCAACAAAGTCCAAGAGGGTAGCATCTTTCAGAAAAAGAGATGTACAAGAACAAGGGCACAATTTGAAGATGGGGGAATGGCTCAGGGGCAATGTGAGAGTATTCTTTTCACAGAGAGGTGGTGGATGCATGGAACAGCCTTCCTAAGGAGGTTGTGGGATCTAAAACTGTGGGAGAATTTAAGAATGCATGGGACAGACATAAGGCAGTTTTTGTGGGGGGTAGGAAGAAATAGGCTGTTGGTTAACTAGGATCTGCAGCTTATCCTGTAGGTAGGGAAATGGACAGACTAGGTGGGCCAAGCAGTCCTTATCTGCTGTCAAAGTCTATGTTTCTATATAGAGAAGGTCACAGTTTATATCATGTTGAGTTTTATTCTGTGTACGAGATAGATGAAAAAATTACTCACCTTAGTAAGGTTGTTTCTTCTAATGGAGTCTTGCTATATTATGACATATGCAGTATAACCCCAGGTTAGAACTGCTCCGGAGGTGAAAGAGTTAACTTTCCATGCAGGGAATGGAATCTTGAGCGCGAGCTCGGTTGAACACTCTGTCTGTTGAAGCTCAAACTTAAACTGTCAGATCTTTACGAGCAAAAACTCACTAAGGTTCTGTGTGGAAGCCGTAAACCTACACTAGCCACTGGCTACTAACTACAAAAACACATTTTTGATCTTGATCCCAAAACAAAGACTCAAGTCAGAGATTCAAGAAAGAAAAATAAGCATAACACCTAAGCACCCAAGAAGGGTGAAAATAAAGTGGGCATCTATGAAGTGTCCAACATTGCACTGCCACCCACATCCCAAAAGAGGTTCTGAGAGGGGCAGGCTGGGGGAGGTCATAATATAGCAAGACTTCATTAGAAGAAACAATATTACTAAGGTGAGTAATTTTTCTTCAAACAACATGAAGTCTTGCTATGTCCTGTTTATATGAACTTCACAGCAGTACCTCCATGGAGGAGGACAGAACCTACTTGGAAATGAGCTCTGAAGCACAGCTGTGTGATAGAGCATCACTCTAGCCTGGATATCAGGAGTAATGCTTAGTAAAGTGTGAATTGTTTTTTTCCAGGTAGCTGCTTGACATATCTCTAGGATAGGGATATCCTGGCAGCAGCCAGGAGCGCAGCTGTACCTCTGGTAGAGTGAGCCCTCAGGCCTGAGGGAGGAACCTTACCCAGCTTTTCATAGCAGAATTGGATACAAGAGACAATCCACCTGGCAATGGATCTTTTAGTGGCAGGTTTCCTTTACCAACCTCACCATAAGTGAGGAACAATTGGAGGATTGAAACTGTGACCCTTGGTACGTTCTATATAGTAACTAAGGCTCTTTTGACATCTAAACTGTGCAATCTCCTCTCACCAGAGGAGGAATGGTCAGTGAAGTACACAGGAAGAGACATGGATTGATTAAGGTGGAAGTCTGAAACCACCTTAGGCAAAAACTTCCTGTTAGTCCTGAGGACCACCTTATCTCTATGAAAGGAGATAAAATCAGGCTCCACTGACAATGCTTGTAGCTCACTTATGCACCTGGCAGAGGTGATGGCTACCAGAAACACAGTTTTCCAAGTCAAGTACTTAAGCTCTGCTGAAGACAATGGCTCAAAAGGGGGTTGCATAAGCTGAGCAATGCAAATATTAAGATCCCAAGCAGGGGCAGGGTCCCTGAGCGGAGGGTTGGTGTGAAGCAACCCTTTAAAAACTTGAGAACACAGGGTGAGCTGAAAAAAGAGGGCTTACCTGCTGTTAAGAAGACAGACACAGCTGCCAAGTGCACTTTTAGAGTAGCTGGTCTCAGGCCCAAGGAATTCAAATGCACCAAATAATCCAGGATCGTGGGCACGCCAGCAGATTCTCGAGGAAATATGCTTACCAGTACACCATATGGAAAATCTTTTCCATTTTGAATTATAAGTAGCCCTGGTGGAAGGCTTCCTAGAAGCCTTCAATATATCCAATACACCTTGGGAAAGGTGTAGGTCAGCAAACTCTAACTCTTCAAGAGCCATGCCTTGAGATTGAGAGATTTGAGTTTCGGATACCAAACTCTCCCCTGGGCACAGGTTAACAGATTGTGATTCCTGGGAAGACACAGGGGAAGGTGGACTGCTAAGGACTTGAGGAGTGGGTACCAGGGCTGCCTGGCCCAATCTGGAGCAATCAGGATCATCTTGCAGGGTTGAGATCTGATTCTGACTAGCACCTTGAAAAGGAGGGGGAAGGGGGGAAAAGCATAGAGAAACTTCCCTTCCCAACTGAGTAGGAAGGCATCCAGAGGGACTGAGCCCAACACTGGGGGCCTGCAGCAAAAAAGGGGAAGTTGGTGATTGTCTGGAGCTGCAAAGAGATCTATCTGCGGGGTGCCCCATCTGGCAAATACTACCACCAGTACTAGGAGATCCAGTGCCCATTTGTGATGGCACTAGGAAATCCTGCTGAGAGCATCTGCTAGGACATTGTCCTTGCCTGGGAGGTGAACAGCCATGAGGGAGGTGTTCAGAGAATAAGCCAGAGACCACAACTTCATTGCTTCGGTGCACAAGGCTGTAGACCGAGTTCCCCCCTTGCTTGATGATGTACCACATTGTAGTGGTATTGTCTGTTCTGATCTGAACAACCTTGTTCTGAACAGATGTGGAAAAAACCTGGAGTGCTAGAAAAACTGCTCTGAGTTCCAGCAAATTGATGTGGAGCAGAGATTCCTGAGGGGACCACAGCTCTTGGGTGGAAAGGTCACCCATGTGAGCTCCCCACCCCAAGAGGGATGCATCTGTAGTAAGGGTCAAGGAGTGAGACTGGGGAGTGAAGGGAACCCCATGTCTCAGATTGCTCTGATCCTGCCACCACTGAAGGGCCTGGATCAGGGTTCGAGTCACTGGGATCAACTTGGTTAGAGGATCTGTTCTTTGAGACCAAAAGGCTCTCAAATGGAACTGGATGTCCCTCATCTAAAATCTTGCTCCCTGCACTACTGCTGTAGAAGCAGCCATGTGCCCCAGGAGCTGTAGAAAATGCCTTGCTGGTCAAGAGACCGGCAGGGTGAAAGAAGAGGCCAGAGAGACCAAGGTCCTTGCTCATCCAGAGGGAGGAAGGCTCTGGCTTCTTTTGTGTTCAGTTCTGCACCTATGAAGGTGAGAAGCTGGACAGGCTCCAGAACTGACTTTGGAAGATTGACAAGGAAACCTAGGGATGTCAACAGTTGCTGGGTTACTTGTAAGTGTAGTTTGACCTGTTCTGGAGACTGGCCTACAATGAGCCAGTCATCCAGATAAGGAAAGATGGCAATCTTTTGCCTTCTTAAATGAGCAACTGCTACTGCCAGGCATTTTGTGAACACCCTCGGGGCGGAGGTGAGGCCGAAGGGCATTGCTCTGAACTGGTAATGGCCTGAGGGCAGTTCGAATCTGAGGTACTTTCGATGGGAGCTTGATGAGAACATGGAAGTAGGCATCCTTGAGGTCCAGGAGGCAGCCAGTCCCTGGCCTTAGAGAGGTAAAATAATCCCCAGAGTCACCATTTTGAACTTTGGTTTTAAAAGGTGCTTGTTTAGATACCTTAGATCCAGGATGGGCGCCATTCTCCTGTCTTTTTGGGGTAAGGAAGTACCTGGAGTACAACCCTTGCCCTGGTGTATGGGAGGCACCCTTTCACAGCTCTGAGAGCCAGGAGGGAAGAAACTTCTGCTTCCAGGGCAAGTGCCTCTGATGGATTTGCAGGTGGAAAGACCTGGCTCTCATCTTGGAAATTTTTGAAGCTGAGAACCAGTCCCTGGCTTACTACTTCCAGGACCCACTTGTCTGATGTTAAAGACTTCCAGTCCTGGACAAAGTAAGCCAGCCTGCTACTGGTAGTGGAGAATCGGCCCTGGCCACCCCATCAGGGAGCCTGTTTTGAAGGGCTTTGGGGTTAAGGGGTAGAAGCAGGATTACTAGAACCCCTTCTGCCCCTTCCTCTAAAGAACCCCCTCTGGGCATAAGCAGAAGAGGAGGCCTGGGCTTGGTAAAAAGGCCTATGAAAAGGCCTGCACCTGCCCCAGACATGCTGCCTTTGAGGAGTGGCTTGCCTTTCTTTGGCCTGTGCACTCCTATAGGTGATCCTATACTCATTCATTTTCTTCATATAATTCTCTGTCTGCTCCCCAAATAGAGAATTGCCCACAACAGGAAAATCCATAGCCTTAGACTGAGTATCCTGTGACAGGGCAGTACATCTGAGCCAGGCCATTCTGCGAAGAGACACAGATGTAGCCATGACTCTTGATGAAACATCATTAGAGTCCACTGCAGCATGAAACTGCACCGTGGATGCCTCAATACCATCCGCAGCCACCTGCTCCAGCTCCCTGGCAAGCTGGTCAGGGGCCTGTTTTGCTAGGGCCAGGACAGTATCCCATCTGGATTTCTGGTACCTAGCTGTGTAAGCCATATAATTTGCCTGTCTGAGTCCCAAAGATGCTGCCATGTACTGTTTCTTTGCCATGGCATCCATCCTCCTGGAATCCTTTTCAGGAGGGTGAGAGGCTAGAGGAATATTAGCCTTGTCACAGGCTGCAGCCTGCACTACCCCCACATGGCTGCACTGCTGGGAGAGAACTCCAGTATCAGAGCCTGATAAAACGACCTCTTGTCCATCCTTTTATCCACAGGGAGGATAGAATGAGGAGTTTTCAGAATTTTACTGTCTGTTTCCTAAAAGATTTGTGCAAGGAATAGACAGTCTCCTAGACTCTGGAATATCCATCATTTCCACAAAATTAGGCTCTTCTTGGTCATCAACAGCTTCCTCAACAGGGAGTTGCAGAGTCTCAACAACTTTCTTGTAAAACAAAAATGAGAAGGGACTCAGATAGCCTGGGAGGGACACCCTGAGGGTCTGTCTGGAGATGTCCGGTTCAATGGGCACATCCAGACTTTCAAAATCACACTCACTCTCCTCATACCCCTCCTCCCCTTCCTCCGGTTCATAAAAATCCTCAAAATCATAATCTTCAACTGGGGGAACCGTCCGAACTGAGCGCTTCCCTAATGTTGTCGGTTCGGACAGAACTGGGGAAAGAGACTGGACAATTTGAATAGCTTTGGCTATTTCCTCAGCGGTTGGAGAAAGAACTTTTGGCCCCAAACTAGCTGACTTTCTAGTCCTTTTAGTTAGAACCGGCTCCTCAGAGCTGGCTCTTCGTTTGCCCGAGGAAGTATCGCCCTGGTCAGAGGGCACTCCCTCAGGTTCGGTTGGAACCGAACCGGGCTGGCCATCCGGGTCAGCGGACTTTTTGGCCTCCCTTTCCCTGAGCCTACCAACTCTCTTTTCCACGGTGGCAGCAGGAAAATTCTTACAAATCTGGCAGTCTGCATTGAGGTGGTCAAACCCCAGACAATATACACAAGTAGTGTGTGGGTCAGCCTTAGCAAAGGCTTCCCCACAGAGGCCACAGTGCTGAAACCCAGTGGGTCCGATTTTTCTTTTGGGTTTCTCAGACATAGTGCCCGCCTAACAAAACTTGCCGGTTAATGGCAATCCATCAAGCAAGACTCTCTTATCGGTTCCCAACCGTGTCACGGGTCGTGGAAAAACAGTAATAAAATCCGTTTTTAGAACCGATAAGAACCGGGAACCGCACTCTAAAGGACTAGAAAGTAATTTTAAACCCAATCTGATCAGTTCAAACCGAACCGAAAAGACGTTTACAAGTTCCACACAGAAGAAATAAACAAAAGCCTATCTATTACTTACAATACCACAGACAGAGCTTGAACCAACGATTGCGGTTAAATTTCGGTAAAATAAACCGAGAATTACACTTTTAAACCGACAAACGAACCGAGCAGCAGGAGGAATCTCCGGAGCGACTGTTCAGTGAGGCGGAGTAAAGAATCTGACAGTTTAAGTTTGAGCTTCAACAGACAGAGTGTTCAACCGAGCTTGCGCTCAGGATTCCATGCCCTGCATGGAAAGTTAACTCTTTCACCTCCGGAGCAGTTCTAACCTGGGGTTATACTGCATATGTCATAATATAGCAAGACTTCATGTTGTTTGAATCACTTGTTGGGGTTTGGGCTCCTGGTGTAATGATTGCCAAAATTGTGTCAAATGAGATATATAAATACCACCATTAGGCCACATTGGTTCATGGAACATTTTGCTTAGATGGGGAGTAATGAAGTCTCAAAATTACTGAAGAAAGATTTTGTCTGCTTTCAGGGGAGACAGCATGTGGATGTAAATCAATTAGATTTTCAACAGTTGTATTGTTCTGTTGTACCTCAGCTCTTGACTTTTTGGCCTTCCTGTTTCTCAGATTCTATGATCTTCTCACTCTCTGTCTCAGTTATTTTGTTTGCTGTTTTCCCAACATCTGGCTGCTTTTGCTGACTACCTGGGGCAGCCTGAACATCACATGAGGCCTCCAAGTGCCTAATCTGTTTTAATAACTGGTTTTCAGTGGTATCTCTGCTCTGGCGAATCGGGGAAGAAGACAATTCAAGTAGCAAGGATCCCTGAATTCTTACTATTTCCTGCTCACTTATAAGATTAACTTGTCACCCAGGCATTAGGAAATAGCTATTTATCTTTTCTGGCTGTGGATCTGCTATTTCCCCTTTTTTCCATTAAAGTATTATTTTTGTTTTAAGGAGCTTTGCAGAACTCACCACTTTCTTTTTAGTTCCCATAGTTCTTGTATCTTTTTTTTATACATTCTGTTTATGCTCCGTTCCATCAGGAAACTCTCTTGGGCATCCACCACAACCTGCGAGCTCTACCTCCTGCCTGAGGCTCTCTCCTCACCCCCACACCAGCCTGACAGATCCGTCAGCTCTGCATCCCCAAGGTAGAGCCGCCCTATCCACTTAGGGTACTCTATCTAAGAATGCAATGTGCCGACTGGGGCGGTCAAACCTGGCAAGGAGAGAAGCCCGGTGCTGGAGTGTGGCTCGGTGGGATGGGGTGCCGTCGCCTATCCCCAAGGATGGGGATTTCCTTAGTTTCCTCCCCTAAGAGTGTGGCATGCAATGATGCCTGTGTATGGCTGCCCTGCTGGTGTCTGCTGCACTCCACCCCTTACGTCGGCTTGTGTACCTGTAGTGCCAACGATCTCCATTGGGAGCCACTTGGACACCAAGCCACCCTGGATTCCACCCCAGGGAGAGGAGAACTGTCCTCCAGATGCTCCATCCTCTCCCTCCCCTGCCAACCCACAGCCACCTGAGTCCATCACTGAACCCGGGTCACCAGCGCGGTGCAAGGTGTGGCAACCAGCACCTCAACCCTCAGTGCCACCGGGCCGGTAAATAGTTCTTGTACCTTGTTTGTATCAAATACTACAGTAAAAAAGACTTATCTAATACAAATATCTAAAAAGACCACGATAGTAAATGTAGGCAACAACACTCTTTATCTAAATTGTATATTCAGAAATAATTTTAAATAACTACAATTTAAAACATTGTATTAAATATGTTCCTTTGGAACTCTTTTCATCACAGTCTCTTTTTGAGGTGAATACCACCTTTTTATAAAGAGTTTCTCATGTTTCCTGCTTGGATCTTGGTCTTTGAGGAAGCCGTTGATGTTTTCAGTTGAGGACCTTGAAATATGTTTTCCAGGTTCCAAACACTTTGTAAAACAGTCAATACAAGAAGGACCATAGAGATCCTAAAAACAGTTTATGACAAAAAAATGTTGCTATTTCTAAAAAGGCTGTACTCTGTAAGCCATCTATTTATAGAACCTGACCCTTTTTATATCAAATATACTTAAACGCGTTCTTAATTTGTATTTGCGTAAAACTGTTTAAACCTCCTTAAGGAGTATTTCAAAACCAGTCAGTGTTATAGACAAACTGAACACTCACTGTACAGTACTTCAATGAGTCAGAGTGCTTTTCAAACCCCTGAACCTTCTGCAACAAGTGCATGTCTTCCATAGGTACAGTATCTAAAAAGTCAAAGTACTAGGCAGTTTTTAGGCACACTGGGCCAGATATTCAAAACTTTGCCCCGGGTTACATTAACACTGCCCATGGGCTAACATAGCCTGAAGCACAAAGCAAGCTATATTCAAAAGCAAGAGCCCGGGGCAAACAGCTTCTGAATATAGCATGGGAATGAGGCCGTGCAAACTGGGCTGGGAGTGCAGGGCAAACATAGCCCTGGAATAAGACAGCACTGAATATAGCAACCAGGAAGTGCAAACCACAACAACAACAACACAGTGCACAGTGACGTGAGGGTAGGCAGAGATGAACTATGTGGCCAATGTGTGTGCCAGCAAATGCATGGACCCAGTACTGCTGCAAGCAGCAGCAGATGTGAAAGAACAGCGATCTAAACTGTATAATATTCCCCAAACCATTAGCGCTCTTTAGCGCAGACCTAAGCAATTTGCCCTGTGCAAATACGTTAGCCCGGTGCTAAACTTTGCCATATTCAAAAATGACATGCAAATGAGCCTACTTAGCTAGTCTCTGGGCGAACAGCCACATTAGCAACTCATTATGCCCGGATTTGCGTGCAGTTTGCCCAGCGTTACTGCAGGGTCCTGCAGCTCCATCTGTAGGTCAGTCTGGAAGTACAGGGGCTGGCCAGGTCTGACCGCAGCTCCACCTGTAGGTCAGTCAGGCAGTGCATGATGATAGCTGCAGGCTACATGTGAACAGTACAGCATAGCATAACATATCATACCCCAGGGGACAACACAGCATAGGCACAGGTGGTGGTGGTGCTTCGTGCAACCGTCACCCTGAAGGTCATGCTGTAGTGCACAGCAGACACTACAGTAGCAAGGGGGCTATTAGTGTGAGGGACACAGCAATGCCTATGGTATGTAGGGCAGTGATGACTACTGCACTGTACACAATGACAGGCCCAGCTTGCAGGTAATTACTGACAGTGGACAGTACTGTTACGCTGTTGTGTGATCCACAGATGCTGCACCTGTGGCATGGGATGCACACAGTGACATATACATGGCCGGCTGTGTGTGCTGTGGCTTCTGTACAGTTGTGTGGTATGTGGCTGGGGGGGCATGTAAGATCTGACAGGCACACAGGTGGTGGCATATTCCCACTACTGGCCCATGTGCACTGCATGATGTGTCCCAGCCTTGTGGCCACACCGGGCTGTGGTGAGGTCTGGCCACCCATACGCCCTCCCCTCAATGGCCACCATCCCCACAGTGCTGCATGTGTGTTCTGGCATCTGTTAGGCACCACAGACGTATGGTCTGCAGGTGTGTGCTATATGGTCACACTACCATCATGTCCCCTGTGGGTCGGATCACCCCTTACTGTCTGTGCTTGGCTGGG
Organism: Neoceratodus forsteri; assembly: GCA_016271365.2. NCBI lineage: Eukaryota > Metazoa > Chordata > Ceratodontiformes > Ceratodontidae > Neoceratodus > Neoceratodus forsteri. Next base: position 423,629,291 of record CM057459.1, on the reverse strand, counting down.
ACTGGTGGCAGCTGTTGGCATCATGGTGGTGCCATCAGTGAGCAGCATGTGTCCTCCATGTCTGGCATTTTCTAAGTGTCATACTCTTCTGTTAGGGTCGCGCAAGCTGCGCAAATCCCGCACAAACACCGCACAGTGCACCAATGACATGAAAAACTGTTTGCCAAGGGTTATGACCAGCTTTTCCTGAGTGGTAATTTGTACCGCGCTAAGGGTCACGCTATGTCGCGCTAAACACCTTAGTGTGGCGCTAGTTGCAGAATATCTCATAGCGCCTGTCTTCATGTTCACTATGCCCCTTGCATATCATTATGGTTTGCCTGGTGCTAATGCTGTTTGCGCGTGCTGGTTGGCCTTTTGAAAATGGCAGACCCGCGCTAATCCCATGCAAATTGTTTGCGAACTGTGCAAAGCTTTGAATATCAGGCCCCCTATCTTTAATATCTTGAACCTTCAAAAATGATTGCCCAGTACTACTGGTACTTACTTGTAAACACAGACAAAAGGTAAAAGAGCACTTTGAGTAAAACTGGCTTGAAAAAGAGGCTCTTAACAAAATCTTGGTTAGTGCAGAGTTGCTCTGCTTGGATGAACCAAACTCTCTGAATAGCAATGGCTGAATGGCAGTACACACAAAACGGGTCTGTTTTAAATATCCACATCTGATCAGCTAACCCAAATACTTGCAAAATTTGAAAGCCATTAAAAGGATTGGGCAGAGACCTTCATTATGTCACAGCTCAATCCCAAAAAGCCTTACAAAAAATTAAGTTAATGGAAATTCTAACTAAAAAAAATGTGATTTTTTTTTTCTTTTTTGAATAGTGCTCTGAGACAGAAATACAACACTAAAGAGTCAAAAAGGGTTTCAATTTCCACTGGTATATCAGTGTGTAAAAAGTTAAACTCTGTGTTCATGGAGTATTCATGGCATAGATTTCTAAGTACCTCACAACATATATACCAATTAGAACTGCTTTAAAAGACCCCAAGTCAAAATTTCCATATAGGTTTGAGGTTCAATAAAACACAAAAGAGTCCAATATACCGTGCACAACAGACTGTCTCCTGGCACATCCCATTGCTTCCTTTCACCACTTCTGATTCCTCACACCTTGCCCATCTCGCTTTCTTCTACGTTCCCTGTGTTCTTCCCCCAGGTGTACAAGTCCACCATGGGTCAATAAACAAGCCAATTGCTTCCATGGAGGCTCCAGTCACCTGCAACAAAATACAACCAATAAGGATACACAGCTAAACACCTGCGAAAAAGGAGAAGAAAAAAAGCTAGCAAGCACCTGCACACAAGGTAGGAAAAGTTGGCATACATTTTATAAAATTCATTGAGACATATATGTATGTATTATTGTTAGAGAAACTTTACTCCTGCTAAGGCTTTCCAAGGCTTTCTGAGCACTCTAAATCCCTGCCCCTTCTCTCCAGTATTCTTAATAACATCTCAAAGGCACCTCTCTCAGAAGTTCAGCTTGCACCTCGCCATTTGCATAGCAGTCTAAAAGAAAGAAGTAACATTTCCACGTGTAGTACCAAGGGTAAACCAGAAAAACAAAAATTATTCTGGGTATAAAAGTACCTCCTAGGCAAGAAGGCATACCTGATTTAAAGTACTGTCATGCATAACAATGTAAAGCTTTGCAGCACCTCTGCAACTGGTCAGCTTCTTGTTGCTATCTTGAACAAGGCACGGCTCATCAGCATAATCTGTTAATAGAAGTTGCTTTTCTATGAAATGTGCGTGCTTTCAATTCCACCCTATATTTTTAATAGTATATTTTGCCTCCCAAAACAAATAGAAATCAAGGGCTATATTGCACCGACAGCTGTTTATTTTTTGTTAAAAACAGTCCTTGTGGCACTTTACTGGTTACTCTCCTGCCCCCAAGTAACTTCCCTGCCCTGGACCAGCTTTCTCTAATCAGGCAACCAGTCTTCCAGCAGCGGGATGAAATGTCCAGCACCAGGATTAGCCTCCCAACCCTACCCGACTTTCCTCACAGCAGCTGGATCACCCTTCCAGCTTACAGGCCAGCCTCTCCTCCCCAGCTTACCGGCCTTCCTGCACCTGGGCCACCCTTCCAGTTCCCAGATGAGCCTCCTTCCATGGGTGACCAGCCTCCCAACAGCAAGACCACCCTTATCTCCCCCAGACCAGCCTCCCACCCCTAGAGAATTCTGCCTTCCAGAAACTGCACCACCATTCCAACCCCTGGCTTAGTCTCCCACCCCATGCAGACCAGCCTTCCTGCACCTGGACCACCCTTTCTGGCCCCAGAACAACCCCTACTTCCCAGCTGACAAGCCTCCCAACAGCTGCACCACATTTTTAGCTGCCAGAATGGCCTCCCATCCCTGGCTTGACCGGCTTCATTATAAAATGTATGTATGGAATCAATAGAGGATACAGCAGAGGAACTGATCTGGGGTGATGACTAAACCTTTCTTTAATAATGAGTTCCTCCTTTGTATAGTAAACCTGTGAATAAACGATGACCTTTTAAAAGTGCAAGCTTAGCTTTAAGGGTGTATATCATAAATAAATAAATAATAATAAAACTTTATTGGAACATTACGATTAACAAAAGCTTCCTGAAGAAGAATGCTTTCTGTTGTGAAATATTGAAATATGCTTTTGTTGACACCATATTCTTTGGCTAAGGACGAAAGGAACTTGCTGGAAGATTAAGCATATATGGTGAGCAATGTGTTATTGGGGACCAACAGAGAGTGTGGTTACCTGAAAATTAACTACAACCTGTCTGACCACCATGTGGGATACCCAGTGGCAGCCTCATCTGACTAAAACAATTTGTAGAATTTTTTTTTATACCCATCTTTCACTGCTGGACCCCCATCAGAACACAACCCTGCCTCAGTTCTGGCACCCACCATCCCTGGGGCTTACCTGGCCATCTGTATTCCCCATAGATTACCCCTCCATGGCAGAGTCAGGTGGAAGGGATGGCCTCCCCCCATCCCAGTTACTGATCCAGATTGATGTCATCAGAGCTTGGTTGGTGGTGCAGTACCTGTGGAGACAACTCAGCACTATTCTGTCCTCACAGGGTTTCCTTCCTTGATTTTTGCTCCGCCCACATCCACATACATTGTGCATAGCCCTGTTCTGGTCTTGACATGCTCGATGCCCTCTGAGACAGAATAGCTTCCTGGCCCAACCACAAAGGGGTTGCTCAAGCAATGAAATATAGCACCCATCCCACCCCAGGCTGGGAGTGCTGCTGAGTGGCAGCTCTGTCCTGCAGTACCAGGTCACCCTGCCAGCTCCCTCCTGAACGCGAGTCACCATCACAGGAGTGCAGTTCACTACCTGCTGGGCCATTGACCGGCCCTCAGCTAAAGGGATTTGTAATGGTTGTACTTAGGGCCATGGGGCTGTTGCCTACCAATACTCACATTACTTTGTGACTTTTAACCAGTACCCACCTTCTGGTCCTTCCGCATGATTGGTCTTCTTGAATGTCCCTCCTGGGTCTGCCTTGTCTGTAATCTGACCTCCCAGCTCTTTATTGGTACTACCCCAGACACCCCGTACAGCAGCAGGTAGGTTATGGTAACAGTATCTTTTCTTTAGTATCAGGCTCCACTATCAGTCAGTCTCTCTCTCTCTCTCTCTCTCTTTCTCTCTCTCTCTCTTGCTTTCTCTCTCTCCTTGTTTCCTTCCCTCTGTCTCTTTATCTGATTGGTGGTGGTAGTGGCAGTGGGGATACCAAAGCATGTCTGCCCGCTCCTGTCACCACCACTGCCTGGCTTAGCTGCCCCTCGACCCTTCTTCTTTTATAAGAAAAATGAATGCCTCAGCATTCTTCTAGCATGAGCTGCAGCTCCATTCTAAGCTCGTTGGCACTAAGCTGCCTCCAGCTGGCATGCCCCATAGAGGATGACTCCCAGGCTCACGGGGCTTGTCTTTGCTGGAGCACTGCAAACAGAATTGCCACTGATGGTCATCACAGAAAAGCAGAGAACAGGGAATGGAGATATTTCCACACAAAGTGTGCCTGGGAGGCATAAACTTATTTGTTTTTTAAACAAAAGGCTAGGTATTACAGAACAGCCCAATTATTAGGCACAAGTGATGTCCCCTGCTTCCACCTGGAATACCTTCAAGGAGAAGACTACTGTAAGCATGCCCCTTTTGGGGCCAGGGGCACCACATCAGGAGGTGCAGCTGAACCCTACACAAACAAACATTTGCTATAAAAGCACGCTGTCATCTGAAACTCTCTCCTTTTATATCTGGAGAGGGAGGGCTTTTCCAAGGTAGCACCAATGACTGATCACATCCTCCCACTGTCAGTCAAGGCAGCCTGATGATATGACCTTCGCCAATTGTCACACAACCCCAGCCTGTTGCTGACAGCAGAAGGATATGATCAGCCGTTGGTGCTCCCTTGAAAAATCCCTCCCTCCCTCTCCAACTATAAAAGGAGAGAGTTTCAAAAGACAGTGGGCCCAATTTTTTAAGCAAAGTTGAGCGCTGCAAAGGACTTGTGACAGGGCAACTTGACGCAAGTGGCAACTTGCATCAGACTGTGCCGAAAGTGGAATTTTAAAAGAAATGTGCTGCAACCCTTCTGCTGCAAGTCCCGTGCAGCAATGCGGCTCATTCTGCCAGCTCCCACCTTACATACCTGTGTGTCCGAGGGGGAGCTGGTTTATGGGACTTAGGCCACAGCTTTGGAGCAAGCTGCCATAAAAAGAGGATGGTATTGCAACTTGCATCCCCAGTTATACATCAGGTGCAAGTTGTGGCAAACTCTTGATTGCAGGTGTGGCAAACTTTGCAAGGATGCATCCTCATTTGAAAATTGGGCCCCACGTGCTGAGGGAGAACCCTACCGCCGCCTGGTGAAATGCTGTCCGTCTGAACAGTGAGTGCAATGTTAGGGACTGAAAATAACCATGCTACTTACAGTATCAAATTTATGTTTACACACAGGAAACCAGGTGCCTTAGCAGGCACTAATAAATAAATATTTCTTATGCACAGAAAGAAAACATACTGCACCAAAATAAATACTAAAATATGAAGCAGAAAGTAGAAGCTTTTGAGTGAAGGTAACTAATCAAAATAATAAATAACTGTAAGTCAATGAAAGCTAAATACTATTTTTACATACAGTATATGCATTACTAATAAGAATATTTTTGAATAAATATGATACAACAGTTTGGAAAGCAGAAAAACCTTTTTTTGTCTCAGAAGACGTAGAGTGCTCAGGTACGGTGCCATTAATATGTGAATTTCGTTATATCCAAATGAATAAAACTAACTTTTTATAGAACTTAATAAAGACTATAGATAATATTTATGAAGTAGAAAAAATGTCAGAGGATATGATGTGGAAATAGAAACAGAACATGGGCATGAACTATTAGGACTGTATAGAGTCAGATCAGAGAAAAAGAATGAAAAAGCACAAGATTATTATATAGAACATTCCTAATGTTACAATACTCATAACCCATGTTTATTGTTTTACTGTTTTTAAAAGCACAATATTATTATATAGGTTATTCCTAATGTTACAATACTCATAACCTATGTTTATTGTTTTACAGTTTTGTTTTATTTGCAGTGTACAAGAATTAATGGTATTAATACATGAATCATAGGGAAAGAAACTGGTATGCCTCTCCCATGGTGAAACCCCTACAGTGAGACATGTCACTGTAGAAGTTGCGCCCAGGACCTGGCAACACTTTCCCCCATCCTGCACCCCCTCCCTGAACCAACTCTAACTTGGACTTGGTATCATTAGTGGGGGGGCATGGGCAGAGTACCAAAAGAAAAAAACAGGACCTCAGTTAGGCCGTTCTCGTCGACTGCAAATCGCAGTTGACAGAGAGCCTGGTGCCATGATGCTGGTCAATGAGTTCATTGTCAACTCAGCATCGTAGAGCCAAAGAAATTCATTGTATAGAGAAAGCAGAAGGTACATGGGTACGGACATAACATGGTCTGATGAATACATAGGATTATAATGTAATACAGTATGAAATACGAATGTACAAAAACTTAAAAAATTATTTTTACTTTTTGTAGGCCTGAATTCCCTGAGGAAGTCCAGTGAGTGAAACATTGGGCTTGGATGTTGTGGGGCTAGCTTGAGTAAGACAGAAAAATCAACACTTCAAAACTAAATTTTGGACTGTGTGACTAGTATTATTTGAACTTTTTGAATTACATTACAAACTCATAAATAATATGTATTTTACACCTGTAAAGCAGAATGAATAAACTCAGTTTCAACATGTGCATCAAATGAACTTGAACAGAAATACTCTCAGACACATATTCTGGGACTGCCCCAAAGGAAGCCTCCTATGGGATACAATTACGTAAGTCCAACCTAGACTCATTTTTAGACCTACAAGACACCTTTGGGTCTTTAACCTTTTACCCAGGAATTGTTCTTGCAATCTGTATTTGTATTGAGAATATCTTTTTTTGTACTATGTTTAACATTATTATACTGACTAGTATACCTATGAATAATTCACTGTTTGAATTAATGTGTACCTTTCATTGTTTGTATTCACTGTTTTTTTTTCAAGTGTCACTTTACTCCGGGTCGCACTTGCAAATGAGCCTAGAGAAACTGGTAGGACAACAAAGGTTCCAGATGGCACTTATCACTACAATAACCGGGAAGGTCCTTGCAAGACACTGGTTGGATGACACCCTACCCACCTACGGAGAGTGGCTTACAGTTGCACTTGAGGCCCTCAGAATTGAGAAGATGCTTGCCAGCCTAAACCACAGGGAAATACTTTTTCTACTAGGTGGGAAAGTTACAAGTACTACAAGTGCTCCTACATTTACCTCAAGATGGTCTAGAGGAGTAAGACATCCAATGTAATTTCAAATGCCCGAGACAAAGTAATGTGATAATAATAAACACAGCATATACTGCTAGAAGTCTATCACCTTTGTAATCTCCCTGGCAAGAAAGAGATTTTGACCAACTTTGCATACCTCTATTGTTCAAACAAGTGCTTTTTATGTATATTATTTGCTGCTTTTGTTGAGAATTAGGTGTTTTAAAAAGGTGTCTAGGCGGGCAGATGATGAACTGATTTTATTCCTTATGTATGCACTGTCAGCGAAGGCTTCTGCCTAGGTCAGATTTTAGACATGTCATTAGTTGTTTGATTTGATTGTTGTTCTTTTAACGTGGGTGAGTGCCTAAGGAACGCACTAGCAAATGGGCAGGAAGGAGGGGTGGAAGAACAATGGGGAATAATAAAAACTGCCATCACAGAGGTAACAAGCCTTTGTGTGAAGCAAATAAACAAAACAAGACGATGTAAGAAACCACTATAGTTCTCAAAGGAAGTGGCAGTGAAGGTTCAAGAGAAAAAGAAAGCATTCAGGAAGTACAAGGAATCGCAGAAGGAGCAGGACAGAGAACTGTATCAGTTAAAGCAAAAGGAGGCTGGGAAGGCAGTCAGAACAGCAAAGGCCCAAACCGAGGAAAAGATAGCCAACTCAGTTAAGAAGGGGATAAAACCTTTTATAGGTACATCAGGAGCGAAGGAAGACCAAGGAGGGATTGTGAGGCTTAATAAAGGGAGGGAGGGTGGGCAGAGGAGACTGTAAAGGCAGAGATACTAAACAAATATTTTGCTCAGTATTTACAAAGGAAGAGGGGAGGTACATAAAACAAACAGTAGTAACACTCTGGATACAGAAGTTGATACCAGCCCATTTACAGAAGAAAGGGTTCTGAAAGAACTCTTAAAACTGAAGGTGGACAAAGCAATGGGGCCTGATGGGATTCATCCCAGAATTCTAAAAGAACTAAGGGTAGAACTAGTGACACCACTGACTACTCTTTTAACAAATCATGGGAGGATGGGGTGGTACCCAAGGACTGGAGGAGGGCAGATGTGATTCCCCTTCACAAAAGTGGGAGCAAGGCAGAAGCAGGAAACTATAGACCTGTTAGTTTAACCTCAGTGATAGGAAAATGATGGAATCACTTCTAAAGGAAAGAATTGTCTAGTATCTAGAGGCCAGAGGGCACAGGACCCTAGGCAGCATGGATTCACAGTGGGAAGGTCATGCCAGACGAATCTGATAGATTTCTTTGACTGGGTGACCAAGTAGTAGATCAGGGAGGAGCTGTGGACATGGCCTACCTAGACTTTAGCAAGGCATTTGACACAGTCCCACACAAAGATTAATATACAAGCTAGCCAGCCTGGGAGTGGGTCCCAAGATGACAGCCTGGGTAAAGAATGGCTGGAGAATAGGACACGAGAGTAATAGTAAATGGAGTCCACTCAGAAGAAAGGAGGGTTACTAGTGGGGTACCGCGAGTTTCAGTATTAGGACCAGTCCTCTTCAATGTCTTTATAAGCGACATTGCAGAAGGACTGGAAGGAAAAATATGTCTCTTTGCAGATGACATCACGATCTGCAACAGAGTTGATGCACAGGGTGGGGTGGAAAGGATGAGAAGGGACTTGGCAAGGTTAGAGGAATGGTCAAATGTATGGCAGCTTAGATTCAATGCTAAGAAGTGCAAGGTAATGCACCTGGGAAACAAAAACCCAGGGAAGAGTACACAATGGGGGTGAGATACTAACAACAAAAATGGAAAGGGACCTGGGGTAGTCTTATCAGATGACCCAAAGATGGGCAAGCAATGTGAGAGGGCAGCAAGGAGGGCTGGGGGATACTGGGATGCATAGGGAGAGGCATCACCAGTAGAAAACAGGAAGTTATTATCCCTCTGTACAGACAGCTGGTGAGACCCCATCTGGAGTACTGTGTGCAGTTCTGAAGACCCAGTCTCCACAAAGACATAGACAGGATGGAAGCTGTCCAGAGGAGGGCAACTAAAATGGTGCAGGGTCTGCACTGGAAGACATATGAAGAGAGACTTAAGGAGCTTAATATGTATAGCCTCGAGGAAAGAAGGGAGAGGGGGACATGATAGAAACTTTCAAGTACCTCAAGGGAATCAACAAAGTCCAAGAGGGTAGCATCTTTCAAAAAAAGAGGTGTGCAAGAACAAGAGGGCACAATTTGAAGATAGAGGGGGCTCAGAGGTAATTTAAGGAAGTATTTTTTCACAGAGAGGGTTGTGGATGCATGGAACGGCCTTCCGGAGGAGGTTGTGGAGTCAAAATCAGTGGTGGAATTCAAGCATGCATGGGATAGTAATAAGGCAGTTCTGGGGGGTGGGGGTAGGAAGAAGTAGGCTCCTGGTTAACTAGGATCTGCAGCTTATCCAGTAGGTAGGGAAATGGGCAGACTGGGTGGGTCAAACGGTCCTTATCTGCCGTCAAATTCTATGTTTCTATTTTGAAATTTTACCCAAAACAACAGCTTTTTGGTTCAAAAGACTTCTGCTGCTCACACCCACTTGTTCTTCCAGGAATAGCAGATTTAAAAGAAACTGTAATTTCATTTCCCACATTACTTCAGAATATTTAAAAAAAAATTGAAAATAAAATCTTGGGTGTTACATCTCCATCTCTCAGGGAAAATAAAAGAGTATCTTTAAATTACCCTAAATTATGTTTTTCATATTAGCAGATTTGCTCTACCTGCAACATCCCAGTTATTTCTCTCTCTGGTTTAACAATCTGTTAATTCTGTAAGGCATCTCTTGTTCTTTACTGAGCCACTCTTAACTGCCTAGTCAAACCATCTGCATTGCCATGTCATGACTTAATGTCCATGTCATAGGACTGCAGTACCAGGCTCCATCTTAACAATGTGGAAGTTTGCCCACTGGTCCTGTGGAGCCCTGTGAGGGGGTTGTAGTTGGTGACCAGTGTGAACACCTTCCCATACAAATATGGTTGCAGCTTCTGCAGAGCCCAGGCAATATCCAGACACACTTTCTCAGCTGCGGCATAGGTCTCTTCTTTAAGCAGCAGCTTTCTGCTCAGGTAAGCAGCAGGGTGTTCTTCCTCTGTGTGTGACCTGACTTAGAACTGCCCCAGCCCATGATCAGCTATATCTACATTTACAGTGACCTTCGGAGAATAATCAGGGCTTGCAGGCACAGGTACTTGACACAGTGGTGCCTTCAGTTTGCAGAACTCTGTCTCACAGCGATTCATTCACTGAACTTTTTCCTGGCATTTTCTTCCTTGTGAGATCGGACAGGGGTCTGGCCATGCTACTGAAGTTTGGTACAAACTTTCAGTAGTACCCTGCCATCCCTAGGAAGACACATACATTTCTGTTTGGGGTGGTCATGGTCCATCCCTCTATATGCCTCAATTTTACTGACTCAGGCCAGATGTACCCCCTCCTTACCCTGTGCCCAGGGTATGACACCTCCGCCATCCCTCATTGGCATTACTGTGCTGTGCACTTCTGTGCTTTGACTATCAGTCCTGCAGCTTTTGGTCAGTGGAGCACCTCGGCCATGTGCCTGACATAATCCTCCCATGTCTGGCTGTAGTTGGTGATGTCATCCATGTATGCCAGAGCAACATCTCTTACCCCAGACTGAATGCGGTCCACGAGCCTTTGAAAGGTGACTGGCACATTCTCCATCCCGAATGTCAGTCATGTCTGTAGTGGTTAGATACGTTGGCTTCCACTAACTTCTCTAGGACCTCACCTGTCCGGGGCATTGGGTATACATCCAACTCCATACAACTGTTGAGCCTGTGGTAGTCATTGCAGAAATTAGTGGTCCCATTCTTCTTGGGGATCAGTACCACCGGGAAGGTCCAGGTGCTACTGAACTCCTGGATTACTCTAAGATCCAACATTTCCTTGATCTCACATCCAGTGGCATGTTTCATTCCCTTGGGGACCTGTAGGGTGGCTGCCTCAGTGGGGCCTGGGACCCGGTATCCACGTTGTGCTCTTCCAATGTGGTATACCCTGTTCCTCATGAACATTTTCTCACATATATGCAGCACCCCACACATTTTCAGCCTGTCAGTCACTCTGACAGGGTGACAGTATTACTCAGTTTGTTAAGGCAGAAGTAGGCACAGTGCCCATCAAGATCACCTTCCCCACACAGTGTGGGGTAGTTTTAGCTACCATTACCTAGTAGGTACTTATCAAGTTCATTTTTGAACCCTTTTGACATTTGTAAGGTTGAGTATGTGTTGTGGAAGTGAATTCCAAAGTGAAGCTGACTTAATTGTGTAAAAGTGTCTACGTTTATTAGTAGTTGCCATAGGAATATGCAGTTGTCTATTGTGACACCTAAGGCTGTTTGTTTTAGGGGCTGGTTTGATATTACATCCCTTCATGAGATCTTTATCCTGTAATATGTTATAGAGTAGTAATATATCACCTATGCCAATGCCCTTTGTGGTAACCATTGCCTCAGTGCTTGCTCACAGAGGTTCTTTGTCTTTTAACTTATTTTTTGTTTTGATTGGGTTCACCGCAACATAACCGAGATAGACAATCTTAGGGTAGCTGGTTCATTCCACTAGGGTGTCAAACAGACGAGGCATACTTGGCACCCTTTGCAAACTGTGTGAGAGGCCTTTCGGCACCATGCATTTTTGCTTAAAGTTGAACCAGCATAATATTCTGTGGTGATTTGCATATGCAGTCCACGATGCTTTGCATTATGGGGGCATGTGTGATTTTATATGTCACCTATATTCCTTCTTAGTTGTAAATCATAGTTTTAATGATTTTAACCTGTCTTGGTAAGGTAACATTGTAACCCTGGGAATTAATTTGGTTGTTCTTCTTTGGATGCTTTCAATTACTTTTTATCCTTACTTAGGTAGGGGGCCCAAAAAGAGATTGCATTATCAGTGTGTGGGCTGATAAAGGATTTATATAGTGGGATAATAAAAGTTTCACATCTAGTCGTGCATTTGGGGACTAGTTTTATTTTACTGATTGTTCATAAATATTTTATTCAGTTTTAATGCTTGTAATTTTTTGTTGAAGTTGCTTTAAACTGTATGTAAGGTGCCTTGGTATTTGAAAGGTGCCATATAAATAAACATGATTTGATTTTGATTTTAGTTATAAAAGATCACTTGATTACGGCCCAAAGTCTATTCCCCATTTGAGCCTGGTTTCTGCATTGATCCCCAGGGGTTAAGGATTTGTTGATCAATATTCCCAAGTCTTTCTGTGTAGTAACAAGTTTTATATTATTCCCATTTAGTGTATAGTTTGTTTGTAGGTTTTTAGATCCAAGATGGATTACATTTTTCTGTGCTGAAGGCCATTTTAATTTTTGCCATGGTTTTGATTTGTACCAGATCTTGCGAAAATCATTTTATTTTCATGTCAGTATCTACCTCTGAACAGATTTTTGTGTCATCAGCAAATTTGCTTAGCTGGCTATTGACATAATTCTGTAGATCACTTATAAAAATTCTGAACAGGGAAGGCCCCAGTACAGAGCCCTGTGGGACTCTGCTGGTGACCTTTGTTTCATTTGATAATGTGTCCACTGTCCTAACATTCTGGAATCTATTTAGTAACCATGATTCCACCCATTTGACTGTAAATCCATTAAATCCTAATTTAATCATTTTGTCAGTAAGTATTTTATGTGACACCAAATCAAAAGCCTTCTTGAAGTCTAGGTAGATAATATCAATGGGCATATTTTTATCAATGCTGTTACTGACGTTTTCATAAAAGGCAACTAGGTTTGTTGTACATGAACATCCTATAGTGAATCCATGTTGTGTATGATCCTTTATCCCTTTAGATTCTATTTCATTGTCTAATCTGAATTTTAAATTGTTTTCTATTGTCTTACAGAAAACAGATGTAAGACTGATGGGTCGATAATTTTCATTATTCAATAGGGGTTGACAGATAACGCATCTGATAAAAACTCAAAATACCACTACAAACAAAACTCTAATCATGATGTGTACACAGTGGAAAACAACAGCAGGTTATCGTAACCCTCACTACGTATTTGCTGTTATCAGCACTGTGTACATGTCGTCATCACAACACTGCTGAACTACATTCAAGTCCTCTCCCCCAACCTGCCCATTCCTAACAACAGCAGAACAGCATCCAAAGAAACATGAACACCACACAGAACAGGTAAATAACTAAACCACAACAAATATATCCTTACAAAACAAATGCCAAGGGGTCAACCAGAAACTAGATGGGCAGTCATACGATAGTGAATATATCAACACTTGTGGCACATGAGCTTGGGGGTTAATAAGGCATGGCTCAAGCCACTCATGATAACCTCGAGCTCACTTGCCACTCATACTGATATATCCACTATCGTATGACTGCCCATCTCATATCCCCTTAGTACATTTTCTATTTCCCTTTTTATTTATAGGAATAACTATGGCTCTTCGCCAGTCTTCTGGTACTTTCCCATCCCAGTATATATATTTTTTTTAAATTATCATCAAAGGATGAGTTATATGGTCTATTGTTTCCTTTATGAAATAAGTGTTCATATTATTGGGTCCTGGTGTGGAATTAGATTACAAAGTTTATATTGCTGTTTTCACCTTCTTGTGGTTTATGTTGATATAAGTGCACTCATTTGGTATTTTTGAAATTGTTTTTTCCTATTTTGAAAACACCATATCCAAAAATCCATTGAAGGTACAGTATTTGCTACCGCTAACCTATTGTTTATTTCTACCTCATTTTTGCTTATAGATGATATTGTGATGTCATTGTTTTTTTTTAGTTTATATAAGCATAAAATTCGTTGATGTTGCCTTTAGAGGCAGATAATTTGAATTCAACATTTCTTTATTCATTTTTTTTATTAAATCCTTAGTTTTTTTAATTTATATGTGGTTTTATTATGTTTAGTCCCTAATTTTTTTAATCTGTTGAATGCCTTTTTTTTTTTCTTTTTGTTTTCTGATTCTCTATTTTAATCATGGTGATATTTTTCTTTTATTGTTTCTGTTTTTTCAGTAGGTATATGCAAGTTTTCTAGTTCCTGAATGACTGTTTTGAACAATGTCCAGCATTCCTCAACTGGAAGTTCTGATAATAGTGTATCCCAGTCATAGTCCTCTCTGCATAGTTGCATCAGTAGCAGGAGTCTCTTATATTTGCTTTTTCTCTGTCAATGTTAAAGATTACTGACTTGTGATCACTATTTCCTATGAGATTAGTTACTTCCAGGTCTGAAATATTGGTAGGTAGATTAGTAAGAACAATGTCTGGACTGTTCCTGTCTCTTGTGGGCTCCAGTACCATCTATTCTAGTCCTGACATGAGGAAGATATCCAGGAACATGGATTCAGTAGGGATTTTAGCTGTTAAATTGTCCCAATTAATCTCTGGCAAGTTAAAATCACTAACTATAACCAGTTTGGATTTTTTTGCCAATTCAGTAATCTGATATGCTAGGCTATGGTCATAATCAGTATTTGCGGATGGTGGTCTGTAGAAGTTGCCAATGATAATTTTTTTGCCTTTATGGTGTTCCGCTTATATGCAAATTACTTCAATTTGTACCCCTGTTCTCTGTTTACTGCCAATTCTGAGGATACCTGTGCATTTTTTAAATGAATACATACCCCTCCCCTTTTTTATTATTCCTATTCTTATGATACAGTGTGTATTCCGGTAATGTACAATGCCAGGATAGGGCTTCATCCTGCCATGTTTCGGTAATGGCTGCTATATCTGTTTGTTGCTGCAATAGGGTACTGGTGAGTTTGCTGGTTTTTACCAGATTCAAACTGCTAGCATTTTCCATGAGAGTTTTATAACCATACTTAGATTTAAGGTATTTACTAGACAGTTGTCCCAATTGCTCCCACCTGTCTAGTTCAGATGTGCATCATTAACTTTAGAGATGCTTTTCCCAGGAACTTGGCTTCCTTTTTTACTGAGATGTAAACTGTCCCAGCTGTATAAGCTTATATCATTGCTGAATTTTCCCCAATGCATTATACGTGTAATGTTTTTTTTTTTTTTACGTGACCATTTTCTCAGCCATTCATTAAGTTTTTTGATTCTAACTTGTTTTGTCCTATTTACTCTTGGAACTGGCAAAATTTCAGATAAAATACTTCTCATCCCCTTTCTCAAGGGTGGTGTCTAGCGATATGAAGTCGTTCCTGATGTCTTCTGATGTAAACCTATTTACATTGTTTGTTCTTGCATGTATAACTACTAAGGGTTTGCTGCCTGCTTGATTGAGAATGCTAGGCGCTATTCATTCAATGTCCTTTATCCAAGCTCCTCTAAAACCAGAGCATGTCCTGTTCTCTCTGTGTCCTGCTTACATATATAAGCATCTGAATATTTCAGAATGGAATGCTCTAGTACTACCACCTGTCTGCTTTGATTTGTAATATTGAATCCATCAGCTTGCTCAATACCCTATAAGAATCCACTGTGCCATCTGTAGCAATAATATTTTGGCTGTTTCCATCATTAACTTGTCTTGGATCTCCATTTACACTTTGTTCATATAGTGCATGTGTTCCCTGGGCAATTTTGCTACTACTAGTCAGGGCATCATTTTATAGTTATTTTGTCTTGTTCTGACTGGTTTCACAAGTGTGAACCTGAGCAGTAATCACATATATATTGTTTTGTTTTGCAGCAGTATCAGTATTTGTATTTCTATTTCTATTTCTTTGGCCAATCATTTCATTACCTCCTATGCTTCCTTCTGTTGTTTCTCCAGCCAGTTTTGTTTGTGTTTGAATACTACTCTTGTTTATTTGTTCAATACCCAGACCAGGTTCCTCAATCAGAGTGGTATTCTCCTGCACTAGTGCACTCAATGGGGTATAAGAGGGCCTTGCTGGGAATGAGCTTGTCTGTCGAGTTGTGCCTATTGAGAAGATGGCAGCTGCTATGAGCCTGCTAGTGTTTTAGCTCCGTTCATTTGCTTTGAACTAGTTTTGATTTTATTTGATTTCTTTACTTCTTTGTTTTTGCAGTATTCTTAGTTATTGTCTGTGTTTTTAGTTAGTTAGGGTCAAAGGAGTGAGACTGTTAATAATTCAATGGCTTACGCACCGAGTTACGTTCCTGAACGCTACTCTCTGAGCTCCAATTAGCCTTGTCAGCTTTCACCACACTGGGTGCTTAGTAGCAGTTCACACCCTTCTGTGGTTGTTTTTCAGCTTAAGCCACTGAGCTATAGCTGGAGCTTGGGGTTTCAATTTGTAAATGTATTTGGTTTTTGTGTTATCACTGGCTTGATATTTTACTGCTGTGGACTGAATTTGTTCCTTAGAGCTACCAGGACTCTTGGATTTTGGTTTCTGGATCTTCAGGACTCTTCAAGCAGTTATTGCATCAGAGGTGAGACGAGGTTTGTGGCTTTTTTCCAGTCCGCGACTGCTGACAATTGCAGCTGAGGTTGTGAGTAACTGTGGCCTAAACTTTGTTTGGTGTGTTTTGGGGGTTGGTTAGGGGCTCGCTCTGTGGACCTCTGGGGTTTCCTGGACCCTGCCCTGGGCTCCTGTCGGAGGATTGGGGCCGGGTAGTGAGGGGCACAGACTGCCTGGTGGTCGGTGGATGGCACGGCCATCTGTGTTGTCTGGGGCACTCTGGGGTCTGTGTGGCTTGCCCCCCCCCTTTTCCTGGCCTCAAAGAGCTTGGTTTTATTCATTAAGCCTGTTCAATATGTGCTGCACCAGCTAACTTTTGCCTCCTGCTTGGAGTTTGAAGTTTTCAAGAAAAGTTGTTTGCCTGTACCTTTGCTGGGGATTTTGATTTGGGTAGTATGAACTTTCATTTTGATCTGCTGCCTGAGGCCCTTTCTTTTTTTTTTGCTTTGTTGTTTGAATTGCTTTTGAAGGGAGTTGTGAGAGAACTTTTCTATTGATTTGACTTTGTTTTTTTCTGTGGAGGGAGGTTGTGAGAGAACCTCCCAGACTCTGTTTTTTTATTTGAGTTTTATTCATCTGGGGACTTATCTGGACATGTCTGCTACTATGGATTGGGAGTGAGAGCCCTGGCCTCCTCAATTTTTTCTGCTGGTGTGTGGAGGGAGGCTGTGAGAGAACCTCCCAAACTCCAAATATCAATCATTGATATTATTTTCATTACCACAATTTCAAATATCAATCTTTGATTTATTTTATTAGGATTTGATTTAACTGTGAACTGTGATATTATTTTTATTACTGGGAGTGAGAGTCCCAATTTGTTTTTCACAACCGTTTTTGTTATTTTTGGTTTTTAGTACTGTGAGTTTAGGTGTTTATTTTGGTTTATTTTCCTTTTTTCTGGAGCTGCCTGGTTTGGCTTAATTAGTGCCACATATTGATTAGGATGAATTTGATGAGTGCCCTCCCTTTCAGGTGCTACTCCTTCTTTGAGCTACGGGACCTCTGCCCCTTTACCTGCCCCCCTGTCTGTGGCAATTTATGGCCTCTACAGGGCTGTCAGAATAGTGGGGAGGAAGAGAAGAGGCAGGGGACTGGGGGGGTGAGTTGAGTGGCCCGATTGAGGTAGTGAGGACCAGAAGATGCCCTGGGGCGAAATGGTGCACTGAATGAGGGCTACCTTGTTTAGTGCCCCTACGCAAGGGCTCCATGTTCAATGGGTCAGTACCTTGAACTGCTCCAGTTTCTCACCCAACCCACATGGTGTTCTGCAATGATAGATCTATTAGAAACAAGTCAACTATTATAGCTGATCTTGTTGGGTCATCTGATCTGGTGTGCATCACCGCGACCTGGCTGGATGAAAATGCTGGTCCCATTCTGGAGTCAGTGATTCCAGATGGTTTCTCAGTGATACACCGGGCGAGGTTCAGTTGAAGGGGAGGGGGTGTAGCAATGTGTTTTAAATCAGAGTTGGGCCTTGTTGATGTGCCAGTTGAGGACACCAGATCCTTCTAGTGTACCATAGCCACAGGTGTGGGGTGCAAAATTGTTCTCATCTACCGTCCACCAGGTGGTGAGAATCAGTTTTTGCAGGAAGTCACGGACTTCATTGTCAACATGGTGTTGGACTCCCCCAGGCTGCTGGTCCTGGGGATTTCAATGCTTGGAATAATGATGAACTCTTGCAGTTTGGACAAGACTTCCTCTGACTTATGAGTTCTTTAGGCTTCACAGAGGCAATTTCCTCTGCAACTCATAAATCACTGTCACTCATTGGACTTGGTTTTCCTCCTGGGGTTGGAGGCCTCCGATTTGGTGGTGGAACCTGTCGGATGGTCCGACCATCACATCATCAGGTTCAATTTCTTGGCTCCCCCTGGTAGGCTGGCCCCTGTGGAGATGGTTCGATACTGCCCTTTATGGTGTTTGACCCCCGATGGCCTTTTGGTTGTGTTGGACCTATCGAGAATTCCGGGGACAAGGGAGGGTCCGGAGACTCTACTCCAGGCTTTTAGTCGAGCAGTGGGGGGGCTCTGGATATCCTCACTCCTCTCTGTGTTCACCCACTTACTCTCTGCCCTTGGTCCCCATGGTTTGATGGGACCTTGAGGGGGATGAAGCAAGTGGGGCGAAGGTTAGAGCGCGTTTGGCGTAGATCTTCCTTAGATGCTGACAAGCTTAGACAGATGGAACATTATAGATTCTATCAGTCATAAATCTCCAATAAGAAGGAAGAATTCCTGTCCAGGGAGATTGCTTCCACACAGAGCTGACCAGCTCAGCTGTTCTGAACCGTGGACAGACTGTGCAATCCAGCATGTCTATGAGTTCGGAAAGCCTTGTTGCAAGTGGAGTGCGACGAGTTTGCTCGCTTCTTTGCTAATAAGGTTGCTGACATCAGGTTGGAGATTCACTTATTGCACTCTGTGGGGGTTACTGGTGGTCGGACCGAGGTCACGACTCCCCCGTTTTGCTGGGCCGATTTTGACCAACTGGTGATTTAGGATATCATGCGGCTTCTACATAGTATGCATCCAACTTGCTGTAGTTTAGACCCGGGCCCTACTCACCTTTTAATGGGGTGCGTAGACGTGATTGGCCCTGTTCCAGCGGACTTAATCTGGTGTTCATTGGAGTCAGGGGAGTTTCCCAGATCTCTGGAGGAGACTGTGGTTACCCCCCTTCTCAAGAAACCAACTCTTTATCCAGATTTCCCCTGTAAACTACAGATCTATCTCTAACCTTCCCTTTATAGGGAAGGTTATGGAGAAAGTTGTGGCGCAACAGTTGGAGAACCATCTTACCATCCATGCTATCTACGATCCTCTCCAGTCTGGTTTCCGTAAGAGACGCAGTACTGAGACTGCTCTGGTTTGGGTACTCAGTGATCTCCTGATGGCCAGAGACCAGAAGCGCCGTTCCATCTTGGTCTTTCTGGATCTCTCTTCAGCTTTTGACACCATGGACCATGGGGTACTTCTTGAGCGCCCGTGGTTCATTTGTGGCCTGTCAGGTATAGTCCTCAGATGGTTCCATTCTTTTCTCACTGTGAGGTCGCAGAGGGTAGTATCAGGGATTTTTTCCTCTGACACCTACACCCTGCCTTGTGGGGTCCCGCAGGGTTCAGTGTTGTCGTCCATGTTATTTGTGGTCTATATGCTTCCATTAGGAGACATTGTAAGATGTTATGCAGATTATATTCAGCTGTACCTGTCTTTTGCGCCTGACCAGCATAGTGCGCTCTCAGTTTTTTGTAACTGTCTCACTAAAATTCAAGACTGGATGAATTCCAGTTGGCTGAAATTTAATCCTGACAAGACGGATGTGTTAGTGGTGGACCCAGGTCACCAGATAGAGGGGTTTGTTGCTGGGCGGCTATCCAGGCTTTGGCTTGGGGGCTCCCAACTTCTGACCTCTGAACGGGTGCGGAATCTGGAGGTGATGTTTGACAATGGGCTGACACTTCATTCCCAGGTGTCAGCTGTGGTCAAATCCTCTTTCTACCATCTGAGGAACATCACCCGGATTAAGCACCTTGTTCTGTCTGGCGACCTTCCAACTCTGGTCCACGGTTTTGTGACCTTGTGTCTTGACTACTGTAACTCCCTGTACCTAGGGATTCCAGGGGTTGATATCCGCCACTTGCAGCTTGTGCAGAATGCTGCAGCCAGGTTATTGTCTGGGTCAATGAGATCCAGTCATATTTCACCTCTGCTGTGTGCTCTGCACTGGCTGCCAGTTCAGTGGCGGATTATCTTTAATGTTGGCTTGCTGACTTTCTGAGCCGTACATGGTCTGGATCCAAGTTATCTACAAGTGCTTCTGAGACCCTACTGCCCGCTCAGACCACTCTGCTCAACCAATGAGGGATTGCTAGAGATTCCCAAGGTGCGTATGAAGACCTCAGGAGCTCTGGCTTTTGTCTTTGCTGCTCCATCCCCGTGGAACTCTCTACCTCATTGGGTACAAGAGTGCCAGACAATGGAGAGCTTTAAAACTGCATTAAAAACTTATTTGTTTGCTTGTGCTTTTCCTGATTTTTAGCATGTATAACTGTATATTTTAGGTCTTTTTAATTGTTTTATTTACCTTGTGAATGTTTTTTAGAAAAATGTACAGCGCTTTGATAGTTTCTGATATTGTGCTTCATAGATAAAATGTATTATTATTTAAATTTATATGTATTATAAGTATTCTGCAGGGGGATATTAAACTTCATTTTCATATGACCCTTTCTGTATTTATTTGTGCTTGATACTCTGCATCATCCCCACTATCCTCCTCTCTGCGATGTTTAAGGATTCTTCACTTAGTTTATTGGGGACTATCACTGGATTAGCTGTATTAGTTGTTAGTTTCTAAAACTGGCTAGTGTTATTCTCCTTAGTTTTTTTTAATCCAATAATTATGAGCTCTAACTCCCTGATTTTATTCCTTAACACATCAGTTTCCTTACATTGGCTACACTTTAGGCCTTCAAAACCAGTACCTGTTTCGAGGCTGAAGTTGCTGCAGATGATACATGCCAGAGCAACCTCTCCAGTACTCAGCGTAACAGTCCCCTCATTTATAGCCATTTTATCTATAGTTTGAGCTTCTTGTAGCAAAGGATTGGGATTTTGTTTATCTAGTTGGTAATCTGTGGGTTCCGTGCCCCCGTCATCCCCAGCAGACACAGCAGGCATGTTCGTGCAGTCCCATGCATGCTTGCCCCACTCACTAATGGGGGACTAGAAATAGTGCTGCTACCAGAAGTGCCTATGCTTCAGACTTCTGGTTTTCATCTTCAGTGCAAATCACCAAAAAAATTAAAGTCTAAAAACACCTACTCATGGGTAGGATTTGTCCCCAGCTACCAGCTTATTTGCTGATTACTTCAAGGCCTCCTAGGTTTAGGGAAAAGTGCAGCAGTGCGATGGGCCAGACAGGGGCAGCCTTCCAGTGTCCCACAATGCTTAGTCCTGTATCATAGGGTTTACTCAAGGAGAGGATGGTATGCCCTTACCTCGATCCTCCTCCTAGTGCTCTGCAACTAGTATAATTAATACAGTACTCGGTGGCAACTGAATTGCAACCACCTCTCACCAGATGCACACTGATACTCCAACTGAATTCCAAATCCTCGCACCGCTCGCTAGTGGGGGACTAGAAATAGTGCTGCTACTGGAAGTGCCTGCGCTTCCAACTTCCGGCTTTGGCGTTCAGTGCAAATGAAAAAAAAAAGTTGATAAAAGTCTAAAAACACCTCCTCATGTGTAGGATTTGTCCCCAGCTATCAGCTTATATGCTAGTTACTTCAAGGCCTCCTAGATTTGGGGAAACATGCAGCAGTGTGATGGGCTAGACAGGGACAGCCTTCCAATGTCCCACAATGCTTAGTCCCGTATCACAGGGTTTACTTAAGGAGAGGATGGTATGCCCTTACCTCGATCCTCCTCCTAGTGCTCTACAACTAGTATAATCAGTGCAGTACTTAGTGGCAACTGAATTATGACCGCCTCTCACCAGAGGCACCCTGATACTCCAACTGAATGCCAACTCCAGTTTCGGTGTTTAGTGCAGATCACCAAAAAAAGTTAATAAAAGTCTAAAAACACCTACTCATGTGTATCCACTGAGAATTCTCCCTTAATCTCATCAAGGAGACCCACCAGTGGGTCTGCTTCTGCCTCCTCCTCTGGATAGCTGCAAACTGCTAGGATCTTCTTTCACTGGTCATGGTAGGCCTTCATTGTATTTATGTGGTAGATTCACTACTTGTGCCTCCTGTCAGGTAGCTCCACCACATAATTATCGTAACACCCTCCTAATCACCAAGAAAGGATCCTCCAAAGTCACATGTAATGTTTTGTTTCAGACAGAGATGAATACCATTATCTGTTGTCCAACTTAGTACTCCCATGCTACCAGGTTTTCTGTCTCTGTTGTGTAGTGGCTTGGTGCTCCTGGGCAAACCCCACAAGCTCTTTGAGCCATGACCTGCAATTCAGAATGTACTTCACAACAGATTCCCCTTGAGGAGGAAGCTCATCTTCCCATTCATCCCTTACCAAGCCAAGGGGACCCCCGACCATATTGTCAAACAAGAGCTCAGAGGGTGAGAACCATGTGAACTTCTGGGGGACCTCCCCATATGTGAATAAGAGATGGAGTAAATATCTGTCTGAGACTCTCGCGTGCTGATCAATGAACACCTTTAATATAGATTTAAGTGACATATTAAATTGCTGAACCAAACCATTAGTCTGAGGGTGTTATGGGGAGGTGCTGAGCTGCCACATCCCACACTTCTCCCAAAGACTAGCCACTAGGGAAGACATGAAATTGGTGGCCTGGTCCAACAGAATCTTCTGGGGAAAACCAACCTAGCTGAATACTCTCAGCAGTTCATCAGCTACTTTTTTCCGCCTAAGTGGTGGTTGTGATGTTCTATTCAATTCTGTTGAGTCCAATATTAGGACTTTCTCCAGTCCCCCAAATCTTGCAGGGAGGTTCTAGCTGCTGTATTATTTTAGCAAGGTCAGAGTTTTGTACAGTTAAGTGAAAAACTTAGGAGAAAATCTATGTAACTAAAAAGTTTACATTGGGTTTCACGTTGTGGTACTACACCAGCACAAGAGAGCAAACATAGCTCCATTCAACAAGAAAAAGCAAACAGTTAATGAATATTCATGAGGCAAAGAGGTCAACACATCAGGAGCATGTGATTTCACAAGCAAGAAATGATACTGAACAGCCATACTTGGTGGCCCTTTAAAAGGCAGTGAAACCCACAGGACAGGTTTCATGCTGAAAGGAGAGATAGCTGAGAACCATACCAAGTAAGTAGCACTGAAGCGGAAATAAGTTTCAAACAGCAAAGCACTAGTTGAGAAAGGTGTAGTTAGAAACATTTTTGTATTCACAGATATTGACAATAGATCAGGTTAAGCAGCTACTGAAAATGAAAGAAAGTGTGTGAATATAAAGCTGATGTTGAAGGTATAAAAGCAGCCCAGTGAAAATTAACATAAGCAAATGGTTGTTAAAGAGTGAGACACATTCATTTTTTGTGAGAGTAAGTTAAAGTATGGGGGGCTGATTCCAAGTTGAATGGCGTATCTTGCACGCAGTGTGAGTTATGCCAGTCGCTCCTGCGCCAGGGACCCTATGCCACATTCCAGAAGTGGCAGGGTCCAGGCACTTCCGACATGCATGGTACGCCATCCGTGGTCTACCGCCACATGCATGGAGTATCACAGCCACATGTCATAACTCGTGGCCAGCGACAGGTGCTCCCAAAGCCCCCCTACCCCTGCCCACCTCGACATGCACTGGGGGCTTTGGGGGTCAGGACACATGGCACAGGCATCCAGGGGAGTGCTCCAGAAATGGACCCTGGGGGGCCCAGTCATTCGGGGGGTTGTGGGCAGGGATGTGCCTGAGGGGGCTTGGGGGACGGTATGGCACCATTGCTGCAGCCCTGCATGGCAGCATCTGATGGTGCCAACCATTGGATGTTACTTAGGACAGCTCTGAGCTGTCAGAACTTCCCTATCCCACTGTACCTCTCAGAATTGCAACTGTGGGTTATGACAACCGCCCTCCTGGAATTGGGTGAAGTTGCTGTCGTAACCCGCAGTTCGGCCAGGCGTTGTGGGCTGCGGTGTAGCATGTGGCGTAACCAGCGATTGTTGCAGCCCACATCCGTCATGGCACAAGTCACCACTTGGAATTGCAATGGGCATAATGCATGTCGTAAGTCACAAGATATGCCATGGGGTTTGGTGTATCTCACCTTGTGCTGGCATAGCCTGTCTTGGAATTGGGCCCAGCTAGATTAAAAGATTATTAGAGCACAAGACAAAGATAAAATGGTGATGGTTTTGGATTCTTGAGGTAATAAGAGAGCTGCTAGTTTGAACTACTATTGAAGCAGGAATGTTTTAAACAATATGAATAATTAAAACAAACAGTTCTTATTAAATTTTAGGAATTAAATATGAAGCACTATTCTGAAAAAGAAAAGAAACAGAGGCAGCGAGTTTATGTAGCCAGATTTTATTTTAATAAAAATTAACACAGCCAGGTTCTTCGGTTAATTTATTTCTTTAAAGATATGATAGTGAAACAATATAACATTTTCTTCTGTAAAAAATGTACATATATTGAATGCGGTATGAATTTTTAAGTTTTGATCAATTTCTGCCTGCAGAAGTTGGGTTGCCAATGAAACACTGGAGTGTTGGTTGATTTGTGAAACCCTATATAAAATATCAATACTGAGTTGAGCACAGTCCATTTATTTGATACAGTTAGCCTCCAGACCCACCCCCTTCAGCAGCACTTGCCCCTTCTGCTATACTTTTCAGATAGTCATCAAATTTGGGCAGATATAGCACCTGCATTCCCCTGACTCCTTACTTTTGAAATCATTCTGATTGCCTTTTTTGTTTGGGCACAGGCTAACTTCTCTCCAGTTGCTCCCCAGGGTTCCCTTAAAGCCACCTGATATCCCTCCCTGAATGTTTTTGTGCTTTAAGTGTGGTTGACTAGACATAAACTGATCAGCTCTCCCAGTTACCTCCTTTGTAGAGCTAAGAGTCCAATCCAGTAACAATAACCTCAATTCATCTGGTACAATCCTGAGAAACTGTTACATAAGGAACAAATCTTTTATCTGTTCTACAGAGTTAGTCTTTGCACCCTCTAACCATCACTCTAACAGATTGCCTAGTTGTACATACATTTCAGAATAGCTATCTCCCGGTGCCTTCCTCAAACTTCTAAATTTTTATCAGTGGCTTTGCTCAGTGTGCTTTTCCTGGTGAAACTTTTAAAATAAAGAAATAAATAATGTATTTCAATGGGGTTTTGAACTTAGAGGCATAACTTGGCTATTTTTGCATATTTTTGGTCCAAATGTTCAACATGCCTACTGTGGGACTCCACTTCATGAGCAATTTCACTGTTATTAGGCAAATCTGTCCCGAAAGGTGATTTCATGGTTCCTGCACAAAATCACTTTTGAGCAGCAGTTGAAAATGTTCTCTGCCTCTTTTCATGAGATGGGGGTCATAAGAAGGCTACGTTGAAAATTTGGTGAAAAAATATTAAAAAACAACAAAGTTATGAGCCTCAGGGGTCTGCTTTGGGTCCCACCTTGTTTAATATATTTGTATCGGAAATGGAAACTACCAGCTCTGTCTGGGTATGTAAATATGCCGATGATAGTAAGGTGGGAGCCATAGTTGTTAATGAGGAAGCAGCAAATACTTTGCAGAAGGAATTAATGAGACTGGAGCACTGGGAGGGTATAAATAAATTGAGAATTAACCAAGAAAAGTGTAAAGTGATGCATTTTGGGAAAAAATAAACAATTTAGTAATAAACTGAATGATCATATTTTGCAGACAACGGAAACAGGAAAGGATTTGGGAGTTATGGTTACAAATTCCCTTTCTTTTGATACCCACACAAAGGGAATGGTAAAAAAATGTCAAAGGATAATATTGTGTATTTTTAGACATATAAAGAGCAGAGAATCAGCAACACTTATTCCACTTTATTCTTCATTGGTTAGACCTCGTATGGAGTACTGTACCTCCTTTTGTGCCCCACAAGGTCAGAATGGAGATAGATTGATAGAAAGGGTTCAAAGGGGAATGACGAAAAGGATAAAGAATATGAAGAACAAGTCTTACACTAAGAGGATGACTCATTTAAGACTTTATTTCTTAAAGTATAGAAGGACAAGAGGGGATCTATGTTTTTTTTTTTTTTAGTGCTAGTAGGATTGAGGGTATGTGGGAAGCTATTGGCCTAGTCAGACACCCCAGTCAAAGAAATGCAAGATCGCATAATATGATACTAACACATGAGGTTAGTAGAACATCTAAGAGAAGTAAATATTTTAGCCAGAGAGTTGTTAGTGTATGGAACTCATTGCCTGCAGGTATTGTTAACAGCAAAACCATGTTGGAATTCAAGAAATTATTGGATAGGTACATGGGAGTAGAAAACTGTGGAGTTTCCACTGAAAAAGTGGCGAGTATTATATAGGTCTTTAAGCCTTCAATTGCTCGTATGAACCTACATTGAATTTTGTGAACACAGGCTCATATGTTTGGTAGTATGCAATATTTTTACCCCACATTTTCAACATAGCTATTTCTTTACAGCACCTCATGAATGTGACAGCTATCATTTTTCAATTTCTGCCCAAAATGTGTTTTAACATTCCGAAAGTTGGTTTCACAGTCTCTGTACAAAGTCACCTGTAAGCCAGGAGTTGAATATTTTCTCTGCCCGTCTTGATGACACAGGGTCATAACAAGGTTATGTTGAAAATTTGATGTAAAAATATATTAAAAAAAAATTATAATATTTTTACCCCAAATTCTTCAGCTGGAGCCGTATCAATTCTGGCCAGAGTTTGTTATCTATAGCTATTGGCCTCAGGAGTCAGTTCAGAATATTTTAACAAGGCATTTTTCACATGGTTATAGTCCATACAGTCCTCAATGTCCATTCTAATGAAGGATTCTAATGCTCTGTCTATAAAGAATGGCAAATGATGAGTTGCCCGAGACACTCTGTCCAATTCAAATTGCCTCCTGATACTTAGGAATCATTTTGAAATTAAATTTGACTTTTTGGGTCAAACCCCGATGCCACTACTATGGAGTGTGGCACTGCCTTCTGGCACAGAATTCTCTATCTCACTCTTATGTTTACACTCTAGCTGTTGCCCCTGTCTCAGTTGGATCTCATCCTCTCTCAGCTGGATCTCATGCTCTCTCAGCTAGAGCTCATGCTGTCACTGCCTTTCTCACCCCTCACTCATCTGAATCTCATGCTGGCACTGCCTCCCTTGCCTGTCTGTCTCCAACGTCAGTTTTTGCAACTCTGCTTCCTCTTTCACTCTCTGCAGCTCAGCATCTGCCCTTTGCCTCTCAGTCTCTGCCTTCATCTTAACTAGGGCAGACTCTTTCTGCATCATTTGTATCCAGTCTGCTTATGCAGCTGCCCGAGTTATAGGCTGTGGTCCAATTACACTCTCCTTAGTCTCTGTCTCATGACCTTGGCTAGCAGTGACTTCTTTTGCAATGCTTCCCTGGTCACTTTTCTCAACAATGTATATGACTGCCTGTGCTGGCCTTTCTCAAAGACAAGCCCTCTCCTTTTGCACAGCTTTTCAAGGTATGCCAACTTTAATTTTTCATATGGTCCAGACATGGTGTCTTCTAGCTAGCTACTCTTACTTATAACAAAATAAAAATGGTAGTACATACAGTGTGCCCTTTTGTATATCATCTGCTGTGACTGAACAGATAACCTTATTACTGCCAATCTGTTTCAGATCCCAACCACTTCCAAACAATTTGTCACAAACTAGTTCTCTTCCAGAACTCTGTCTGCACTGCTACCAGTTTTTACAGCCTTTTAGACACCTGAAAGGGTTACCTTGGTATGCTGCCACAACTCAGCTACAGCTTCACTTGGGGTATCTCTAAGTTTGAATCCCACAAGAGCCACTGCTCGCACAGTACAGTGCTCCTTCCCAAAGGGTGAACAACCCACCCATTTTGTCACAGCCGAGAACACTTTGCTTTAGATATGGTAACGTTGTAGCCTGTCTCTTCAGAAATGGATCACAGACTTGCCAGTTTACCTCGGTTATCTATCTTGAAATGGCTCAGTCGCAGAAAGCACGAAGTATATAAAAATAACATTTAATACTCCAGGATATTGACATATGTTACAGGATAATACACACTAAATACTTAGGGAAACACAGAATTTATACAGAGAGAAACACATTTGAAAAGATAGCGGTCACACAGAAAAACCTAAGGGAAAGCTGTCTAGATTCTAAAGAGAGTAAATGAATGTTACTCCTGACTAGGAATTGATGAGTTACGGCACACTGGAACCCATAATCTTGCTAGTTCAAAATCCCAAACAACTGAATTCTCATTGCAAATATACAACATAAATACCTTTGGCTGACTGGCCCACTACACATGCATTGTCATACATGCCTCTCTGACATCACATCCCGGACTCTTCTTTCCTCGCTGAGGACCATCTTTTTCCCAGACTGGTCCAAACTGGATTTGCTTATTAGAGCTTGGTCCTTTTGTTATCCTTACCAGCAACTCAGCTGGAAATGTCTTGCCTTACCTTGGCCACTGTATACACTCAAAACATTTCATTTTTCTATGAAAGGGACACAGCCTTTTGAAGTTTTACCCAAAACAAAAGCCTTTTAGACCCAAAACAAAAGCCTTTTAGATCAAAACACTTCTGTTACCCACAGCCACTTGTTCACCTGGGGCATGCGGTTTGAAAGAAACTGTAATCAAATTTTCCATATGACTTAAAAATATTTTCTGAAGAAAATAATAAAATCAAAAAATAATTATTTGGTGTTACATCTCCATCTCTCAGAAACATGAAAGGTCATCGTTTAATGACCCTAAGTTGTGCTTTTTGTATTAGAAGATTTGGTTTACCTGCTACGCTCCAGTTCTTTCTCTGGTTTAGCAATTTTTTTTTAAATTCTTTAAGGCACCTCTCATTCTTTACTGAGCTACTGGTTCTTGCCTAGACAAACCATCTGCACAGAGTGACAAGGAAATGTATAGTCAGTAGACCACATAGTGAGCCTAAATGTATGGGTGATTGAATTTGAGGACACTTCCAGGTGGCATCATCCACACCTAAACATTCTAAACATAATATATAGAATAATATATAGGGTTGTGTGCTTAACAAGCAGCTAAGTTTGACCAAGCACTATGCAACTGAATCTATGCCATGTTAAGAAGCTATGAGAATCACACACTGGTATATTGGTGGACACAAACACCATTTTTGTCTACTAACATCTGGATAGCACATTTATATTGTGACTTAATTGCAGGGGGACACCTCCCACCAGACTAAGTAAGACCTCTGATCATAACCTAAGGTGACATTTTTGTACCTCCACCCATTTAGAATGTGCATTCAGCTCCATATTGTCTTTGCATGATTTTAAAACTATATGGGCCGCATATTCAAAGGTTTCAGTTTGCCCCTTGCAAAGTCTCTATCCTGAGCACAGATTACATAGAAACATAGAATTTGTTGGTAGAAAAGGACTGCTTGGCCCACATACTCTGCCCAGATGGTCCCTCCCTAGTTTAATTCCACAGATCCTAACTGGTCTCTGGTGATTCTCCTTCCTCCCTGCATATTTACTGATATTCCCCTATGAAACTATCCTATGCATGCTTGAAGTCTCCTACTGTTTTTGCCTGCACCACCTTCATTGGAAATCGATTCTAGGCATCTACTACTATATCAGTGAAACGATACTTCCTCACATCTCTATTTAACTCTCCCCTACTGTATTGCATGTCCTCTGGTCCTGGTGCTCTTCCTCATTTAAAAGAGACTTCCATCCTGTACCCTGTTCACCCCTGTGAGGTACCTGTAGGTATTTATCATGCCTCCTCTTGCTCCTATCTCTTCCAGGGTGTATATGTTGGTTTCCCTCAGTCTGTTTTCATAGGGGTCTTGGTACACCCCCTGCACCATTTTAATTGTCCTCCTCTGGTCTGCCTCCACCCTGTCTATGGCCTTTTTGAGGTGTGGTCTCTGAAACTGGACACAGTACTCCAGGTGAAGTCTCACCAGTGAGTGATACAGTGGAATCAACATCTCCTTCCTCCTGCTGGAGATATCTCTCCCAATGCATCCTAGCATTGCACTGGCCCTACCCACTGCTTTGCCCCACTGCCCTGTCACTTGGAGGTCATCAGATGTGGTGACCCCAAGATCCTTTTCCTGCTTAATAAATGACAATACCTCCCCCTATACTATACTAAGTTCCTTGGTCCCTATGCACTAGGTGCATCATTTTGCACTTTTTGACATTGAACCCTAACTGCCATGTTTTTGACAACTACTGAATTTTCTAGGATCCCTATGCATTATTTCCACCCCCTCCTGATTGTCTACCCTATTACAGATTATGGCATCATCTGCAAAAAAGCATACATTCCCTTCCAGTTCATCTGCAATGTCAATTATGAAGACATTGTTCAAATTCAAGTTTATTTGCAGGAAAGCACCATTGAGCAACACTAATTTACAAGGAGGTCCTGGTATGATGGTGTAGAACAACAATACAAAATGGTAAATTACAATGTACACAAATTACAGTGAGTGCAGTTAATAAATGATACTAAGCACAGACAGTGTAAAACTCATATCAAGCTTGTTAAGAGCAGGTAACTTAAGTGTGGAAAAATTAACATAGTAACAGTGGTGCTGGGGGTTCTGCAAAGACAGTGAGCTAAAAATGCATAAAGGAGTCGAGATCATAGCTTTGGCATGTGAGCAGTTATAATGGAGGGCAACAATAAACAAGAGGTTGTTTTTGGTCCTTTTTTTTTGTACACTGTTTTTGCTCCGGAGATCCATGGCATCCTTCCAGAGTACCCACTCGACTGCTGCCTCTACTCCCAGCCTGAATCCCCTTCCATAGGTCTCCCTCTCGACCTCATGGTCTGTCCAGCACCCTGGATCACCCCCTGGAAGAGGGCCCACCCTCCCTTGGTGGCCTTTCTGAAATTAAAGGGACAGCTGTGAGATTGAGCCCCAACACAGGAGAGCTGAGGAGGGTAGGTCCAGCGGTGGGATGTGGGCAGGCCCCCTGGGTATCCTTCATTTCCATGGGATCACCAAGGTTTTTTCTGTTGTGATTTCCCCTGGAGCATGGATGTAGAAAGATGTCTGCACAGGCATGCTGCTGACATTTGCCACTGCTCCACCGCTTGATTGCACTGGCTCCTGTAGAATCCCCGATCTCCATTGGGGGCCACCAAGGAGTCAAGCAAAACCTGCAACCCACCCCAGAAGAGGAGAGCTGTCCTCTGGATGCTCAATCCTCTCCCTCCTCAGCTGACCCCTGGCAACCCGAGTCATTCCTGAGCCTGAGTCACCGGCATGGCATGAGGATAAACAAGAGTTCATGGGGAAAAAAGGAGAGGAAGACAATAGCACAGACATTGGAGGGTCAGATGATTCAGAAGGTAGCATGATGATCCAGAGGCTGGAGGGTCAGCACTGTGGGGAGCCCACCAGCTTTCCCACCAGGAAAGATGGTAAAAAAATAATCAGGTAATAACAGATTAGGCTAGGAATAAGTGAGAGCTGAGGGCACCGAGGAGGGGTGTGTATTGTTAGCCGAAGTTGGAACGGGGGGAGAGAGGGTGTTGGGTGGAGGGGGGGACAGGGGAAGAAGTGCAACAATAATCTGGATACAGCATGGGAATTTCCAAATCTAACAATTTAGTGTAAAGCACTAACATTGAATAGTTCTGATCACAGTACTATGCCCTGCGGCATCCTGCTGGTCACTCTACCATTCTTAGAGTGAGTGCCATTAATCATCACCCTCTGTTGCCTATCTGTTAACCAGTTTCTAACCCAATTCACCACTTTGGATCCCAGCCCTACACTGCTCAGTTTCTTAACCAGCACAATCAGTGCAATTTGAACACAGTTAAGCACAAATTAGTGCAGTGCCTTTAATTTGCTATATTCAAACAAATGTGTTCATGCTTTACACTAAATTGTTAGCGTTGGAAATTCCTGTACTAATGATCTGTGCACCCAACCAAAAACCTAACAGTACCTTTGGTTCCTAGTTGATGTCCTCATTACAACTGGTTAACCAATCCTTTGCTGTTTGTTTTGTGTATGCCTGGTTGAGCACTCTGGTGTGACATAGCCCCACACAACCCCATGTATTTCTTTAGGGATGGTCTGCATAGCAGACCAGTTCTCATTTTGAGTCAGAAACTATTTTGCAGCTGTGCCATTGCAATGCATTGAGAGTCTGGACATGTGATGCAAAATGAGTGTGCTGTATAAACTTGCTTACTATTTGCTGCTATTTTCTAAGTTTACTATTGGTCAGGCTGTGAACAGTGCATGGCCATTTCATGCAAGTGGGGAAGAACCTCTCCTGAATGCACCTAGCAGTGAGTGAGCACCAACATGTAGACTCTGCTCTACCACATGTTTATGCCACATGTTTATGCAGAGGAAAGCCAAGAAGCTGGTCTGTGACAACAAAGGGGCATGCTTCCTGGATTGTGATGGTTCCTATTCTGTTACATCCTAGAAACACCTGTGGGACTTGCAGTTTGTCCTACCTGACTACTTCCTTGAGCCTTGTTGCCTGCAGAGGGAGATGCAGTTAATCCAGCTTCCAGAGCTTGTAAATGGGGAACAGTCACCACCAAGGGCCCCTGTACTCAGGTGTGGGGCTTGTCCCAATGTGCAGTTACTGTTTACTGTAGTATTGTAGATTGTATTGGACTACTTCAGTTTAGTTGTAGGCCAACATCTTCTGTTACTATAAATCCCAGAATGTCCTGCAGATGACATCAGAGCTGTAAGCAGCAGTGAGAAGATTCAACAACCTGTAGTGCATGTTAGAGTTTATATAAGCTCTGATCTTTTGTTTCTTGATGTACTGTTCTCCCTGAGCCATGCATGGTAACAGAGGACTGCACTTAGCCCCTGGAGAAAAGCAGTCCTGGAAAACATCTGACTGGAGATTATAAAAGCTCTAACATGTACTGCAGGCTATTTAATCTCCCACTGCTGCCTACTGCTCTGATGTTAGCTGCAGGGGATTCGGGGACTTGTGGTAAAAGAAGATGTCAGCCTACAGCTAAGCAAAATTAGTCTGATGCAAACTACAGTAAACAGTAAGTAAACCAAAATGTTTTTGCCCAGAAAGCGCACATTGGTACCAGCCCAACACTTGAATACGGTGTCCTTTGTGCTGCCAGTTCCCGTTTAAGTGCCTGAACCATCAAGTGACCAGGAGAACACAATCTCTGGGGAGGGGCTTCTGCTGCATGTGTGACTCTAAGCAGGAGCTCCAGGAGCTATGGGGTACCTGGAGCTCTGTTACCAGCTTTAACCTATCCTGGTTCACATTATCCCCATCCAGCAGCCCTCCCTACCTCCTTGCCACATCCCAGTCACTAGAAGCCAAGAGATCTGGCTACAGCACCATTGGATATACTGTAGGGATACACACACCATCAGCAAGGATATCCAGGCAGATGTCACATACCAGAAGTTGGCTGAGAGCACAGTGTGTGGAAAGACCTCACTGGCAAATTATGTGTTTGGAGACATAATAAACAAGAGGTGGGACCCCTTGTGAGATACATTTGCTGGGATTATCTCATGCATGCTGTGAAAGGGCACACATTTCTGTTCACTTTAATGATAGAGATCACAAGCATACATAAACTGCTTTATCATTCTTCCTGCAGAAAATCCTAATTCAGCTATGTAGCAGTAACAGAACCTAAAATGGTTCTGTGTTATCTTGGCTACAGTAGTAAGTTCAGCAACTTAGATTGCAGGGGATATTCTTTTTTTGCTTCAGCAGTGAAAATCTTAGTGGATGCACAGTGGGTTGCAGGAATCGAGAGCAAAGCACATTATTTAAAGGGCAGGGTGCACCAGCGCAGGAATGGACAGTAATGGACTCGGGGCCCCTATGCACTCAGGGCCTGGGTACTGTTGTATCCCTTGCACTTCCCTGATAATGGCATTGTCAAGAGGTGACTAGTCTGTAAGGCCCCATATTTCTGCTGCATACAGTATTGCATTTTATACAATAGGGATGAGTGTATATGCTATCAAGTATATATATGTAAACTCACCCCCATTGTATAACCTAGTAGTGACATATCCACAGTGGTATAACTTGAAATAAACTGAACTGTGGATATGTCATCAACTAAATAACCACTCCAGATACATAACAGCCCCACAACACTAATTTTGAAAATGAAAGTCAAAAATACAACAGAGCTAAAAATCCCAAAGAATGTCAACTACCTCCATAGATATCTCATAAACCAATATATAATGAAACACAGCATCGGACACTCCACAATTCATTACTCATAAAACCCAGCACAGAATGTGAAAAGCTCACCTTACCTTATCTGCACAAATTAGTAAACTGGACACTCAACCACACTGCTCCTACAGTGTTCAAAACCTCCCCAAAAACCTTGTTCCAGTATTAAGTAAAATATACCCCCCTGCACACCAACCCAAATACAACCTTGTTCAGCACCACAGCAAAACAAAAACTAAAAGCAAAAGCACAGCATTACAAATGAAAATTTCCTCCTACCACAAAGCTGACCCTGTAACTTGAGACACCGAAAAGAAAGCCGCTATCTTCCAAGAACTCTCTGGCCTTCCCACATACAAAACTTAACCACTCACAATGCACGCTCTACTCCTAAATGTCACACACCAGGAACTAAACCATCAGAATCAACACCGCACCACAGAATAAACCCTGACAAAAGAAAAGCAAACTAAATACTAAAACAAACTTAGCAGAACTCAAAGACCCTATTGTATAAATAGCACACATGATGGCCAACTGTGGAATACAGGAAATATTTGCATTTGTATAGCGTGACCTCAGATAATATCACTCATGGCTCTGCCACTCATGATATTATTTGAGGTCACTCTGCACTCATGCAAATGTTTCCCACATTCCAGTCGCCCATCATGTATCCGCTATGTAATTTTAGTATATATTACAGTTTAAGAACCCTTAATTAAGTAGCCACCATAATTCCTCATAAAAAATGTTATTCCATTAATTGCGGTTTGTAACTTTTGTTTGAGGTATTTTATGTGCAGGTTCCATTTGGTATTCATGGCAAATCATACGCCTAAATAATCAAAATAAGTAACTGTTTCAATGGGTGAGTGGTTCAGTTTTAACTTGTATATTTAAAATGAAGTTGCACCAAAAAAACAAACACCATCTGTGTTTTTTTCTTGTTTATCTGCAAGAACTTACTACTGTACATTCCTGACAATGCATCCAGTTTCCTCTGTAACATCAATAAAGATGTTGAGCACCAGGAGGAAGGACCTGCTGGTATAACTAAACTTCTCTACTTGGACTAAGAACTAGAACTCTTGTACTGGGACCTTCAATTTAGGGTAACAAAAAAAAAAGTCTGTTTGTCAGAGTTAGTTGAAGTGAATTATTATTTGTCATCTGTGTTATCTGTGTAGTTATCTAGATGCTTGTCACAGGTGGCTGAAGGGAATTATCTGTGAAATTAACTAAGTGTAGAAAGATTTGCAAAGTAGGGGGAGTGGCTTAGCTAGAAGGAGCCAGGTTAAAACCAGATGTAAACACTGCCCTAGATAGCTTCTGCCAGAGAACAAGCAGAGCACCAGGAGGAAGGACCTGCTGGTATAATTAAACTTCTCTACTTGGACTATATTGCCCTCCTTCCCTCCCCTCCAACCCCCTATCCAAAGGCAGTTCTACTTTTATAGGCACAGGATTTAACTGACAACAGGAACTTCCTGCTTGGGAGCAGGAAGTGAGTGATCGCAGAGCCACCAAAGACTCACCATCCTGAAAGGGCAAGAGTAGCTCTCCATCCCCCCCCAGCTGCTGGAGGTCTGACTCTGAGCAAGTAAGGAGACTACTGAGAAATATAGGAACTTCTTGTCTCAGAATAGGAAGATCAGGAGCTAAAAGGGCACAGAGGTGTAAGTAGGGACAGAAAAGGGAAAAAAAAGGAAAAAAAAAACAGAGGAAAGAGTAAGTATTCCAAACAACAATTAGGGGGCCAGAAATAAGACATGATGGGAGTGGTGCAGTGCAGTGGCTGTGGTGCAGCAGTCTTCCGGGAGACGTTCTGGAGGATGTGGTGTTGTTCCATCTGCAGGCACCTCTCTGGGCTGAGGGAGGAGGTTGCTCATCTCCAGGCTGAGTTGGCCAGGATTTGTGGGACCTCTTCTCCCACCCAGGGACCACCAGGGTCACTGCCGTTGCCTCAGAGGTTGCCAAGAAAGAGGAGCGGTTGGACCACAGTGGGCTCAGGGAGGGTGAGGGTGGTGGAACAGAGGCGCATCCCTCCAGTTGTACCTCTCCACAATTTCTATGCTGCTCTGGAAAAGTGTGGTTCCTCTATGGAGACACCCACAGTGGAGACCAAGGAGGATGCTGGGAACCTCCACAAAGGAGACCCACAGGAGGGTGGCATGGGACTCCACAGGGGAGGGAAACAACTCCTGGTGGGGGACTCCATTGTTAGGAAGGTAGAACTGGGGGAGGAAGGGGAGAGGGAGGTAAGGTGCCTGCCTAGCACCATGGCTTGGAGGGACAGGGAGCAAATCCTCAGGATCACAGGAGCAGCTGCACAGGGAAGGCAGGTGGATGTCATTGTCCACCTAGGGACAAATGACCTGGCTAAGAAAGAGATCAGAGCAGTGCAAGAAGCATTTGTGGAGATGGGGAGAAACCTTAGACAAATAGCATGCATGGTAACCTTCTCAGAGGTGCTGCTTGTCTATGGCACAGGTGAGGCTAGGGTGCTCCACACCATGGGATTCAATCAGTGGTTGAAAAACTGGTGCAGAGCTCAGGGATTTGGCTTCATTGGGGACTGGGGCTCCACCTGGAGGGATGCAGGCCTATACTGGCGTGATGGTCTGCATCTGTCCAGGAGGGGAACCAAGATCCTAGGTGATAGGTTTAAATGCTTCATTGGCAAGCATTTAAACTAGCCAAGGAGAGGGAGGCACTGGAGAGGAGCAGGGACATCCTAGCCCCCCAAAAAAATCAGGGTACTAAGTGAGGTAGACACCAACATAGAGATGTTGATAGAAGCACGGGGTAAATGGAGAAAGTGACAAATGCAATAAGGACAGGGATGGGGCAAAGAGGGGTAAGGCCATCAAGAAATGGAGGGTAATAAGTACCAACACCCACAGTCTGGGCAACAAGCTCCCTGAACTGGTGGCCTTGATGGAAGAGGGATGCCTGGATATTGTAGCAGTCACAGAAACATGGTACACAGAGAACCATGACTGGGATGTTGACATGCCAGGGTACACAACCTACAGGAGAGACAGGGAGGGGAGAAGAGGGGTGGAGTAGCTCTCTATGTAAGGGAAGGGATAAAAGCAACTGAACAAAAGAGTAAACAGGGAGGAGAGGAGGCACTGTGGGTCACCTTAGACTGGAAATGGCACCACAATCCACACAGGGGTTGTATACAGACCCCCATGTCAGGGGAGGAATGGACAAGGATATGATAGAAGGCATACTTAGGATGGCAGAGAAAGGGGAGATACTGTTGATGGGGGACCTTAATATGCCGGATGTTAACTGGAGCACCTTTGCTGCAGCCACATCCAAAAGCAGGGCCATTCTCGATGCCCTTCAGGTGGTATGCCTCAGACAGCTAGTTTTGGAACCTTCTCATGAGGGAGCAATCTTAGACCTCGTACTCTCAAATGGGGATAGTGAGAGGATCTCAGATCTAGAAGTGGGTAGCCATTTGGGAACAAGTGACCACCAAACAGTGTGGTTCACGATAAACTCAGCTACAGAGTCAAGCCATACAAAAGTGAGGGTTCTGGACTTCAGAGGGCTGACTTTGGCAAGATGGGAGAGTGCCTAGAAAAGCACTAGCAAACAGGCTAGAAGAAGGGGTGGAGCAACAATGGGGAAATATCAAAACTGCCATCACAGAGGCAACAAGCCTTTGTGTGAAGCAAATAAACAAATCAAAATGAAAGAAAAAGCCACTATGGTTCTCAAAAGAGGTGGCGGTGAAGGTTAGGGAGAAAAAGATAGCATTTAGGAAGCATACGGAAACACAGAAGGAGCAGGACAGAGAACTGTACCAGTTAATGCAGAAGGAAGCAGGGAGAGTAGTCAGAATAGCAAAGGCCCAAACTGAAGAAAAGATAGCCAATTCAGTTAAGAAGGGGGATAAAACCTTTTATAGGTATATCAGGGAGCGTAGAAAGACAAAGGAAGGGATAGTGAGGCTGAATAGAATGGACAATGGGTGGGTGGGTAGAGAGGGACAGTGAAAAAGCAGGGATACTGAATGAATACTTCTGTTCAGTATTCCCAAAAGAGGAGGTGCCTAATCCAATTAACAGAAGCACTCTGGATGGGGGGCAATCCCAGTCCTTTCACAGAAGAAAGGGTTCTGAAAGAACTCCTAAAACTGAAGGTGGACAAAGCAATGGGGCCAGATGGAATTCACCCCAGAATTCTAAAAGAATTAAGCAGAGAACTAGTGACACCACTGACTACCCTTTTTAACAAATCATGGGAGGATGGTGTGGTACTTGAGGACTGGAGGAAGGCAGATGTGATTCTCCTTCACAAAAGTGGGACCAAGACAGAGGCAGGAAACTACAGACCTGTCAGTTTGACCTCTGTGGTAGGGAAAGTGATGGAATCACTTCTGAAGGAAAGAACTGTTGAGTACCTAGAGGCCAGTGGGGGACAGGACCCAAGGCAGCATGCGCTCACAGCAGGAAGGTCATGTCAGATGAATCTAATTGATTTCTTTGACTGGGTGACCAAAGTAGTAGACCAAGGAGGGGCTGTGAACATGGCCTACCTAGACTTTAGCAAGGCATTTGACACAGTCCCACACAAAAGATTAATAGTCAAATTAACCAGCCTGGGAGTGGGTCCCAGGGTGGTAGCCTAGGTAAAACACTGGCTGGACAACAGAACACAGAAAGTAATTGTAAATGGAGTCCACTCTGAAGAAAGAGGGGTTACTAGTGGGGTACCGCAGGGTTCGGTACTGGGTCCAGTTCTTTTTAATGTCTTTATAAGTGGCTTTGCAGAGGGACTGGAAGGAAAAGTATGCCTCTTTGCAGATGACACAAAGATCTGCAACAGGGTTGATATGCAAGGAGGTGTGGAAAGGATGAGAAGGGACTTGGTAAGGTTGGAGGAATGGTCAGAAGTATGGCAGCTTGATTCAATGCAAAGAAGTGCAAATAATGCACATGGAAACAAAAACCCGGGGACGATTACACAATGGGGAGAGGTAGTAACAACAACAAAATGGAAGGGGACCTGGGGTAATCATATCAGATGACCTTAAGGTTGGCAAGCAATGTGAGAAGGCAGTAGGGAGTGCTGGGGGGATACTGGGATGTATAGGGAGAGGCATCACCAGCAGAAAACAGGAGGTTGTTATCCCCCTGTACAGACAGCTGGTGAGACCCCATCTGGAGTACTGTGTCCAGCTCTAGAGACCCCATCTCTGCAAGGACATAGACAGGATGGAGGCAGTTCGGAGGAGGGCAACTAAATGGTGCAGGGTCTGCAAGAGAAGCCTACAATGAGAGACTAAAGGAGCTTAATATGTATACCCTTGAGGAAAGGAGGGAGGGGACATGATAGAAATGTTTAAGTACCTCAGTGGAATCAACAAAGTCCAAGAGGGTAGCATCTTTCAGAAAAAGAGATGTGCAAGAACAAGGGGACACAATTTGAAGATAGAGGGGGGACGGCTCAGGGGCAATGTGAGGAAGAATTTTTTCACAGAGGTGGATGCATGGAAAAGCCTTCCTGAGGAGGTTGCGGGTCTAAAACTGCAGGAGAATTCAAGAATGCATGGGACAGACATAAGGCAATTTTTGTGAGGGGTAGGAAGAAATAGACTGTTGGTTAAATAGAATCTGCAGCTTATCCTCTAGGTAGGGAAATGGGCAGACTAGGTGGGCCAAGCGGTCCATATCTGCCGTCAAAGTCTATGTTTCTATCTGCATATCCCAAGAAAGAAACAGATCTATTGAAAACTTTTGGGGAATGAAAATCCTGATTGTACAGTTTCTCTAATATACTTTTTATATACAAATTGAGAAAGATGTGATGCCACAGTACAGCTCTGTCTAACTCCAATGTTTGTTTGGATTGGAGCCGTAAGATTGCCCTGAAGATTAAATTGAACGTTGAACCATGCATTTTCATGGAGTCTTATTCAGCTAGATATTTGTCTATACCATATTCCATCAGTATGGTTCAAAGTGTTCTCCAACTAATGCTACTGAATGTCATTTTGAGACCTATAAAAAGCAGAAGAGTGAAGCTTTTTTTTTATTTTGACATATTTAGTGATTAGATGTTGCAACACTTGGCAGTGCTGTATTGTGGAGCAAACTTTCCTGAAGTCATTTTGGGTTTCATTCAGGATAATGTTTTCCTCAATCCAAGTTTCTAGCCTATTTAATAATATTCTAGCAAAAAGCTTCTGAACAGTATTGATAAGGCTTATTGAACAATACATTTGGGGGTCCTTTAACTGCCCCTTTTTGTGTATTGGACACATTATGTTTCCTTGCCATGAGTCTGGGAAGATTTAATGTTGTATCATGTAATTATATGCATAATGTAATAGAGGAATCCCACAGCTAGGAAATACTTAAAGATATCACTATGAACTCTGTCAGATCCAGGAGCTTTACTATATTTGATTTCTATTACACGTGGCAATTGTCTTCAAGACAACTAAAGCAAACTTGGAAAAAAAAAACTTCCCATTGTTTCAGTTGGATATAGGAGTCTACTTACACTGCATAAGAACTTGTACCTTTAGATACCATTAGCCAAAATTATTTCGAATGTTTGTTTTTAATAGTCATATAACTGTGGCCATAGTTTGGACATATACTTTTTTGTTCTCATTTAAGGACCTCATTATATTATATATATTTCCTTCTGTAATTTATCAATCCTACATTATCTTTGGTTTTATTCTTTTCTTACCAGTCTAATAATTTTGGCCTGGGATTTCTTCTGCTACACATTGAATTAAACCAGCCCTGATTTTTGATGTTGCAAGGTTTAGTAATACATAACAATGGGGCTATATAAGGCAATATTTTAGACCAAAATTAATTGAAGTTCTCAGTAACTGGAGACTCTTATCAACATCGGTTGCAAAATGTTTAGATAGGAATGCCATAATATCTCTTCTAAATTATTAGGATTACCAGTATGCCATTTGACTCTTTTGGATTTAACTATGTTAAGTGACTACATATTGTAACCATATTTTTCTGTAGGAGAAGCTTAATTTAACAGTATTTCCAGAGGAAAATGTGGAGACTCAGGGCATTCCACTATTTGTAAATCAATCCTGTCTATGGCATTAGTATTACACATGAATAGATCTATTAGTGATGCTCCATTAGATGAAAAAAAATACTCTGACTTCTCCTGTCTCCTTTTGTTCTACCATTGATTATAATAAAATCTAGTTCTACTAGTAGATTGTTAAGTGGTACTGCTGCTTAATTTTGTTTATGAGCAGTGGATTCCTTTTCATTTATAAGATGTGGATTGAAAGTTTTTATTTGTTCCTCCAGGTTTTGATTCAATTCTAGATTGACTGGTCATCTGGCATGAAAGTCACCACCTAAATATAAGTTGGTATCTGGATACAGCTCAATTATGTTAAACATAAGACTTGTGAAATTATCCCAGTTTCTGGGTACTTTGCTCTAGCATTTTTATGGAGAAGATAAACATTAAGAAATGTTGCACCAATTTTATTATTTTTTATTCCTATACATAAAAGATAATCAGATTTAAATTCTAATCTTTGAATTTCTATATTGGGTTATAGTTTTATTACTCTTAGAAAACCTAATTGTGATCTACCCCATTTAGATTTCCTCACTCCTTTAATTACATGAATATTATATCCCTGTAGAGCTGGAGTTTCTGTGGTCCACCAAGTTTCTTGGAGCATGATCATGTCATACATTTGCATGAACTGAGTACATTGTATATCTGTAATTTTATTGTACAATCTGTCAGTATTCCATAAGGTTTTCCAATATTTCTGAGTTTAATATTTATTTATAGATAGTGAAGGACATGATAGTCAAATACTCCTATGTGACTCCAGTATTTAAAATGTGTTATTAGTTGGAACAAGATATTTTGGTATTAAAGCCTCACCTTCAGGAGGATTTTGTTGTGTCTGTGCTACACTTATTATTACTTCCGTTTTTTTTTACTATTAGAAAAGGAAGTGTCCAATTCAACTAGACTGAGACCCAAACTGTCCAATGGTCATTTCTTTGCAGTACTTTAATTGATATATATCCATATTTCTAAAGAAAATGTCAGTTTGAGGAACATTATTACACGATTGAGCAATCTTTATCCATCTAACTGCTTTTGTGTCTGCCATGAGTTGTACGACTATTTATTTATTTATTTAGTTTTTGTTGATCTGGAAATTCTCTCCTTGGAGAACATACCAACCATAAAGTGCCAGTGTACATCCTGATCTGAAGTTGACTTGAGTAAGTATATTATCATACAACTATGGTATAGCTCTTTCTATTTAAGAAGGTGCTTTATGTACTGATGAGGAAATAATAACTTCTTCAAGAAATAATATTTGAGCATTGTTTGGTATATGGAGGGCATCGATTTTGTATCCCTGGCTAGATAAAAGGGCTTTTCTGTTCCAGAACTGAACTGCCTTACTCTCTGCCAAAAAAGATAGATGAATACCCAGTAACTGTTTGCCCTCTGGATGGGTTAGTCTTTTCACTTCAAACTGATTATCAGAAGAATCTAAACATAATATATAGAATAATATATAGGGTTGTGTGCTTAACAAGAATTTTACACACACCCAATGTACTGGATGCTACATAAACCCCGAGAGCGAAGCTTGAGAGGTTTATTTACATGTTCAACAGCAATGGTATGTGTAAAATCTGAGTTTCACACACAATCCCATGTTTTATTTTACGTATTTTGCTGGGTATCATTTTTTTGCCACAGCAGTTATATAAAATAACAAGAAATCTCTGTGCAGCCACAGTCTGACTGGGTTTCAATGGGATCTGCGGTCAGAAGTCTGATGCGGCTGCTGAAAGAAACATTTACTTTACACTGTTTTCCATTTCTTAAACAATGTAGCCCAGTTGAATCATTTATAGTCCATAAATTTTTTTAGGAGGACTTATCACCGAGTCTGAGTGCTAGTGTAGTCTTCAGTGGTAAGCCAATAAGTCCGGTGATGCGGAAGGGAAGAGCGGTGGCTGGCGCCTGCGCAGAACAAGGGACACCTGGCACGTTTGCTATAATAAATACTCCTTTATAATGGCAAATTACAAACCGGGTTTCCCTTTGGGGAAAAAACGATACCCTGTTATTATAAGTATTTAACCTTTCTCTTAAGTGCATCATTTCACTCATATTTAGTCCAGGGAATATTACTGACCAGAAACATAATTTTTTAGAAAAAGAGCATTTGTATACAGTAATTTAGTATGTAATGTGGTTGACATCACAGGATATTCAAGACTAATGCCCA
The DNA here is from genome assembly GCA_016271365.2 of Neoceratodus forsteri. Lineage (NCBI taxonomy): Eukaryota > Metazoa > Chordata > Ceratodontiformes > Ceratodontidae > Neoceratodus > Neoceratodus forsteri. The sequence goes on along the minus strand of CM057459.1, from coordinate 423,585,750 downwards.
GTCCACTCACAGTTCCTTTTGTGTTCCATAATTCTATTGCATGAGATAATGACTGTGTGAAAACTCATACCTCCTGACTCTCATCTTCTGTTCTGACTGTTCTCAACACTCCATCATCAGCATCATTCAGATGAAATGGATAATACACCTGTTTCCTAAGAGTGTCTGGATTTTCATTTTCTAATAATCTTAGTCCCTTTATTATTGTCATTGCTACTTGTACAGGGAAGTAACAAGTAGCACAATATTGATAATATTGCTAGCACAGTCACAGACTGCACTTGCATGAATAAGACAGTGGCTAGCAGAGGAGGTGAGAAGAGGGTAAGTTGCGAGTATGGGTGGGGTGATGGCACCATGAGGCAGTGGGCCACAACACTACTAAGGAGTGTTCTTATGGCAAAATCGGGACCAGCCAAAGGGGGGGAACACTGGCATCAGGGAATATTTTTTTTATGTTAACTTGTCCAGGGACCAGGGGTGAGGGTAGTGGACTACCTGCATCAGGAAATTGTTCTATTTTTTTTTAAGTTTATATTTGTGCTCCTTTCTTTTCTTATCTGCCCCCTTCCACTGATCTCCCCAGCCCCATCATCTGGTTTCTCCCAGACTTACTCTTGCCTCTGTCTCTATGGTGTACACTCATGGTGAGGCTGTTGGCATTGCCAGGCCCCTTCAGAGACAAAATCCAGGAGAGAGAGGCTGCCAATGATGTATGACCTGCAAGAGGCCAGCTTCATCCTGCATCATGCGGGGTACTTTCCCATGTTCTTCCCACTCCTCAGTGATGTCAGAGGTGAGGGCAAATGTGCATGCAAGTGTGCTGACATGTGGCACCAGCGGACTTACTCCCTTCCACTAGCAGTGCCATCTGCAGCTTCACCTGTGGTCACCCAGGTGGCACTCACAAGGTGGAAAGTGTTGCCCTCCCACCATACAGGAGGATGGAGCTTTCTGTGGGATGTTCTATTCTCCCCCCCCTTGCTGGCCCAGACTCCCTGGCCTCATTCTTGAACCCATTCCGTTGTGTTGTGAGTGGTCACTCAAACTCTGCTCCAATTGATCAGCTAGGGGATGGTTCTGTTTATTTTCCTGTATTGCTGGGGCTGGCCAGAGTTGAGTTCCATTGTTTTAACAATGCGCTATAATTAGCACATCATTAAAACATGGTTTCTAGAAATGTTAACTACCATGCTGGCAGAATGTTAGCACTTCTAGCAATCGTTTAATTAACAATTGTGCACCCTATGCATACATTTGCAGTGGCACACTGTATCAGTTAGCTAACAGATTAGCACAGAGCTATGTGTGCTTTTATGCTGTAGGCAGAGCCTACAGCCATCTTGCTAGCTGTAGCTTGAAAACAGAGTATCGTGGAACACATTTTTGGGACTTTTCAATGTATCCTTCCACATCTACAAATCACTATGGCAACTAAAATAAAATGATCCCTTCTTTCTGTTTGGAATGTTGGAGACATAACTCCAAGCTGCTTATCAGATGGCCATTAAGAAAGTAAAACAGCTTGTTAATTATTGGTTGCCTATTAAACTGGAAATTTGTTTACCCCCTTCGAAATGCAACAGCTTGCACATTTAGTCTTTATTGACCTGTCGAAAGACATCAACACGGTCTGCCATCCACTTCTCATAGCCACCCTCTTGCAACTTGGTTCGCACTCGGTCCCATTACCTGGCTCACCAACTACCTCACATCTTAAATGCAATATGTGAAAATCAACAATACCCTCTCAAGTCCCCTTCAGGTCTGCTCAGGAGTCCTCCAAGGCTCCATCATTGGGCCACTGCTGTTTAGTGTGTATCTGAATATGCTGCCCAACTCCTGCTCTGAAAATATACTCCTCTATGCAGATGATGTCATCCTCTTTGCGTCCCACCTGGACCCTGCCCTCCTCCAATATGACCTACAAAACTCATTTACCCTAGGTGAACATTGGTTTTTGGACCGCAGATTCATGTTCAATCTGAAAAAAACTAAGACCATGCTTTTCACTCACAACCAAAACAAACACAAAGACTCCGCTCTGCCAGTCCTGTCCAGCTCCCTCCACCCCCTAGAACAAGTCAATACCTACAAATACCTTGCAATAGTCTTTGACTTGGCTCTTACCTTTCATGACCATATCCGCACCCTTTGCTCGGCTATCAACACACGCATCAGCTTACTATACTGCCACAGGACCTGTCTTCTCCCGGAAGCTCTGAGACTGGCCATCCACTCCTCAGTCCTATCCCTTGTAGATTATGGACTCCTGGTAGACAGTGCAGCTGACAATACAGCTCTGAGCAACATCAAGCTCTCAATTAACAAGGCCTGTCAGCTACTCTCCGGGGCCATCAGGCTCACCCACACCTGTACTCTATACTCCCTGGCAAACATACTCACCTTTGATGAGAGGTTATGCTACCAAACCTGTCTTCTCACCCAAAAAATTATCTCAAGTCTGACCCCTCCTGGCCTGGCCACGATATTCAGCCCATCGCTCCCATCTGTCTCCACCTGCAGCTCAGCCAAGACCTAATTTCTTGTGCCCAGAGTCAGGACATCCCTGGCACAGAGGTCTTTTCATTACAGAGCCCCCTCATGGTTTAACATCCTTCCTCTTAACATCATATCTGAACAAAGGATTGGGATGTTTAAAACAGCCCTCTGACACCATCTCTTTGCCTCCCGCAGCTGTAACAGCACAGAAATCAGCTTGCTGCTCAGGGCTTGCCCCACCTCACTTAGCTTCTCTTCAGGCTACCCTGGCCTAAAATTACCTTTGCCACCCATTTTTTGTTAAATCATACACTTGCTTGTGAGGCATGCAATTGTTTTTAGCTATGTCATTGTATAGGTTTCTCTTTCCTTGTTCAATCCACATTGTATACATGCTTGTATTTGTAAATTTACATTCCCTGTGCTGTTACCACACCGGCACACTGCTACTGTAGGTATGTTTTTTTGTACTGTATATAGTTATTAATTTCTGTATATATTATGTACTGTATTTTTTTTACAGTTAAACTTTTTTATTAATTTTTCATAAGATATACAGACAAACCTCTTACAGTACAGTACAATGTGAGGATTTTTTTTTTTAAAAGAAATTGAGGCAGCATATAATAAGAACATTGCTACAATAATACAAGGAGCTTTTGGTTTAAAATATAGTAAACAATACAGGTCATGTAATTAGCATATACTTGACATTTGTAGTGAACTTAAAGCGGATGATTAGATACGGTTTATATTAAAATGTTACATAATTATATATGATGCTGCAAAAGGGAAAAAAGTACATTCGTAAAAGGATTGTGGAGTAATAAAGAACGATTGAGAACAGAGTATAGGAAAGAAAAGATATATAAGAAAGTTAAGAAGAGAGAGAGGGAAACTATGAAAAAAGGGGAAAAAAGGCGAGACTACAATGATGTATCAGTAAAAGGGGAAAATCCGTATATATTAAGTCCATACATTGGTGTTGGAAGATTTAGTTGATTCCAAAAAACTAAAAAAGCCCTGCCAACAATTGTTATATAACATGAGTCGGTCAGACAAGATATATGTCATACGGTCCAGAGAGGCATATTGCAATAGTTGGTTAATGATACCGGGAAGGGTAGGGATTATGTTGGATCTCCAATGCATGAGGATTGTGCGTTAACTTGAAGGAAGAGTATATTTAACCATCTGCTCTGCATTATGAAATTTTATAAGAACGGTGATTAAAAATACCAAGAATGCAATGTTTAGGGTCCACTGTAAAGGTTGACCTACCACTTTCATTGCAAATCTGTGAGTAAAGTGCCAAATCTTTGTATGAGGGACAGTGCCATAAGATATGCAATAAATCCCCATTGGGGGAATTGCAGCGCCAGCAATTGTTATTGTTCAATAAACCCATTTTTTGTAATACAACAGGAGTTCTGTACCACAAATGAAGGATCTTGGTTTGAATGAGGGAACTGCGTTTATCATTAAAAGATTTGTGACAGGAGAGCCAACATCTGGACCATTGTGCATTGGTGATATTATATTGTAGCAAAGTATTCCATCTGTTTTTAGCATTGACAGAGTAGGCAGGAAGGATATCACAAATATCTTTGTAAACAGTGCTATTTAAATTGGATGTTGCTTTATCCATTTAGAGATGTGCTTATCATACAGAGAATTGATAGAGAAGGGTGTGAGGTAAGAGTTGCATGCGGTATTAAGCTGTAGATATTTCCAAAAATCCTGATGGGGAAGATTCCATATGCCTCGTGAGGTCGGTGTAAGATTTTAACTTTAATGACTTGGGTTCAAGTATATCCTGCAAAAGAGAATACCCTTTATTTTCCAGGTACGACAAAAATGGGTGATTATCAAGAGATATATGGTGGTTACCCCAGATGGGGTGTAAGCTAAGGGTTTGGGGTTAGATTTAATATGCTTGTGAATGATTTTGCAATAGAATATAGAAGCAGCTATGGTAGGGTGAGACTTTAAAGAAGAGGTAAGGGTGTTATAAAGGAAAGAAGTCACCACATTACCAGGACATAAGGATGTTTCCATATTGACCCATAAAGGAGACTGGATGTTGGGTTTATTAAACCATTTAATTGTTTGAGATGTCATGAAAGCCCATAAGTGGGCTTGGAACCAGGAAGGCCAAAGCCACCTTTGACCAATGGGATCTAAGTTTATTACGACTAAATCTAGGTATTTTGCCTTCCCAAATGAAGCTGCTGATAATTTTGTCTATTTTGGTAAGAAAACTAGAGGGAAGTATCAAAGGGATATTGGAAAATAGGTATAATATTTTAGGAGTTATAGACATTTTAATGGCGGAAATTTTACCATTAAAAGAAAGTTTAAGTAGCTTCCATCTATCAAGTATTGTTTGGATACTGGTTAACAGAGGGAAAGATTAGCATCCCATAATTTATTCAATGTCGGGGTGATCCAAATGCCAAGATAAGATATACCTTGGGGGGCCCAACGAAAGCCTAATGAGTTGTTCATGAGGGGACTACAAAGGGTATTTAATGGTAGTGTTTCGGATTTGTTAAGGTTTAGAGCTAGTCCAGAGTGGGAGGTGAAGTCATTCAGTAGTTTAACTAAAGGTTGCCCGAACTTTCGAGGTTTTCAGTAAAATAAGGAGATCATCTGCATATGAGAGTGAAGTATAGTGAGAGTTACCAATAGTAATGCCTTTAATTGTACCGGATTGACGTAGGGATGCAGAAAGAGGTTCCATGGCAAGTATAAACAATGAAGGCGACAAGGGGCATCCTTGTCTGGTGCCTCTTGCTAAGTAAAAGGAGGGGGACAAAATAGAGTTCGTGAGAACTCAAGCTGAAGGGGAGGTATACAATAATTGAATCCAAGCATAAAAATTATTTGTAAAGCCAAATGAGATAGCACCTGATATAGATATTCCCAATTGAGAGAGTCAAATACTTTCTCAAAGTCAATGGCTATTGCAGCTGCAGGGGTTTTAAGAGTTTTTGCTTTGTGAATTAAATTGAGTAATGAGAAGATGATCAGAACTGTTTCTATTTTGATAAATCCTGATTGAGAAGTATGGATGAGTTTAGTCATTAAAGATTCTAAGCGGAGAGTTAATAATTTGGCAAAGATTTTTCCATCAGAATTAAGAAGTGAGATCGGTCTATAGTTTGAAGGAAGAAAAGGGTCTTTGTCTTTTTGGTAAGACTGTTATAATGGCTTCGTCATTGTGCATGGGAGTTTCTTTATTAAGGTTGCTTCTTGGAATACATTGACTAATACAGGACAAAGAGTGTCAGATAGGGTTTTATAAAAATCAATAGGGAACCCATCACTGCCAGGTGCTTTACCGTTTTTTAATGATGATAAAGCAGTTTGGATTTCCTGTAAAGTGATTGGTTTATCAAGCATAGCTTTGTCCTGAGGGGATAGGTGGGGTAGATTCAGTTTTTCCAGAAAATGTTGTATTAGGTTGGGATTTGTAGTATTAGGTTGCTAGTATAGTTGATGGTAAAAGGATTGCATAATACGATTGATTGAAATGTTGTCTGTGTGTGTCTGACCTGATGGATCTTTTAGACCTGCTATATGTCTCTGCATCTGTTGAGTTTTTAGCTGGTAAGAGAGCAACTTTCTGCATTTATCCCCTTGTTCCCAATAACCGTGTTTAATCCTAAAAAGGGCAAGTTCAGCTTTCCTGGATATCAACTCATTAATTGTAATTCTTAATTGTAGAATTTCCAGATGAAGCTGTGAATTATGATTGGGTTTATTTAATTTATAGTATTGGGTTTCTTTTTCTTTAAGGGATTTTTCTAAATTAGCTAATTGTTGTTCTCTTAATTTCTTTCTATGCGCTGCATAACTAATAATTTTACCTCTAATAGTGGCTTTTAATGCTTCCCAGATAGTACCTTGAGACATATCTGGAGTATTGTTAATAGAAATAAAATCTTGAATCTGGGTTTTAATCCAAGGAGTGAATTCAGGGTCTCTGATTAAAAGTGGGTCTAAACGCCAAGATGGGGATTTAGAAGAAGGTGGACCCCAGAGTAAATGCAAACTGATAGGGGAATGATCAGATATAACAATAGGGAGAATCGATGTATCAATAATTTTTTCAGTAATGAGGGGAGAAAAGAATCAATAATCAATCCTACTATATGATTTATGTAAAGAGGAATAAAAGGTGTAATCTCGTTGTCTGGGATGATGTAGTCTCCAAATGTCAGAGAGACCTAAATCCTTCATAAGCATTGATAGAGCATTAATACTACGGGTGGGCATCATGTGATGAGTTACTCTGGCTAAATATGCTTGTAGTGCTAAGTTAAAGTCACCACCAATAAGAATAGGTGAATTATTTTTATTATTAATCATAATTTGTTGGGATAGATTATGGAAGAAAATGGGTGAATCAAAGTTGGGTGCATATACATTCACAAACATAAGCGGACCTGCTGTGGTGTTTAATAGGGTTTTAATCCATCTACTATCCGGGTCTCTAATGATTTTTATGGAACAATTAAGAGATTTATGTATTAAGATAGCAACCCGTGTTTTTGGATGGAGAAGATGACATATACTTAACTGACCCAGTTCCTTTTAAGTCTGTCGACATCCTCTGATAAAGTTTAGTTTCTTGTAAGAAAGCAATATGTGTTTATGCTTTTAAGATAGGTAAGTACTTGCTTACGTTTACAAGGCGAGTTGAGTCCCTTGACATTCCATGAATGTAAGATTAGATCACTTATGGTACTAGGATATAAGGTAATTAGTTACAAATAGGAATGAGGGACTCAATAACATTAATTTGGAGGATGTCACAGATTCAAAAGGTAAATATATATAATAAACAAATGTATGCAGGGTCCTTAACTTGCATGGGTTCGAGATGATTGAGTATTTGTATTCATTTTGTCTCGCAGAGGGAGAGTATAGAGATAGGAATATCAAGTAATTAAACATTAGAACCAACAAACATTAGCATAAACTCAGTAACAAGAATATTAATTTGAAACTTTTATGAAATGCAGAGCAATAAGAGTTGGTAAATATACCAAGACTCTCACTCTACACTACTAGGCGTGTAGAGTAATTAGTGAATCTCAAGATATGGTTTACCCTATAATCTTAAGATACTAAACTTTATATAACAGTATATTAAAGAACTGTAATTGAGATTTGTGCTGAGGTAATTAAAGCATTACCCTGGAAAAAACCCAAACATCATTCTACCAAATAAAAAAGGATAATTATGTAATAGTGTTAAATTCCAAACATAATGAATTAGCTTGGACCTAGCAATAAGTCCAATATTAAATAAAGTATACCAACATGATGGCAGATAATGCTGGAACAGTGTGAGCCAGATAAAGGATGCCCGATGTGTATTAATCCACATAAGCTAGGTTAGGGAATGCAGTATATACAATAGGTTCATAGTGCATCAGTGTATTTTGGAATCATTTTTATAAGTTCCAATGATTTGGAAGAAAATGGGATGAAGAAAATGTGAAAAGGCGGAAAAACTCAATGTATAGAAATACAATTGGAAGCATACTTTGGTGCAAAATTTGTGAGATATAATGGGAATGCACCTGATGCACTACATACCAGAAGTGATGCAAAATAAATATTAAATAAGTAAATGATTTTAGAGTATTTGTCTAATCATCCTCCACATTCCAAATGATAGGATTTATGTGGAAAAATGCTATAATAGTAGGGGTTAAGGGCACACTGATATGAAATACAGAACTCTATATATGTATGTATGTATGCTCCTGACCACATGGTGGTGCTAAAGCTTATGAAAAATTAGAATGTAAATAGCAATTATATATACTAATGTCTGGCACCACACAAGGATTAATTAGAAGAGATCTTACAAACATTGTAACATTTATTCTTTCTCTTATTTATTTATTTTTTTTCCATTGAATACATTGAGAGTAACTCCCACATGGATTAAATACCTCCAGTGTCAATTGGCTCACCTCCCACAGACAGATACAGGCTTCTCAGCAGCGATAGCGATTTACTGCATTTAAGTGCTCCAAACCTGTTGGGTGCGATAGAGACTGTGCTTTGCAGTAAATGTACCGAAGGAATCGAGTGAGGTGGTGTGAAGAGGAGGGATTCTGGTGAGAAACTGCTATACCACATCTAATTATGGGCCATCGTATTTATTACAAATTTTATTTATTTTTTTTTGTGGGAAAAGCCTCAGGTAGCCTTGCTCTTCAATTTTCTTCTCCTTTTCTTTTTGGGTGGTTCAGATGATTTAAAGGGAGAGCTGGACACAAGATCAGCCCAGGAAGAATCGGGAGAGTCATTACCCGTTGAGAGCTTCTTCGGATCTTGAGTAAATGTGTCAGATACAGTCTGTCTCAGATCCTCCGTAGATGAGTGCAGATCTTCTTGGAGCAGATCTTCTTGGAGTGGGAAGAATTTATTAGACAAGGTAAGAGGAGTAGAAAAACTGATGTGACGTTCCACATGGGAAGCTGGAGAGGTGGAAATATTATTTAAACAGCAGGTATTATTATTTAGAGAAGAACAGATGCTTTTTTTTCTTGTATGCATGCGGAGCTTCTGGCAGGAGCTACAGTGGCAGATATGATGGCTGCAGATTTCTCAGGGACCTGAAGGACAGTTTCAGCAGGAAGGGCAAGACATTGTAATTGCGAAGTGCTTGTGCTGGAGCAGGAACGAGCTGCATTAGCATCGCCAGGCACTGTAAGTGCAGGCTGTGTCCAATTCAGAAATTCGGAGAGAGATTCTGGGGTACTGAAATCTCTGGTAGAATCATTCAAAAAAAGACGCATTGTTGCAGGGTAACGCAGTGCAAACTTAATTCCACGCTGATGAAGGATAGTTTTAATGGGGTTGTAAGCTTTTCGTTTGTTAAATAATTCTTTAGAATAGTCTCTGAAAATTAGGATTCTGTTTTCTTGCCAAGTAAGTGCACCTAATTGCCTCGCTTTTTGAAGAATCAGTTCAGTATGTGCGTGGTTTGGAAATCTGGCAATGATGGGCCTGGGTTTCTAGTCGGGTCCAGGCCTCGGATTTAAGGTGCAGTGAGATCTCTCGATGGTTAGGTCTTGGCTGGCTGGTAATTTAAGCAAAGAAGGAAGTACATGAGTTAGAAGAGCACTGGTATCTCCTAGTTCAACACCTTCAGGAAATCCGAGAAATCTAAGGTTGTTACGTCTGTTTCTATTTTCAATATCATCTATTTTGTCCTGAAGGTTCCTAATAACTCTGTCCTGCTCCCTGATGGTAGCCTGTAATGTGTTAATGGAATCTTCATTTTGAGATGCTTTAACATCAAGTGCTGATTTTTGATCAAGTGCCTGCATATTATTGATATTTTGTTGAGATGCAATTTTAATACATTGATTTCACTTATTAGTTGCTGGAACATTGCCTCCACTCCATTAAGAGAACTGTTATGTGGAGATTGGTCCACCATTATTGTAGGCCTTAATAGAGAAATTGAAAAGCTGTAGATAACTCGTTCAGTAATCATGAGGTAATAAAAATACTGTACCAGAGCTGTCCTGCGATGTACATATAGTAAGATCTCAGATGTTGGTGAAGGTAGGAAGTCTGGAAACTGTAGGATGGATGATGATATTTGGTGAATCCAGGGAGATGAAGAATCAAGCAGCCATCTTCAGCACAGCAGGCCACACCCCCTATGTACTGTATTTAGTTATCAATTGCTGTCTGTACTATGTATTTCTTGTACTGTGTTATATGACGAGGAACCTTTGGAAATGAGTCTCTGACTCAAAGGTTTGTAATTCCAATACAATAAAAAATAAATGCCTAGCATTTAAACATGTTTTGCTATTAATGTCAATTGGGCATGAATATCTTTAATGAAAGATTCATACCTCAGAAACGTTGCCCTTTCCCAGCAAATTTATAAAGATTTACACTGTTTTTTTGACCTCTTAAGACCTATCTGATAAAGTGCCAGATTTTCAGTGAACTACCCAAACTAAATATCTACTTTTTTTTTTTTGTGAAAGCAAGGTCTGCACCTGCTTCCCAAACATAACAGATAAGAGCTACTGAGATCTCTTACAGTAAGAGTGTGAGTGAGTGAGTGTGTGTGTGTGTGTGTGTGTGTGTGTGTGTTTGGGGAGGGTGGAGAAACAGTCAAACTCCTGGCAAGGGAGACCTCATCTAATGAATTAACTGCTGACAAACCATGAGTTAGAAATTCATCTGTATAATTTTCTGATTCCCTATGTTCCCATATAGAGTTATCAAAAGTCAAAACAACTGAGAAAGAAATTTGTAGGGGACAACAGTAGAGTTTTTCTTGTGTTTTGGACCTCTGACTCTAGGCTGTGAAACATAAATGTATTGTTTGTGGTTGGAATTAGCAATCTAAACAGTAAGAAGGTCTGAACAGTAATATTTTAATTTACAGTATTAGTAATATAATTGTGCATAATTTTTATAAATAAATTTGAGGTCTGATAATGTAGTCATGGTATATGTTAACTTGCGTTGATCTCTCACAACATGTAGTAGTAGTAGTTGTAGTAGTAGTAGTACATATGTTATTCTGAAAATTCAGAAAAGGATAGCCCAATTGAGCTGAGACTCACTTTCAATGGGGTCCCAATATATAAAATAAATAGTTACATAGAATATGTACATAAATACAAGCATTGCAAATACAATATACAGCCTGTATCAAAAGACACAATGTTGTACATGACAGACATGTAGATGTTTTTCAGTTCATTACAAATCAAGGATGCAAATGAGAAAGGAAATGTGTGGCCCATTGGGAACTGAACCTCAGACCTCTGGTATGCCGTTCCAGGACTCTAACTATTAAGCTACAGGCTCACATGGCTAGAGTGCCTGAGGACTTCCTTAAATCCACACATTCCTTTTCTCAAATGTGTTGCATAATCATGCAACTAGGAACATGTCAGAAATACAAACTTCTCTCATGCAGTTTAACCCCTGCAAAGTATATTTTTAAATGAAGTATGGAAATGAGAAAGGAAAAGTGTGGCTCACCGGGAATTGAACCTCAGACCTCTGGTATGTTGTTCCAGCACTCTAACCATTAAGCTGCAGGCTCACATGGCTAGAGTGCCTGAGGACATCCTTAAATCCACACATTCCTTTTCTCAAATGTGTTGCATAATCCTGCAACTAGGAACATGTCAGAAATGCAAACTTCTCTCAGTGCAGTTTAACCCTTGCAAGACCTCTGGGATGCCATTCCAGCACTCTAATCATTGAGCCTACAGGGGTTATACTGCACTGAGAGAAGTTTGTATTTCTGACATGCTTTTTACAAGCTAAGATCTTGTTTGATGCCAAGATGGAGGAGATATTGACTTGATAGATAATGTGCTATTTCTGAGAATGAAAGAGAGCATGGCATTTATTAGGAGGAACATTATTGTTTAGATACATAGATACATAGACACTGTGAGCAGATAGGGGCCTATGTTTTTCTATATTATTATTTTTATACTTTTTTGGAAGTTTCATGTAGGCTTTATATTATTCCTGAAATGTCAGAGATCTTCCTGGGGAACTTGCAAGATACTGGTATATAACTATACCATTTACAAAATTCCTGATCAAACAACTGGAAACAGAAGGCTGTTTTTGTTGTCATTTTATAATATGATGTACTGAGTGTATATTTACTGAGTTGCTGAATCAGGGCCTTGAAAAAAATAATAGCATTTACTTAACTCATTCAGGATTCCATCAGGTGGACACAAAAAAGTCTATGAGAATTTGTCTGAAAACTAACAACTATAAGATAGAAACATAGAAACATAGAATTTGATGGCAGAGAATGACCTCTTGTCCCACCTAGTCTGCCCATTTCCCTACCTAATGGATAAGCTGCAGATCTTAGTTAATCAACAGCCTATTTCTTTCTACCCCCCACTAGAATTGCCTTATCTCTGTCCCATGCATTCTTGAATTCTCTCACTGTTTTTGACTTCACTGCCTGCTCAGGAAGGCTGTTCCATGTATCCACAACCCTCTCTGTGAAAATATACTTCCTCAGATTACCTCTGAGCCATCCCCCCCTCTATCTTCAAATTACACCCCCTTGTTCTTGCTCATCTCTTTTTCTGAAAGATGCTGCCCTCTTGGACTTTGTTGATTCCCTTGATGTACTTGAAAGTCTCTATCATGTCCCCCTTCTCCCTCCGTTCCTCAAGGGTAACATATTAAGCTCCTTTACTATCCTCATATGTCTTCTGGTGTAGACCCTGCAGCATTTATTTGCCCTCCTCTGGACTGCCTCCATCCTGTCTATGTCCTTGTGGAGATGGGGTCTCCAGAACTGCACATTGTACTCCAGATGAGGTCTCACCAACTGTCTGTACAGAGGGATAACAACTTATTTTTTTCTACTGGTGATGCCTCTCCCTACGCATCCCAGTATCCCTCCAGCCCTACTTACTGCCTTCTCACATTGCTTGCCCACCTTAAGGTCATCTGATATGACTACCCCCCAGGGTTCCTTTCCATTTTTATTGTTGTTAGTATCTCACCCCCCATTGTGTACTCTTCCCCTGAGTTTTTGTTTCCCAGGTGCATAACTTTGCACTTCTTTGCATTGAATCTAAGCTGCCATACATTTAACCATTCCTCCAACCTTGCCAAGTCCCTTCGCATCCATTCCTCCCCACCTTCTGTATTGACCCTGTTGCAGATCTTTGTGCTGTCTGCAAAAAGACATACTTTTCCTTCCAGCCCATCTACAATGTCACTTATAAAGACATTAAAGAGGACTGGTACCAGTACTGAACCCTGTGGTACCCCGCTAGTAGCCCCTCTTTCTTCAGAGTGGACTCCGTTTACTGTTACTCTCTGCATCCTGTTTTCCAGCTAACTTTTTACCCAGGCTACCACCTTGGGGCCTACTCCAAGGCTGGCTAACTTGTATATTAATCTTTTGTGTGGGACTGTGTCAAATGCTTGCTAAAGTCTAGGTAGGTCACGTCCACAACCCCTCCCTGGTCTACTACTTTGGTCATCTAGTCAAAGAAATCCATTAGATTCATCTGACACAACCTTCCTGCTGTGAATCCATGCTGCCTTGGGTCCTGTAACCCACTGCAAAAGTAGCCTCTGTGCGTGTATATGTGTGTGTGTGTATATATATATATATATATATACAGTGTATATATATATATATCTATGTGTGTGTGTATATATATAAATATATATATATATGGAAATGTCTCTATTTGCAATAAATTTGTTTACAGGCATGACTAATATCTTTTGAAAGATTGTTTGGTGATTACTAATTCTGAGTATAATTCATGAAATTATGAGTATGATATTTGTTATTTCTTATAGTCCCCTGTTGTGCCTTATGCATACCATGTAAATCCAAATCATTCCAAGGCCATCTTGACATGTAATACAAAGCTCTTTTCCTGATAAAAGGAGGCCAGAGGGGCACAGGACCCAAGGCAGCATGGATTCACAGCGGGAAGGTCATGCCAGACAAATCTAATAGATTTCTTTGACTGGGTGACCAAAGTAGTAGATCAGGGAGGGGCTGTGGACATGGCCTACCTAGACTTTAGCAAGGCATTTGACTCAGTCCCACACAAAAGATTAATATACAAGTTAGCCAGCCTGGGAGTGGGTCTCAAGATGATAGCCTGGGTAAAGAATTGGCTGGAGAATAGGACACAGAGGGTAATAGTAAATGGAGTCCACTCTGAAGAAAGGGGGTTACTAGTGGGGTGCCAAGGGTTCAGTATTCGGACGGTCCTCTTCAATGTCTCTGTGAAGGTATTGCAGACGGACTGAAGGAAAAAGTATCCTTTGCAGATGACACAAAGATCTGCAACACAGTTGATGCACAAGGTGGGGTGGAAAGGATGAGAAGGGACTTGTCAAGGTTAGAGGAATGGTCAAATGTATGGCAGCTTAGATTTAATGCTAAGAAGTGCAAGGTAATGCACCTGGGAAACAAAAACCCAGGGGAAGAGTACACAATGGGGGGTGAGATACTAACAACAACAAAAATGGAAAGGGACCTGGGGGTAGTCATATCAGATTACTTAAAGGTGGGCAAGCAATGTGAGAGGGCAGTAAGGAGGGCTGGGGGGATACTGGGATGCATAGGGAGAGGCATCACCAGTAGAAAACAGGAAGTTGTTATCCTCTGTACAGGACAGCTGGTGAGACCCCATCTGAGTACTGTGTGCAGTTCTGGAGACCCAATCTCCACAAGGACATAGACAAGATGGAAGCTGTCCACAGGAGGGCATCTAAAATGGTGCAGGGTCTGCACCAGAAGACATATGAGAGAGACTAAAGGAGCTTAATATGTATAGCTTCGAGGAAAGGAGGGAGAGGGGGACATGATAGAAACTTTCAAGTACCTCAAGGACTCAACAAAGTCCAAGAGGGTAGCATCTTTCAAAAAAGAGGTGTGCAACAACAAGGGGCAACAATTTGAAGATGGGGGGCGGCTCAGAGGTAATGGGCAAGTATTTTTTCACAGAGAGGGTTGTAAATGCATGGAACGGCCTTCCGGCGGAGGTTGTGGAGTCAAAAACAGTGACTGAATTCAAGCATGCATGGGACAGCCATAAGGCAATTCTAGGGGTTGGGGGTAGAAAGAAGTAGGCTGCTGGTTAACTAGGATCTGCAACTTATCCATTAGGTCGGGAAATGGGCAGATTGGGTGGGCCAAGCGGTCCTTATCTGCCGTCAAATTCTATGTTTCTATGTTTCTATAAAGAACAAAGTCATAAATAAGGAACCAGTAGCTTATGGAACAATCTACAAAGATTTATACAGGGATTTGATTCTGCCACTGCGAGGAAAACACAGGAAAAATGAGGGCTTCTTACAGTGAAATGGTTATTTGGATCTGGGATCACCGAATATTTTTATCCTATATTTTGTATCCTGGATAGGGCAGGGAGATACTACATCTCATTGTGATAGGGATCTTCATTTACACATTTTTGCACTGTATTTACTTGGGCTGTCCCATTTTAGATGCAATATCTTGTTTTTAGTGGGGTCATGATTTTACCATTTTTATAATGTATTTATTCAGGGTACCTAGTCCAGGGCACCTGTATTCAAAGGAGATGCACAGCACATCCTAGCAGAACAGGGAGCTGTGCCATGCAACTCCAACAATGTGCAGCAGCATGATATTCAAACATGCAGGATGCTCTGGCCACAAGGGAATGGGCCAGGGCACACACAAATGGTATGCCATGCAAGTCAAGAGGGCATTCCCATGCATATGCTGTGTTGTGGCATATTCAGTGGGAATGAGCTCCTCACAGTCCAGAGCACTACAGCCCACAGTTAGGCCATGAATAGCTGGCCTAACCTGGCCAGCCTCCCACAGGTGGGCTGCAGATGTGTGCCCAGGTGCACAGCAGCCTGGTGGTGGACTAGAGGTACCCCCTTTCCATCCTCAATCTATCCAACTCCATCCCTGAAAGCTCCGTAGTGTAGGGCCCCCCAGACCTGATCGCACCAGAGGAAACCATGTTCCATATCCATAGCATAGAGGACCCCCACCCACTGCCCCTGTATGCAAACACCCTCACTCCCCCCATACCCGACCTGTTGCAAAGACTGCCACTGCCCTCCACACACTGCCATGGTCAGCTATTGACTGCAGTAAACCCAGGGTGGAGACCTGCACTCTGGAATGACCAAACTGGCTGTACCATGCATTGGGGCACGACACAAGCTGTGGACCCATCAGTTTATGCAGCCATGTGTATGTCCCTGGCAAACCATAAGAGGGAATTTACATACCTCCGATGCATGCCTTGCCAATGCTGTATCTTCCTGCTTTCATACACCACTGCAGGTCCACACTCTCCCCGTTCCCCTGTGTAACATGCCACCCTCTGGACTGCTGAGGTATCCCAGGTGCCATGGGGTGCGGTATCCTGCAATGCCATTTGCAGTGTACGCCTCAGGCTATGGATAGTTCATCCACAGTTCCCCAATTGTACAAACGAATGGGAGGTCAGTTGTAACATGCCTGTTTTGGGACCTGTGTGAGTGGGTACAGCATCAACTATCACCCACATTGTGCAATGCAATGGCATGGGGATGATGGATCTACATGCGAGTGTCTGAGGTGTATGGCCACTGGGCATTATCACCCATACACAGCTCATGCTTATGTATAACACATTCCAGCATCCTACTGCAAGTGCTCTGCCACTCACTGATATGGTGGTACAATCCCATCACAGAGCCAGTCATCGCAATGGGATGGGCTGGAAGGGGAGGGGTTTCTGTACATGGTTGAGGGGGAGCAGAGGCCGCTACACTATGGACATGGACTGTAGGTGTATTCAGGTGCAATCAGGGATGGCATCAGGGCCCCTACAATATGGAAACAATAGAGCCTGGACTCCGGTATGATCGGGGCTGGTGGAATGGGTGAGCAGGTGCCACTTTGCCACCAGAGACTTCAGGGCCTGTCCCACATGGGAGCGATCGGGATCAGGACTTTGGGGTGAGAGCTACTCCAGCACATTCATCCCTGTGCCAACATGCAAATTGGCTGGTAATGAGCATGCACAAGGCCCCTTTGCACTCTGCATGCTCAATTAGTTAGTTTGCATTCCTGGGCTGAATATCGCCCATGGGGGCTGCGGTGCATACCAGTATGTGCCACACATTCCCCATGGAAGGTATTCAGTTGGGGTTGCCCTGGATGCACCTGACTTGGCGTCCGCCCCCACTGTGACTCCCATCCAGGGTCAGATTTTCAACAGGTTCAATGAAGCCCACCAGGATGAAGCACAGTGTCACAGGTTTAATTCATGACAAAAGGGATCAACTCCCATTGAAACTGCATTGTTTGCTGCAGTAATTCTACTGTAGAATACTGCAGTGTTACGCTTCATCCTGGTGGGCTTCAATGTATGCACACCCAGTACCAATGGCGCATTCTCTTTGAATATTGTATCAGTGCCAACCAGTGCACCCTCTTTATGCAAAAGATCTTTCAGCTCATGCATCAGTCCGACACTTAATATGTTCTCCCAGATGTAAAATATTGTTTTTAGTGCTTTCTGATTTTACACAATGCAGCATAATATTGTGTAGATGTAGAGCCCCACTCAAAATAAGATGCCATTTCTTCTGTGAACTCTCCAGGCTAAATATATAGCAATCAGCAGGTATATTCTAGGAAAACACATTGTAAAAATGTGTAAAAGGAAGATGACATCGAAATTGCTTCTCCACAGATCTGCGTTGTGCAAATTAATTGGAAATAATGGTAAAAGCATCCAAAAGATCTCCACAGCCATATCAGCTCTGACTAGAATTTGTTCAATATAGCAGCAACTGTACTAACAAGCTGTCATCTATGCTATTCACACTTAGCATGGCGTTAAGTGTTTGAAGATCTGACCTGATACATGTTTATAAAAAATGTGAATAGCATAAACACGGTTGCTTGTATGATAAATCTCAAACACTTTAACAGACAAGATATATGAGTGTCGAAAAGTTCCTGCTCAATTCCCACGCCCACCATTAAAAGTTATATATCTTGGATGGTTCTACACTGCTTACCATCAGAAACATGTAGTAACACCATCCTAATACATCAAGAGTATGAATCTAGTATTTTACATTCTAAACGTAACCTTAACAGAAAATATTTTTTTAAATGACAAATGATGCCATCTTTAATGGCGTGAGTCATTAATTACAAAATTAGTTATAATAGCTGTTTCAAAAATATCTGAGAAAATTAAAAATACACTGATTATGAATGCAGTGATGTCACAAACACATTTTTGATAAAAAATGATGTCATATATTGTTTTTTTATCAGCTAACAAATACTGCTGCTTTAACACATTTTGGGAGAGGGGATAAAGGTAAATAATAATAATAATGTTTTCAATACACAGGGAATAAAAGGAGAGTCAGAAATGAAGTGCAACTGCTGATTGTTGGGGTGGGGAAGGAATCATTGAGCCAGGCATGGAGACAATGAACAACTGGGAAACCTCATCAGTTTTGACAAGGAAGACTAGCTATGCCTCAATCATCAGGATGCAGAATTTCAGCAACAAAGATTTTGTAAAGAAGAAGGGCCTGGTGTCCATGGGTCTGGAATAGCTGTATGTGGCTGGTAACACAGAGCACATATGTAACTTGTTGTAGAGGGTACTCAAAGCAGCCACAGAGGCCAGCATCTCTGAAAGCAACAAGGGGAATAGGGCAAAAGAAACAGTAAGAGCTACAGACAACACCAAAGCCTTCTTCCAGTACATTAATGGAAGGATGAAGTTGAATGGGGGGACTGGGTCTCCAAAAACAGGGAAATGAGGTGAGAAACCAATGAGAGGCAGAGAGATGGCTGAAATTTGAAGGAATATTTCACTTTTATTTTCATCCTGGGCACCCGGGGGTGGAGGATGCTCATTCGGAGGACTTATAAGATCAGGAGCAGCCATGATGCAACCTATGGACATCACCCCCCCAGTAGCTGACTACCTGGGGAATGTCAATTCAGGTAGGTAAGTCCCAAGCGATGGATGAGATACACACCAAGATCAGTGGAGCTAAGGAACATTTGACAGGGTCACTTGCAGTAATCTTTCTGTATGAAAAGTGTGGCACTGGAGGACTGGAAATTGGCCAAAGTGGTCCTCATTTTTAATAAAAGGACTAAGAGCCCAACCTATCAGTAGAGTGGCAGGGTTGCCACTAGCAACACAGTCAAGTCAGGTTTGGAGTGAGCCCAGGATGTCTTGGGTGAGCATGGGGAGGAGGCCGTAGTGTGCTAGAGGATGCTCTCCTCCTGGAAGGGAGGGCAGCATGCAATACTGTCAAATGGGTGGCCACAGGTGGCAATCCAGATGGAGCTGCTTGGGGCTATAGAGTGTTGCTGGTGCCGTGCATAGCCTCGCAATTGCATGCGCATGTGCACTTCATACCCTTGCCACTGACATCAAGAGAAGTGGGGGAAACAGAGTGGAAACCCCCCAGACACAAGCCAAATTATGTAAGGGGCTTTTAGGCCCTGTCCTCCTGACTTGCCACTCAACTTCTGGCACTATTGTACATGGCAGAGGAGAGCAGCTCAGTGGAGACCTCCAAGAACCACCGCAGTGCTAAAGCTACGCCTGTGGCTGTGTAGAGGTGAGGTATGTGCCAAAGATAAGATGTGATGGGGCAGCACCAGTGACATTAGGGACATAAAAATATAATGACAAACAAACGAGCTAGGTATGACCCTGGCAACTACAGGCCAGTCAGCATTGGGCAAGGTCTTGGAAGTCATTATCAAGGTCAGAATAATGGAGCACTTGGTTGAGGCCTCTCAGCATAGATTTATGATGGGCTAATTATGTCACACCAACCTTATAACATAGGATGGGTTGGACAGGGCAGAGCCGCAGATATAGTCTATTTGCACCTCAGTAAGAGCTTTGACACTGTGGCACATGACATGCTTCTGGGCAAAGTACACTGGTGTGGTATATGAGGTGTATTGCCAACTGACACGAGGGCAGGAAGCAGAGGGATGTGATGGATAACTCGTACTCCAAGTGGAGCGAGGTACTCATTGTCCTCTCTCAGGGAAAAGTTCTTCTGCTGCTCAACCTTTTTGTCAGCAGTTTGAAAGCTGAGGTCTCTAGCTCGCTGCTACGTTTGCTGATGACTCTAAGCTGGCCAGGGTGGTGGACTCTCTTAAGGATGGAGACACACTTCAGAAGGATCTGAACAGGCTACGTGATTGATCAGACTTTTGGGGTACATTTTATTTTAAATATTTTGTCGTGTTTAAATTAAATGTTGTTTATGTTGACGTTTTTTGTTATTTATACAGGGCCCCCTCGAAAAAAAATGTGCATTCTTGTTCTTTGGGTCTTCACCCAGTGATCAAATCATAAATAAAAAATAAAGTCTTAGATTTAAAGTAACCAAATGCATGATGCTTCACATGGGGAGGAACACAGATGTTCTTTTGAGCGTATACACTGTGTGAGGTTCCTCTTGCTGCACTGGAGGGGGAAAAGGACATGAGGTCAAAACAGAGCAGGGGATTAAGCATGACAAGCATTAAGCAGCTGCTATCAACTGACAAAGGAGAAAGCTGGGGAAAATCTGGCTATCTAAACCTTTTTACAACTTAAGCTAAACAAGCATTTGTCAATGCCGGAGTTCATCGTTGGGATTGCTGTTGGTATGCACCGATTGGCAGGACTGCAGTTCCCAGCAGAAAGAACAAGTTATGCCACCAGTTCACATTCCCGTTGAAATACAGTGAAGTGCATACCTGTTTCCTCAATTTGTGATCTGGCTTTGAAGAGTGACGATGTGTCTGCAGTTCAGAGAAGATGAGGGCACTGGAGTCCCACCATGGGTTGGGGGGGACGTTATGGTTAGAAACCCTAACGCCCCGGGCATTTGTTGGCATTTGCACTACAAATTTTCAACATGGCTCTTTGTGACCCCACCTCATGAAAGCATTTGGGACCTCTGCTCATGAACAGTGGCACTGTGATTTTGTTAATCTGTCCCGAACGTTGATTTCTCACAGCGACCGCGCCATTCTGCACCAGATGTGCGAAAACACAGTTCGGGCAGGATGTGAAAAATTACAGCTGTACCATTCATAGGGAGGTGTGAAGAGAAGGCAGTGTTGAACATCTGGAGTGAAAATATTAAAAATGCTTGAACATACGAGTACATGGAAACTGCACAATGCACGCTCGTAACAGTCATTTAGTGGAATAATTTCACCAAAATTTCAACATAGGCATTTTGTGACCTTTACTCATGAACACTGTCACTAAGATTTTCTTACTCTGTCCTGAACGTTGATTTCCCACAGCGACCATGCCATTGTGCACCAGATGTGTGAAAACACATTTCGGGCAGGATGTGAACAATGACAGCTGTACTGTTCATAAGGAGGTGTGCAAAACTGACAATGTTGAAACTCTTGAGTGAAAATGTTACAAATCCTCGACGTTACGAGTGTACGTGGAAACTGCACAATGCACGCTCATAAAATAGTCATTTTATGGACTTTTGTCACCACATTTTCAACATAGGCATTTTGGGACCTCCGCTCATGAACAGCATCACTGTGATTTTCGTAATCTGTACCGAACACTGATTTTCCACAGCGACTGTGCTATTCTGCACCAGAAGTGCGAAAACACATGTCAGCCAGAATGTGCAAAATGACAGCTGTACTGTTCATAAGGAGGTGTAAAAAAATGGCAATGTTGAAAATCTGGAGTGAAAATATAATTTCACAAAGTTACGTGTGTACGTGGAAACTGCGCAGCACACTCTCCTAACACAGTCATTATATGGACTTTTGTCACCAAATTTTCAACATAGGTATTTTGAGACCTCCACTCATGAACAGTGCCACTGTCATTTTCTTAATCTGTCCCAAACACTGATTTCTCACAGCAACCACACTATTCTGCACCGGAAGTGCGAAAACACATTTCGGCCAAGATGTTGAAAATGACAGCTGTACTGTTCATGAGGAGGTGTAGAAAAATACCAATGTTGAACATCTGGAGTGAAAATATTACATATTCGCGATGTTACAAGTCTGCATTGAAACTGTCATTGTTTGGAATTTTGTCACCAAATTTTCAACATAGGCTTTTTGGGAGCCCACCTCATGAACATGACACTGCTGTTTTGTTAATTGGCCCCGAAAGGTGATTCCACGCAGTGACTGTGAAATCACCTTTTGGGACCGAATAACCACACGACAGTGACTGAATTCATGAGGTGGGGTCCCAAGAACCCCATGTTGAAAATGTGATGCCAAAATTTGCAAAAATGGCCAAGATATGCACCAAAGTTAAAAAAAAAATAAAAAAAATATTTATGCCATTATACAGCTTACTAGCATTTCTTCAGTTTGGGTCGACTTTGAAGAGTGCAGACGTATTCCCAGTCCACCAAAGATCATTGCGTCATGCTCCGGAGGTAAGTATGGGGTGGGGGTATGTGGGGTTCGCAGTGGGTGGAGTGCGGGTTGGGGGAGGGGCAAGAGACTCAACATGGGACCGTTTCCTAGTTTACAGGTTTTAAAAAAAAAAGGAAACACGTCGCGGGAAGGTTTTCTTACTTACAGAGTCTTTTGGCACACTGGGGTGGGCTCCCAGCATGCCAGCTGAGTGTTTTTTTGGGGGAGCTGTAGCCGACGGGGATTGGGCACCCCCGTTGGCACATACCGAGTGTGGGGAGCAAGAGCCGAGGGGGATTGGGCACCCCCCTCGGCACACAACAAATTGTGGGGGACATTATGCCGTCAGGGAGTGAGCTCCCCCTTCGGCAAATGAACTGGGAGGGGGCATGCTGACAGGGGGATTGGGCACCCTCGTCAGTTTATTTCTTTTAAACTTTGGCACAGCCGCACAGAACAAATTGTGGGGGGGGACATTACGTCACCGGGGAGTGTGCTACCCCATCCGCAAATGAACTGGGAGGGGGCATACTGACAGGGAGATTGGACAGCCCCATCGGGTTTTTTTTGTCTTTGTTTAACTGCGAGGGGGGCATGTGGAAGGCCTGGGCTCAATGTGTTCACACTGCTGTAAGCTACAGCAGTGTGAACACGCAACCAGGAATGCAATGCAGGAATGCAACTTCAAAGGACCGAGCCGTGACTCTACTGGTGTGGCTCCATCCTTTGAAAAGTTGTCCAGCTCAGACCGAACAGCTGAAAGTGAGTCATCGCCAGCATGCTGACTGATTCACCTGCCACTGACCTGCCCCTAGAAACAGAGCTCTCCATTGGGCACACCCATGTAGAGCACCTCTTATGGCAATGAGTTTGTCTGCACCTGCACGCCACGACAAACTCAAAAAGACTTAGGTAGTGAGCCTTGATTCACAAGACCATCCTTTCAAGATGCTCCTTTGACTCCTGTTTCTTCTACCGAAATTGGTATCGAAGTCAAGACTGCAGCCCATGTTAGAAACCCGGGAACCGTTATGGACCCTCTTCCTCTTTTTGATGCCCACATCAAGGCCCTATGGAAAACAGCTTTCTTCTGTTTTAAGAGGCTCATCAAACTTCAGAACTTTCTGAAGGTTAACTCTCTAAAGATGTTAGTAAATGCCTTTATTATTTTTTGGGTAGCTTACTGTAATGCTCTATTTTCAGGACTTCCAAAGTCATCTATAAACAAACTACACCAGGTAATGAATGCAGCTGTCTGATTAATTAGTAAAACCCTTAGTGGGCATATCATGCCAATAATTCAAAACCTTCACTGTCTCCAGTTGCCTATATGAGTGATTTTAAGGTCCTATTGATTACCTAGAAATGTCTTCAGGGTTCATCTTATCTTGTTGACCTTCTTTCTGAGTATGCCCACACAAGACCTTTGAAAATCCTAGATGAGAGAGCTTTCTCTGTGCAAGCTCCTACTTTGTGGAACTCTCTCTCACTAACCATTAAACAGGCCTCCTCCTTGGAAGTTTTTAAAAAGCAGCTAAAAATGCATTTGCGTCTACAAGCTTATGGTACCTGACTTTTTTTATGTATATGTTATGCTCTTGTATGCTGTTATCCTGCCAAGTTCTAATAGCACATTGTTTATTTTTTCATTGTATATGTGCAGCGTGCAAGCTAATGTTTGGAATGGGCACTACATAAAGATTACTGGATTGGATAAAGGGGGTAATCAGCAGGGCTGGTGAAGTTATCCTTTCTCTTGTGGCCCTGGTCAGATTCCCACCTACATATGAACATATGAATAAGCCAGCAGATAAAGACATTATGGTCTATCAAGTCTGCTCGTGAGTGCAGGTCCCTCAAAGTTTACTGAGGGACCTGCACCCAACCCTTCCTCCCCTTGTCCCTCCTCGCTAACACCCTCACTCCCCCCCATGTAACTTTCCCCTTTACTCTAGTCCATCCTTTCTTGAAGCCAGCAAGTATTTTAAGGGAGACCAGCTCTTCTGGTAACTCGTTCCACTTGGCCAACACCCTCTCGGTGAAAAAGTTTCTGCTTTTCTCTCTCCCGAATCTACTCCCCCCCCACACACACCTTTAGGGTGTGCCTATTAGTGAATTTTTTTTCCACTGAGGCTGAAGAGGACCTCAGTTCTCACCCTGTTGATATCTTTAAGATACTTGAGGGTCTCAATTATGTCCCCCCTCTCCTTTCTGTCCTCCAGAGAGTACATATTAAGCTGTCTTAGTCTCTCTCTTCATAAATATTACCCCGCTTGCCCTGAGTCATTTTGGGTGCCCTTCTCTGGAGCATTTCCAGCAAGTTGACATCCTTTTTTAGGTAAGGGCACCAGTATTGCATATGCATTGGCTCTGTGCAAGTGCTACAAGATGCCTTTTACTTCTTTCACCAGTATTGCACACTGTACTCCAGGTGTGGCCTCACCAGTGATCTATACAGTGGCAGAATGACCTCTGCCTTTCTGCTTGTTAACTCCTGGCTAGGCACCCCAGCATCTAAGTTGCTTTGACTGCTGCTCTCTTGCAGTGTACCAAGTGGTTTAGGTCACTCTTGATGATTACTCTCAGGCCCTTCTCCTCTTTTGACCTTGTTACCTGCACACCTCCCAGCCAATATTCGGTCTCTGGGTTCTTTGCCCCCAAGTGCATTACCTTGCACTTTTTTAGTATTGAACCCCAGCTGCCAAATGTCACACCACTTCTGTAGCTCAGCTAGGTGTTCTGTGAGCTCCTGTCTCCTCTCCTCCATGTCCACCCTCCCACAGAGCTTAGCATTGTCTGCAAACAGGCAGATTTTACCTTTAATCCCATCTGCAATGTCACTGATGAAGATGATAAACAGCACTGGACTGAGCACCAAGCCCTGTGGGACCCCACTTGTCACTGGCCTAGCCTTAGAGAACTCCCCACCACCCACTGACTTCTGTCCTGAAGCTAATTTTTAACTCATCATGCAGGTTTACCCCTTACCCCCAGGTCTTTCAGCATCCTGATCAGTCTCATATGAGTTACCGAGTCAAAGGTCTTGCTGAAATCCAGATACAGGACATCAATCGCTTGACCCTTGTCTACTGTCCTGGTTACCCAGTCAAAGAAGTCAGTCAGGTTAGTCTGGCAGGACCTCCACCCCTACCCCAACAGAAACCCATACTACCTCTTGCCCTGGAGCCCATTATCCTCCAGAAAGCCAACTGTAACCCCCCTACAAATGGAGATTCCCGAAAAGTCTCCCTTGAGCTTGCCTAAATGCTCACTGCCAGGCTGGTGTTCTGCGTATTAGCACTTTAAATGTATTGCCAGACAGTGCCTGTATAGCCTCTGTATACTGTCTCTTTAAGAGCTGCCTGGATTGCAGTCATAATTAATCTGAGAGGGAGCTCTGTTAGATGTACTTGTTTGCTGATCATTTGTTAGAGTAGTAATAATACTGCAGTTTGTTCTAACCTGCCTTCTTTGCAGCATGGACAGTTCTGTTTGTTTCCATCATCTTGGTCCTGGACTACAGAATGGGCCAATCAGTACCTTTGGGACTCTAAATTGGAGCCTGCGTACAGGGGCTTGGTGGGGCCTAAACTTATAGGAATTGTAGTTTTGGGCTTTTGGCACCTAAAATAACCTGGAGGGGGAGCCCTTGTGACTGACAGACAGATCAGTCAACCAAACCTTTTGGATTTTGAGGAAAGTCCCACACTGCTTGCAGTTTCAGTTAGATCTGAGTTGGGAAGTGAAGAAGTAACAGCTCAAGATAGTTTGAGCAACAATCCATAGTGGAATCACGCAGGAGAACTGTGGAAAGGCCTGAGTTTGGCCTGCATGCCTGCCTGCTGTTCCTGGGAGGGAAGTTGTGCTTTTTTTTTTTTATCGGAATGAATCCGAATTTGGAGAGTGAATTAAGCCACTGAATTGTGACCAGGCTTTAACCTGAAGAAGACCGAAGATTTGCTGAGTGCGATCGGCCGGTCAGGACTTCCAGCTACCTCTGAACTCCTGGATTGTGCAGAGTCTCTGTAATTAGGACTGGAGAGCCATTTGCTTGGTAGTGGAATTTCCTCACATGTGAATGCGCTGTGTGCTTATAGTGGGTCGTGATTTGGTTCCCCACTGTGTGTCTGAACTGTGTTTTGCTTGCTGGATGCTGTATCCAGCTCCACGGACTGAGTCCATATCCATTTCCATTTGCCTGGGCCCTGCTACACTGGCCAGAATACCTGCTATGCAGAGAAAGTAATTGACGAGAGACCGGCCTGAGGATCAGCCCCCTGCTCAACGCCTTGAACAGGAATGATGCCTCAGTGATTCGTGTGGGCCCTGCTTCTCTGGGCACTCCAGCTCAACAGCCTGCAGTCTCGATTTTCATCCTGCCTGTGTCCAGTATTGGGTATTGTGAGTAAACATCAGGGTAGCTCCCTGCAACAACAGCTAAATCTAAAAGTGTTGTCATCTGATTGTTTTGTTGCCTTTTCTTTCACAAACTGAGCTGTCCAGCTCTGGATTACAAACAGTGTGTGTTGTGCATGTTGCTTTCTTCCATCATAGGGCCCCAACCAGCTGCAACGTTCCTGGCTAGCCCACCGTTTTCCTACCTGGGTACCCAGAGTGTGTGACTGTGTAGGGTCTCTGAACTGCATGCATAACTGTCTGATTAATATAGCTTTTAAGCAAATCAACCTGATTACACCCCTCCCTTGTTCAAGTCCCCTGAAATAAATCAGATTTAACTTTGTTTGCAATTAACCTGACTGTGGTTCCAGTTTGTGCCAAAAGTATTGTACTGTTGCTATTTGCTGTGCTTAACCTTGTTTTACAGGGGGGTCCCCAGGGTTAAGCTAGAGGAACCAGCCCTGGTGGTAAGTGCAAGCAGTGTGGGTAATTACCTGGTGAAAAAGGGTCAATTATTGTATATTGTTCAGGCTACTAGAAGGGAAAGAGGAGGGTTACAGTGTCCTGGAGGGCTGTGCCCAGGTTAGCTTGACCACTAACAACCCTGACCTCTGGGTGGAGGCACCCGTTTCATTACCCAGGCCCCTTAACCTGCTACTAGCCAAGCAGGCAGGGGTAGTTGCCCTTGGGATAGCGCCACCTAGGGGTTACATCTTGGAGGCTCACTGCTGGTATTTTGTGCCTTCTAGTGGCCAAAAATTACGAATTATTGTTAAAGATTGATGGCTACCCCAGTAGAAATTCATGTACACCAGTTGATGGGGTGGTGTACTGGGCAGGAGGTCGACCCCCAAAATGCTCTGCTTATACTGGATATTCCCCTGGGTACCAGTAGGGACACTGTAGAGGGAGCACTCTCCAAAGCTGAATGTTTGGTGGGTCAACAGGCTGATTTGATTGCCCAAACCTTCATAGCCTTGGTAGAGTGTAGTGACCTTGTGGACAGCTCTAAAGTGCCACAGACTATTGCCTCAGCATAGGTCCTAGATGCCTGGAGAGTGATGCAAAAGACAGTAAAGACCATGGGGAGGATGAGCTCCCACCATTATCTGAGACTTCTGAGGAGATATTTGCTAAGTTGTTGCTCGAGGAAGGCAAACCGTAGAGGACTTTAAGAAACTATTCCTGCCACCTGGGGGTGTTCCTTCCCCAACACCCCCTCCTACTCCAGCACCTGTTACTGCCCTGCCTTCTGTGCCCGTGCCAATGCTGGCCTCTATATCTGTACCCGCCATTAGTCACGACTCCTACCGAAGGCTGAGAATCTTCTCGGGCACCTTCCCCACCCCCCGGGGGAGAATGACTGGGAGACCCAGATTGACTGTGTTGCCCCCTTGGTACCCTAGTGGCAGTGTGTGGAGGCTGAGAAGCGGAAAAGAATCATAGAAAGTTTGAGGGGCCCTGCCCTTGAAGCCATTACATTTTTGAGGTCCATGAACCCTAATGCATCTGCTCAGAAGTACCTATCTGTACTTGAAGGCAATTTTGAGAGCATTGAGTCAGGGGAGACTTTGATGTGGAATTCAAAGGTACCAAACAATGGAAGGGGGGAAAGTTTGTCTGTTTATGTTACTTGCCTAGAAAGAACTCTGCAGAAAGCTTACTGGAAAGGTAGGGTAGCCACCAGTGATTTGAACCGTGTGAGAATGGGGCACATACTGCAACATGCCAAGCATTCTTAACTGCAGATCATCCAGTTAAGGCTGCAGGATAGGAGAGGTAACCCACCTGACTACTATGACTTGATAAAAGAACTCCGGGAGGTAGAGGGTAAAGAGGGAGATTGTAATTATGGAGTGAGTGCAGCCCAAGTGATCATGGCACTGGAAGGCCCTTCCAAAATGGAGACCACTATGAGTGTCCTGCTGTGCACTAATCGGTGGGGGGAGGAGTTGCTGAAGGAAGTCAGAAAAGTACAAATGGGTGCGTTCGCTGAGGTATCCCCTGCTGACAGAGACCCTGGCCCCTGTCAGGACATGACTTTTATGGTGGTGGGGGTGCACCCTTAGGCATCCTCTACTGAGTGTGGCTTCTCGGCTGAGCTCAGGGAATTGACTGCCACCATAAAGGGACTTTTGAGACATGGTACACTACCAGCAGAAGTCAGATCACAATCTCCCGTCAATGCTCCAGCATCCGCTGCTATGTTTTCCCCAAGGATGCCCCAAGAGCCTGTCATTTGTCACAGTTGTGGCAAAGATGGCCATATGAAGAGGGAATGCCGGTCTCAGAAGGACTTAGAGAAAATGGTGAACTGGCTTCAAGGAGAGCTTCGGAAAATGAGTCAGTGATCAAGGGGTGCACAAAATGACCACAGTGAAGGCTTTGGCCATCCTAACTCAA
The DNA here is from genome assembly GCA_016271365.2 of Neoceratodus forsteri. Lineage (NCBI taxonomy): Eukaryota > Metazoa > Chordata > Ceratodontiformes > Ceratodontidae > Neoceratodus > Neoceratodus forsteri. The sequence continues at coordinate 423,556,454 of CM057459.1, read as the reverse complement.
ACCCCTCTGTGGCTAAATCATCTGTCCAGGCCCCTGCTGTTGTCCCTCCAGACTGGTCCAAAATAGTGGGCCCTTCAGTGAAGACTACTGTGGCTGTGAATGGTATTCCTACTTGGGCTGTGCTTGACAGTGGGTCGCAAGTGACCATTGGATTCAGGAATGGTATGACAAACACTTATCTGATGTGCCATTACAATCCCTGGAAACCCTACATGTGTGGGGGCCGAGCAACAAGTCTTATCCCTACCTAGGATATGTCCGCCTCTGGTTGTCTTTTCCTGCAACTGTAACTGGTGTAGAGGAGCAAGTAGAGACACTGACCCTAGTGTGTCCCCCACTGGACTGTGTGATGGGGTTCCCCTGTTAATTGGAACAAAAGCCCACATGTTTGGGAGACTAGCACAACTCTGCCATGAGAAACAAGGGCAACTGACTGGACGGGTCCTAAGAATTCCAGCCTTGGTAAAAAGGGCATATGACTTACAACAGAAACCCAATGAAGAGGACCCAGATGAGCCAGTGGGGACCGTGTGGAAAAAGGAGCCTGACTCCTTGGTATTAGCCCCCAACGCCCAGTGTACAATCCATGGAGAAGTCCGCCTAAAGAGAAACATAAAGAACAAAATATTAATGTTGGATGCACCAGGTGATGGAAAGTTGCCAGAAGGATTATTCGTGAAACCCAGCATCTTGCCTGCCCATGCCCATGCCTATGCACGACGAGTGATGATCCAGATTCGAAATGTGTCAGAGCAGGAGGTCCGGGTGAACAGAGGGTGTACTTTAGCTACAGTACACTGTGCAGACACTGCAGTATTACCCAATAACAAGTACTCTGGCCAAAAGGAAAGAGTGACCCTGGACTTATTTGACTTTGGTGATTCCCTGCTGCCAGCTGAATGGAAGGCTAAGATTAGCAAGAAACTCACCCAGAGAGACCAAGTGTTTTCGTTAAAAGAATGGGACATGGGGTGTGTCCAGGGTGCAGAGATCATATACGCCTGCATGATGACTGGCCATTTCGAGAGAGATCCTTATGCGTCGCCCCAGCAGACATACAGTAGATGACATGAGAAGACGCCTGCAGGAAATGCTCACTGCTGGCGTGATACAGGAATCAAGGAGCCCATATGTCTCTCCCATTGTGGTTGTGTGTAAGAATGGGTCGGTGAGGATGTGTGTTGATTATCGAACCCTGAACTGGCAGACCGTCCCAGATCAATACACCATGCCCCATATACAAGATGCCCTAGATTGCTTGAATTGGAGCAAATGATTCTCAGTACTGGATCTTCACAGCAGATATTACCAGATTCCCGATGGCCATGGAGGACTGCGAGAAATCTGACTTCATCTGTCCTTTGGGGTTCTACGAATTCCTGATAATGCCACAGGGGATTTGGGGTGCCCCGGCCATCTTTCAGTAACTGATGGAGTGTGCGGTGGGAGATATGAACTTGCTGGAATGCCTAGTATACCTAGATGATGTCATTGTGTTCAGACACACATTAGAGGAGCATGAGGCCTGACTGTTTAAAGTCCTAGACCAATTGGAAGACTTCGGCCTCAAGCTGTCCATTGACAAGTGACAGTTTTTTCAAACCTCCGTGAAGTATGTGGGGCACATAGTATCTGCAGAAGAGATAAATACCAATCCCAGTAAGGTCGAGTCACTGACTACTTGGCCCCAGCCCCATAACTTGAAAGAACTACAACATTTCCTGGGGTTCTGTGGCTACTACCTCAGGTTCATAAAAGACTATTCCAAGGTGAGTCACCTGCTTCTGAATCTCACCCAGGGTTATCCCCCTACCAACTGTAAATACAAGAAAGGGGCTATCAGAGAACCCGAGAAAGAATACTTCCAAACAGGCGAACCTTTTGGGCCCCGCTGGACACCCGCATGTGAAGCAGCCTTCCACGAAGTCATATACCAGCTCACCCATGCCTCCATCCTCGCCTATGCTGACCCTGCCAAGTCCTATGTGCTGCATACGGATGCTAGTCTGCAGGGCCTAGGAGCTGTGCTGTATCAAGACCATGAGGATGATTTGAGACCAGTGGCTTTTGCCAGCAGGAGCTTGACCCTGTCAGAATGAAACTATCCTGTGTACAAGCTGGAGTTCCTTGCTCTAAAATGGGGCATTGTTGACCAGTTTCATGAGTACCTCTATGGGGCAAAGATATTGGTGAAGACCGACAATAACCTATTAACCTATGTACAGACTTCAGCTAAGTTGGACGCCACTGGGCACCGGTGGCTCTCTGCTTTATTAACCTATTATTATGCTGTTGAATACAGGCCAGGACTGAACCATATTGATGCTGACGCCTTGTCACGAAGGCCAGTCTCCAAGAGTGATTGGGTCAGGTTGTCTGAACCTGACATCCGAGCATTGTGCCAAAAGTTTGATAGAGATGAACAGATGTCTATGGACACAGTGGACTGTTTAGTAGATTGCTAGGGCCCTCCTGATACCTGCATACCGGCTGCCTATTGCCATTTCTCTGCTCTAGATATTAGTGCACTACCTCAGTTTGACAATGACAGCATCCAGTGGGCTCAATCCCAAGATCCTTTGATTCAGCCAGCACTTGATGCCCTGTGTGTGGGGAAAGATGTGTCCCAGTTGCATTCCCCTGACTTGCAAACTGCCCTATTGTTTAAAGAAGGCCCCAAGATGAAGTTACATAATCAGTTGTTATACAGAGAGACAGTGGATCGCAGTGGTCAAGTAGACAAGCAGCAATTCGTCCTGCCCATGGCCTTTAAAGATTTGGTACTGAGGTCCCTCCACAATCACATGGGGCACCTCGGTATTGACAGATCTCTCGACCTGGTACGATCTTGATTCTACTGGCCCACGATGAGGGCCGATGTTGAGCACCATGTGAAGACCTGCAGTCATTGCCTGCAAAGGAAAGCCCTGCCTCAGAGGGCTGCCCCCCTTGTCAATAATACTACCAGCACCCCCATGGAACTGGTCTGCATAGACTTTTTGTGTTTAGAACCTGATCAGCGGAATATTGGCAATGTGTTAGTGGTTACAGATCATTTCACATGGTATGCACAAGCTTTTCCAACTAAAGATCAAAAGGTCTCTACTGTGGCCAAGGCGCTAGTGGAAAATTTCTTTGTCCACTATGGTGCCCGCCAGCGAATCCACTCTGACCAAGGCAGAGACTTTGAAAGTCAGCTAATCAAAGAAATCCTCTCTCTGTAGGGGGTGTGGAAGTCAAGAACTACCCCCTATCACCCACAGGGGGACCCTCAACCAGAACGTTTTAACCACACCCTTCTAGACATTCTGGGCACCCTCCACCCAAAAGACAAGCATAAATTGAGCCAGCAGATTAGCACCTTGGTACACGTGTACAATTGCACCAAAAATGATGCTACTGAGTTCTCCCTCTGCCGCCTCATGTTTGGGAGGGAGGACCACCTGCCAGTTGATGTCTGTTTTGGGGTCTTTCCAGATGGGGTCCGAGCTGAAAACTACCTGCAGTATGTACAGAAACTGAAAGCTCAATTGAACCATGCATATCAACTGGCCCAGACAATGGCCGCTAAAAGAAATCTCATCAACAAAGAGAGGCATGACAAGAAAGTAAATGCTCAAGAGCTACGGCCCAGAGACCATGTGTTGTTATGCAATTTGGGACTACATGGCAAGCATAAAATTGCTGATAGGTGGCACCATCTTTCTCATGTAGTAGTTGGAAAGTTGGATGATCTACCAGTATACAAGGTATGCCCAGAGAATAACTCCAAAGCTGTCAAGACCATGCACTGTAACCACTTGCTGCCTATCGGCCAAGTTATTATTGAAGCTGAGCCAGCAGACATTGCATCCCCTGGGCTGGTGACTCATGCTGCTACAAAAAAGAGACAGAGTCAACCTATCCCAGTAGTTACAGAGTTAAGGTTTCCCCCGCAGCAGGTCCAGAATGATAGTGACTGTCAGCCCACCTCTGATGATAGTGAGTGTGACAATGCCTATTACTCCTCCTATGAATTGAGTCAGCTGTTTCGAGGTAACCCTATGACTAATTGTGGGGATGAAGGTGGGCCTTCTGGACTGCCTAACCCCCCAGCTTCGTCCTTAGAGCCAGTGCTCCCTGAACGTGAGGTGCAAAGCATCACATCTGAGGTTGCAGACTCTTTGTGTTTTGTGGAACTGTGTGAATTGCCTGAAGAAGGGGCGGATGGTCTGAGTCTCCCTGGTGACACACTAGAACTTGCACAACAATATGAGAGTGCTGACAGACCCCCTTTAGTGCCACAAAGCCTAATTGTGCCAGAACCTTCTCTAAATGAGCCAAGTGTTGTGGAAACAGAGCTTACAGAGCAAGGAACTGACAGTGCTCCTAGTTTGGGCATTCCCATCTGTGCAGAGGCACCCCTCACGAATGGCGAAAGTTCCAAAGTTAGTGCTGAAAGTACAGAGACTGTGGCTGTTCCCCCCAGAAAGACTGGCCGAGCTGTCAAGCCAGTATTGCACTTCAGTTATGATTCTCCCAGGAGGCCAGTGGATTTGCCTTTTAATGTGGTTCACAAAGGTGTTTGTATTTCTCAGAGCTCACTACCCAAACTGAGCTTAGTGGCCAATTCCAGGTTGATTGTTTTTCCTTTTCAGTATGGTGCCCCTGCCCCATCCAGCCCCAAGTTAGCTGACAGGGAAGGGCCCCCCTCCTACATTGTTTAATGTACGGGAAGTTATAACATGAATCAGTATTGTGATGTCACAAGTATGTTAATCATAGTGGAATTAGTATTACCTGTATGAAACATGCATAAGTATTGTCCTTATGGATATAGTATCATGAAGTGTAGTGAATATGTATAGTAAAGTAATAAGTTTATGTTAACTGATGCATGATGGTACAGACTTGACATGGACGCCAAGTTTTCTCCAGGCAGGGAAGGGTGTAACCCCTTTACAAATGGGGGTTCCTGAAAAGTCTTCCTTGAGCTTGCCTAAGTGCTCACTGCCAGGCTGGTGTTCTGCGTTTTAGCAGTTTAAATGTATTGCCAGACAGTGCCTGTATAGCCTCTGTGTACTGTCTCTTTAAGAGCTGCCTGGATTGCAGTCATAATTAATCTGAGAGGGAGTTCTGTTAGAAGATTAACTTGTTTGCTGATCATTTGTTAGAGTAGTAATAATATTACAGTTAGAAGAAACCTGCCTTCTTTGCAGCACGGACAGTTCTGTTTGTTTCCATCATCTTGGTCCTGGACTACAGAATGGGCCAATCAGTACATTTGGGACTCTAAAATGGAGCCTGCCAACAGGGGCTTGATGGGGCCAAAACTTGTAGGAATTGTAGTTTTGGGCTTTTGGCGCCTAAAATAATCTGGAGGGGGAGGCCTTGTTGTGACTGACAGACAGATCAGCCAACTGAACCTTTTGGATCTTGGGGAAAAGTCCCACACTGCTTGCAATTTAAGTTAGATCTGAGTTGGGAAGTGAAGAAGTAACAGCTCAAGATAGTTCGAGCAGCAATCCATAGTGGATTCGCATGAGAGAACTGTGGAAAGGCCAGAGTTTGGCCTGCATGCCTGCCTGCTGTTTTTGAGAGGGAACTTGTGCTTTTTTCAGACTGAATACATATTTGGAGAGTGAATTAAGCCACTGAATTGTGACCAGGCTTTAACCTGAAGAAGACCGAAGATTTGCTGAATGCGATCGGCCTGTCAGGACTTCCAGCTACCTCTGAACTCCCGGATTGTGCAGAGACTCTGTAATTGTAACCAGAGAGCCATTTGCCTGGTACAGTGGAATTTCCTTACATGTGAATGTGCTGTGTGCTTATAGTGGGTTGTTATTTGGTTCCCCACTGTGTCTCTGAACTGTGTTTTGCTTGCTGGAGGCTGTATGTAACCAGAGAGCCATTTGCCTGGTACAGTGGAATTTTCTTACATGTGAATGTGCTGTGTGCTTATAGTGGGTTGTTATTTGGTTCCCCACTGTGTCTCTGAACTGTGTTTTGCTTGCTGGAGGCTGTATCCAGCTCCATGAACTGAATCCGTATCCATTTCCGTTTGTGTGGGCCCTGCTACACTGGCCCAGCCAGAATACCTGCTACACAGAGAAAGTCATCGATGAGAGACCGGCCTGGGGATCAGCCCCCTGCTCAACGCCTTGAACAGGAATGATACCTCTGTGATTTGTGTGGGCCCTGCTTCTCTGGGCACTCCAGCTCAACAGCCTGCGGTCTCAATTCTCATCCTGCCTGTGTTCAGTATTGGGTATCGTGAGTAAACATCAGGGTAGCTCCCTGCAACAACAGCTAAATCTAAAAGTGTTGTCATCTGATTGTCTTGTTGCCTTTTCTTTCACAAACTGAGCTCTCTGGCTCCAGATTACAAATAGTGTGCATTGTGCATGTTGCTTTCTTCCATCACAGGGCCCCAACCAGCTGCAACATTCCTGGGTAGCCCACGGTTTTCCTACCTGGGTACCCAGAGTGTGTGACTGTATAGGGACTCTGAACTGCATGCATAACTGTCTGATTAATATAGCTTTTAAGCAAATCAACCTGATTACACCCTTCCCTTGTTCAAGTCCCCTGCAATAAATCAGATTTAACTTTGTTTGCATTTAACCTGACTGTGGTTCCAGTTTGTGCCAAAAGTATTGTACTGTTGCTATTTGCAGTGCTTAATCTTGTTTTACAGGGGGTCCCCAGGGTCAAGCTAGAGGAACCAGCCCTGGTGGTAAGTGCAAGCAGTGTGGGTAATTGCCTGGTGAATAAGGGTCAATTATTGTATATTGTTCAGGCCACTAGAAGGGAAAGAGCAGGATTACAGTGTCCTGGAGGGCTGTGCCCAGGTTAGCTTGACCACTAACAACCCTGACCTCCGGGTGGAGGCACCCGTTTCATTACCCAGGCCCCTTAACCTGCTACTAGCCAAGCAGGCAGAGGTAGTAGCCCTTGAGATAGCACCACCTAGGGGTTACATGACCAGTCTTTTTTCGGAATGATCTCCATCAGCTTTCCCACTACTGAGGTCAGAATGACTGGTCTGTAATTCTCAGGGTTGTCCCTAGGTCCACTTTGGTGGAGAGGCACCACATGTGCAGTCCTCCAGTCCTCAGGTACATTCATGTACTTCCTGAAGGTTGACTCCTTGTTTCTTACCATCTTGGCCACCTCCCTTCCAAACCAGCTGGGCTTTCTGGCTCTGGATTTCTTGCTCTAGATTTTGCACACTCACTGGTGGCTGCTATCTCTGCTTCCTTAATTATGACGGTCCACCCCCATCTCCTTCCTGATCCTAGCAAGGTGCTCTCCCAGAATTTCTCCATCTTACTGTAATCAGCTCTCTGGAAGTCCAGCACCCTTGTCTTGGCCTGAATCCTAGCCATGCCCATGTCCAGGCAGAACCACACAGTGTGATGATCGCTTCCTGCAAATGGTGCCTCCACCTTTACATCCTGGACATCTTCACAGTTAGATAGGACCAGGTCTAATATGGTCCTCTCCCTCCTGGGCTTTGAGACACCCTGTGTCAGGAACTCCTTCTGGAATGCATCAAGCAGTACCTGTGACCTGGTGCAGGAGGTTGTCGGGATGTCCCAGTCCACCCTTGGAAGAATGAAGTCACCCACAATCATTACCTGCCCCATGCTGGTCCTCTTCATAATTTGGGACCCCAGTTCTTTGTCCAGATCCCCATCCTGGTTTGGGGCCTCTACACCCCTATCTTTAGTTTCTTACCCTTAGGGGACTGTACCTGTACTGACAATTCCTCTGCCCTTCCTACTGCCTCCTCTTCTCTGGTACCGATAATCTCCTCCCTTATGTACAGAGTCACTCCCTCCTCTTCCCCCCATCCTTCCTATACAACTTATAACTGGGGACCAAGAGGGTCCAGTTATGCTACAGTGTGGCCCATGTTTCTGTGATGGATGCCTTCTCCACCTCGCCCTTGGCAGTCAGTGTCTGCAGTTCAGTCATTTTGTTCCCAAGGCTCCTGGAATTCAGAGACACCACCTTCCACCATGAATCAAGGCTCCCTCCTTCTCTTACCCACCCATCCCCTCCCACTGGTCCACCCAGTCCCTCCTTCTTGTCCCCACTTCTTGCCTCTGCACTAGATATCCCTCCTTCTGCCCTGACTGGGGGGAGGCTGTTTGGCCTCCTCCACCAGGTGACTAAGGGAGCTGAGCCTCCTACTGCCCTCCTCAATCAGTTTAAATTGAGGACTCTGTCCATAAACCCCTTCCAATTTCCCCTTTAGCACCCTAGTGCCCTCCTTGCTTAGATGTAACCTGTCCAGTACATACAGGTCTTTGTTCTTCCAGGTCCTTCCTAGTTCCCCACCAACCTATGTCCCACTCCCCACACCTCCTCCTGAGTCTTACATTGAACTCTGTTATTCTTTTCTTTCTAGAGGTATGCTGTTAGGTAGGTGGCAGAATTAGGGCATGGCAATTAGGACAACAGGAAAAGGTCATGAGTGACAAGGGCGTGCTGGATTTCACAGCACCCTGCACTCATGATGTTTTCGCCATTGACACTGTTCTCCTCTGGCCACTCATGCCTGGATCCGGAGGGTATATGGTCAAAATAGTGCGACTGTAATAGCGGGCAGTCATTATAGCTTGTACTTTTTAGCGTATTGAAATAATATTGCATTACAGTACAGCGTAATACTGCAATAGTGCTGCAAATTCTGCCATCAAAAAGAAAGGTAATCTGAGAATCAGGTGGCAGGATCCAATCTAAACTTATTCTGGCTCCGACTCACACTCAGCAGCTCCAAAGTTCGGAATGAAACCCCACAACCACTACTTGTACTTGCATGTCCTCCTGGGACATATACAACTTTATCTGACCTAGATTTTCTCCCCTCTGTCTCTCCCCTCAGCCCCTGCTGTCCTCGGTAACTGAAATGCAACTCTGTATTAGGTAGTAGGACAAGAACTGCTACTATTAACATTTTCAAACCAAATTCGATAATTAATCCACCCTTATGCCATGCTGTCAGTGTGTTTAGAGACCTTTGTGAAAGAGATTTAGAAGGGTTGTTTGAGAATTTACCATGTCCACGATTTAATAATTTAAGTCGGAGTGAACGAGAAGCATTAAACCTTTTACAAAAAAATCAGAAAATTATTGTAAAGCAAGCAGATAAAGGTGGCTGCATAGTATTATGGGATGCTATTAAATATAAACAGGAAGTGTTGAGACAATTAAACGATGTATTGTTCTATGAAAAGCTGAACTTTGATCCGACTTGGGAATATAAATCTTGCATTGATGAAACCATAGATGCGGCTTTTGAGCAGACAGTTATAACAGATCAGACAAAAAAGTTTTTGAAAGTTGAACATCCAGTAAAACCAACATTCTATGTTTTACCTAAAGTCCACAAAGATAGTGAGAACCCACCAGGACGCCCCATAGTGAGTGGTTTAGGCAGTCTTACAGAACCTTTATCTCAATTTGTTGACTCTGCCCTCGGTAATTATGTTAAAGAATTGAAATCTTACATTAAAGACACTAAAGACATTCTGAGGATGTTAGATGAAATAGTCATTGGTGAAGATTGTATATTAGTGACATTAGATATAGAAGCCCTTTACACCAATGTTCCCCATGAAGGGGCATTGGATGCAGCAGCATATTTTTTGAATAAATCGGGATAGACTAGATGGAGAAACAGAAGTGATTTTAAAACTTCTTGAACATGTTCTGATTTGGAACATCTTTGTCTTTGATGGAGATTTATATAGACAAATTAAGGGGACAGCGATGGGGGCTACATGTGCACCATCGGTAGCTAACTTATATGTGGGCCAATGGGAAGATGAAACTATATTTAACCAACATAGTAACCCTTTTTTCTATAATGTGTTGTGGAAGTGTTTTATTGATGATGTTTTATTAATCTGGAAAGGCAATGAAATCATGCTTGATGAATTTGTTAACTACTTACATGGTACAAACGAGAATTTGAGATTCACATATAGTGCAAGTGGAGACACCATGAATTATTTGGATTTACGGATCAATCGGGAGAGAGAAGGATATGTCGGCACTAATCTTTTTAGAAACACCACAGATGGGAATACCTTGCTTTTTGCTACAAGTTGTCATCCTACACATACAGTCGAAAACATTCCCAAAGGACAGTTTTTTAGGATTAAACGAACCTGTAGTAAAGCAGAGGATTTTGAAATGGAAGCTTCAACACTTAAAAATCGTTTGAATAGTAGGGGGTACTCCAAAAAAGTGATAGAAGAGGGGTATCGGGCTTCAGTAAATATTAATAGAAATGGATTACTTATTGATAAAGATAAAGAAAGCGTAAGGGTTAAAAGGTTCCACTTTGTAACTACCTTCAGTGCACAGAGTTGTGAGATTGGCAAAGTAATAAGGAAACATTGGCAAGTGTTATCATGTGAACCAGGGTTACGAGAAATATCTTCTCGTCCCCCTATTATGACATATAGACGTGCACCAACATTGAAAGATTCTTTGGTTCACAGCCATTTTATGGCACGGATGGGACGCACCAACAATTGGTTTGGAGAGCCTGTAGGGTGTAATCAATGTAAAAACTATAGTGCTTGTCAGTATATCCAAAAAGAGAAAGAGTTTAGTGTTGTTAATCAAAAAGAGAAAATATTTGACATTAGACAGCTTATTACGTGTAACACACAAGGAGTAATTTATTTAGTGAGATGTAGCTGTGAGGCATTCTATGTGGGTAAGACTGAAAGGGCGTTTAAAATAAGAGTACTGGAACATATTCGTGCAATAAATAAACAGGATTTAACATATGCCACATCGGCACATATAGTGGAAAATTGAGATAAACAAGAAATCCATGAATTCAAGTTTCTGGGTATAGAAAAAGTTTATCATGGTCAGAGAGGAGGTAATTACCGGAATAAAATTTTGAAAAAAGAAAATGAATGGATTTTATGACTGAAAGCTCACCAAAAACCTGGCATGAATGCTCATTTGGAATTAAAACCTTATTTAGAATGTAGATGAATATTTATAATAGAAATATATGGTTTTGTTTTTAGTTTTAGTTTTTTAGATAGGTGAATAAAATATTTATTATGTATAATTTAGATATAATAATATAAATGTATAGATAGGGTTTATCCCAATGCTTTGATGTTTGTTATTAATTGGTGGAGGTGTTTGATTGTTGAACCAATGAATTTGTATTACGTCACTATGTCGTCAGACATGATTTAGTATTTAAATTTTGTATGTTTCTGTGATACTTTTAGCCTTTGATAAAGGACCTTTGTCCGAAAAGCATCAGGTGTATTTGGGTGCAATAAATATATATTTTTTCAAAAGAAGCTCTGTGTCCGGCCACTTTTGGGTATGTGAGTGCTTCAGCTTTTCAGAGACATAGTAGGACAAGAAGACTGGAATCACCACAGGTGGCTTGTCATGTGCTGGCAGTGCCTAGTCCTGGGTGAACATTTTTCAAAAGTATTAATTTTTTTTAAATCTGTGCTTGATTTAATGAATAATTAAACTATTTTATCTTTGTGAATGTTTTCTAAATGGAATTTGGATTCAATAAAGTAACCAGACTGTAAATGGAAAATACTGTCCAACTAGCATGTTTGTTAATTTTTCCTAAAGTCCCAAACAAGGTTGCAGATCCCCCAGTAAAAAAAGCAATCTCAGCAAAGGTGGGGTGGGGGACTAAGATTCCCTGATTTTTCCCTCTACCATCTGATGGCACATGCGAGGCTTATCTCTGAGATGCTTAAGGGTTCACTGGTGAAATAAGATTCTGAACACACCGAACCACAGACAGTAACTGCACACGGTAAGTAAAACTTGCAAGCTACCGCTATTTTGTTGCCCGCTATGTTTTGTATCGCCACTGTTTTTAACAAGGGCTGAACTTTCGGTGCTGTTATGCTTCGCGCTATTGCGGTAGCGCAGTTTTGACAGTGAACCGATCCGGAGATTATATTTAGTGATGGGGGTGTGGGGGGGAAAAGCCCCCTGCAAAAAACAACTTTTGTCCCCCGCTATCCTTTGTTGTCATAGCTGAGTTGCGGCGGAATATGGGGCTGTGGTCATTGCAGGTAACCTGTTTCTGGCGCCCTAATTTACAACGACCAGATTCATGTCGCAACACAGTGGGTGAACCCTTTCGAGCTGTGCTAGCCCTTGGTACCAGCAGCACCTCTGAGAAGGCTATTAATTTACCTATTTCACTGCAAATTTTCTCCACCTTCTTGAACCTCAGCTGCACAACCTGTACCTCACATTCTGCTAGGTTTACCCTAGACTCTCCCCATCACATCCCCTTAACTATTGAGTCCCACAAGATCACCATCCTCTCCCCACCATGCAGCGCCTTCCCATATGCCTGCTCTGCTGCTCTTCCCTGTCTGTGTCCTCCATTTCTTCCTTTTCAATTTGTAGTTCCCCAGATCCCCATACTCTCCTCCCCATTCAACACCCTCCCTTTTGCCCACCCCACCTCTCTGTCTTGACCTCTGCTCCTCCTTCCTGTGCCACCCTCTTTCTGCCCTCTCCCCCACTGTCTCCTTCCTTGCTCCAGCTGTCTGCTCCCTCTCCACTGTCCTGCCCCCTCTCCTTCCCTACTCTGCCACCACTACCCATGTGATCCACCCCACTACTCCTATCACCCCCCCTTCACCTTGTCCCATACCATACCATTCCATTCCACCAGGTTTCTCCTCTTCCCCCGTCCAGTGGGAGGAATCTATTCCCTACTGTAACCTTTGGAAGTGCTCCCACTGACCTTGAACCCCACCTTTTCCAACCCATTCCTCTTAATGTTGTTTACCCCCACCCAGGCTTTCTCTTCCACTAGGGAGAGGGATCCAGGGAGCCTGCCTAAATCCCCTTCCTTTCTTCCCCCACCCAGCCCCAGTCCCTGTCCTGGCTTCATCCCCACTCTCTCCCCTCTACCTACTTCCATGCCTTGTAATGCCACTGTCTCTCCCCTCCCTACTCTGTGACACCCCCTTCCACCACCACTCCTAACTCCCTCCGGAGTTGCCACACTTCCACCCTCTGCTATTCAAGACTCCTACAAACCAAGCATCCCCTTAACTCCCATATAGTTCTCAGAAACACAGCTGCCCCACACCCCTGCAACCCACCACTATACCTGCCCTGTCCTTTCCCCACTGCAGTCCCTTGCTCCACATTCTAAAGTGCCAGAGCCTCCTGCAATGTTCCTATATAGCCCCCTTACCCCTTTTGTAACTATACCCACTGTATATATGGATGTGCTACTGTCCCTGAATGTCTTTTAATTTGTTCCTAGATGGTGATGGCTGTATAGCTGCAATCCCTTCTTACACAACTAACTACTGGTTAACCGCTTGGCTGACTATTGCCTGCTGGACCAAGATATGCACTAGCTGCCATAGTTTAAGAACCTAGACAGGGTGGTTGTATAGCTGCAACCCCTTCTTTCCCTATTAACTAACTTATTACTGTTTAGCTGTTGACTGACTTGTTTGCCCTAGAAATGCACCAGTTGCTTCTCTCCCATGTTCCCTTCCAGCTAACCCCCCATTGGCAGACCCTAGATAGGGTCTAGCTGCATTCCCATACCTTTTCTATTAACTGACCCTAGATGTGAAATGGCTGCCCACCATCAGAGATCCCTATCTGTTCTCTCTTCTGTGGACTGCCCCATGACAGGGACTATCCACAACCCCCATCATTTAACTCCTATGGAGGCTGACCCAAGATAGGGATTAGCTGCAACCTTTCTGATACACATGACCATGTCTCCCTTGTTCCCCCTTCTTACCTACCCTCTTTGGTGTAGCATGGCCTGCAGCCTGCAGTCCTCTCTACGAACATCCTACGGATGTTCCTAGAGGCTATATAGATAGACACTATACTCCTTCATGGCTCTCATGCTTTGGGGTCACTCACGCAAGGGGTTGCTTGGCCCTTTGGGTATTATATAGGGTCTACAGGAGCCTCATTGGCTTCATGCAGCCACATGGCACTGCACTCCTCCAGTGGTGGCTGATTCTGCGTATCTAGTTGATCCTCATGTCCCTTTCTCATGCTGTCTTCCTGCTGCGATCCTCTGTAAAAAGGGAGCAGGTCAGGAACTACAGTGCTATAAATCCAAAAGACTACAGGAGCCCTATTGGCTTCCTGCAGTCACGTGGCACTATGCTCCTCCAGTGGTGGCTGATTCTGTGTATCTAGCTGATCTTCATGTCCCTTGCTCACGTGCTGTTCCTCCTGCAATCCTCTATGAAAAGGGAGCAGGTCAGGAACTACAATGCTATAAATCCAAAAGACTACAGGAGCCCTATTGGCTTCCTGCTGCCATGTGGCACTGTACCCCTCCAGTGAAAATACACCTCGTGTACTGCATTCAGTTCTGGGCTCCCCTATACAAAAATGACATTGAGGCAGCTAAAAGGGTGAACTCTATCACATGGCTACCAGAATGATCAAGGGTATGGAATACAAAAGCTGTGAGCTCTTGAGAGACTGGTGGCCCTTTACATGTTCATGCTGGAGAAGAAGAGGCTGAGTGGGAACTTGTTCTCAGTTTTCTACATACTCAAAGCTATTGACAATGTTGAACTGACAGATATTTGAGCTGATGTCTTCCAACCAAACCTGGGTACTTGCCCTGAAGCTCAGAATTGATTATTCGCGTTAGGCGTAGAAACACTTGATTAGGCTTTCAACATAGTCATTTTTAGGTGCCCTGGCTTATCGCAGCTTCGCTTGTCGGTGGTTGAGACGGCAGGCATCTGACGCATTTTGGCTTTTCATCGCGAGCAGCGAGCACGAGGGCCATCAACATCTGCCATTTGTTGGTAGCCCTCATTAAGCATAACCTTTGCGGTGAAAGTCACCCAGGTGCGCCGAGGATATCCGGCCTGTAGGTCTGTCGCGCTGATGGAGCGTTTAATCTTTCTATTAAAATTCCAGGGCACCAGATACTAAAAAAAAATTATTTTACGTTGAAAGCCCTAATTGGGCGTTTCTACAGCCGCTGCTGCACTGAGGGACTCAATCGGAGTTTCCCTTTAATTCTGGAATAATGTTTGGAAGCAGTGCTTCTCCAAGAGGGTGGTAAACCTATACAACGGCCTACTAGTGGAGACAGTGGGAATGAACACAGTCCAAGCTTTCAAGGTAAACCTGGAAAGTTTCTTCTTACCAAGGGAATCACTGGACACCCTAGGTACTAGAGAGGGTAGGGAACCCCTTAAGATAGTACATGATTAAACAGCATACTTATTCATGCTTCAATATGAAATGATAGCCGAATGTGATGAACATACAAACATTAAATTACTATGACATAAAATTACTATGTTACATACACATATATCCTGGAGCTGATGCTACAGTCTGGGGGGGGGGGGGTGCCAGCACCAGGCATGAGCTCCATATGGGAATACCACATCACACTTTTAAAAGAATTCAGGATTTTTTTTTTTATTTTCCAGTGTAAAATGTAGAATTATTTGCCATTGATGTAGAGTAAGTCACTTGATAATGTTTTTCCTCCACTGTTTTAGCGGATGTTCTATGTATAACGTGGACTTTTTTTTCTAATGGTTTACATATTTATTTATTTTTTGTTAATTAAGTAAGTATGATATACAACTGGATGCCTGTGTACAGGTACAACTCAGGATAATACAAAAGAAGGCATATTACAAAGAACAAAAGGCAAGGAGAAGCTTAGTCTCGAAACACACCAAATTCATTTTAGGCCAAATGGCTAAACATAATAAAAAACAGGTACAATAAATTCTGTTTAGGCAATGTAGTTAAACAAATGCATCAATGGATAGAGATTTTGAAACAAATGAAAAATTGATAGTTAGAACTGGTGATGGTATAAAACACAGTGCTGAGCAAGTCTAGTGAACTAGAAATGTGAGTAGACCAAATTGTTTCTCAGTTGGTCGGCCAGGTAGGGGAAGAACAGTTCAACAGGGATTGAATTTGGTGCAATTACAGGCAGAGAAAATAAGAAGATGTTTTCTCAGAGCACCCATAAAGGATAAATGAGTAGGTGAACTGTGTACTGAGAGGGGGAGGGAATTCTAAAACCTGGGTGAAAAAGAAGAGAAAGGCCTAGTCACCCATCTTGGTGGAGCAATTGGGCATTGTGAGGAGGGAAGCATCAAAGGATCCAAGAGAGTAGAATGGGAGTGCACAGTGGAGCAGAGATATGGTAGAAGCAGGGAAGGAGGAGCTGAGGAGTCTGAAGAGAAATCACCCTATGTAGAAGTGTAAAGCAGGGGGGGGAAGGGGGGAGGGATAACCAGCCCAGGGATGACTTGAGTGCACAGTGGTGAGTTAGTTGGGGAGGCGACAGTGAGAACTGGCAGATGTTATTATAGACCACATCCCATTGTGAATGATAGGTTTTGGGGCATTTGAGTATATCAGTGAGCCATAATGAAGGTAGAGAAGCAAAACTCCTTGGGGACTATGACATGTCTCAAAAACATAGAAATATAGAATTTAACGTCAAAAAGGGACTACTTGGCCCACCCAATCTGCCCAGATGTTTCTTGCCTGTTCAGTCTCCACAGACTCTATCTGGTCTCTGGCAATCTTCCTGCCTCCCTGCTTCTTATTCAATATGCCCTTATGTCTATCTCATGAATGCTTGAAGCCCCCATTGCCTTGGGAATGAGGAAATGATGAAGTCTATAAACACGATCTAGTCTGGTATTAACTGATTTACAGATGATGGAGATGTAATTGGAGAAATCCTGAGAAGAGTCTAGGATATTCCAAGATATTTAAATTAATTCATGAGGGAGAGTTAAGAGGCATCGGAGCAGTGGATAGCCAGGGAATCTGGACATGCTAGGTGATGCACGTTCAACCCAAACAGCATGGCTTGGGTTTTGGAGGAATTCAGAACTAATTTGTTGTCAATAAGCCAGGACTGAATTTGGTAAACTTGAGGCTGAGCTGGACATTTAGGAGGGTGGTATGGGGGGAGCAAAAGTAAAAGGCAGGTGGAGACAGAGGGAAAATTATTGATATAGAAAAAAGATATGGACCCTGAATTTAACCCTGTGGAACACCTTGGTTGATTGGTACCAAACTGGTGGATGCATCACAGAATTTTAACAAATTGTTGCCTGCCCAGGAGGTAATTAGACAACCAGACAGAGTCATAGGTGGAGAGGCCAGTTTCAGTTAGTTTGTGGCGGAGAAGTTCATAGTCAGTGAGGTCAAAGGCTTTGGACAGTTTTACAAAAATGGCTCCTGTGAGAGCTCCTTTGTCTATGGCAAACTTTATATAAATTTGATATAGCTGATTAGCTGAACCAAAGCAGTGGAGGTACTATCCTCTACGAAAAAGCAAGGACAAGAAGGAGAAACTGTAGGTAATCTTTTAATTAGGTGGCTAGTATATTTTCAAGTAGCTCACTGAGGACTGGTACAATGACAATCAACAATACTGAGTGATGAGCCTAGGATTGCCCTTTCTGGCAGTGGGACAATTTTGGCACTTTTTCGGGAGGAAGAAACCACCCCAAAGGTAAGCGATAGGTTGAAGAGGTGAGATATGGAGTACACAAGAACAGAGGCACCTAACCAAAGAATTCTGGATTCAGTACTATCTGGGCCAGGGCCAGCACCCAGTAGCAGAGAGTTGAGTAAATTATAAATCTCCCTTGTGGAAACAACTTTTAGTAGGATGTTAGGGTGGTTAGGAGGGAGGGAGAGTGAGGGCTGACTAGAAGACATGGCTTGAGCTGGGGTGGGGCTAGTAGTGTAGGTTGATAGGCCAGTAAAAAGGGAGTTGAAAACAATGGGGATGTTTACTGGGTTAAAACAACTGACCCAGTTGATGACTATGACCTTTTGGGCCATTTTGGAGGAGCCACCAAGTAAACCTTTGACATGCTCCCAGAAAAGGAGGGAATGCTATGCTTTTGGAAGAAGATATATACGAGAGCGTTCATCTATACTACGGGCTCAGCTAAAGACTCCTGTCTAATGCATACCATGAAATATGGGACTACGTACTGTTTAATATGGTCCAAGAGGCATTGGCACATCTGAGCCACAGGTTATGGGGGGCAGAGCCATGCTATTGATGGTGTAGTTTTATGCATTGGTTAAAGGTTTTGTTTTTCATATTTAGGACTTGTATTACCAGTAACAATTGATAGTAACATAAATGTATGAATACAAGGACTACTGCTGTATGAATTGTGATTTTTCCACTTAATAAAGTATTTATGAATTAAAGAAAATGATTCAAGGAATGTAGGGTAGAACCTATGAGGAGAGATTATTGTCTCTCAGTTTGTACTCACTAGGAGTCAGGAGAGAGAGAGAGGTGCTATAAAGAGGTATAGAATTTGACATAATAACATAGAATTGACAGCAGAAGGAGACCAAAGGTCCATCTTGTCTGTGCATACTATACCACCTCAGCCCACTGTCCTATTGGACTGTATCCCTCATCTCCACCCCCCCCCACCATCCCACCCTCAAACCATTGCTGCTCCCCCTGGGGACTATGAGTCTCCTTGTCCTGTCCCACTTATGTTTAAGTATGTTTAGGGTAGCTGACCCCCCCAACTTCTGCTGCCAGTCTGTTCCATGGTTCCACCACCCTCTCAGTGAACTAGAAATTCCTCAAGTTTCTCCTGAATTTTCCCCCACTGACTTAAAGTCATGCTCCCTAGTGACTGCATCCCTATTTCTTACAAATAGATCCTCACTGCTCATCTTGTTTATACCCCTGAGAAACTCTTATGTTTCCATTCATGTGTCTCCACTCCTGCCTGGCCTGTAGTGAATACTTTTTTGCACCTGCAGCCGTTCCTCATAGGATCTTCCCTGCTGGCCCTGTATCATCTTGGTGACCCTTCATTGTACCAACTCTAGTCTGTCGATGTCCTTCTTCTGGTGAAGGCTTCAGATCTCTTTCTCAGGAGGGATCTGTTCAGTGGAAGAATGCTTCTCCCACTGTCAAAAATCCATCCTTATACAAACCTGGATCCTCAAGGCCTTGCTGTATGCTTTGTTGTGTTGACTTGTTTGCTTGAGGAAGTTATTGATTGTGACCCCCAAATCTCTATTCTCTGTTGAAGTGGCTGTTCTAAACTCCTCCCATCCATTATTCTGTGCATGGATTCCATCTGCTTACAGTAAGTGCATTACTTTGTACTTCTTGGTACTGAACTTTAGCTACCAGATGTTAAATAATTTTTCTAGTTTTACTAGGTCCTATCCAACCTGCCACATAGCTTTGGGTCATCAGCAAAGAGATGCGACCTTCCCTGGATACCCTCCCCAGTATCACTAATGAACATATCAGATAAGACAGGTACCAGGACCAAACCCTGCTGCACTGTGGGTATTATAGGTAAAATATAGATTCTGAATCTTCAGCTAATACATCAGGTAGTGAATCAGAACTCAATAAAACAGATATGAGAGGCAGGGGTGTGAGTTTTGTTGGAAGGGGAGGGTGACCTGGGGAGAAGGCAATTCAGGAACAGAGGCAAAATAGGTTACCAATATACCAAAGACATGGAGTTTATGGGGTGGGGTAAAGGAGATGATCCAGAAGCAGGACCCTCAGGAGGAATAGGAACAGGAGAAGATACAGTAGTAGTGCCGAATTAGTCAAGGGATTTTTAAGGATTTTTAAAAATCACTATTGAGAATTATGAAACCTTTTGTTAGGGATTTTGTTTTGCTTGTTAGTGTGTTCACTGCTACCCAGAGAGGGTGCTGTCATCTGATAGTCTAGCTGAAAATTTACCAGATGGCACTTGAGTACTGTAATAGGAACTGGCCTCTTTCTGTAGGTATAACAAAAATAATTTTAGAGGATTTTTTTCCCAAAATTTTATGAAGGATAAATAGGGAATCTCACAAAATTGCTTGACAAATTCGGCGCTACTACTGTATAGGGCAAACAGGAAAAAGAAGTGACAAGAGACAACAAGATCCAGTATAGGAGAAGGTAGCAACCAGATTGCAGATGACGAAAACCAATTAGTATATAACATTTCTCAAAAGAAAATTAACATCTTTGGAAACTGAGGTCTTATCTAAGGTATTGTTATTTTGCCCACACTCAACTGTTAATTGAGTTTGAACTGAAATTGGATTTGAATCTATTTTTCAGAAAAAATAAAATTAAAATATGTTTTGGAACACAACCGGAAAATGTAGCTGTCAATATACAAGAGAAGGAAAAGAAAATTATTTTGAGTAATAAACTACTACTAAAATCCCCGTTCCTACCACCAGGAATGATTCCCCATAATACTGAAACATACATAACATTGGTTTGTAGAGACACAGAAGAATTACTTCAAACAGAAAGCAATACAGATAAAAGGACAAAATATAACCTACTGGGAGAACTGTTTGGGGCACTCAAGAATTTAGAAAATGATACAAGTATAATCATTAAGAATGCAGATAAGGGAGGTGCTATAGTGGTCATGGACTACAGCCAATGCAACATTATTATCAGATGACAGAAATTATCTGAAGTTACAGATGGACCCTACAATTAAGATCAAGGACTTGGTTGAGACCGTACTACTTAAAGCATTTGATGAAAAATATATATCAGAATGGGAGAGGAATGCACTACTTAGAAAGACACCCTCTATCCCATTATTCTACATATTACCAAAAATATGTAAAGATTTAAAAAACCTACCAGGTAGACCCATAGTCTCAGGTATAAATTCCATTTTAGAACCATTATTGATATTTGTGGACCATCATATCAGACCACTAGTTGAGAATACAAGAACTTACATACAAGATTCCACAGACATTATTAATGTCCTTGAATCTTTTAAATGACACAGAACTAAATATAAACAGTTGTCTATTAGTAACAATGGACTTGAAGGACTTGTATACTTCAATTCCACATACACAGGGCTGTATGGCACCCAAGGAGGCCTTAAATACGAACAGGCAGGGTCTAAAACCACCAAATGATTTACTTATAAAAATGACAGAGATAGTTCTTTCACAGAATTGTTTTAAATTTGAAAAACACTATTATTTACAAATAAGAGGAACAGTAATGGGCTCTAGCATGGCAGCATCATATGCTAAATGTACATGGACTATTTTGAGAATAAATAGGTATACAGTGAGTGCAACCCATTTAGAAAACATATACAACTTTGGAAAAGATTTATAGATGATGTGATTGTCATTTGGACAGGAAGTAAAGAACAACTAGAAGATTTTCACAGATACAGTATTTAAATGACAGAACAGATCATTTTATTTTTGTCATGAATATGAGTCAATCTGAAATTCCATTCTTGAACCTTACAATATATCAATATGACAACAAATTTGCTACAAAACTATACAAAAAGCCCACAGATAAAAATTCATTACTTAGGGCAGACAGTTTTCACCCTATAAAAAATGATTGAATCTATACTGTATAGGCAATTACTCAGGGTGAAGAGAAATTGTACAGAGAACACAGAATTTCAGGACACAGCCAAGAACATGTTGGGGAAATTTGGAAATAAAGGATATGGAGACAGCACACTTGAATCGGCTATGGAAAGAACTAGAATACATGATAGATCTACATTGTTACAGGGACATACTAGGGGTATCAGAGACCACAGAGGAAACAAGGTACTTTTAGCTACAAACTTTAATGACGTGTTCTATACAGTCAAAAGAATAATACATAAACACATAAACATAATATACATAATACATAAACACTGGGACATTTTGAGGGCAACATACATGGGATCGCAGGTCTTTCATGAACCACCCATGATTGTGGCAAAAAGAAATAAAACAATGGGTAATAGACTAGGACACACACAACATAAAATTCCAGATAACAGATAACAAAATTTCCTCTCTACAGTAGATTTGAAAGGTAACTATCAATGTGGCCATTGTGTACATTGTAATAATACATATAGGGTCAGACATTCAGACTGCGCTGGGCAGTGGCGCAAGCCTGGGTGCAGGACCAGGCGATATTCAACGGTGATGCACCATGGCTCAGCACCATTGAATATGGTACAGATGGTGCACATACTGCGCATGGTGCAGTGGCACTGCACCAGTGCAAGACACAGAGAGGGAGCACGGGGATGCACCAGCGCAAGTGCAGTTGCGCTAGGTGCAGCACCCATGATATTCAGCCGGGGGTATGCAAATGAGGCCATAATATATGCAAGGCACAAATGGGGCCATTTGCATGTCATTATGGCCCCATTTGCATGCGATGCTCTGGGTCCTGGTGAATTGCGCCTGGCACCCTGCCAAGCTGCTGCTGTCGGGGATGTAACCCTGGTGGGCTATTGCAGCCCCCCCGCTCCCGTATGCTTGATCATGGGCATCTGAAGAAATGTAAGTAACCCTGATGGTCTAGTGGTCCCCCCCATGCCTGATTGCGGGCATCTGATTAAATAAATGTAACCCTGGTGGCAGGGGTGTAGTTTTGTTTTTTTTTACAAGGGGGGCAAAGTAGCAAAAACGTCCTGATTTTTGCTTATCGCAACAGTGAAGAGGCCGGGTGACCAGGCGCCACCTAGGCCCCAGAAGCCATAGTGTATGTGTTTTCTGGTTTAATGGTGTCATATTGTTGTGCCCAGCACAAAACAGCAGCCTGTGACTGTCTCTTCCAATAAGATTCAGCTTCAACAAAGACTGTATGTACTCACACAGTGGTACTGCCCCGTACCAAACCAAAACACATAAAACAGACGGGAGGAAGACTGTGCAGAAATAGTTAAAGAAGTACCAGCAACAGCTTAATGTGGTTAAATTATGTCAGTTGGCCAACCATAAATGACCCTCTACCCCTCCTCCTCACCAACCTAGTGATGAAGGCACAAGGCAGGCTGAAAACAGGCAGACTTGTTTGCGTAATTCTCCATTACCAGACAACAAAAACAGAATAAAATCACACAGCAGTGCTCACTGAGATGTAACTTGATACTTAAGTCCTGCATACTTGACAAGCAGTTAATGGTGGTTGGTTGTGGGATTCAGTCCTGCATGCATCTCAGGGTTGCAGGTTTATAGCTCTGCTCTCCAACCATTTATTAGGCCAAACTGCTTTACAGTTTTGGATCAGAAAAAGAAATGATGAAGATCAAATGACCTTGTAATAGCATGACTTGCTTTAACGATACAGTCTGCTATTAATTTTACAGTGATGTAGTATTAAGTCTTAAGGGAAGGGAAATACAATGCATAAGTGATGATATGATGGATAGCTCAGTGACTGACAACCCCCTAGGGGATAAAGGACATTGTTAGGCATATCAAACAATTATTTTTCCCCTTTCCCCTCCCTCTCCACCCACTCTTTGTTAGCTGAAGGCTAGCTTATTTTTTGGGAGACCCCAAGAAATATGTAAGAGACATGAATAGCCTTAAAATACTATATAAAATATAACCTAGCCACCAATTGGCAAGATATGCTAGCAGTTCAGTTGCACTGACCTGTCACCCATTGGAGAGCTTGCCCCCCTAAGGGTAACTGCAGCCAGCTCTGCCCAACTCCCGAGTCCAAAAATTGACTAAGATTTTTGTTTTATTCAGTTCTTTCATCTGCCTCAGGAGTCAGGACTATCTTTAACCAAGGCTAATCAATCAAATCATTGACATCGTCTAGCCTGGCTAGGGTCTCAACTCTAGAGGCAGGACCTGTCTCTGAGTCTGACTGGCTTGAATAGAGTCTCAACTCTAGAGGCAGGGCCTGTCTCTGTGTCTGGCTGGCCTGGCTAGCCTAGATCAGTTGGGTGAATGGTCCGAAAATAAATGCATTGCATTGCTGCAGCCTGCTTAACCATAGTGCAAAGTGCAAACAAATCAACCACTAAGACCAGAGTGTTAATAATGCCCCAAAAACGTCCAAGAAGAGAGACTCCAACTGAAGTACTGAACAACTCTCTTCCCCTCCCTCCTCCAGGCACTGCCCTGCCTACCCTGTCCCCAGGCCAAGTCAGGGCAACGCCCCTCCCCCACAGTTTTACTGCAGTCAGCTTGAGAAGGAACTGAACAACTCCCTCCAGGGACCCCAGGCCAATTAGAGCACCACCACTGCGCCGCCCCCCCCCCCCAGGTTTTACTGCAGCCCTGAGCCAACTCTCGGCCCAACTCCTCCCGAGACCCTAGCCAAGTCCAAAAACTAAGATTCATATTTTGCATTCATTTCTTCAGCCTAAGTTGAGAGTCAGGAGTAGGGAGGGGACTTAGTTACTTCATTCAAAATATTTAAGGAACACAGAGTTGCCCAACTCCTCCTGAGACCCAAGCCGGGTCTGAAAACTGAGAATAAGATTTTTTATTTTCAGTTCTTCAGCCTCCAACCTCCATCGGGGGTGGTTGTGGGGGACTCAAGTTGAAAATATTTAAACACTTTCAAGTTCCATCCAAACTAAGGAGGAACTCACCTCAGTCAGCAGCTCTTCAAAAATTGATCGAGATGGCTCCAGGCCGAGCTCCTTCCTTCCTTCACACTCTCACAGGCAGGTACTTGTAGTTCTCCTCCTAGTCCAGGCAGCACAGGCTGATGCACCCACAAAATGACAGCAGACAAATTTGAGCACAGGCTCCCTCTCAACTAGAGTCTCGTGGCTCACTCGCCTCTCATCTCTGGCCCGGCCAGTTGGCCCCTCTGCTCAGCTCTCCCTCCCAACTTGGGTTCCAGAGACCCGGACTCCTCCTCCTCCCAGCGGCAGTCTATTTGGGTCTACGTTGTCTCTCTCTCCATTCTCCTCCTCCCACCACCCATGGATCTTGCTCTTTGCGGCCTGAGTCCTGACTGTGCCGCAGCAACCTGGTGGAGCCAAGCAGCAGCCCAACATGATTCTTTCTTTCTGGAGTCTGACTTCTCTCCTCACAGTCGACTGTTGTTTCCTTGTTGGGCCTGGCACTTACTGGTGGCAGTGAGATACCTCACAGTATACATTTGGGCGTCGGGTGGGGTGGGCCTCTCAGTGTGGACAGAGATGGGGAGAAACTAGAGAGAGAAACACTGGAGACTGGGAGGGAGACTGAGTTGGCGGTGACTGAGGAGAAATCCTTGCTCTTTTTCTCAGGCAGACAGCAATGCCTGGTGAGCATGTCAGTTGTCACTCGCAGTGGGGGAGTCGGATGGACTACCACATCAAACATGCACTCTGCACTGGCTGCAGTGAACTCTGTCAGGCTCCCTCCTCTTCTTCTCAATGGCAAGTAATTGGAAATAGCTCCGAATGGATTACCAGGATGTGCAGGGCTGTGCGCGACTGTGGCTGCAGTGCTCTCCAACTGGCTGCAAAATACACGTTGCTGTGTTTACGGCACGCTTGCAGCCAATCGGAAACAGGGATATTCGGTACAATAGTCAGGACGGGAGTTAGATTACGATATTAAAAAAAAATATGCACACAGTACCCCTTCCCCTCCTCCATCTCCCAGCCAGCCAGGTCCCAGAAGAGCAAAGAAAAATGAAAAGCAATCATCACAAAAAAAAATGAGCATCACAAAAGTCCCCGTCTCTTTGCTCAGGGGGGTAGCCTGCCCTGTTTGCCCCCCCCCCCAGTAATCTACACCACTGCCTGGTGGTCTAGCAGTCCCCCCCATGTCCGGGCATCTGATTGAATGAAAGTAACCCTTTTGGTCTAGCAGTCCCCCACGGCCGATCGGGCATCGATGAATAAAGTAACCCTGGTGGTCTCAGCGTCCCCTATATGCCTGATTGCGGGCATCTGATTAAGAAAAGTCCTTGTGGTCTAGCGGTTGTCCTGCAGCCTGATCGTGGGCAGTTGTCACATTATAGATGTATCTGGAGGTCCAGTGGGCACCTCACTCCTCCTCACAGAGGACCCCGGTTGCCCGCACCCCCGTCCATGGACGGGTGGCAGCACCCCACCACATACCGCCCGGCTGCCCGCTGAATACAGATACAGTATGCTTGTAAGCCTGTCTGATCAGTGTTGGACCAATGGGTTCAGACCAAACTGTATAGGGTCAGATATGTGAATGAATGCCTCATTCACATATCTGGCTCCTATGTAGTATAGTAGTTTATCTGTGCTCATTGGTCCAACCTGTGGATCAATAGGCTTAGAGCATACTGTACCTGTCATCTGTGGGCAGCTGGGCAGTATGAGGGCAGTGGCGCTGCTGCCCGCTGAAGACGGGGGTGCTGTGTGGTCGGGGTCCTCTGTGGGAGGGTGGGGAGGGGTACCACTGGACCACCAGATACTTCTATGAATGGAACAACTGCCCGTGATCGGGCTGCAGGGGGACCGCTAGACCACTAGAGTTACTTTTCTTAATCAGATGCCCACACTCGGTGTGGGGACCGCTAGACCACCAGGGTTACCTTTATTCAATCAGATGCCCAACATCAGGCATAGTGGGGACTGCTAGACTACCAGGGTCTGCTTTTATGCCACAGATGTCCACGATCGGGCTTATGGGGTGGGTGGGGCCACTGGACCACCGGGTTGTGTGCTTGGCAACGGTGTTCTGGGTGGGTGGTAGCTTCCATGGCTGGCGGCTGCTGTGTTGCACCTTGCAATACAGCAGCCTGCCTGTGGGTGGCCGTTACCAGCTCCTGCTGTTCTGGGGCTCAACTTTGAGCTCCTCTATGTGGCGTAATGCAGGGTTGTGCCACATATGCACCACACATCCCGGGCTGAATATCGAGATGTGCCACATATGCACGGGCACACCCCCTGCATCTGCGCCGCACAGGATTACATCGTGCCCCAGTGCATTTGGAATTGCGCTGCACCCGGCAGCCTTTTGAATATCCCGCCGGGGTGCAATGCAGGGTTGTGCAAGGTGCAACCCCTTTGAATATCCCAGTCATAAAATATAAAAAAAATTCAGAAATACAGCAAGAGATAAGGATGTAGAAATAGGACAATTTATTAATTGTCAGACATTTCGAGTGATCTATTTACTTAAATACCCCTGCAATAAAATATATATTGGAAAGACAGAAAGACAACTAAAAATGTGGATAGGAGAACATAGAGCAATATTAGGAGAGAGAACATTACATCTGTTGCTAGACACTTTTTAGAATCAAGGCACCAGTTACCAAATCTAAGATTTTTTGGATTAGAGAATGTGGAACCCAGTCCCAGAGGAGACTATAGAATGAAATTACTGTGAAGGGAAGCTTATTATATTGACAGATTTCAAGCTACAAACCCTAGATATAGACTTAATGACTGTATTGACTGGCAACCCATATTATTTTTTATTTTTTATTTTATTTAAGAATCAGTTTACAACCTTTGAGCCAGAGGCTCGTTTACAAAGGTACTTCGTCACATAAAGACATACATTGCGTTTCAGTTACATAGCACAGATTTGCCAAAAATCAGTAGGCATTCACCAGAGGTGCCACGTCACATTGTGGTCAGACAGATACAATTGTACAAGGTACATATAATCGATAGCAGGTATTAAACAAGTTGGTATCAGTGAGCAATTCTGGTAGATAAACATTGAAACAGCTGGCACTGGTCAGGTTAAACCTAGGCAAGGTGGACATGGAAGTGGTGTAGGGATGGTTGGGTGGAGAGCTGCCAGGGGCATTGTCAGGAGAGAAATAAAGAGGTGGAGGCTATGTTCAGAGACAGGAGCAGTTACGAGTGCTGAAGATGTGGTTCCAGTGCGGTTTTGAATGTGGAGATGGTGATGGCATTGGTGATGGTGGCAGGGAGAGAGTTAAACCAGGTTGGGGCTCTATAGCTGAAGGACCTCTGGCCACGGCTGGTTCTTGTTCTGGGACCTTTGAGTGGTCTTGTAGGAAGACCATGTTGCAATGGTGGGAGGGCTCTGGTGGATGGATGCTGTTACTCCAGGAGGGAGAGCCCGAGTAGGGTTTTGGTGAGGAGACAGGTCTGGTATCGGAGCCGTTCATCCAGGGTAAGCAGGTTAGCATCGACATATAGCTGACAGGGTGTGTGTGGAGTCTGGGGCACCAGTAATTAATCTGCACGCTTTATTCAGGGTTAGTGAATTTTGTTTAGTGCAGTGGTGTCGGCAGCACTCATACTGGTAGACCATAGTCTACAAGGGACAGAACGGACGATGTAACCGACAGCCGGAGAGCATTTGGGGAAGGCAGCTTTTATGGCGGAATAGGATGCCTGTCGTGTGTTGGTGGCGGATGTTAGGGTGTCAGGTGGGTGTGAAATGTGAGGGTTGAATCAAGGTAACCCCAAGGTATTTGTAGGAGCAGACTTGTTCCAGTGGTTGGTTGGTGCTTGGAAGGATATAGAGTGGGTGGTTGCTAGCTTTGTTTTGGGGTGTGAAAAGAGCATAGTTTTGGTTTCTTAAGATTGATGATGAGTCTGCGCCTTAAACCAAGCCTCGGCACTGTTGAAAGACTGCTGTAGGGAGTCCTGTAGGGAGATGGGATTATGGTGGGTGGCAAACAGGACAGCCATCTGCATACAGCAGGATTTTGCCAGAGCATGCACTGGGCAGGGTGTCTGAGATACAGTGAGAAGAGAAGGGGCCCAGGATGGAGCCTTGGGGACCCCAGAGAGAATGGGATATCGGAGAGTGTTATTAATCTTGACACACTGGGATCGAGGTCAAGATAGCTAGCACACCATGCCAGGGGCCAGCCGAGAGACCAGTGAGGCAGAGTGCGCAGCAGCAGTGGATGGGAGACAGTGTCGAAAGCCTTTGAGAGGTCAGTGAACACTGCACCAGCTAGGGAGCTGGTATCCAAGGAGGAGTGTAGGAAGTTGGAGAATTCAATAAGGGCAGTGCTGGTACTGTGACCCGCGTTTGAAGCTACATGTTGCTCTGGGCATAAGATGTTATGCTTAGCCAGATAATCAGTGATTTGAATGGCCACCACTTTCTCCAGGGCTTTAGAGAGGGGGGAGGATGGAGATTGGCCGTAGTTGTTGGCCGATGACCTGTCGCCTCCTTATGAATAGGTGTGATAATGGCTGTTTTCCAAGCTGTGGGGAATTGTCCCAGGCAGAGTGACTGGTTAATTAGGCTTGTGAGAGGTGTAAGGACTTATCTAGCACCAGCCTGAGGATGCTGGGGTCCAGTGAGTCACTGCCGGGATTGTTGCCATGAGAGCTTTGGTTAGATGGGTCTGGCTTCCCGGTG
The DNA here is from genome assembly GCA_016271365.2 of Neoceratodus forsteri. Classification (NCBI taxonomy): domain Eukaryota; kingdom Metazoa; phylum Chordata; order Ceratodontiformes; family Ceratodontidae; genus Neoceratodus; species Neoceratodus forsteri. The sequence goes on along the minus strand of CM057459.1, from coordinate 423,527,324 downwards.
GAAATCTTTCGAGGAGGAAGCTCGGGTGCTGGAGGACAGGGGAGTTTGGCTGGGGGAGGGTCAAAGAAATTACTAGGAGGACTGAGCTAAGGTCAGTGAAAGTGGTGTTGAACCAGTTAGCTATGGTGGCAGGCTCGGTGGAGGTTGTGCCATTTCTAGTGAGCTGGGATGGGGCGGGGAGCAAGCTTTACCATTGAGTTGCTTAATGTTATCCCAGAAGGTCCGGGCTGAGCCCCAGGAGGGAGGTAAGGGAGGCCTGGTAATGGTCTGCCTTGGCTTTCCTGATGGCCCATGAGCATTTATTTCGGCTGCATTGTATGCTTGCCTATCAGACAGACGACCTGTTTCAGTGGCAGGTGCCAGAGGTTATCCCGGTTTCTAAGTAATTGTAGGAGGGGGCCGGGCTAACCCAGTGCCGCTCTGTTTTTGGACCGGGTTTTGTTAAGGGCAAAGAGATCACAGGCCATGTTGAAGTTGTGAGTGAAAAGGTGAGGCAGTATCAATGTTGGTTGCCCGCTGAATGGGGACCAGTCTATCTGGGTGAGGAGTGCTTTGTTTCTTCAGCCCACCAGGGCGGAGGCGCTCGGGAGGGTGGTCTGGGCTTTGGGTTTGGGATTGGGGTTACCCAGTGGAATAGGATAGGGGAGTGGTCACTCAGGAGTCTGGGAGGACCTGGATGTTTTGGATTTTATGGGGTCGGTTAGTTACAATAACATCCAGCAGGGTGCTGGTACCACTCTTAGGGTTAAGTCTCGTGGGCTGGTGAAAGTTATGGCCAGATCTTGGGCGTGCAAATGAGTCTCTGGTGGTGGATGAGGAGGTGCTGAGCCAATTTACGTTAAGGTCCCCCACTAGGATTTGTTCTGCCTTATGGTGGAGGGTGGCCAGGTAGTCCGTTAAAGATATTAGGGCTGGGTGCTGGTTCTTTGGGGGAACATAGGCTGTGGTGAGATAGAGAGGGCTCCTAGAGGGGTCTGGGGTGAGTCTGAGGGTAAGGGCCTGGGCCCCATTTGTGAGGGCAGGGGTGGGGAGTGCGTGTCCAGGTATTGTGTCCCTGGTGTAGATTGCACAGCCACCCCTCGCTTGTTTACCGGTCCTCCCTATAAGGTATAGCCTGGGAGGGAGACAAATGAGTCTGGAGTTGATTTGGACAGCCAGGTTTCAACCAGGGCTATGATGTCTGGTTGTGAGCCAAGGCCCAGCACTGTAGGGCGTCAAATTTCTTCAGCAGGCTGCATATGTTCATGGAGGCTACTCAAGACCAGTGGGCTGAGTGGGTGGATGGGAGGGGGCAGGGCCTGGGTTGGGGTGTATGTTCCCCATTAGGGGTAGAAGGAGGAGAAGTGCTCTGGTCAGAGGGAGGCTGATGGAGAGTTTACGCCGGAGCGATATAATAAGGAATGGGGTTTGGTGTCAAGGGTGGGTAGGTAAGGCCAGGCAGAGAAGTCCTGAGTGATCAGAAGTCAAGGGGGGCTGTGGGGGAGGACAGGTGATGTCTGGAAGGGGGTGAGGTGGAGAGGAGCAAATGGATGTGGGAGGAGGAGGGAGGGGTAGGAGCAGTGGTAAAGGAGGAGGGGAGGACAGGAGGGTAGGTAGGAACACTGGAGTAGTGAGGCTGAGGGTTCATAGGGACAGTAGGGTATGTGGAAGGCAAAGGGAGGAGGAGGAGAAGAGATAGACTGGTGAGCAGGGGATGCATGTGCATAGTTGGGAAGGTTGGTGGAGCTGAAGTGAGGAAAGAATGGGGGGACTAGGATATTGTAAAGCAATACTGGATGATTTGCCTGCAGTTTACCTGGTCTATCCTCTCAAGCATAAGCTGTATTGATAACCGTCCCTTTAATTATGGACAAGTATTTTGAGTTACAGTACTCTAACCCCCCCAACAAAAATTCTCCCCCTCCATATATGCACTTGACTTCATTGATCTCCCATGCCTGGGATAACATTAATTGCATCCAACAAGCTAACAAATGGTATAACCTGATAATTAGATGTCATTGCCTATAGAAATGTTCATAGAACGTTTTTTAACACACCAATCTATTGAAGGTGCACATGACCTTTGTGACCTCCCATATCATATTACCAATTTTCATGAAATAAATAAGAATGTATTATTTGGAGGACAAATATAACACCTAGGAGGGATTACATACAAAAATAATCAAGTTGAATTAAAGTTCATAGCCACAATAGGTACAAAGTGACTAGTAAGGAGGAACCAGATATAAGATAGGAAATAAAATCCAAATTAATACTACCATGCAGAAATACAGTTTTAGAAGTATAAAAAATATATATATATGATTAAAAAATATCTTTTAGATCAGATAAAAATGTACATTAGGGGACACCTGGCAGGATCTGTTTTCTGTTGCTAGATACTACGATTCAGCAGATCGGGTGCACAGGGTAACAATGGATTATCACATGATGTTTTGATCATGTGCTAGAGCACTTTGTTCTGGGCCTGATTCCCCTCCCCCCAAACCCAAAGCACTTCCATGTTGTCAGCATGTTGCCTCCTTTACTGAGAGAGCAGGGGGCCATGCTACTCTCCACACCTAAGAATGTAAATAGAAACTTTTAAACATTGAAGAGAGGTCTATAATAGGATGAAATGATAATGAAAATAAAACATGCATTTCTGGTTACTCCTAGATACTAACACAGTGAAAGATATAAGAAACAGAAGACACTAAAAACGAATAAGGAACTGTTCAGCTACTAAACAGTAAGTTTTTTTCTTCAGAAGCACACTGAGGAATGTGTCTTCAGTAATATGGTGTTAACAATATAAATTAAAGGGGAAGGATTTACACCCTAAGATAATTAATTTGTATTTTACAGAACTTGGCATCCACAGAGAGAGTTGAGAGATATTTAAGAGAAAAAGTATGATGGTGATGTAGCTAGTTAAATGTATGCATACTGTTATTCAGATTTTGTCTTTTAAATGTACCTGAAAAATTTTGTTTGGTTAAGAAAAAGACTAAAAGTTTGTGATTTTAGGCTTGTAAATATAGAGGGAACAACAGGACAGATAAAGTATAAATGGAGCTAACCAGAGATTCCTAATAGCATTGTGTGAGTATAAGTTAGCCTGATTATCCAGGCGTTAAATATAGATTTCATGACTTGATCATTATATAAAAGAATTATATGACTATAATATCTGTTTACTTTAATTTTAGAGTAACTAACAGTGTACCCCTGAAGAAGAAATAATCTGAATCATAGGACGAGGACAGATTCATTTCTGTACCTATACTCTGTTCTTTCTACATAATAAATATATCTGTTTAATTTATCACACTGTGTGAGTGGGTCTATATTGTCCAATCTGATTTTCACTGAACTTTAGCTGCCAGATGTTAGACCATTTCTCTAGTTTTCCTGGGTCCTATCCACCTTGCCACATAGCTTTGGGTCATCAGCAAAGAGACATGTCTTTCCCTGGATACCCTCCCCAATGTCACTTATGAACATATCAAATAGGACAGGCAAGGATGTACAGAGACTGTCATTTGGGCGGGATTGGGTCCGCCCACAGTATGCAAATTAGTCAGTCACATGACATTTGCATAACAGGGGTGGGGCCTTCTGGCTCCACCCACCCTGGTCAAGACAGACAAAACAATGAATCTGAAGGCAGCCATGCCAGGCAGAAGTGTACATAAAATCCAGACCATCTAAATCAGCACCTGCATTGCTGGCTTAACTTAGAGGATAAAAAATCAAAGCGTCTACTTTGTACAATAAATCTCACCAGGACCTCATCTGCTGATAAAGGGGCATCGCGATGAGCAGCAGGTAATGCCAGGTCGCTCAGTCTATGTTCTCCGGTGCGATTTCTCATCTTGGTCTGATGCGATCAAGCACAGAAAAGGTGCGTTCAGCTTCTGAAGTAGTGACTGGCAGTGTCACAAGAATTTTTTAATAAATTGTGAATGTTTGGATAAAAGTTTTGGTCACAGCTAGACAAACCATCAATGGCTGTAATCGGAATGGATTCTTTCTTGTCTTTTGCATCAATCCACCTGTCATTAGGGTTACCACCTTTTAAGAAGCCCAAAGTGGGACATTTCTTACTGAAACTGGATTTTTCGCAGGACAATATGTCATCTCGACCAATGCAACAGACATGTTTTCACTAAATAATCAGAATTAAGACTATGTGTTGTAGTTTTTCAGTTGTTTCTTGTGTTTTGTATTATTTTAAGGTATTTTAGTTAAGGTATTATAGTTTTTTACAACATTTAGAGGAAAATCAGAAAATATTTTCTCTACTATAATGTCAGGGCATTTAGCATTTTTCATGTTTTTCTGCAGGACACAGCTGCCCAAATCAGGACTGTCCTGTGAAAATAGGGACAGGTGGTAACCCTACCTGTCATGCAAACGATGGAATTTACTTTGTATAATGAGAATATTATCAAGGAGAACATCACTGTTGAAATTTTTCACTTCTGACAGATCCAGAAACAAATGATTTGATACCTTTTATTGGACCAACATGGATGTTACAGAAAAGAACAAAGTGCTTTAGCTTTCAAACCTACCCGGTCCTTCTTCAGATGCTTTATGGCAGTTATCTTGAAAATCCCATACTATTAACACCAGATTATGTTGAAAAAACAGAAATAATTCTCATTGGTTTAACATATACATTTAAAACATAACGGAAGATTACGTCAGCGAAGCTAATTAACACCAGTATGCTTTTAACTGAGGAGCCTCAGAAGAGCAAAGGTTATCAAGAATTCTCAGCAACCAAGAGAGTTCTTCTCACATAAATTTTAAAATGTCTCAGTATGCTAAGAAAGCATTCTATTGATAAAAAAACAAAAACAAAAACAAAAAAACCCTGGGATAGCATTCTCTCTAATACATGTAAGATGAGGTTACTTTGTTCTTTTCTGTAACATCCATGCTGGTCCAATAAAAGGCACCAAACCATTCGTTTCAGAGTATGTAATAGTCAGACTTGCTGAAGGGATCGTCCGTTTTCCCTCTCCCCTGAGGACGTCATGGTGGTGACTCTCCCAACACAAGCTTGAATCACCAGGCAGCATATTCATCTTCAGTGCAGAACAAGTAACGTTGAACAACCCAGCGTATAAATACACGTCCTGGATGCCCAACAGACTGACCAGTTAACGTTTAATTTTGAATATACAGTTTCCTTATTGTGGCCAATTTCTGTGTGCTTGTCAGAGTAACAATAATTAAAATTGGAGTTAAGCCAGCTTGTATAGTTTTGGGGGCTAAATGCCGTTACAGTGTCTCTAACGTGTTACAGATCCAGAAACAAATGATTTGATACCTTTCACTGGACCAACATGGATGTCACAGAAAAGAACAAAGTGCTTTAGCTTTCGAACCAACCAGGTCCTTCTTCAGAAGCTTTGTGGCAGTTTTTTCAAATATCCCATACTATTAACACCAGATTATATAGAAAAAGCAGAAATAATTCTCATTGGTTTAACATATACATTTAAAACATAATAGAAGATTACGTCAGAGAAGCTAATTAACACCAGTATGCCTTTAACTGAGGAGCCTCAGAAGGGCAAAGTTATCAAGAATTCTCTACAGCCAGAGAGTTCTTGTCACATAAATTTTAAATGTCTCAGTATGCCAAGAAAGCATTCTAGTGATAAAAAAAACCTTGGAGTGGCATTCTCTCTAATACATGTAAGATGAGCTTACAACTTACATTCCAGTTGTCCTGGTATATTAAAGGACAGATAATGAGAGACAAAATCCTGAAATTAGGTATAACTGCAAGTTGAAAGCAAACCTCAAATTATCCTACACATATAAACATGATGCATGAAAGTATCACTTGCAATTGTAAGTGCAAAAAAAAAAAAAAATACTTGTCAAGGACCCCCAAGAAAATGAGAACATGAGCCTGATATATGCAGATTTCAACACAGAGTCTGTGTATAACAAAAATGCACAGAATCAGTCTAAGCAATCTAAATGAAAACCCAAAGGAAGTACACCTTTAATGAACCCCCAAGTAAATGAGATATGCATCTTAATATGAGCAGTTAAAAATGTGACAGTGTGAAATCCACCCACTGACAACTAATAGAAGGAAATAAATGCACACTATATGTGAAAACTAAGTGTTCTAGCCACATAACAACTGCCCCATGCCATGCTCCACCCACACATATGTGTGTACATACACCACACCACACCCCAACACACACACACACCTGCACACCCCACACAATCACAACACACAACAAATATAGCAAACACATTCCACACACACCACACCACACCACGCACAACAAACAAAACACACATACACACCATACCCACAACACACAAAAACATAACACACACCAAACACACACAAAACACACACATGCATACATACATACGTCAGTACACACTCTGTGTTGAAATCTGCATATATCAGGCTCATGGTCTCGTTTTCTTGGGGGTCCTTGACAAGTATTTTTTTTTTTTTTTTTTTTTTGCACTTACAATTGCAAGTGATACTTTCATGTATCATGTTTATATGTGTAGGTTAATTTGAGGCTTGCTTTCAACTTGCAGTTATACCTAATTTCAGGATTTTGTCTCTCATTATCTGTCCTTTAATATACCAGGACAACTGGAATGTAGTTGTAAGCTCATCTTACATGTATTAGAGAGAATGCTACTCCAAGGTTTTTTATCACTAGAATGCTTTCTTGGCATACTGAGACATTTTAAATTTATGTGACAAGAACTCTCTGGCTGTAGAGAATTTTGATAACCTTTGCCCTTCTGAGGCTCCTCAGTTAAAGGCATACTGGTGTTAATTAGCTTCTCTGACGTAATCTTCTATTATGTTTTAAATGTATATGTTAAACCAATGAGAATTATTTCTGCTTTTTCTATATAATCTGGTGTTAATAGTATGGGATATTTGAAAAAACTGCCACAAAGCTTCTGAAGAAGGACCTGGTTGGTTCGAAAGCTAAAGCACTTTGTTCTTTTCTGTGACATCCATGTTGGTCCAGTGAAAGGTATCAAATCATTTGTTTCTGGATCTGTAACACGTTAGAGACACTGTAACGGCATTTAGCCCCCACAACTATACAAGCTGGCTTAACTCCAATTTTAATTATTGTTACTCTGACAAGCACACAGAAATTGGCCACAATAAGGAAACTGTATATTCAAAATTAAACGTTAACTGGTCAGTCTGTTGGGCATCCAGGACGTGTATTTATACGCTGAGTTGTTCAACGTCACTTGTTCTGCACTGAAGATGAATATGCTGCCTGGTGATTCAAGCTTGTGTTGGGAGAGTCACCACCATGACGTCCTCAGGGAGAGGGAAAACGGACGATCCCTTCAGCAAGTCTGACTATTACATACTCTGAAACGAATGGTTTGGTGCCTTTTATTGGACCAGCATGGATGTTACAGAAAAGAACAAAGTAACCTCATCTTACATGTATTAGAGAGAATGCTATCCCAGGGTTTTTTTGTTTTTGTTTTTGTTTTTTTATCAATAGAATGCTTTCTTAGCATACTGAGACATTTTAAAATTTATGTGAGAAGAACTCTCTGGTTGCTGAGAATTCTTAATAACCTTTGCTCTTCTGAGGCTCCTCAGTTAAAAGCATACTGGTGTTAATTAGCCTCGCTGACGTAATCTTCCGTTATGTTTTAAATGTATATGTTAAACCAATGAGAATTATTTCTGTTTTTTCAACATAATCTGGTGTTAATAGTATGGGATTTTCAAGATAACTGCCATAAAGCATCTGAAGAAGGACCGGGTAGGTTCGAAAGCTAAAGCACTTTGTTCTTTTCTGTAACATCCATGTTGGTCCAATAAAAGGTATCAAATCATTTGTTTCTGGATCTGTTTTTTAAAAGGACCAATACGGCACCTACAACATTTTTTCACTTCTGACAGAAATTCCACCTTCATAGTATTCAAGGAGTGATCAGGGATGACTTTTTCAAGGGAAGTTAGGATTTTTTTCTATGTGTGAGAAACCTTTCTGTCATTTGTATTGTTCTATGTCTTGCAAACTTGGTCCTATTCGTGAATTTATTGGGACCGTAATTTCAAATTTAAGCTCTTGAGCTAATGCTTTGTCTTTTGAAAAAAGTTCCAAAAACTGCTTTTCTGCATCATGACACATGATGCGAATCTGTTTCAAAGCATCATCAGCCATCTGAACACACATGGAGAGATCTGTCTGAACCTTCTGCAGATTTATTGACAGTACGTACGTAACCAAGAGTAGTTTTTCTGAAACAACTAAAGCAACTAGAAAACATAATTTCTCAATTGTGTTCTGGAGCTGCTCAGCCTTAGATGAAGCATCATCTCTCCAAGTAGTAGATATCTTGTCAAGAGCTGCAACTACTGCAGGGAACAGATCTATGAAGGTGAACACTGCTTCGTGATGTTCTACCCATCATGTTTCACAAAGACTGACAAACTTTTCCTTTTTCTCAGTTGGCAATAGGCTTGATATTTTGTTCCTAAGAACTTCACTACATGTAGCAGAACTCTTTAAAAATGTGCAGCAGTCAGATATTGTTGTAAAACATTTTCTGATGGAGTTCACTGAACAGGTTTTTGAAACCACCAAATTCAGTGAGTGGTTTGCACAGTGAACACACATAGCTGTTGGATACACAGCAGCAATTTTAGCTTGCACATCATTTAGTCTACCACTAAATGCAGCAGCTTCATCATAGCCCTGCCCCTTGAGATCACTAAGATTTAATCCTAAATTTGTTAAGGTTTGTCACAAACGTGCTCCGTAGGTCAGGCCCTCTGCTCCCACAGTGCCAACCTCGAAGTGCAATAGTGTGAAAAGGAGACAAACAGGGTAACCCTTCTGTCTGTTTTGGGTCCGAATCACCTACTAGCCTTGAGTCCTGGGGGTTAAATGTAAACCTTATGCTAACGCACCCAGTTAACTGGCTCAGATATGTACCCTCTTTGGGAATGCAGTACAATATTTCACCCAGTGGCACCCAGCCAGGTTCCCAAAATGTTCCCTAATGACTCAATATGAAACCTAGGTATAATCTTACCTTTAGCAAGATTGGTAACACATTCAAGCCCTTAACAGCTGTCAGAATTAAACACTGGTTCAGTATTTGCATCCAAAAGAAAACTCAGAAGACACAAGCAGTATTTCAAGGAAAATAGTGTTTACTAAAAATTGTAAAATAGGTAAAATATTAAGCACAGAATAAATACATTAATAACTTACAGTCAATAAAATAATTGGAAAACACAGAACAAAAGCTCCAACAAAATACTTAAAAGTTCCAGCTTAATTAAATCTTTCTAAAGTGCCTAGTTACCAGTCCATGGACTAAGTGTGTCTTTGATTTTCAGAGAGTTCTTCTGCAACAACTTCTCAGATGCAAGCAATATTCAAAAGTCAGTTTTCTCCACCTCCTGGTGATGTCACCCATGAGGTCACTGTTAGATCTGTGATAAATCTGTAATCTGAATATGGATATCCACAAGGATGTAGATTATTACTGTGAAAATCAGCAACTAGCAATTTCCCAAAATATGAGTCTCTTTGATCAAAACATTCCCTTTGATGTTTCATAACCCTACAATCTGTCACTAGTTTCTCTTCTAGGTGAGAAAACCGTAAAGGATCAGCAAAATGACTTCCATACAATTCATATTTAGTTTCCAGCCTCAAAAACAGGAGCAGGTTATAAGGGGTAATAAACTGGCCCCCTGGAAGGAAGTATTTAATTAGTGGTTTCACTGGCCTGCTGCTTCACTCACACTGACATTTCTGAGGTCAAAGGTCAAGTCTGTCATGCACTGGCTGACTTATGTCCTAGGCAGACAATCACATACATATACCATTTATTTATAAAGCAAATATCATACAATATAACAATAAGCAGGTGGCAGAGCGTCATAGTCCTCCCCACCTAGACTGAATTTGGGGATGCTAGCCCAACATGGGATGAGCTCCCCAAGGTCAGTTCATTGTTCAAACTGATGCAACAGTCCATCTGCATTTTCATTTACTGCCCCTGTCCTGTGTGAGACTGTCATGCCATACCCTTGCAAGGCAAGGCTCCATCTTAATAGTCTACCATTTGTTTTACCCTTTTGTGCCAGCCAAACTAGGGAGTTGTGGTCAGTGTGTACCTCAAAATGCTACCCTTTTAGGTATGGCTCTAACTTCTTTAGTGCCCACACCATGGCAAGACACTCTTTTTCCACAGTAGAGTAAGCCTGCTCCCTGGGAAATAACTTTTTACTGTGGTACACTATGGAGTGATCTTTCCCTTGGTTGGATGCCTGACTCAGCACTGCCCCAATACTCACATCTGAGGTGTCAGTCTGGACTACAAAGGATCTGTTATAGTCTGGACTTGTCAGTACAGGAGCACTGCACAGTGCCACCTTCAGTCTGGTAAAGGCTTGTTCACAAGCTGGTTCACAGGTAATTTTCTTAGGCATTGTTTTTTTTAACAGGCCAGATAGGGGAGTGGCCAGGGCACTGTAATGTGGTACAAAATTCCAAAATTCCCTGCTGTCCCTAGAAAACTCCGGACCTGTCTCTGTGTTTCCAGTCAGGGCCATGCCTTGATTGCCTCTATTTTCACTTGGTTAGGATGGAGCTGTCCCCAGCCTACAATGTGCCTGAGGTATGCCACCTCAGCCATGGCCACCTGGCACTTCTCAGCTTTTACAGTGAGACTAGCCCTCTGTATCCTGCCCAGCACTTCCCTAAGGTGGGACAGGTGTTCCTCCCAGCTGGCACTAAAGATGGAAATGTCATCCAGGTATGCCACGGTGTACTCCTCAGCACCATTTAACACATGGTTCACCAACTTTTCAAAAGTAGTCAGGGTATTCTTCATTCCGAAAGGCATTACCCTAAATTCAAATAACCCTATTGGAGAGATGAAGGCAGACCTCCCCCTAGCTCTGGCAGTTAACTCTACCTGCCAATACCCCTTTGTCAGGTCAGTAGTCGTAAGGTATTTCACCCCTCCCAACTTGTCTAGGAGTCCATCCGTGGCATTGGATGAGTGTCTGACTTTGTGACTGCATTGAGTCCATGGGAGTCCAGACAAAAATGAGTAGAGCCATCTGCCTTGGGAACAAGGACCATGGGTGAGGCCCAGGGGCTGGGGGAATTTCTGAATTACCCCTAAATCCAGCATTTCCTCTACCTCCCTCCTAATGTCCTTTTGGCCAGCCTCTAACACCGATATGCTGTCTGCCATATGGGCACCTGTGTCCCTGTCACTACATCATGTGTTGCTAAGGGGGTTAGTCCAGGCTTGGTGCTAAACAGTGGGGCAAAGTCTGCTAAAACCTCCCTTACTTCCTGGATCTGGTCTGGAGTCAAGTGGGGTGACATTTTAATTGCCTCCACAGAGGACTCCTGCTTGCTTTCTTCCAGCAAGTCCAGAAGGGGGTCTCCTTCATCCACCCCCCCAGGACTACACACTGCAAACACCATGTCAGCCCTATTGGCATACGGCTTCATCATGTTGACATGGTACATTCTTTGTGCATGCCTCCTGTCATGTAACTCTATAATATCATTTACGTCATTTACCCATCTGACCATTTTGTACAGTCCTGCCCACCCGGCCTGCAGCTTGTCTTTCCAGACTGGGATTAGAACCATGACTTCCTGACTCACAGTGTACGAGTGAGCTCTGGCTCTGCAGTCGTACAACACCTTTTGGTTTTGTTGGGCAGCTGCCAGGTTGCTCTGGGCTGTCCCCATAAGCTCCTTCAGCCTTTTCCTAAACCTAGGGACATAATCCACTATGAGAGTTCCCTGGGTGGAGTGCTTGCCTTCCCAGTCCTCCCAGATCAAGTCTAGGGTCCCATGTACCCTGCGTCCATATAAGAACTTGAAGGGGGAAACCCTGTTGACTCTTGGAGCACCTCCCTGTATGCAGACAACAGGTGGGGAAGGCATTTTTCCCAGTCCCTCCCATGCTGTTTAGAAATGCTTAGAGCATTGACTTAAGGGTACCATTAAATCTTTCCACAAGCCCATTGGCTTGCGAGTGATAAGGTGTCGTGCATCTCTGCACCACCCCATATTTCTCCCACAAACATTTCATCAGGTCCGACATGAAGGAACCCCCCCAATCAGTGATAAGCTCCTGTGGAAACTCAACAAGGGAGAAAATCCCTAGCAAGGCATCTGCCACTTTGTCTGTCCTCAGTGAGGATAGGGCAACTGCCTTTGGGTACTGGGTGGCATAATCCACCACAGTTAGGATGAACCTCTTTTGGGAGGAGCTCAGGGTATTTAAAGGCCCCAGAAAATCCATTTCCAACCTCTGGAATGGCTCCTCCACTATGGGTAAAGGAATTAGGGAGGCTTCGGGTTTTCTTACCCGACTTCCCTATTTCTTGGCACCAGTGACAAGACCTGCAATACTCCTTCACCTGCTGGGTGAAGTTGGGTCAATAGAAATTCTGGGCCAATCACTGCATAGTGTGCGCAATTCTCAGATGAGCAGACATGGGAATATCATGTGCAATCTTGAGCAACTGCTTACGGTACCCTTGGGAAATGACAAGCTGCTTGCCTATCACCCCTCCCTCTGTCTTTACATCCTTTATATACATCAGTCCATTGTTCCAATAAACTTTATGTTTCCCATCACCTCCCTGTGCTCCGTCAGAGTCTGCCAAAGCCTTCAGCTTCTCCAAACTAGGGTCACTTTTCTGAGCAGCTGCAAACTCCTTACACATTCCCAAGGCATGGGACAGGTCTCCTTCGGTTTCTATACTAGGGTCCCTAGCTCTAGTGTCAGGGCATTCAGGATCACTGCCATCCATAACCCTCGGACTATAGGTCACACCTTCCTCCTCAGAGTAACCCTCTGTAGCTGTTCTGTTAACTTCTACCTGGGGAATTTCTACAGTCTTTTCAATATCCTCCATATCAGGATACACAGGCTGGGAAACCAGCCTCCCAGTGCTTTCAACAGGGGCTTCTGTGGGGTCCAGGGAATTACAATTTTCCTTTGCCGCTTGGTTGTGGGTAACTGCACACACCATCCCCTGTTTGAGATTGTTGTCAATAATTACATCGACAGCCAAAGTTTCTGCTACGGCAACTTTTTGCACAGTCCCCCATCTCATGCCAGTCTAGGAGAACACTAGCGAGTGGCAATGTTTTCTCCTTCCCAGTGAATCCCTGTACAGTCACAAATTGTTTGGGTATAAGCTGACCAGGCTCTACCAGATCTCATTTTACCAAAGCCAGGTTTTCAGCCCTGCTGGGCATGCTCCAAAAAACTGCTCTAACAGTACAGCATTTTAAATTTTCTCTACAGAGTTTGCTTCAATTCCTTCCCACCAATATTTTAAAAACTGACATTGTTTAGTGGCTAACTCATCGTAGCTCATGTCAGGGCTTCTCCTGAGCTTATGGAATTTAACTCTGTATACCTCTGCTGTTAGCTCATATTTTTTTAAAAGTGCAGCTTTAAGTTTTCTGTAGTCATTACTGTCCTCACTGTCCATTTGATACAATGCATCCCAAGCTTTTCTGGTAAGTAGTGGGGATAGCTGGAAGCTCCAGGACCCCCTAGAAATATTTGCCCGAATGCATACTTTTTCAAAGGAATTTAAAAAGGCATCCATATCTTCCCCCTCTTTAAATTCAGCTATCAATTTAGAGTTTAATTTGTAACCCAGTCCTGTAGTTCCAGTTAAACCGAGACCACTTACCTGCTCTGGTGCTGGTCTTGGAAATTGTAGCTTCTCCAGTTCAAATTTCCACTGGTGCTCTCTCTCCTCTCGCTGAAGTTGTTGCTTTTCTCACTCAGCCTCTTGCAGCAGTTGCTCACCTCTCACTGCAACTTTCACTCTTTTTCTCAGCCTCTCTCCAAAGCTGCTCCCACTTCTCCTCTCTTTTCATCTGCAGCTGGAACTTCTTCTGCTCAAATTCCAGCTCCATTCTCCACAACTCCATCTGCAGCCTGATCTCTTCTGGCTCCAGAATGCTGGTGACCTTCCCCTGCTGCTGTGGCCCTTGGCTTGCACTGGCCCTGCTGTCCTCCTCATTGGATCTGAACACTGCACTGGACCCTGGCCCCTCCACGCTCAAGGTTTGGTCCTTCCCAGTCACAGACTGTGACTTGAGGTCTTGGGCATTGGCTGCCACAAGAGTCTCTGTGAGGTGCTTTTTGATTCTGCCCTCATGCTGGACTCCTTTCTCTTGGCACAACTGCCTCAGTTGGTCTGCAGTGTGCTCGCTGTACTTGGAAGCCATCTTCTTCCCTAACTACAGCTACACTAACTTGCACCTGAAAAAAAATAAAACAGGTAGGGAACTTTGACTGTAAGCACAATTATATAGTTCTGTTTACTTTTTAAAAAATCACTGCCTTATTTTGAATGTAAGCTGTACAGTATTAATCTGACACGCTGAACTGTTAATGCTCGTGTTACCAAATTCTTTTAAATTACACTGCTGCCAACCAAATCTGTCACAAATGTGCTCCGCAGGTCAGGCCCTCTGCTCCCACAGTGCCAACATCGAACTGCAATAGTGTGAACAGGAGACAAACAGGGTAACCCTCCAGTCTGTTTTGGGTCTGAATCACCTATTAGCCTTGAGTCATGGGGGTTAAATGTAAACCTTATGCTAGTGCACCCAGTCAACCAGCTCAGATATGTAACCTCTTTGGGAATGCAGTACAATCCTTCGCCCAGTGGTACCAATCCAGGAACCCAAAATGTTCCCTTACGACTCAATATGAGACCTAGGTGTATTCTTACCTTTAACAAGATTAGTAACACATTCAAACCCTTAACAGCTGTCAGAGTTAAGCACTGGTTCAGCATTTACATGCAAAAGAAATCTGAGAAGACACAAGCAATATTTCAAGGAAAATATTGTTTACTAAAAATTGTACAATAGGTAAAATACCAAACACAGAACAAATACATTAATGACTTACAGTCAATAAAATAATTGGAAAACACAGAACAAAAGCTTTTGCAAAATACTTAAAAGTTCCAGCTGAATTAAATCTTTCTAAAGTGCCTAGTTACCAGTCCACAGACTAAGTGTGTATTTCATTTTCTGAGAGTCCTTCTGCAACAACTTCTCAGATGCAAGCAATGCTCAATAGTTAGTTTTCTCCACCTCCTGCTGATGTCACCCATGAGGTCACTGTTAGATCTGTGATAGATCTGTAATATGAGTATGGATATCCACAAGGATGTAGGTTATTACTGTGAAAATCAGCAACTAGCAATTTCCCAAAATATGAGTCTCTTTGATCAAAATATTCCCTTTGATGTTTCATAACCCCACAATCAGTCACTAGTTTCTCTTCTAGGTGAGAAAACCATAAAGGATCAGCAAAAAAACAAAGACAAAGGGAGGGATAGTGAGACTGAAGGGGGAGGATGGGGGCTGCGTGGAGGATGACAACAGTAAAGCTGACATATTGAACAGGTATTTCTGCTCAGTCTTTACTGACGAAGAGGAGGGTAATGGGTCTGAAGGGAGTACAAGGGGTGAGAATGGTGCAGAAATGGACACAAGTCCCTTTACACGAGAAAGGGTCCTGAAGGAACTGGAAGTAATAAGAGTTGATAAAGCATTGGGGCCAGATGGGGTGCACCCCAGGGTCCTTAAAGAACTAAGAGAGGCGGTGGCTGAACCTCTGGCTATCCTGTTTAGCCGATCACTGGAAACAGGGGAGGTACCCAAAGACTGGAGGACAGCAGATATAGTCCCCTTATACAAAAGTGGGAACAGAGAGGAAGCAGGGAACTACAGACCAGTCAGCCTTACCTCGGTAGTGGGGAAGATCATGGAAGCACTACTGAAGGAGAGATTGGTGGAACATCTGGTTGTCAATGGACTACAGGACCCAAGGCAGCATGGTTTCACCAGGGGGAGGTCATGTCAGACCAACCTCATTGAATTTTTTGACTGGGTGACTAGGGAGGTGGATCAGGGAGGGCAGTGGACATGGCCTATCTGGACTTCAGCAAGGCCTTTGACACTGTGCCACACAGAAGACTATTACACAAACTGGGGAATATGGGTGTGGGCAGGACAGTAGTGTGGTGCGTAGGTAACTGGCTGGGTGGCAGGACACAGAGGGTGGTGGTAAATGGCTGTCACTCCACAGAGGGAAGAGTGACCAGTGGGGTACCACAGGGATCAGTGCTGGGACCGGTCCTATTCAACATCTTCATCAGTGACATTGCGCAGGACCTAGAAGGCAGAATTTCACTGTTCACTGATGACACAAAGCTCTGTAACAGAGTAGACACACCAGAGGGTGTAGACAGAATGAGAAGGACCTGCAGAAACTTGAAGAATGGTCAGGGGTTTGGCAGTTGAAATTCAATGCAAGGAAGTGCAAGATAATGCATATGGGGCACAAAAACCCTGGCACAATATATCAGTTGGGGGTGAGGATATAGCATGCACCAAGCAGGAAAGGGATCTTGGGGTTATCATCTCTGATGACCTCAAGGTAGGGAAACAGTGTGACAAGGCAGCAGGTAAAGCAGATAGGGTGCTGGGATGTATAGGCAGTGGCATCACCAGCAGGAAAAGGGAGGTCATAATTCCGCTATACAAGACACTAGTGATGCCTCACCTGGAGTACAGTGTACAATTCTGGAGTCCATACCTACATAAGGACATAGACAGGGTAGAGAAGGTTCAGAGGAGGGCAACAAAGATGGTGCATGGATTGCATCACAAGTCCTATGAAGACAGGTTGAAGGAACCCGAACATGTACTCCCTGGAGGAGAGGAGGAGAGAGGGGATATGATGGAGACATACAAGTATCTTACAGGAGGAACAGGGGTGGCAGAATACACACTATTTGTAAGTGAAAAGATGTTCCAGGACTAGAGGCATGGGATGAAGTTGGAGGAGGACAATTCAGAGGAAACATGAGGAAGAATTTCTTCACAGACGGGTGGTGGACAAGTGGAACACCCTGCCAGAGGAAGTGGTGGGGGCTGAAACAATCACGGGATTTAAGAATGCATGGGATAGACATAAAGAAATTCTGGAGGTCAGGGGTAAGGGGTAACAGATTTCTAGGAAAACATAAACTGAACTTACGAGCTCAAATGGGCAGACTGGGTGGGCCATAAACCCTTATTTGCCGACACTGTCTATGTATCAAATGACTTCCCATCCTGCTAGGGTCATAAAATTCATATTTAGTTTCCAGCTTCAAAAGCAGGGACAGGTTATAAGGGGTAATAAACTATCCCTCTGGAAGGAAATCTTTAATTAGTGGTTTCATTGGCCAGTGTCATGACAGCCTGCTGCTTCACTCACACTGACACTTTTGAGGTCAAAGGTCATGCCTCTCACACACTGGCTGACTTGTGTCCTAGGCAGACAATCACATACACATACCATTTATTTATAATACAAATATTATACAATATAACAATAAGCAGGTGGCAGAGCCTCACAAGGCTGAAATGATGGTATTGGCCAGACTTTCACCAGTCAAGTTTGTAACCATCAGGAAAGTGTGGAAGTCTTCCCTGATTTGTGGCTTTGTCTCTTCAGTGTCAACATATCGTACGCAGATACACAACTGTTCTCTGTTACTAACATCTGTCGTTTCATCTGCTAAAATGGCAAAGGGACCGCAGTGTTTTACTCTTGTGACTATTTTCTCAATCAGTATATCTCTAATATATCAATGATTTCATTCTGAATTTTAGGGCCAAGATACGTGGCATTACTAGAATTACTTTGTAATGATTTTTGGAGTGCTTCATCTCCATGATTTGCTCTATACCAGATTAGAGTTCTGAAATTTCCATCATTTTTTATCGGATCTTCAAGAGTCAGTGGCCCTAAATCTTAATTTCCACGGAGTGCAATCTCCTAGCAGCTGCATGCGATTATTGTATCTATCACCTCAAGTATCTTATTATGATTCTCTCTTGCTAAAGTTCTTTGATAGAAGTCTATTTGTTCACTAATTGCTATTGATTCAACTCTTGAGAGGCAACAAAAATTCTCAGCTTTCAATGAACTATTTTTATGATACTTAGTATGAGAATGTAAGTCAAAAAGCTGTAGCTTTTTTCCAGTTTCTTAAAGGCTCACAGACAACCTGTCCAAGATGCTGATGACTTCCTTTACCTACTTTGTTATTGCAGAAAGCAACACATATCTTACAGTAATCACCATCTGTCATAGACGAATATGCAAGCCAATTGTACTGCGAAAACCAGTGGTATTGGAAACAGATATTTCTCTTGCCACTTGCAGGAAACTTGTAATCACTGTCAGGGGTTTGTGCAATGCATTCATTATTTTAAACCATTCCTCATCAGTAAGTCTTATCCCTATGTATTCACTTATAACGTTCCCAACCTGAGTCAGAGGACTAGGTGTAGTATGACTGGGTGGTGGTTTGCAGCATGTGGTGGTTGTGGTGGATGAAAACGACGCTTCAGTAGTGGTCACTGCCACTGGCACTGCAACAGAGCCAGAAGTGTTGTAGATTCAGAATCACAATGTGAATTTAGTACATTTACAGTTCAGTTTCAGCTGTTGTGGAAACAGTGAGCCCGATTCTAGAAGGGTGGCGCAGGTTGCCGCCGAACGCAACTTGTGCCACCCTCAGCTGCAACATTGACCCTGTGCCATATTCTAGAAGGGGCAGGGTCTTCGCAGCAAAGTCCTGCGACTTGCGACATGCGGCAGGGTACGCCACACAGAGGGCGTACTGGCCAGTATGTCAGCAACCTCGCTCCGCAGGTCCCAAGTACACCCCCACCCATGCCCGACCCCGGGTCACCCGCTGCATATCGGCACGTCACCTCTCGATAGTCCAGTGCCCCCCAACCGTAAAATATCACTAGATTCCTGATTCCCTGGTAGTCTAGTGGCCCCCCTGAACTGTACATTCCCATATTATAAAATAAATCCCGATTCCCTGGTAGTCTGGTGCCCCCCAAACTGTACATTTCCATATTACAATATAAATCCAAATTCCCTGGTAGTCTAGTGCCCCCCCCAAACTGTACATTTCCATATTATAATATAAATCCCGATTCCATGGTAGTCTAGTAGCCCCACCCAGCCATGCCAGCCACCCAGCACCCCCACCTGTCCCCAGCTGGCGGGCACAACCCACCTCTCACCTCCACGGCCAGCCGCCCGACTGAGTGCTGTGTTAGCACTACAACACAGGTCGCAGCTCAGGTAATTTCACCAAACACGTCCAGTCAGTAGCACTAATGCACGCAGTGCACTGTGCTGAGCGGGCGATGGGCATGTGCCAGTCGCGGCTGGAGACAGGTGGGGATTGATGGGTGGGCTGGCGCGGCTGGGTGGGGTGGGGGCCACTAGACTACCAGAGAATCGGGATTTATATTGTAATATGGAAATGTACAGTTCGGTGGGGGAACTAGACTACCAGGGAATTGGGATTTATATTATAATATGGAAATGTACAGTTCGGAGGGGGCCACTAGACTACCAGGGAATCAGGATTAATTTTATATTTTGAATATGTACAGTTTAGGGACAAGAGGCACTAGACTGCCAGGGCTGGATGATTGCCGCATATGCGGCGGGCGACTTGCGGTTCGGGGCACGGGTGGGGGATGGCAGCGCCGTCCTGCTGGGCTTCTGCCAATGGCTATTTCAGGGGGCTGGGGGTGTGGGGCCCCACTGGGGTGTGCTGGGCATGGGGGGGAGGGACACTGTGCACTATCCACTAGACAGCCGACTGGTCTACAGGACCCCTGGGGGCATCCGTAAGTTATACCAGCTAAATGCTGGTATAACTTACATTGCTGGATCTCCTCCAGGGGTTCTTGTAGAATCCTGATGTGGGAACTTTGTGGCTGCCCTTCTAGAATGGGGCGCAACTGCTGCTGTAAACCCCCTAGCACCATGTCACAGGGGGTTTATACGGCGTAACAGCTGTTTGGGGCAAATCAATCAATCAATCAAAATCGTTATTTATCCAGGTGAACATCATTGAGCAGAGCTTTTTTACAAGATGGACCTGGTTAGAACAGGGTCAGGGTAAACATCCATCATAAAAACATATAATTACATGTAAATAAATGTATAAACACAAACACAATGGTACAGTAGTAGGTAAGTCAAATGATAAAAAGGAAGACAAGGCAAGCCATAACAGAAGAGGATTCAATACAAGGGGGCAGGTCCACCATTGAACCATGCAGCTGTATATAAACTATGCTTTCTGCATAGACGTACCAGTTAGTTCATTAACCAGGGGCAGGCACTAGTAATAGCAATGAAAGTGGCTTGGAGAACCACCAACAAATGGCAGATGGGGTACCAAGAGGGCTATGAAATATGTAAGCGAAGGATAAACATTCAGAGAGGTGGAGTCCCAAGGATAGGTTGGTAGAACTGATGCGGCGGTGGGGGCCTATGGGACAGGGAAGGGGGAGTTAGGATTTTCATAGTATGATTGTGTGTACATTGAGGATGAATGCTGTATGGAGATGTGAAAAGAAGGCTGGAGAAAGCAGGAAGACAGACCAGTATCAAAAGAAGGATAGAGGCATCAAGGTGATGCATGAAAACATGATGACCGACCGGGGCCAAGAAGGAGACAAACACTGGAAGTAATTTGTTCATGGTTAAATGGTACAGGTTAGCATGAAGACACTTCATGGTCATGGGAAACAGTTGCATTGATCATTTCTGAGACTTGAATTTAAGAGCTTGAAGGATGAGATGCCGATGGGTGACCTCAGTTTCATTTTTTTTGCAATTTATTCCACAAGGAGGACAGTGTAAAGCTTATAGCAGCCCTGCCAAAATGAGAGTTAACTTTGGGAACCATCAGTAGGAGAGATTTACAACTTCTCAGGGCGTAATTGCCTATTGGTTTTATAGGAAGACAGTCTGTAATGTATTGGGGCAGTTTTTTGGAGATGGCTCTCAGGGTCCAAAAGGCTACGTTTATCACGCCTGTATTGAAGTGAACTCCACCTCACTGATTGATATAGGGAGCAGTGGTGAGTGGAATAAGGCAGGCCTGTGATGAACCTCAAAGCTCTATGACAATAGTTCTCAGACTTTGTCATAGTGAGCCTCCCCAAATCCATGGAAAAGATTTTGTGCCTCCCCCCAAAACTGAAATAATCTTGGGCCTCCCCAAAGAAAAATAACATACTGTACTTTGCGCAGTACACCATGAATAAATTGAAATACCTCTGAGTACTTGGCTCACATTCAGTTCTTTGTCTTATTCAGACATGGAACCTTTGAAGAAGAGCTCTTGTGCTCAAAGGTGTTATCTGAATAACAGATTAATAAAATGACAAATATTATTATTCAGCCTATTGTAACCCCCCGCCAACCTACTTCCTCCACTATTTTCATTCTTGAACCATTGTTACTCCTTGTTGCAGTACCTTCATGGGTCAGACTACTTTTTCTGCTTCCTCTTTATATGAAATAACCTTCCTACCTACTTTGCCTCTCCCCCTCCATCCCTGCTCATAAGCAAATTCTCAGGGACTACTTTGCTCCGTCCTGCTATTGCTCTTAGCACTTCTATGCTCAATCCTTGTATTTGGGCTGTTCTGCCATCAGTCTACAAACTGAATAATTACCACCACTGATTATGAGTTTATTGTTCATATTTGTTTGCACTATTGTTCATTGTGTGTTTCTTGATTGTTTTGTAGTTATCTTTTGAAATGTATTCACTCCCTACCCTTCCCCGGGTACACCTGAAATGAGCCTTGGCTCATTCACCTTCCCTTGTCACCTATTAGTAAATAAATACATTATATTCACCTACTGTTATCCTCTTTCAGTTTGCTTAATTTCTTCACACAAAATATATAAAACTCAAAATTTAAATACAGTACTTTATCAGACTTGCTTGAGCCACCCCTGGAACAGGTTGGGGCCTCCCAAGGGAGGCTGGCTTCACCATTTGAGAACCCCTGCTCTATGATATAATGTGTCAAGTTTGGTGAGGTAGGAAATGGGACAGTGACTGTAGAGGATGTCAGCATAATCTATTAAGGATAGAAAGGTTGACTGTACCAACTGTAGTTTGGCATCTCTAGTTAAGAAGCGGGCTATCCTAAAGAACAGGCCAAGTCTCTGTCGTAATTCTTTGAGTAATTCTTCAACATGCTCTATAAAGGAGAGCCTATGGTCCAGCCATACTCCCAGGTATTTGAATTTAGGGACAAGTTCCAACTTCTCACCAAGAATTGTAGTAATCTGCGGCACAGGATCTGATAGGGTTGAATTTGCCGTATGTGCAGAGGGAGAAAAGAGCATTGCTTTTGTTTTCTTGGCGTTAAGTAATAGTTTTTTGTTTAGGAGTTGGTGTTGCAGCAAGTTGAACTCAGATTGAAGGTCATTACATGCAGATTGTAATGATGGGCGGCTTATGTAAAGAACTGTGTCATCTGCAAACAGATGAATGTTGGCCTTAGTTATGCTTTCATCAATGTTGTTGATGTATATTGTGAATAAGATCGGTCCTAAGACAGAACCCTGGGGGACACCTCTTAGGAGTGGTTTGAAAGTTGAGAGACCTCCTTCTGCTTTCACCTGCTGGAAAAGATCAGAGAGGTAGTTGTTGAACCACTGTAAAGATATCGGGTCAGCACCTAGCGAGGTCAGGGAAGAGAGTAGCAGAGAATGGTCAACAGTGTCGAAGGCCTTGCTCAGGTCCAAGAATACGGCGCAGGTGTAATTCCTGTTGTCTAGCTCTCTTTGCCAGTCATTAGTCACTTTTGCCAGTGCTGTGATGGTGCTTTGTATAGCTCTGAACCCTGATTGAACTGGATTAAGCAGGTTGTTAGCTTCTAGATACTGCCTCAGTTGGTTACTTATGATTTTTTCCAGTAATTTTGACAAGACCGGGAGAATCAAAATTGGTCTGTAATTATTTACATCACAGGGATTTCCGGACTTGAACAGGGGGTATGATGTGTGCTGTTTTCCATATTGAAGGAATGGATCCTTGAATTAAAGATAGGTTGAATAAATGGGTTATGGGCACAGCTAATACATGGATGGCCACTTTCAAAAAATATGGGTCGAGGGTATCCGCACCAGCACTTTTTTTTATATCCAGTTTTAGCAATAGGTCTTCAACTTCTTTCAGGGTAGTAGGACACAAAGAGAAGACTGAATTGGTAATGCTAGGATCTGCACATTGATTATCCACCTGAGAGCATATCAAATTCACAGGGGAATTGTCAAAGGCTAAGCCTGCAGTCACAAAGTGATTATTGAAGGCATCCAGAACTTCTAGTCTGTCGCTAATGGTGTTATTGTCACAGGTCACTTTGTAGAATCGCGCATGTCGCAACTGCTAGCGTAAGTTGCTACATGCGCCATTCTGCTTGGCGCAACTGTTGTTATGCCTGGTGTAACCTATCTCAGCTCTCCATCAATGGCACCCCCACCACAGATCCACTCCTCATAGCCGATTGCCTTAACACTGCCTTCTCCGACCTAAGCTCGGTCCTCCCCAGCAGCTTCTTTGACCCAGTCCCCACCTCTCTCCCTCTGGTCCTGCATCACCCATCATTCTACCTGTGCACCCTATCCCCCCAAGAAGCCAGGCCGCACCTGCTAAAAGCTTTAGGCAGCAATAACCCCAGCAGTGACCCCCTCGACTCCATGATCCTCCGTATGGTCTTGGACGAAGATCTAGTCCCCCTGACTGACCTTCTAAACCGGTCTCTATGCCTGGGTCAGTTCCCAAGTGCTTGGAAAACTGCTGAAATCACACCCATACATAAGAGTGGGGACCGATCCACCCCCAACAATTACCGGCCCATCTCCATCCTCCCCCCACTCTCTAAAGCCCTTGAAAAAGTGGTGTTGATCCAGCTCTCTGAATACCTAACCAAGTATGACATTATGTGCCCAGAGCAGCACGGTTGCTGCCCAGGACACAGTACAACCACAGCTCTCCTGGAATTCTCCCAACACCTGCATGCTGCTCTCGACTCTGGCAGCCTTGCAGGAGCAGTGTTCATTGACTTCTCCAAGGCCTTTGACACTGTCTGTCATCCCCTTCTACTTGACTGTCTCCACCAACTTGGCTTCTCTGGTGGCCCCATTTCCTGGTTCTCTAGCTACCCCTCTGCTAGATCCCAGTGTGTCAAGATCAGCGGCTCCCTCACCAGCACTCATCCCATTCGCTCCAGGGTCTCTCAGGGCTCCATCCTGGGTCCAATACTTTTTAGTCTCTACCTCAACACCCTCCCCAGCTCATGTACTGGTAAAATGCTCCTCTACGCCGATGATGCAGTCCTCGTTGCCTTACATCCCAATCCCACCTCCCTCCACTTATCCCTCCAGCAAGCTTACAACCAAGCCGAAAGGTGGTTTGGAGACCGCAGACTGGTCATTAACCTAAAGAAAACCAAATCAATGCTCTTCTCCCACCACCAAAATAAAGCTAAAAATATCCCCCTCTTGATTATCCCCAGCACTCTGCACCCGCTAGAACAAGTGACCACATACAAGTACCTAGGCATCACGTTCGATACTGCCCTCTCCTTCCACACCCATATTAATGCCTTGTCAGCCTCCATTAACTCTCAGATTGGCCTGCTATACCGGCACAGGGACTGCCTGCCTCAGGTTGCCCTCAGGCTGGCCATCACCTCCTCTGTCTTGTCCCTCATGGACTATGGCTTGCCCATCTACGCTGCAGCTGACAACACTGCCCTCTCCAAAATCCAACTCTCCATCAATAAGGCCTGTAGGCTTCTGACCTGTGCCCCCAGCTGAACTCACACCTACCTTCTCTGTACTACCACCAATCTTCTCAACTTTGAGGAGTGACTGCTCTACCAGACCTGCCTTCTCGCTAAGAAATCTCTGCTAAGACACTCCCCCCCCGGGGGTCTCCACCTCCCTACAGCAGCCATCTTCATCCACCACCACCCATAGCTCTGTTAAGGCCACTTTCAAGGTGCCCAGAACCAAGACCTCTCTTGCCCAGAGATCCTTCCTCTACCGAGCCCCCACCTGGTTCAACTCCCTCCCTAGCTGCATCTCCAACTTGCCAAAAATTGGCTCCTTCAAAACAGCCCTTCGGAACCATATCTTTAATACCTGCTGTTGTAGGTGCAACTAACCCCCTGTTGTAACCTGTGATTCCTGCCCGCCTTGCCCCCTGGCTCGACAACGTCCACTGGACAGCCTCTCCCTCTCCCAGACCTACCCCTTCCCTACTGGGTCCAAATAGGGATGTAACAAACTGCCTTCTCTGAGGACCTACTATATGCATGAGTGTAACTCACAATTTTGTAACATTTTGTAACATTATGTAACCTTCTTCTGTGCTCAGGCAATGTTGAGTTAAATCCAGGTCCTCCTACATTGATACCCTCCCCATTAGAATTTGCAGATGCTTCTGGTCTAAAAATAATCATGGTCAATATACTGAGTCTAATCAAAAAATTATCACAGTTACAAGCCTGGGCTGCACATACTGAGCCTGATATCATCATTGTCACCAAATCCTGGCTTAACAAATATATAATCGATCAGCAAATTAACATAGTGGATTTTGTTCCTTTTAGGGTGACAGGGGTTCAAGAGGGGGCAGAGTAGTTATCTATGCCAAATCAAAATACATGATTAGTAACATTATTACCATTTCCAAACCTAAGGAATTTGAAATTGTCTCATTAAAGCTTCATCTCCCCTCCTCTGGCAATATCACCATCATAGGTGGATATAGGCCACCTACTGCCGGCACTGATATCCTTAGTGCCCTCAAAACCTTAATCACTAAAGATAACACAGAAACACTAATCCTTGGTGATTTTAGTATGGATTGGCTATCATCAAAATCCTCCGACCTAAAGTTACTTTGCGATGACCTCGGATTATCCCAATTTATTAGCGAACAACCAGGATTAATGCCTAAAATGCAGCTAACAGTTCACTGTTAGACGTTATCCTAACTACCCATCCGCATAAAATCCTACAAACAGCAATGTTTCATAATGATATGAGTGATCATAACATTGTTGTCTGCGCTAGGTCACAACCCAAAGTTATCCTTCCCCCTAAATTCATAACCAAATGGTCGTTCTGTAAGTTCAATATTGACAATTACTTGGCCGATCTAAGCAACACCAGATGGCAAGACCTTTTCTTGCTAAATCAGTAGGCGAGGCTGTTAATGTCCTTAACTGCAACATGACCACCTTAGTTAACAGACATGCTCCTAAAATTAAGGTTTGAACGCGCAAAAACTCTCACCCTTGGTTCACGTCAGAACTTAAAGCTGTACTGTCTAACCGAGACAAACTATGGGCCCAGGCAAGGCGTTCTAAGAGTCCCACAGATTGGCAGACCTTCAGAGCAGCCAGGAACACATGTGTCAAATGCATTCATGAAACGAAATCTAGTTACTATGTCTCTGCCCTAGAGCAGGCTAAAGGGAATTCCTACAAAATTTGGAAGACTCTCAAGTCTATTGAGGGTCGCTCAGCTGCACCATCTGTTCCAGCAAAGATTCTCATTAATGGTACATCTATTGAAAGTTCACATCAAATACTAGAAGAACTTAATTCTCACTTCATAGCCGCCAGCCTAGCATTTGATACTTCTCCTCATGCCTCCCAAATTAGGAATATTGATACCACGTATTCAGCAACGAACACGCCAGCCTGCTCATTCCAGTTGCTCCCCCTCAGCTATAAAGAAGTATAAGAGTCACTTATTAACCTGGATATCAAAAAAGTTCAGGAGAGGATAATATAGATCCATTATTTCTAAAACTTGGATACCTCTATCTTACCGCCCCAATACTCCATATATTCAATCTCTCCATCTCAACCGCCACAGTTCCTTCGTGTTGGAAATCCACCCATATTCTCCCCCTATTCAAGTCAGGAGACCCATGTGATCTCAACAATTATAGACCTATTTCAATACTACCTATCCTATCAAAAGCATTTGAAAAATTGATCTACGACCAATTGAAAAACCATATAGCATCGCAACAGATTCTTAACCCTCTTCAATCTGGCTTTCGCCCAAACCATAGTACCATTACAGCTCTAGCCAAAGTTACTAATGACTGGTTATCTGCATTGGACTCTAAGAAAACTACTGGTGTGGTTTTCTTGGATCTAAGTAAAGCATTTGATACGGTAGATCATAACTTACTACTTCACAGCCTTACCAATCTTGGCTTTACTCCATCTACTACCCAATGGTTCAAGAACTATCTATCGGGCAGGACTCAGAAAGTCAAATCAGGAAATTTGTTCTCTCCTCTCTGCCTACTGTCAGGGGAGTCCCACAGGGATCTATTCTAGGTCCTGTCCTCTTCTCTTTATATATAAACAACCTCGACCATCAGATCACAAAGTCCCAGTTGCATTTCTTTGCAGATGACACTGTCCTGTATACCTCTGGGCCATCGTTAGAAGCGACTAGGGACATCCTTCAAGCTGACTTCTCACAATTAGAAAAAAATGTAATCAATGCAAAGTTACTCCTCAATGCCAAAAAAACAAAAACTATGATCCTACACCCATGCACCTCACACGCTAGTGTCCCTGGCTTGCCCAATGATTTCATAAATACTACCCTAGGTGAGCAGCTGGAAATAGTTTCAAAGTTCAAATATCTCGGTTTCTGGTTAGATAGCAGGCTTTCTTTTAGTGATCATATTGATGACTTGGCTAAAAGGCTCAAAATCAGGTTGGGTTTCTTCTTCCGCAATAGATCTTTCTTTCCTGCTGAAATTAGATCTAGATTGGTACAGGCCACTTTCCTCCCCCTCCTTGATTATGGCGATGTAATCTATAACTCCTCAGCTTCTACTAATCTCCAGAAACTAGATGTTCTCTATCACCGCTCCATACGATTCATAACAAACTCCCCCCCTCTAACTCATCATTGTGATCTATATGCCTTAGTTGGCTGGCCTCGCTCTCCATTAGACGGACAGTCCATGCAGGTACATGGACTTTAAAACTTCTTCAGAATAAACTACCGCAATACCTATCCTCCTTAATACTTATAGCGCGCAGTGTCTATTCACTTAGGAAGTCCAAGTTTCTCTTACTTGATGTACCTAGGACCCGCACCTCCTTTGGGACACATGCTGTTTCATGTTCACTGCCAACTATTCAGAATCGACTACAATCATTTTTGAAATTAGCCAGTATTGTCCCTGTTAACTTCTTCAAAAGGATAGTTTTGGCTAAATTAAAAGACACATGCAACTGTCTTTAATGAATTGCCTTCATTAGGACTCAAACTAGTGATCCTGTGATTTCCCAAGTTCCATTCCTACACTTCTTTAACTCTGTTTCGTACCACTTTCAGTGCTTTAGGTGGAATCTTTGTTGAATTGTTATGGAATTACTGTTATTTTCCAATGTATGTAATGTATTGCCTTTACAAACAGTACACATTTCTCTTCATGAACCAAGAGCATCTTGGGTGCTCTTTATCATTTTGCCTATTGTGTATGATGATGCAAGCTCTTATCACTACGAACTCTGTTTTTTATGATGCAAGCACTTAACTATTTGTCTGTAAGTCAGTCACAGGACTTCATTGTAATGTATGTACATCTCAGGACCTCCTTGTGAATGAGCTTGCTCAACGGAGCTTTCCTGCAATAAACTTGAAACTTGAACTTGAACCTAAGTAACATACAAACTACGACATTATGTAACCTAAGTGTACAGTATCTATGTTAAATGTTCCTCTTACTGCACTTGTAATGTTATCCTCTGTTTTAATCTGCACTGTAATAACTGTCTTGATGTCTTCCCCCCCCACGACGAGGTGCCTTTGTAAATGAGTCTCTGACTCAAAGGTTGTAAACCCGATTTGCAATGAATAAATAAAGTCAGGCCCAGTGTTTTCCACATCCATACCTCCTGCTGCTTCATTGACCACACTTTCAGTAATGGACTTAGCTTTCTTTCCACTTGACTAAACAGATCAAGCAGAGACAGTTGTCTTTTCATTTTTATTTATTTATTTTTCTACTTTTATACTCAGAGAGTAAGGGTCACCTGGGTGTGGTTCAGGGTCACTGACTGAGTGTTATGGTATGATGATGATGGTGATGATAAAACTTTATTTTTATACAGGATCAAATAGATGAGGACCAGAGGCCCTGTTTTCAATTAAAGTCCTGTTATCTTAAAGTACAAATATAGGTCAAAAAACAAACATCAAACGTACAAGGTCTGACTCAAATACTAACAATATTTTTTATTTATTTGTTTATTTAGCTTTTGTTTACCGGGTAAGCATGCTAGACAGTCAAGTGCCTATTTTCAGGTGCGACCCGGGACGCACTTGAAAATAACATTCTAGAAGGGTTACACCAGGCATAACAGCATATTTTTAACATCAACATCATACATAACATGTACATTCAGTCTGTAAGTGTTCCACCAGATTCGTTTTAAAAATGGAGATTTTTTGGCAGATTATTCCAGTGACTAGCTATTTTGTTTTACAACTTTATCTCTCCAATTTTGTTATGATATTTTAGCGTTGGAATTCTCATGTTCCTGTTTGATGTCTCAAATTATTTGATTGATGAAGTATAACAAATTTTGCTAGAGGATGTTTACTTTTAATGAATATAATTTTGTGACAAATAGTTAACCAGATATAGTTTATTTAGGCATCAGGGTTCAACCAATGTAATTGATCATATATTATGCAGTGATGAGTTTTATGTTTACTCTTAGTAATGAATTTATCCGGTCTGTAGTATGCTTGGTTTACCTTATTTAGTAACTTTTGGGTGGAATTCATATAGATAGGTGCTCCGTATTCTAGTACTGGAATTATCATTTGCTTGACCAACTTCTCTCTAACTTCTCTTGAAAGTACTCCTGCCACCTTTCTAAGAGCCCCCAATCTTTGATTTACCTTTTTGACTTGTATGTCAATGTGATCTTTAAATGTCATATATGAATCCATTTGCACACCCAAATATCTGTATCCCTTCACTTCCTTCACTTGAGTACCGTTGGTTAGGTGGATCTGCAACTGTGGCCCACTCTCAGCACACCCCAAGCAAAACATCATGCTTTTTTTTTTTTTACATTTAAGAGCAGTCCAGAGTCACTCATCCACCCCTCCAATTGGATCAAGTCACTTTGCAATTTCTGCTCTAGTTCCTCTGTACTTTTGGCTGAAACTAATAGGATTGTGTCATCTGCGTACAATCTAATTTCCCCATTTTTAATATTTTGCACCAAATTATTAACATATACATTGAACATTAATGGGCCTAAGATCGATCCCTGAGGAACCCCCCCGGTTTATTTCCTCAAGGCTCGATATGATTGCTCCATTGGCAACACATTGCTTACGACCAGCCAAGTATGATGCAATCCATTGCAATGTTCCCTTTTGTACCCCTGCCTGCCAAAGCCTTTCCAGGAGGTTCCTGTGCTGAATCAGATCAAATGCTTTACTGAGGTCCACAAACACCGCTTCTCCCCGGTCCAAAGATGTTACAACCAGATTATGGAAGTCTATCAGGGCGGTGTTCATGGATCTACTAGGTCTGAATCCTTCTTGGTTATCAGCCAATATTGCATTTTGTTCTAAATATTGACTAAATTGAGAATGGACTCTATGTTTCATTATCTTTGAGAGCACAGGGATTATAGTGATGGGTCTATAGTTTGATGGTACAGTACTATCCCCACCCTTAAAAATTGGTATTACTTTTCCCCTTTTCCAAACTTCTGGGACAGTAAAACTACTAAGACTCCAGTTTAATAGATAAGTTATTATTGGCGCAAGAACATCCGCACCAATTTTTAGAAATCCTGCCTCAATTTCATCCAAGCCACTGGCTTTGTTAATATTTAAGTTTTGTAATTCTCATTGTACTTCCTTCAGACTTAACGGTCTGAGATTACATTTCGTTCCTGATTGTCTAACTTGTTTTATTTTTAATTCTTCAATTATTTTATTTATCGATAAGTCAGCTGTGCGTTCTTTCAGTGGGGGAATGTTTAAATCCCCTAATTCGACAAAATAAGAATTTAATATTGTAGCCACTCCTATTGGTTCATCAATCAACTTTTCTCCTTGCAATAAACTAATATTTTTTGTAGTTCTGGTAGAGTGTTTAATTTCAGAAATATATTTCCAAAACATTTTTTGGTCCTTTACCTTATTTAATTTATCAAGATGGTACTTTTTCTTTGCATTTTTAATGTCTTTACTACATTTATAGTATAGTATGTTTCGTTTTGTATTGGATGGACACTACTGTACTAGACTAGTCTGTCCTGTTTTGTACAGTGTGCATCGGCCGTGACAGAGTGATAGAGCCAAAATAATATAAACTCAAGTGTGGAACCAGAGAGAATTATATGTTTTTCTTACTTAAATAGTAACTATTTATTTTCTTTTTTTTATACCAGAAACTTTAAAAGAACGCAAACGAGCTACAGAAGGGCAGGCACAGAGCAGCATGCACAGATCAGATGGTAAGGCCGCAAGGTGCCAGCCAGTGTGAAATGACCAACCAACAACACTACCAAGGTTTTTAAAAGTCTGGGAGGGAAAAGAAGGGAATCAATATATTTGGGTTTGGGATGGGAAACAAACTTTAGGACAATGTGGATGGAGCTAACTAACAATTAAAATATAACAGTTGAGTACACTAAAGTTAACAACTTTGAAGAATTATATAACTTCTGTCTTTAATAAACTTTTTTTGGGAAAAAAATTAATTTGTCTCCTGTCTTCTCTGCTGACTCTTGTATTTCATTCCAGACAGGTATCTTCCCTGAAGTTCCCATACTCACTCTCTCTCTCAGTCGCCACTCTGACTGTAGTCCTACTATCTCTCTCTCTGAAGTCCTACTCTCTCTCTCTCACTCTCTCCCTCTCTCTGAAGTCTTTCTACGTACACTACGCATACTAGTTAGTACACACACACACACACAAGTGCAGGATGCAGATAGTGCTCTCAGTTTAATCAGAAAAAATCTGGCAAGGGCTTGGTGGTCTACTTAGTACACACACAGACAGACAGTAGTGTCAGTGCAGAATCAGATATTACTTTCTCTTCTCTCTGGGGCTACCCCCCCAACAACACACACACATACACACACACACACTCACACGCACATGTATATACACACACACACACACACACACACACTCTCTGTCTTTCTGTCCTGACTCCTGCTACCCAACTTTTCTCTCTCCTTTACTTTTTTTCTAATATACAAGAAGAAAATAAATGTATTATATTTTGTGGAGTACAGCTACTACTACTAGTACGGTACTTTTATTTTGTCTGATTTTTTTTTTCTTTTTCACAAAAGAATAGACTGAGGTCCCTCACAGACAGTCCACTCCAAGCATCAGCTGCCTGAAGCCCTCCTGTCCTTATTTCTGGTCAGCTAGTTTATGAAAATGAGTCCCCACAGACCTAAGATTCAGAATACTCTCACCTCCCCCCACCTCCACCGTGACCACAACCACGACCCCTCACATGATCTACTGAGCTGTTACCTGCCTACCCTGGCTACTAGTCTGCCAGTACTGAGTTCATAGTCCCTTTCTAGACACTGACACTCAGACAGTTTTTACTCAATATATATTTTTTGAGCTCTGACAGATGATCAAGATTCGTCCTATATTTTATTTATGGTTGAGCAACACAGAATATATTTGGCAAAAAAAATGCAAGAGATAGCTTTTCTATATTGTAGCTATACAGAGCCACAGCATGAGGCAACTGTTCAGTCTACAGTGCAGGCTGAAGTAAACTTTTCATGACTCATGCTGCAGCTTAGTGTTGCACTGTGTCTGTGCACTCTAGGAGGAGGGAGGGCTCACTGTGGGCTTACCTTGCTGCCATTCGGTAGCTGCACAGCAATGGGCTGTTCTGCTTCTCTGGGCTGGTCAAGCATATCGTCAGTTAGCTGCTGGGCACTGTGGTGCCAACGTGGGAAGCAAGCAAGCAAGCAATCTTAATTTTTATAGTGCCTTTCAAAATGAAGGCACTGTACATAGTATAAAATTACAGTATAAAAACAGACAATATAATAATGATTTAAAATCAATCCATTAATTAATCAGGGCAGGGCAAAGAAAATACGTATGTTTTCAGCATAGATTTAAAACTGCTGATGGTCAGGCATTCTCTTAACCGACAAGGTAGAGAGTTCCTCAAGGTCGGTGCTGCAAATGAAAAGGCACAAGCTTCAGATGTTTTAAGACAAACCCTGGGAATCTCTAGCAATCCCTCATTGGTGGTTCAGAGAGGGCGATTTGTGGAGTAGGGAGTCAGGAGATCTTTGAAGTAGTCAGCTCCCTGTTCGCGCAGGGCTTTAAAGGTAAGTGAACCTACCTTATAGGTGTTCCGCCACTGAACTGGCAGCCAGTGCAGTTCATGCAGCACAGGCATAATGTGGCTGGTTCTAGAGGTACTGTACCAGTCAACAGCATGGCTGCAGTGTTCTGCACTAGCTGCAGGCAGTGGATATCAACCCCAGACAGCCCTAGGTAGAGGGCATTGCAGTAGTCAAGATGGTTAGCAGTGAAGGCGTGGACCAATATTGGAAGGCCACCCAGGGAATCAGGTGTTTCACCCGCGCAATATTCCTCAGATTATAAAATGAGGATTTGACCACAGCTGACACCTGAGACTTCAGGGTCAAGCCGTCATCAAATATAACGCCCAGGTTATGCACCCAATCTGAAGTAATGAGCTGGACACCATCAAGCCATAGGCCCGACCTGTGCCCAGCACCAAAACCCACCTCTGGGTGGCCCAGATCCACAACCAACACCTCAGTCTTATCCGGATTCAGTCTCAGTCAACTCAAGCTCATCCAGTCTTTGATCTCTGAGAGGCAACTATTTAGCATAGAGATCACATCAACCTGTCCGGGCACAAAGGACGTATACAGCTGAGTATCATCTGTATAGCAGTGAAAACTCAAGCTGTAGCACCTGATGATATCTCCCAATGGCTGCATATATACTGCAAACAACATGGGTGCCCATATGGAGCCCTGTTGCAACCCCGCAGGACAGGGGGAGGGTGTCAGAGGAATAAATTCCAGTGATCACCCTCTGAAACCTGCCTACAAGGAAAGATCAAAACCATTCAAGGACTGTACCCAACAGTCCACAAAGGAACCACAGGGTCTCCAAAAGTGCCTCATGGTCCACAGTGTCCAAGGCTGCTGAGAGATCGAGAAGGACCAAGATGGTACAAGCTTTTTCGATCTCTCACCATTAGGAGGTCATTTAATACCTGAACAAGGGCAGTCTCCATGCTATGCCTGTTCCTGAAACCAGACTGGAGGGCTTCATAGACATTGTGAGTTACCAGGTGATTGTCCAGTTGCAACATAACCGCCTTCTCAATAACCTTCCCCACAAAGGGAAGGTTAGAGACAGGTCAGTAGTTAGCTGGATTGACGGGATCCAAGGAGGGTTTTTTAAGGAGTGGTTGAATGACCAGGGGTCCAGAAAGATTCCCTTCTCCAAGGATCTCCATACAATTTCAGCTAGGATCGGGTAGATAACATCTACACATCCCACCAAAAGGAAGGTAGGGCCTGGATCCAAACTACAGCAGGTTGGGCACAAAGTCTGGACAATCTTCACAATGTCCATGAATTCCGGTCAACTGAAATCCGTCCTGACAGACCAGGTGCTCACTACCTCCCATCGACCTCCACAACCCCTCATGGAGAGAGCCAGGCCAGTTCCAGACCTGATTCTGGCAACCTTATCTGCGAAAAACTGAGCTTGCTCATCACACTTAGTTTGTGAAAAAGCTCTTACAGACTGGAGACAGACTGGATTGCACAATCTGTCAACAGTTTGAAAGAGTTGAGCCGGTCAGTTCTGCGTAGAAATCTCCCTGGACAAGAACTCTGCCTTCTTATGGGTGATTTCTGATTGATAGCCCTTATAATGTTCCATCAATCTAAGGCTGTCAGCATCCAGGTTGGACTTCTGCCATGCTCTCTCCAGTCTTCGACCAATCCACCTCAACTCCATCAAGGACCCATCATACCAAGGGGACCTTGGGCAAAGAGTGAGTGGTTGAACACGAATAGGAGCAGTCAAGTCCAGGGTATTTCCTACTGCCTTATTATAGGCTAGTACAAGGTCCCCTGGACTTGTGCTTTCACCCAGCAATCCCAATAGGTCCAGCACTGCTGAAAGACCATCTGGAGTAACTCCCCTCAAAGGGCGGTACCGGACCATCTCCGAAGGGGTAGGTCCATTTGGGGGGGCCCCAAAAGTGAACCCTATGGTGTGATGGTCAGACCAACTGACTGGTTCCACCCCCAAGTCAGTGATCTCCATCTCCAGGAGGAACAGCAGATCCAATGAGTGACCTCCTATATGGGTAGAGGAGGTAACTACCTGTGTAAGGCCCCGCACTGTCATTAGCAGAGATACAGAGACTCATGATAAAAACTGGCTGAACGCCAGAAAATATGTGTAAATACGTGACAAGCATTCAAAAACGTTTCTCTGATACTAGTCCACCTCACTTCTTCATCCTTAACTAACCTGCTAAGCAAAGCAAAAATAATATTAAACGAACAGAATAAATGGCAAATAAAGCAAATTAAACAAAACCAAGGGAGCTAGTGCTCTGGCTGGCTTAACTCAGCCGCCATTTTGCCCAGGGAAGGCAGGTTGAAAGGACTAGTCTTGCCTGCAGCTTCCAGATCCATCCCCTCCATCAGCTGACCTTCCTTTCGATCAGTCCGTGAGCTATGTGACCAGCCCAGGAAGGCAGCCACTCAAAGCTCCCAATTGCCAGATGCCCACCAACAGCTCCGCCTCAAAAGTGATGATGGGCAGTTGCAAACGTGCTGAGGCATGCACACAGAAAGTTCACTGGGGGGGGGGAATCAGCAGTCGGACACTCAAAAACACGCTGCAACATGCACACAAAAACTGAAAAAAAAAACAAAGCCATGTATATTATCATGCTGCAAAGAGTTTGAGGGGGGGTTGTTTCAACCCCCCTAAGCTCTCCCCCCCTTGGTATGTCCTTGAGGACAGGTACCAGAACCAAACCATTTTGCACTCCACTTGTGACCTCCCTGTTCGCTGATTTAGCCCCATTAACCATTACTTTCTGTTGCCTCCCTTTAACCAATTACGTAACCGCCTAGCTCCACTCTGCTCCACTCATATGTCCTCCAACCTCTTCAGTAAACTTATGTAAGATACCCAATTGAAGGTCTTGCTGAAGTCAAGTAGAGCAGATCTGCTCTGTCCCCTGTCTACCACTTTGATGAAGCAATCAAAAAACATTATCGGGTTGGTCTAGAAAGACCTCACTGACACAAACACATGCTGCATTGTATCCTGTAGTCCATTATCACTTAGATAGGCCACCAAACTCTCCTTCACTATTGTCTCCAACAACTTACCTACAATGGAAGTAAGGATAACAGACTTGTAGTTGCCTGGATCCTGCCTGTCTCCCCCACTTGTAGAGTGGTACTACACTGGCAAATCTCTAATCTGATGGCACCACTCTGGAAAGCAGTTAGTCACTGGATAGATGGGTTAAGGATATTGGCAATACTGCAGCCACTTACCTTAGCACTCAGGGGCAGACCATCTGGGCCTGGTGCCCTGTCTACCCTGAGAGTTTGCAGTCCTTTTTTCACTCTCTCCATTAAGGTTTGTACTCTGACCATTTCCTGAACCCCTCTTGTGTTGGTCTTGATACTGCTTTCTGGCAGAGGACCTTTGTCCTCTACCTTGAATACTGAGCAGTAAGTACAGTAAATGTTTAGCACATTTGCCTTGGGTTCATCACTGTTCATTACACTCTAGCCTCAGCTAGCCTAATAATCCAGTCTGTTTTCCTTTTTTCTCTCATGTACCTGAGAAATTATTTTTTCCCATCTCTTACTCCCTCAGTAATCCGCAGATCCATGTCTGCCTTTGGCTTACTGACTTCCACCCTTTCCTCTTTGAGTTTAGCCTGATACTTATGCCAGGCTTCCTTCCACTAAAGCCTTTCTTTTCACCCTCACTGGATTCCTCACTCCCTACCAGAACCATGTCGGCCTTCTGTGCCTGTGACCTTCTTTACACAAGCTTCAGTCACCTCCAGGAGTGCTTCATTTATCCTGCTACATTGTACTTCCATGCCCTCTAACTAGTCTACACCTGCCAATTTTCCCCAATTAGTTCCTGCATCTTCCCAAAATCCACCTGCTTGAAGTTCAGGACCACTGACTTCGGGGGGGGGGGGGGGGGGTCTGTTGTTCCACTCATTATTTTGGCCTGTACAGTGTACTGGACCTCAGTGGTTCTCTGACAGTCATACCTCCCTACTGTCACTGAATTGGTGAGTACCTAGTCCAGTATGGCATCCTGCCATATGGAATCTTTGACCAGCTGCACCAGTAGACAGCCTTCAAGTGAATCTTGCTGTACCTGACTCCTGGTGCGCCTAGTTGCCAGCATGTCCCAGTCTATATCCAGCAGGTTCATATCTCCTACTAACACCAGATCACCTTTTGCTGCCTTCTTTCTGATTTCCTCCTAACTCTGTCACCTATGTCACCTTCCTCATTCTGAACCAGTGGTCTACAAAGCACACCTATTAACCCTGCTTACCAACAAATAAATATGGAACCCTCTCCACAAGTGTGGGACTTACCTGGATGTACTTTAGCTCTGGTGGCCTCCAGGACTCCGGCTGTGCAGTGGAGAAATGCTAGGAGATAGGGA
This sequence comes from Neoceratodus forsteri, assembly GCA_016271365.2. Taxonomy (NCBI): domain Eukaryota; kingdom Metazoa; phylum Chordata; order Ceratodontiformes; family Ceratodontidae; genus Neoceratodus; species Neoceratodus forsteri. The sequence goes on along the minus strand of CM057459.1, from coordinate 423,489,542 downwards.
GCCTCTAACTCTTCTGTGCCTCCTGAAACATGCCTCTATATGGTTCCCACCACATATCACAAGTGGAAGTTTACTCTGGGCCCCACCCCACCTCGGCCAGAAGTCATCAGCCACCCCAATTACCAAAACTGGGGGTGGGTAGAAACTGTGAATGAGGGCAGGAGCCCTCAGGACAGTGGACACTTAAGTAAAGCCATGGGTGCCATGTGAGCTGCTATCTTGTGATCCTCAACCTCTGAAGAATAGCCAGTTAGAGGGTTTTCCGGCTATTTAGTGTCAGTGGCTCAGTAGGTTGCACACTCGCCAGAAGATCAGAGGGTCATGGGTCCTAACCTCACACCAGAACATAGGATGAATCCCAATACTGACACTGTAATGCAACATGAGAGGAAGTATTGCACTCCTGAAGTGCTGTCTTTCAGATGAGATGTTAGACTGAAGTCCCATCTACCTGGTCTGTTGTTATTCAAGTGGGCATTAAAGGTCCCATGGCACTTCTCGAAAGGAGTATGGGAATTTTCCTGGTGTCCTGGTCAAGTTTCACCTATTCTTTAAAAAATACCAGCAACAGCTGACCCAGTAGTGCAGCAGTAGTGTTACTGCCCACCATGCCAGCAACCCAAGATAGAGAGCAGTCTTGGGTTGTTGGGACTGGTTGGGGGAGAGGATGGAGCATCTGCTGGACTGCTCTCCTCGGGAGAGGGTTGCTGGCTCTACCGTGTGACTGCTGCCACATGGAAGTTTGGTGGTAGGACAGGACAGAAATGGTACAGTAGGGAGGAGCTACGGGACTACTGCGTTCGTGCCTCCACATGCACATGCCAATGAATGTGCCCCAGCTATGGTGAGGGACCACAAAACAGAAAAGGGGTTGGGGCAGGCTTCATGAAGCTGTGCCTGTATTCCTCTCACACACATCATCATTTAGCCACCAGGAAGTGGATTATGTGTACCGGGGGGGGGGGAACGGTCATTCCTCTCCTGGCCCTGCTGCTGGGTGCAACCTGTGAGGAACTCTCCAGTGGTTGGGAGATAAGTGTTGGTCTGGGGGAGTGGGGACATTGCTGATAACTGCATGCCTGCAACCTAGATAGAAACACATTTATGGCAAAAAAAAAAAAAAAAACCACCAACAGCTCAACCTGATTCAATATGTGGGTTTCTATCTGTACTCCCCCCTCCCCCGATGAGGCTAAAACTAGATAGAATTGCCTAGCTCTTCTTTCTTGGTTAACAAAAACTAACTTACAAAAGCAAGCTTTTTCTGGACCTATAAGGCATCGTGGTTTGAGAGTGACCTCAATGAGGCAGGACCTGCTGTCTGGAGAGGGTTTGAGCTGTGCCATTTCAGGTCTTGTGCCTGAATACTAACTGTGCAAAATGCAGCTGGCCACCATATTTAAAAGGTTAGCATGGCACTAACTATGTTAGATTCACACTAACTGGAACTAGTGCAGCCAGAAAGGGACATATGCAGAGGCCCCCTGGTGTGCCGTACTAACCCATTTGCTTGGACATGCAGAATATACTGCTACACCCATGCAAATGAGGGATCACTCATGCATACGGGGTGCAGTGGTATATTCAAATGTTTTGAAAGTGATAAACAGCCTATGTTGCAGTGCTGTCAAATGCTTTCAACCCCCCCCAAGCCAAGTGGCAAGTAATGGATTGAAAGTAGGAGCTGTCTGTCCTTGCCAGCATCCTCCTCCGTCCCCTGATTTTTTTATTTTCTTATTTGAAATTTGTTGACCGGGTAACCCAAGAGCATCAGATGCCCATTTTCAAGAAGGACCTGAGAGGTAACCAAAAATAAAAGAGTACATAAATATCACAGATCATCAGTATCAATTACACAGACATTATGAGAGATTTGTACAATATTGTTTTAGCTGTTTTTTGAAAACAAGCATGGACCTAACAGATAGCAAACAGTCAGGCAAAACATTCCATAACTTAGTGGCACAGAACAAAGAAAAAATAAATATGTGTCCTAAGGATGTTTTATAGAAAGGAGGGCGTAAAAATTTTGTTTGAGCAGATTTTGTAAGATATTGATCAGAGCTTTCAGAAAAATCAGACATGAAAGAGTATTGTACTGCGGAATTATATAAAACCTTTTAAATGTTATTAGACAATAATTAATTTTTTGTTCAAAAGACAATCATTTCAAATTACTGTATAAGTCACAGAAATTAGTTAAGCGATGAGTGGATCCAGCAAAATGACAAACTGAGTGTTTAAAACTTTGACTCTGTGAAGCACCAGTGAGGTGGCTGAGGAATATTGTGGAAGACAATAGTCAGTTATGGATAGAAATAATGATTGGGCCATAACTTTTCTGGATTGAAGGTAGAGACAATTGTCCCAAATGGGTATATACAGAGTTAACTAGATTATCTATGTGATCCTGAAAAGTCAAAGACTGGTCCAGAATAAACCCTAGTTATTGAAAGTTTTTGACTAGTTCAGTATGTCCCCCGGCCTGATCACAAAGTGGTAAAACAGAGTCATTTTTTTTAACTTTTGTTCAGACCCAAAAAGTAGGAATTTTGTTTTAGTACTGTTCAATAACATTTTGTTATTTAATAGCCAGTTTTATGCCTCATTAAAGTCCCTTTGTAGATTAGTAACAATGTCAGAGGGATGTTTACCTGAGCTGTACAAAACAATATTATCAGCATACATAGTAATGTGTGTGTCTGAACCCTGTACAAAAAGAGGTAACGTGTTCAAGAAAAATGCTAAAAAGTATGGGGCCTGGGCTAGAACCCTGGGAAACACCCATTTATTTTTGTAATTTATATTTTATTAATTATTTTACCAAATAATACATAACAACGTGCATCCACAACAATGCCATTATAATTTTTTGAACCTAGCCAAAGCTAAGTTCCATGGATTACAGACTAAAACTTGAGTACAGAAATACATCTTCAGACCACAAGGGTCCCTGTTCACATAAAGTCAACCAAATTCCAACCCTAAGAACTTTCCAACTTATCCAGCTACATCACAGTAGCCATCCAATCTTCAAATCCCCTGCTACCAAAGAATATACAATTATAAAGCATTATGCTGAAGTACGATACCAACTTGAAGCATAATAATCGAAAGTCAGTTATAAACAACTAACTAAAATAAAGAGAATAAACACATGGCAGAGTTCTGGATAAAGAGGGCTCCTTTCAAAAGGGACGGACTTCAAGAAATGGGTACCTACTGGGGTAGTTACAGTGATGGGGGGGTCAGGGGAATCAACCAATCTGAAATCTAAGTTCAACCAGGTGCATTCAGAAACAAGTAAGGACCCCCCCCCCCCCACCTGACACCTAACATGTCAGAAAGGCTAGGACAAATATGGTCCCCATACTTACTTAAAAAGTGCCCGTTTGCCCTCAGCAATATATGAGGGGCACTCTAACCCCGCCAATTTATGCATATTATCTTCCCATTCATCTATGGTAGAGACATCTTCTGACCTCCATTTCCTATACACCAATAAGTTTAGCTTCTTTAATAGTTGCCATGATCCAAAGATGAAGGGTTTTATGCTGAATCGGAAGTTTATTAGTATTGCCCAGGGCCATGAGGGATGGATCAATTGGTACCTGGCACTGCATAATAGTGAACATTCTGCTCAGTGATGGGCTCCATGGTGTCAACTGATGGGGTTTGCGTGGCATGCTGGTGACCCGGGTTCACACCCCAAGCCCGGGTACCATGAGTGGAGACCGGCAGGGAGGGGATTCTCAAGCATCCATTAGATGCTTCCCCTCTGGGGGATGGATTGAGCCTGGGCTCCTGGAGATGGATTGGGGATGAGCTTGGAGGGTCTGAAGCCTCAACATGTTCTCCCTTATGTCCTAACCCCAGGACACCATCCTTACACAGGCTACTGTGTGGGGTGGGCCAAGAAAACTTAAAAATTGGCCCCTTTGCTAACTGAATGATGAGCGCCCGGCCCACACTGCCACAAAGCCCTAACAGCTAGTCTGACCTGGTGGTGACCTCCGGGGATACATAACTGTGCCTGCTGGCACTTCCCCCTCGAAGGAGAGGGACCCTCCCAATGTAGGGAAATGTTGGGTTACCCTGGTAGGTCACGAGACAGGGTTGGAAGATGGTGGTGTGGATAGGCCTTGGTGCTTTGAAGGAGTGGCCAGTCAGGGTGCCAGTGGGGAGGTGCATAAATAGATAAAATTAAAAAAATAAAAAATTCTGCTCTGTAGCTGGTCCCACCAGCCTGCCAATTTAGGACAATCCCAGAGGATATGTAACAACATACCCTTGGACTAGTGGCACCTCCAACAAGCTGAAGTACTAATCAGATTCTTCCTCTTTAACAAGTCAGGGATGTGGCACATCCCTTTCTCCTCCCACTCTCCTCTTGCTCACTAACAAGGCCCTCTGGGCTGCTGCCCCCCTCTCACTCACCTCCTGTACACAAACAAGGCCCTCCAGGCTGCTCCGACCTTTTAACTCCCAACCCCATCACTCTTCTTCTGCCTCTCAACTGCCCCTACCTTTCTCTGACCCACTACCACCCCATCTCTCCCTCCATCCTTTCTGACTCCTCACCCTTCACTACATGCTGTCACAGCTGCACTTACTGTATGATACTTTACTAAGTTTATTGAAACCTCAGCATTATTTGCCTCTTGTTGTACACCGTAACAGGCATTGATGGGTGCCTAAGTTTGGCAATGACCTAATTTAATGTCTACCTCTTGTAGCACTGATTAATCTTTGTCCTGCACTTTTTCTGTTGTATTGTATTTCCTCTTTCAACGTGGAACCTTTGTAAATGAGCTTTAAGCTCAAAGGTCTTAATCCGAGATGTTAATAAATACAGTAAATAAATAAATAAGGTATCCTGTACCAGAAATGCAATGTTTTCAGTTACATAAGTAACAGTAATGACACCCTGGACCTAAAACTAATTGCCCTCACCCTAGATGAGGTGCTAATGCTACTCATAAAACTCTTGAACTTATCCCTCAGACTGGGGTAATTTCCTCAGAGGTGGAAAGCTGTAATAGCAACCCCAGCCCATAAAAGCATGACAGAGCCCTCCACACCAATTACCACCCTATAACAATCCTACCCCTCTCCAAGTACTTAGAATGAATTTTTTCTGATCAACTGACTGACTACCTTGACAAGTATAAAATCTACTGCCCCCAACAACACGGTTTTCGGAAGCTCACAGTACCACTACTAGAGTACTCCAGCTTCCTTCATGGGGCCCTAGACAGTAGCCAACTAGGGGGGTGATATACATTGACCTCACTAAAGCTTTCAGCAGTTAATCACAACACACTGCTCAACAAACTCCACTACACTGGCCTCTCAATTGAAACTGTGGGGTGGTTCAAGAGCTACCTTAGCAGCAGAACAGAACAGGTAAAAATTAACAATACCCTTTCCAACAGTAGACAGGTGTGCACAGGGGTGTCTCAAGGGTTGATACTAGGCCACTATTATTCAACCTTTTTCAAACCACCTTCCCCTGGCCTTCACCAAACATACACTGCTATATACTGACGATGCTGTCATTTTTTCCAAAAATCGTGAACCTCACTCCTTAGAATCACACCTCCAAAGTGACTTCTCCACAGTTGAGGACTGGTTAAAACAAAAACACACTCCTCATGAATTACAAAAAAAAACAAGGTCATGCTATTTGTGAACCCCCACAATAAACACAAGGCTTATCAAATGACAGTCCTCTTGAGCAAGTGTACACCTTTAAATGCCTATGTATAACCCTTGTTATAAATTGAGTAAAATAAATCCTTCACCCTGATTGGTCAAAAGGTGTGTCCTTACCTGCCAACAAACTGAAAGGTGGCACTACTTTCCTAATACCTTAACCTCCATAGGTGAAAGAGGAGCAATATTATTGAGCAACTCTTCCATCGGTCCCTCTGCAACCAGAACTGATTTTCCATCACAAACATGGCTGCTACCTTTACACTGTAAAAACCTTCACCTTGACCCTAAATATAAAACTACTTTAAGTAAAAAAATAAAACAAATTAAGTAAACATTGTTTCCCTGATCATCACACTCTCCTTACACACATAAACAAATTAGAAATATTAAGTATTGTTTATAGCTTTCATTACAACTGTTTCTTTACTAACAGTGAAAAATCCCCCTTCTGTCTTTACCTGCTCATCAGGGAAATCTCTTCTGCTTGTCTTAACAGTGAGATAATTGAGTCACTGGCTCTAAAACAGGCCTTTGCTGTCTGTGTGTGCAGTATGTTGGGAGAGTAACATTCTACCAGCGGAACTGAACAGAATTTTGAATCCCTGTATTCCATGGTAAACATTCCATGATAAACATTCTGTGTCTTGAATGAGTGAAAAAATAGAAAAAAAAACAGGACGAAGAAAGTAGGCAATACAGTAATACTTTATAAACAAAAAGAAAAGGTGGGAAAACACAGTTACAGAGGCAGACCCAAATTGCTCAAATAATACATTGTTGTCCCTCCAACTCACTGGTTTAGCATTTTTCAGTGAGTTGCTGTTCAATCAATTTTACCACTCCTCTGCCCAAGTCTGGGGACTATTTTTCACTATATTTAAATAAAATAACATACTATTATTAAATCTTTAATAATGTGTCCAGAGTTTTGTTTGATTGTTATAGAAATAGTTGTTACCCATTTTATAAGAGCAATAAGATACTTCGGGGTGTGGGTTGTTGATTGATAAGAGCACTACCCAGCTGCTGTCGTCACTTGGCGCAAGCACCTCGTGCCTAACAACGTACCTGGGGGTGTGCTCTTATCAATCCACAACCTACACTCTGTCATGTCTTATTGCTTTCATAGATCCTTATCCTTCACCCAACACATTGACCACATAACAGTAGTTAAGGCTGTCAATTCCAGAATTGGCCTCCTTTACAGGCACCACCATAGCATGACCCCTGATGCAGTGTCACTCGCCATTAAAAGTTCCATCCTTTCTATCATTGACTATGAGCTTGTGGTGTATGGGGCAGCCTCTGACACTACCCTCAAATGAGTTAGCATGGCCTGAAATAAATCTTGCAGGCTAGTACTAGGTGCATACAGACTTACACACACACCTGTGACCTTTATGCCCAAACCAACTGGCTGACCCTACAGGGCAGGATTCAATATCAAGTTTGTCTCCTAGGAAAAAAAAACTGCCTCAGCCTAACCCCACCTGCTATCCAGAACCTTCTAAACCCAGTGTCCAATCCCCACTGGAAAGGAGGTCTGTCCAGACAATCTCTGCAAGGCCCTTTCTTCTGAACATCATAGACACAGCGGTTCTTTGCCTACCATGCACCGCGCTGGCTAAATGATCTCCCTCCTGCCATAACCAATGAGCCTAAGATTGGATCATTTAAGGGAAAACTCATCCAACACCTTACCTCCTCAAGTAGCTGTGACTACCTACCCTAACTCTCACCTCCCCTCTGCTTCACCTGCACCCCCCCTTACACCTGCTTACTCCACCTAACCTCCTGTTTCTTGCCCCAATTCCTCTCACCTGCCCCTCTACCCCTCACTCCTTCCCACCTATCCACCCTCATCTCTTTCATCCCTACCCCCTCCTTCTATCACTGCTGACAAAGTTCAACATCTAACTGCTTCATTGTGTGTTTGTTAAATTATGTAATACCTGTATGTAAGTTATACTCTGTAACTCTGCAATTTATTTTTGCTCCCTTGCTAGTTGTAATGTTTTGCTTGTATTGACGTGGAACCTTTGTAAAAGAACTTCCTGCTCAAAGGTATGCTTCCAATAAATAAATAAATAATAACATAAGTCTCCCCCGTGTCCCGACAATACCAGTAGGCACTGGACCAACTGCAGGCCCAATCCTCCTTCTGCAGGTGGTATCCAAGCTGCTTTACTCACCTGGCCTGCAGTTTATCTGGTGTGGGAGTATATTCCTGCAAAAGTCTTTTATAAGTCTGCTCTTAGGTGGTTTCTTAAGGAGTCTGTCCCCACCCGATATATCAAGAATGTCATCCCTCACTGGTAATTGGAGCTGTGAACCCATGTAGGAAGAGATACTGTAAGATGGCAAATTTGAACATATCTCTACATATGGAATTGTGGTAAGGAGGCTGGAGCCTTAAGTGTTATAAAATCTTCTAACAGGCCAGAGTCCAAATGTAATAGGTCTTCTACACAAGAAGTCCCCCCAGCCTCCCATTCCTGTCAATATATGGATTTACCTCCCACAGCTTAGGGTTATGCCACAGTGGTCAGCAACGGAATGGCAGTTGCCATGGGGAGTGAACAGTCATGCCTAAGTCTTTCCAAATACTAAAAATATACTCATGGATGGGATGGGCACAATGGACTTCGGTTGTATCCCATAGTATTATTTCAGGTGCCACTCCTTGGGCCAAGAACTTTTCAATGGCAGTCCATCTAGTCATCTCCCAACACCTATTAACATAAAGTCACATCCATAGCTGTCGGATGACAATAGCAAGATAACAGTCCTTAAACCAAGGGGTTAGAAAGCCCCCTTTAGACCAAGAGGCAATCATTCTTAACAAGGATAACCTGGGCTTCCCACCTCCCAGAGGAAACCTCTAGTAAGTTTGTCCAGGGATTTACAGAAGGATTCAGGAATAGGTAGAGGAAAGTACTGGAGAAGATAAAGAATTTTATGGAGTACTATCATCTGCAACTCCTGTAACTTCTTCCACAGCGAGAGACAAAAGTGTTTCCATCTGTCAATATCTTCCTTCAACGAGGTTAATAGTGGAGTAAAATTCAAAGTTACCCAGTTGGGGGAAATAAGGATGCCCAAATAATGTATTGGATGAATTGCCACAGAAGCCCAGTGCCATGGACAGAAAGCATATCGCACTGTGAATTCAAAGCCACCACCTCAGTCTTACCCCAATTATTGCATAAACCAGATATCTCTGCAAACTGGTCCAACAGGCCTATTAAAGCAGGTATCAAGTTATCTGGATTCTGCAGTGTGATTAAAATATAATCTGCAAAAAGCACTGGTTTGTGTACTTCAGCCCCTAAAGTAACCCCTTGGATGGAGTGAGATTCCTGGAGCTTCGGTGCCAGTAGCTCAATAACCAACACAAATAAGGCCAGAGACAGCTCTGCCATGTACCTCTGCCCAAGGGTAATCTAGCGGAAAGGCACCCGTTGGTAAGGACCGAAGCTTACGAAGCAGAGTAAATAGCCCATATCTATTGAATAAAACTATTACCAAGGCCAAAAGTATGCAATGTAGCAAACAGATAGGGCCATTCAACAGAATCAAATACTTTCTCTGTGTCAAGTGCTTCAGCTGCCACAGGATCCAGTGAAGATTCCAAGGCCCACATCAGGTTGACAAATCTGATGTGGTTTGCTCCATCTCTCATTGCCACAAACATGACTTTGTCTGGGTGGACTAACAATGGCAAAACCTTATTCAGTGTTAAAGCTAAGACTTTAGTGAAAATCTTGTACTCCACGTTTAAGAGGGAGATAGGACGGTAGCAGGAGCACTGATAGGGATCCTTCCCCTTCATAGGCAAAACAGTGATGGTGGCCTCTGTCATGGATTTTGGTAGTGAAATGGTGAGCCATGCTTCCTGAAAAGTAGATGCAAGCAATGGACTGAGCAATCAGCAAGACATATATAGATCTCGACTGGAAAACCGTCAGGACCTGGCGCCTTCCCACTTGAGAGGTGACCTATTGCAAATTGTACTTCTTGCAAAGTAATAGGTCCATCCAGACCATGATGCTGCTTTTCAGTGAGTCTGGGTAAATTAAGAGATGCTAAAAAACTCCTAATGTTCAAAACAGAGTGGTCTCCATGTTCCAGCCTAGAGGCATATAACCCTTCGTAATACTCACAAAAAGCTAAGTTTGCCACTGCTGGAGCTGTCAATATAACCTGGCCCTTCCAAACTCTGGGGATTTTTATTTAATCTGCCATTTTTTTTAAATGATCAGCCAACAAGTGGCCTGTTTTTTTCCCCTTCCTCCCAAAAAGCACACCATGTCTTATAAAGGGCAAACTGCTTGTTGTGGATTCAAACTTTTGATTTTATATTGTAAACTCCACATATCCTGAAGGAGGGTGGGTGAGAGATCTCCCTCCTTGTGCCTTTTTTGTAGTTGTGCTATCCTTTCCTAAAAGGACTGTAATTCTTGAACTTTTTCCTTTTTCTTTGCAGAAGTGCAGGCTATAATGTGTCCTTGGAGGTTAGCTTTCAACCCATCCCAGACCCATTTATCTGCAACCTCTCCATTCAAATTGTTGTCCAGATATGTCTTAACCTCCTGGCACAACCAGACTTCAAAATTATCATCCCTACAAACATTACAATACCAGCATTTATCCACATCTGTAGGGTTTCCAGGGTGAAAAATGTAAGTAGCCGGGGAGTGGTCAAAACTCAAAACTGGTTCAATAGCTGAATGAACTACCCCTTGAGCTACAAACCTGGATGCCAGAATCGTGTCGATTCTGCTATACGAGTTATGTAAAGCAGAATAGTACATGTAGTCTCTGCCAGATGGGTTTTCCAGTCTCCAGACATCTTGGAGACCATGATCCTTTAATAGTGAGTTGAGGGTTCTACTGCCCACTAAGGGGAATCTAGTAGGGGCACTACTTCTATCACTTCACTTCTATCACAAAGTAGGTCTATAACCTAGTTCATATACCCTCCAATGAGTGCTGTATCAGTCCCCATATCCAGTAGAGCTTGTGATAAATTATGGAACTAAATAGGGATCATCAAAATTTGTAGCATGTACTGCTCCGAGTATGAAAGACCTACCATCCAACCTATCCTGTACCCATAGCCATCGACCCTCCTTATCCTTTTTGACCCAATCAGGCACCCAGTTGACACTGCAATGACACAAAATAACCACCCTTCACTTCTCTGAGGAGTAAGATGATTCAAATATTTGTCCTCCCCAGAGCTTACCTAATTTTTCTACCTCCTTTTTCTGCAAAAAGATGATTTGCCCTCCCCCATCACCAAAGGTGCATAAGGACCTATTTCCTTTTAATAGGGCTATTTAACCCACTAACATTCCAGGTAATAACTTTATATGCCATAGCCGCAGGCTAAAAAAACCTTCCTCCCCCCTCCCTCCTTCATCCAGCACGAGTGAACCTAACAAAACTACCAGCACTCTGCCAAAGAACTGGAACAACTAGATCTGTAACAGTAAAAAACAGGTGAATGACTACATTAATAAATAACCTGTAAAGTGAACTCTATAAGATAATAGATATTTACTACTGCTGTTGTCTTAATGCAGAAGTATTGGTGGCCACAGGGCTGTTGCCTTATAAACCCCATAAAATCCATCTCCCAAACCTCTCAGTCCAAACAAACACAGGAAAAGAAAAAGTTCTGAATGCCAGCTGCTGCAGCCTGATTATATGCATTGTGCTGGGAAATTAAACATGTATAACAACGTCTGCCCCAGAGTACCCAGGGACTCAGTAAAGATGTGGCCCTTGAGCTAAGCCATCACAAAATGATCTAGCATATAACAATGTTGCACACTTTCAGAAGCTTACTAAAAGGTGTACCAGGTGAAAATTCCTGCTCTAGAATATCGGAGGGAAAACCCTGCTGCAAAAATAGTGTATGACTTGACAGCTACAGGGATAGTGTAGTGAAAGTCAGTTACCACTACCCCTATGGCTGTTGTTACATGTGAGGAAGAGGACAAGTAGCAAACTGTGTGGTGCTCTTCTGAGCTGCTCCTGTAGTGGGCTGAGACCATGAACAGCCGGGATGGTGGAATGTCCCGGGGACCTGGGTTCTGTTCCTGGTCTCCAGACTGTTATATTTTTATTCTCTCCCCCCAGCCCCAAGTTTTATTTTTAGTTTGTTCTCCCACCATCCTGCACTTTTGAAATCTATCTCCATGTTTCTCACCATCCCTGAGTTGGCTAACATTTATTAAAGTGGTTTGTTTTGTGTCTGCATTGTAGCGCGTGCTGTTTTTTTTCCTGAGCACTACCATTGCTTTTGTGGTTTTTGGTGTGCAGTTTTTGATCACGCTGTAATTAGTTTCAAGGTTTTGACCTATTGCCACTAAAAGGAGCTCATACCCAGACATGAGAAACGTAACATTATGTCCTCAGATATGAACACATCTGGCATCCAGAATGGGAGCACGAGCAACAGGGTCCAGGCAAGGGTGTTACCAAACTAAAACAATAGTCAAGGCATGTAGGCTATCTGAGGTGGATTTCTATTCCTGCACAAAAGTCAATCATAAGCTCTGCGTAACACTCTGCATGCCAATGCACTCATTTTGGGACAATACCATCATTACCTAAATGCAATGGAAACACGGCTCTGCTAGCATTATTGACAGAAAAATAAACTGGGAGCAGAGATACCAAATACCTGAAAAAAGAAAAACAAACAAAACAGACAGCTAATGTTCCCTCTTGCAGCCAAAAGCTGTCACTGTTAGCTGCCATGGTAGTGGAACAGCGTGGAGATGTGGAGCAGAAACAAGTCTTCAAAATAGCAAAAACAGGATAAAATATCAGCCTCATAGCAGCTGACTATTTTGTCACTGGCATGTATGAATAAAGAGGTCAGCCCGATAGCCCTAACGTAGAGGATTGTGTATGATTGTTCATACACAACAAGGATATTATTCACTCGAGAGATTGCCATGGTAATTGGAGACCTCGAGAGCACAGCTCGAGAGGTCTCGTTACCATGGAAACCTCGAGAGTTGAAAAATATCCTTGGAGTGTTTGAGCGATCATACACAATCTTTTATAGTGTATGGTTACTCATACAATGGGGTGTCCTCACTTTTTGAGGTTTTATTTGCTCCTTTTTGCCTCCTGGGACTGTTGCACTGCCGTGGCCATTCCCAGAGGATTGCAGGTCACCCGAAAGTGTATGCGCACCCACCTTCTAAGTTGTTATGCTGCACTAGCTACTTAAGTAGTGCAGCATAACAAACTAGCTGTCGTAGCTAGTGCAGCATAACAGCATTTTGAAACGGATGGATTTCCATCCATAACAACGTTCTACCATGCATTATAATAAATGATGAGCCAAAAACCCACATTGGATTATACAGTACCCCCAACCCCCCTTCCATTCCTGCTAAGAAAACAATTGAACAATGTTCACTTTAAACAGTAGGAAAACGTAGTCCAACCAGCAAATGGAGTCAGTAATGTAAGGAAGAGGATGGAGTTGGGACTATAGGAGTGGCAATGGCTTGCAGAAGTAAGATAACTAACCGTTCTCTCACAGTATCCCGATCTCCAATAACAATCGCTGGATGAATTGCAATTAGACTACAAATTAAAGACTTTACAAAAAGATATGTGATTATTAATAAAAAAAAGTCCCAGTGAAACAAATCAACCGTTTCGGCCCTGACCCAGCTCCATGGGTTCTGTTTCTGTCACTGTAGTTGAAGGAGCAATCGCTTCCTGAGTTCGAGTCCCTGTAGTAGGTGGTCTGTCCCAGGTTGAGGGAGATTCCCTGTGTGGCTTAACATCCAAAGCAGTGCCTTCTCCTCGAGAACTGGTAGAGTGAATGGAGTCCCTCTGCTGCAAAATAAAATGTCTTGCATCAGCAGGACAGGTGAATGTCTTCACAGTTTTATCAGCTATAATTCTGAGCACACACAGCTGGTGGTTCCAAGGAGCATTTCAGTCCTCTTTCTCAGGCAAGGTCCCAAACTCAGTCAAAAGACTTCTTTTTGTCAATTACCCACCTAGGATAATCAGGTTGAAAAGCAAATTTAGTACCTTGCCAGACCAAATCCTTCGTCTGTCTAGCTTTAGATAAAATTGGCTCTCTATCTTGGTAGAACAAGAGGCAAAATACAGAACTGGCCTAGGACAGGTAGTCTAACTGGCAGGTGGAGGGCAGAGAGGACTCGGTGTGCTCGGTCCATTTCAACTGGGGTAGCTCAATGGTGACCTAGAAGTTGGGGCACCATTTGTTGTAAAAAGCCTGTCGTATCAGCTCCTTATGATTTTTCTGGGAGTCCAAATATGTGCAAATTATTGCACCTACTATGTGTTTCCTGATCATCTATCTTATCCCATAGCAGCTTCAACTCCCTCTCAAGGGTGGAAACACAGCGCTCCATCGGGAGGGCCCAGTCCTCCAACTTGCTCACCCATTCCTCAGCTTCAGTGATTCAGGATCCCAAATTATCTATGGCTCCTTTTACAGCATCTAGGGAAAGAATCATTTTAAATAGTTGCTCAGTGATGTTGCTCTTAAAATTCTTAATTTCTGAAAAAAACTCAGCTTATTCTGCTGGAGTCGGCTTTGGACTGTGGAGTTGTCATTTTAGAGTGAGATGGACTGGAGCCGGCAAGTAAGTCCTCTGTTTTGGGCTTCTTTGGCATATTAAGCTCAGGCAAAATATGCAACTCAGGCCTTCTAACTTCTGGGGCAGCCAGTTGATAGTTATTATCCCAGAAAACAGGAGATCTGGGGTGCAGATTACACCAAATTCAATGCAAGCAGGCAGACCCCTTGAGCCAAGTTGCTTTCAGCTCAGCTGTATCACATGACCCCCTCCCCACCCCGGAACACCCATTGTGATGTTAGTCAGTGTGACATCACAGTACCAATCTCAGATAAATAATGTTGAAACCAACTAACAGTTGCAGGTGAGAAGCTAAGATTCAAGGGTCTTATGAGCAGCTGATCATGATTTACAAGATCAAATGCCTTTGACAAGACAAGAAATAAAGCTCCCACCAAGCTACCACTACCCAAGGTCCGATGAGGAACATTAGTGACCTTCAGCACAGATGTAAGGTTACTATAATTCTCCCTAAAGCTGTGTTGGAAAGGAGCCAATAGATTCCATGGGCTCTATTCTCAAAGGTTGGCGCAGTACATACAGATGCCTTGCACCAATGGCGCGGCTGCCCCTAACACTTTGGTGCATGGTGTGCCCTATTACGTAGGTCTTACGCCTTTGTGACACTACATCCTTTTCACAGTGGCTTGTACCAAACACTTGGCACAAGCCTCACAAAAAGGATGGCAAAGTTAGACCAGCAAATGCTTGCCTAACTTGCCGCATGTGGTGCACGGAGAGCTCGGGTTTTGAGAATCCCAAATTCAGCCCAGGGACTGTTGCAAGTCCCATGCACCGAATGTTTGACATACCTGGGGCTTGCAGCAATCTAAATTGTTTGAGAATAGAGCTCCTAGTATTCATATGTGTAACCCCCTACAAATAGGGGTTCCTATTATGTCTTTCTGGGCTGCCTAATCCCCACTGTCAGGATGGTGTCCTGTGTCCAGTAGTTTTGTCTACATGAGAGTGTTCCAATGAGCTTCCACGCCTGTCTCTTTAAGAGAGCAACTATGCTGTGTGAGAAAATGAGTCTGGGATGAGTCCGAGTGATTTGAGACTTGTGCCAGCCAGACAGTCTGTATTTCTGCTCCATTCTGCAGTTGCTATTGGGATAGAGGGAGCTCCATTAGGGAAACAGATTATTTACTGCTTATCTGCTATAATAATAATGATAGAGGAGTTTGTCTAACCTGCTCTGAATTGCAGCTTGAACTTTCGGATAAGAGCCACCATTTTGGTTTTGGACTGCCAGTGTTGGACCAATCGAACCTCAGGGGACCTAAAATGGAGACTGTTCCCAGAGGTCTTGTGGGATTGAAATGTTGTAGAAATTGTAGTTTTAAGTGTTTGGCGCCTAAACAGACCTGGAGGGAGAGTCCTTTCTGTGACAGACAGTTCCCTAAGCCAATCAATTCCTTTGGATTACTGGGAAATCCCCCAGAACTGCCTGAAGAGAGTGTCAGTCATGAGTTGGAGTTTAGAGAGTAAACAGCTTGAGCCATCGAGCAGCTGGGAGAATCGGTGGGAAGGCTCTGCTGGTCTGTCTGTCATATCTCCAGTTTGGAGTATCGTCTTGTGTGTGAAATTTGGACTTTCTCCGATTTCGGGTCAAGATCTACTGAGAGAGAGAGAGAGAGAGAGAATATGTGTTATCGCTGCCTGAGAGTGGACCGAAGACTTGCTCCAGAAACAATCAGCCCACCAGATACCGAAGTGAGGCTCAGATCAAAAGGTTCGCACAGAGAAGCTGCGATTTGCAAACAGGCTTTATCCAAACTGTGGCAAAATGCTTTGTGTTATAGATGTGCTGAATGTATTTCATGGTTCGTGATTTGGGTTCCCCATGGCGAGTGCTGTTACACCAGCTGGAGGCTTTTCCAACACTTCATTACAGACTTCATCCGAACTGCCTGCTCTGCCTGGGCCCTGCCATCTTGGCCTAGGCCTCTGCTCCTGATTCAGAGACATTCTCAGTGAAAGACCCGCTTGGAGATTTGGCCCCCTGCTCAACACCACTGAACAGGTAGTGACCACCAAGAGATGAGTCGTGTAGGCCCTGCTTCCCCTGGCAATCCAGTACAACACCACAAGGCCTTCATCTCACCTGTCCTGCATCCTGGTCTGGGTAGCATGAGTACTTAACAGGGTAGCTCCCTGCAATAAAGCTGCAATCATTTGTGTGTGTCATCTGATTTTTTTTGTTTTGGGGTTTATTGTAATGGGACTGAGTCATCTGGCTCCGAATTACAAATATTTGGGTTGAGTGCATGTTAATTGTTTTCCTTCCCAAGGGTCCCAACAACAGCTGCAATGCTGACCTACCCCGAGCAACGCTTCAGGCTAGCTTGTTTAACACGCTGGGTACCCAGGGTTGTGAGACTGTGTCAGAGGGACTTACAGTGCATGCTTAATCAACCTGAATTTAATCAGAATTGCCATTCACTAGCTAGATTTATGCCCCATCCTTGTTCACATCCCCTAAATAAACCAGATTGTGGGTTTTCACGTTTAATCTGACTAGTGTGTACCTTCTTGGTTGGGATACAGTACTGCTATTGTATTATTGCATCACTGGTCTTATTTTTCCGGGGGTCTCCAGGGCAGCTGCAGAGGATCCAGCCCTGATGGTAAGTGCAAGGAGTGTGAGCATACCATTATTGTCATATGGTAAATGTGAATGTTTTTCTGCTAACCTGTTTAGGTCACTAGAAGGGTTGGTGGGTGGTTATAGCATCCCAGAGGGCTATATCAACAGCTGCTATGCTACCTCAAAACCACTCCTCCAGGTGGAGGCACCTGCTCACCGAACTCAGGCCCCTCAACCTGTGCCTAGTCACACAGGCAGGGGTAGTAGCCCATAGGATAGCACCACCTAAGAGTTACATATGTAACCCCCCCCACAGGTGGGGGCTTACCTCCATTGGCCCCCTGGTAGCTGCTGGTCTCCCCTTTTCCTCTTTCTTCCCGTTTGTCCACTGCCACAGTCCCAGGTCCTGTACTTCCTCTCTAAGTCTCCATCTGTCCCCCTGCGCTGTATTTAGTTCTTTGGGGTCGGAGGAGCCAGTCGCCAGACCTCCGTGTTGTGCTTGCACCTTAAGAGTGCCTGCAGAGACAGGCATGCACAGTAGCACCTAGTGATTTTCAGACCACTGTAGCAGTCACTAAATCACCTATCTGGTACTCTCAAGCCCCAGGATATGCTACACGGGGCTTGGACACACGGAGGAGGTGCCCCAAGAGTGGCCGGAGTATTTCAATAAGAAGTGCCTATGAGTGCTTTAGGCTGGGCCATAGTTGTGTATTTATGAGGCTGGATATGAATATTAATGAGCCAGATCCCTGCTCCTGGGGACGCTGCATTTTGGAGCCAGCGACAAGCAATCAAATAACTTTTAAAACATAACTCTGCAGCCAGGTGGTAGTGGACAAAGGCTGCTATAGGACTGTGGGGTGTTTGTTAATTAAAGTATTTACTTTGGCTGAAAGAAAACTTTAAAGATAGAACAGCTGTATAAACTGTGTGGACTGTGTACAACAGCAGCCATCTTTGATACTTTAACCCCCAGTTCCAGCCAACCAAGGACTCAGGCACCCAAAGACAGTTCAAATGACTGCTGATAGAGGTGTGAACTCTATTATAGGCACCCAGAATTAATATTATAGGCACCCAAAATTAATGACCAATCAATAATCGAAGGGGGCTAATGTTTAATAATTTTACATGTAGACAGCATGTTTTAGTCAATTGGAGGCTGGGATTTCTGGAGTGAAACCCCAGGGACTTTTTGAGTTTGGGGCAGTCTGGCTTGGGCTCTCAGAGAGTCAAGAGGGTTACGATTGTGTGTGTGGAGACAAGTTTTAGAAGTCAGCCTAGGGCTTTTGTGGCAAAACACCTGAGGATTTGCAAAGGTTTTCTTCTGCTTGGAGAATAAGTTTGCAGTGGAACCTGCAGGGGTCTCAGGAACCCTTAGTTTGTGAAAGGGTTGTTGGAACTGTGAGTGCCAGAGACTGAGGCTGCCAATTTTGTTCTGAAGCTGAAGAAAATTGTGGAAAAGGACTGCAGAGCTCCAGAGCTGCTTATACTGCTGAAATCAAACTGTGTAATGGTGGAGCTGGCACCCATGGGACTGTATGCTTGTAAGGCCCTCACCCCTACCTTTTTGCAAAACGACAGGTGGTATGCTGTTGAAGCTGACAACAATGCCTGGTGGGGACTGGATTCGGGGAGGACTAGGTTACTCAGCACAGGGGGCCTAGGTTTGGCTATTCTTCCCAGGGGCACCCAGTAAATCTGAACACAGGAAGCAATAATTGTAATGTCCAAAACCAGGAATGGGATTCTAAAGTGTGGCCTTTATTCACATCCAGACTGAACAAACAAAGCATAGATAGACCCCCACGGGGCTACATTCCTGGTAATGCAGATTAGAGATACAGAACACTTCTTCACTATTCCAGCCCTCAGGCTCTGAACCCACCAGGCACACAGCCCAGACTTGCACGCAGCTTTGGGTTCTCAGCCCGACTTGTACACTACTTGGGTTTTTCCCATTGCCCGGCTTCCCTGCCGGCCACTTGATCCGCGGTCCATATGGGAATGAACCAGTTTTCCTTTTGGTGGCTCCCTAAACCACCTTAGAACCTTCGACTCATAAAGGGAAATTTCCTTCCATTCCACATCTGAGTACTTCCCTCATCACTGGCCAAGTGCACGAGGCAAAGTAGAAATCCACAGAGCAAATCCGTAGAGGTGGACCTGGTTACTAAAGATGGGGGGTTTCCCATCTCCAGCTCCCACAATCCATACCTGGCCATTTCTCTGGACACTAAACAACTCTTTTGAAAGCTTGGCAATGTAGATTACTGGGTAGACGTATATCACATCTCTTCTACATGTCTTGACTTTCCCTTTGTGCTGGACTTGAACATACTTTTACTTTTGGCTAAGCCTATTACTCTAGGCCTCCCACTACTTCAGAAGTCCAATTCCCGCTTTAACACAGTTCAGGATGAAACATGGGCCCTTTAGAAAGAGCAGAACTCACCCTTTGGTTGCAGGTGCCCCACAGGCAAATCTCGAAACCTTCTTGTACCCCACACACTTGGGAAAAATAAGGCAGCTTCTTCTCTAGCAGGAACCAGGGGGTTGCCCCTGGAATAGCAGGCAAACCTTCCTGCCCCATCCACTGAGGGATGGGGCACAGAGACCCATATCAGCGGTCTCCACCACTTTAAAGAACAGCCTACTGAGTCCCTCTTTAGATGGAAACATACACCTTTCCCTAAATGTAGCTCTATTTCAGAGCTGAGGCTCCAAGAGCCTATGCACAGAACTGCTGTGCTCCTCTCACACCAGTCTCCAACTGCAGACTGAATAGACTGACTGTTTAAAACTCCCAACATTCTAATCTGACTCCCTTCTGCAGATTCCAATGTGGCTCATGCAGCTGCGACAGTTCTATGGTGATGTCATCCCTCAGTCTCAGCTGAGACTGAGAACCAAGTGAGACAGTGTGAAATCCATTTAACTGGAGCTTCACAAGCTGCCTTCCCTGCCTACCACTAGGTCTTACTGGGATTCTAGTAACCCCGGGTAACAAGGGAGTTACTTGCTAATAGCCAATAGCCACTGGCAGGGTGGAATTTAAAGGAATCATTGCTGCACCACAGAGCTGCTAACCCCAGTTCAGGCAGAAGATAAGAGACTGCAATCTGCACAGCCACAGCTTGGAGCCAGGTGGGAGAACTGCTAACCCCGATCGAGTGGGGTGGATTGGGCTGCATGGAGTGATGGGTGCCTGTCTGAGTGCTAGGGCACTCTGGACTGATTCAGGGAGCCGAACCATGGGATCACTCCTGGATCTGGGCTCACTTGTGGATCAGGAAGCTTTGCACTGTGCTCCCATTCTCCAGCCTGCCTGCAGGCCAAAGATGACAAGCTGCCAGATTCTGCGAGCAAGTCAGAAAGTGATAAGCCACTAGATCTGGTCACATCATCCAGACAGTTTTTGCTGTCCGTCTGCTCACTGCCCCATGGCAAAATTGTTCCTCCTGGTTGTACCCACTGAATCAGAACCTGGAAACCAGTGTCTATAGAACCGTGAGTAATACAGGGCTTGCCCTGACCAGGAGGTCTATAGTGTAAAGCTGTTTAACTTCTACAAAATCAAAGTGCTCTAAGGGCTCCAACGCTGGCCAACCTGTGGCAATGTACAACCCTACACCAGTCCTGGGTACCCAAATAGACTAAGGGGGGCACTGGTATCAGTGAGTGGGGGGGGGGGTCAATGTATTGCTGTGAGGTGGGCTTTGTTGTTAAAAACTGTTGCATATTCAAAGTAAAATTATTTTCCTGTGCCTCCAGTTCCCTTTTCTCCAAAATAAAAGGATCTGGTTGTTACCATTAAAAGTGGCTGTGAGCATATTATAAAATACAGTTATTATTTACATGTGTTTTACAGTATTACTAAACAGAGTGGTATTCTGTGTATGGGGTGACTGGAAGGGGAAGTGGGTAGGTACAGCATCCCATGGGGTTGTACTACACAATCACCTGACCAACTACAATATTATTTTACTCTGGGTGGAGGCACCGCGCTATTTATTAATACCTTTGGGAAAGAACCGCCAATTATTATCTGAACAGAACCCAGGCCCCTTAACCTGTATAGAAGTCAACAGGAAGGGACAGTAGCCTACTGGCACATGGTGCCTGGGCTACACATATAATCCTGTACTTGGTCATAAACAATCCTTTCAGGGCCCTAGGACAGAGAAACAAGGCAGGAGATAGGGTGGTAGTTCTTTGTTGAAGTGCACTCTTCAGATTTATAAGTTGGTACAGCTGTCATTTGCTTCTAAGACTGTGTAATTCCAGAAAATTTCAAGGAATATTTAAATAAAATATTTAGTGGATAAGCCATTAAATCCAGAACTAGGGCAAAGAGATGCAAGTCAATGTTATCAGCACCCACACGAGACGTCAGGTTCATTCCCTTCAAATACCCCAAAGTCTGCTCCAGTGTTAACATTTTAAACTCAAAATTCTGATAGGATGAAGCACCAACAAATTCCCCAGGATCATTAGCGAAGGGAGCAATAACAGAAGTTAGTTTTGCTACATCTGTAAAAACTCTATTGCGTTCTGAGGCTATAGTCATTTGATCAGTTAAAACACCTGTGCTTGTAGTCAGCAATGGTACTTGAGTTGTATCAGATTTGCCAAGTAGCTTATTAAGAATGGACCTGTTTTCCTGCAGTTTTTTTCCAGCAGAGGGACTGGTGCTGCAAAAAGTAATCTAACTTAGTCTACCTCACAGGTTGTTTGCATCTATTTCTAAGTTGTTTATGCTACAGAAGAGATCTAGGAGTTATAATTTAATATAGGTGAGCCATGCACTACCTGATCGCCATAGAGTTGCTGCCAAATTCCTAACTTAACATACTGTACCTCAGACGAGGCAAACTGATGAGTCCTGGTAGGACGAAACACGTGTCTATGTCTTCTGTTAGCACCCTTTGCAAACTGTGTGAGAGGCCTTTCAGCACCATGCAATTCTGCTTAAAGTTGGACCAGCATAACATTCTGTGGTGATTTGCATATGCAACCCATGATGCTTTGCATTGTGTGGGCATGTGTGATTTTGTATTTTCTTGAAACTTGGCTTCCCAGCCAGATGCCCTTTGGGGTAGCCCTTGCCTCGGTGTTTGTGCACAGAAGTTCTTTGTCTTTTGGATAGTTTTTTGTTTTGGTGGGTTCACCACGGCATGTCCAAGACACACTGTCTTGGGGTGGCTGGTCTGTTCCACTGGGGTGTTGAACAGACGAGGCATACTGATGAGTCCTGGTAGGACGAAACATGTGTCTGTGTCTTCTGTTAGCACCCTTTGCAAACTGTGTGAGAGGCCTTTCGGCACCATGCAATTCTGCTTAAAGTTGGACCAACATAACATTCTGTGGTGATTTGCATATGCAACCCATGATGCTTTGCATTGTGTGGGCATGTGTGATTTTGTATACTGTACTTCTGGAGTATAGTGGTCCCTTCATCTCCAATCACCATACACTAAATACCTAACTTAACATATCCTTGGCATCTAGTAGTCCCACCCCACTGATTGCCTATCCAGTATGAATGATTAGATTACAGTCTATGGTATCCAGTAGTCCACCCACCCCTTGATTGCCCAATTGGTATAAACAATTACATTCCCTTGAGTTCAGTGCCCCCACCCCACCCTGATCGCCACCTGGTATGAACTATTACATTCCTTAGCATACAGTGGCCCCTTTTGATCACACATCTGACCACCATCCCTGTCCCACCCACTCAGTTCCCACCACCTCCTCCCCCTAGTGACCCCACTTACTTCATCTCACCCCCCCCGCTGTAATGGCGATCAGCACAGCTCCTCCACTCACCACCTTGGCTGCCCACCATCTGAGTGACAGGGAGTAAACATGCATCTACTGTAGGAACAGATTTTTTTCTTTACAGGTGACACACACTCAGTCTCTGTCATTCAGATGGTAGCCAGTTAATGAGGTTTGCTGAGTAGCTGTGCTAGTGGCGGTCATGGGGAGGGGTCTGTTAGATGAGGTAAGAGGAGTTATTGGTGGGAGGAGGTAGAGGGACTTGAGTGGGCTGGACAGGGATGGGGTCTGAATATCATTGTAGTTGGGGGTGGGGGCCACTGGATGCCAGAGAAAGTAATAGTTCATACTGGGTGGGAAATTGGGGTGGGATACCACTAGATCCCAGATATTGCAAAGTTAGATATTTGGCAGAACTGTATGGTGATCCAGTGGTGGGGGACCATGAGACACTTGGGATATGTTATGTTAGGTATTTTCAGCAACTGTAAGGTAATTGGTGGGTGGGTGGGCCACAAGACACCAGGTATAGTATGTATTTGCAGGACACTCTATGTCAGTTGGGGGCACGTAGCTCTGCACAATCCCTTTGTGCTGGCATGCACAACAGCAATGTGCGATATGCAAATGAGCCAACAATGGCATGCAGACTGTCCCTTAGTGCCTTGAATGCCCTATGGGCTTATTAGCACACTGTGACTCAGTATATGGCTTACATGAACAATGGCACTGTCCCATTTGGGACACACTATCTCCATTCTCTCCTGTGGGCCATATTTCTGTGTGGGGCTCTGTGGGCATCGCACATAGTCAGTGTGTGCTGCACTAACACAGATACATAGATAGACAGGCAGCATGCTCTAGCCAGAGTGTGTTGTGTGAATATTATCCCTAACTTGGCCATGTACTATCTCACATGCACTGCTAATAGACGCATGGCACAAACGGCTGGCACTGAATATGAGGCCCACTGTCCTTGCAAGAAAAGGGGTGGCATTCATGTGCTAACCAGCACGAGTGCAGTGCTGAGCATGGAGTGGGCAATCAAAGCCAGGGCTGCTGGTATAGGTCCTGTAGCAGAAACTAACAACCAAGTGCTGGGCTACCATTGCCCTGAGGGTTTGGAAACCTGGGATGTGTGGGTCAGTCCAGGACCTGAGTAGCAAAGTGTGACCCAGGCAAACCTCCAGGAGGGAGTCTGAGAAGCCATTTCCAAACAGCAGCAATGTGAGCCCTAAGGGAGCACAGCTGATCCAGTGCACCAGGGGAAGTCAAGATTCCAGAGGCCTGCAACTACTGTAAGAGCCATTCAACTGGGAAACCATGAGTAAGATCAAAGCTTGGCCCTACTTGTGTGAACCAAAAGCTTTCAATTTAAATTTGTTCATTGCAAGAGGGCTATTGGGTCTGAATTACAATTGCCTCACTTTCTGAAGTTCTATAAAATTTAAGGAATTGTTGTGCATCAGTTACTCCCTAATTTAAAGTGCACCACCACTGGCCAGCCCATAGCAACATCAGTGGGCCTGTATCGACCCAACCCTGGGTACCCAGGAACTACCATTATGAGAGCTCCCATAATGTGTGAGGGGAAATCATGGTACCTGGTGGTTGAGGGTAGCAGCCTTCAGTATACAGGAGAGTCCTTTCTCTCTGCAGTTGTGGACAGTAAAGGCTGCACCTGGCAGAGCTTGACAAAAGCAGCCCAGGCAGACTGTTAGCTGGCCAAGCCTAGTAGGGCTTGCCTAAGTAAGGCCACATGGGGGGTGGATGTTTAGATCCTGCCTGGCTGGGCACCAAAGGTGTCATGTTCTGCCTGCTTAGAAGGGCACCTAAGAAGAGTCAAATAAGCTAAAACCGTGGTTGTGCTAATATTTTGTTTTCCTCAGGGACGAAGCTGTCAAAATAACATTTGTGGTTTGCTGTTTAACCCTGACCTTATCACTGACTTCCATAATACAGTGCATGTCTGCTGAGAAGAACTGTTTGCATTCGTGTGGGGCCTATAGGAGAAGTGACCACTGTGGTGAAGTGGGCAGGTAAATCATCCCAGAAGGCTATACTGACACATCATCCGGCTCATTTAAGATTTTCTCTGGATGGAGGAACTATGCTATTTCTCTCTAATGAATATTTTACAATGGCAAGAAAATTTCCTGGACTCTGATTGGTCACTATGTCCCCGGCACAGTGAGGTTATCCCAGCACAGCCTCACTGTATTGCTTTGGATGCCCATTTCCTTTTGCTTTAGGATGAGCGTTTGCTTTTCTCTTGAGAAACAAATATATATTGCCACACTAAAAATCTACTAAAAACATTTTTTTTATTTTTTTTTATTTTGTATAACAATGAGCCATTGTATAATAGCAATAATGCACTCCAGGGTGTGGGTTGTGCTGGGATAACCTCACTTCTGGGACGTTGGATGTACTCGGCCCAACCACCTAGGCATGAGGTTATCCCAGCACAACCCACACCCTGTCATGCATTATTGCTAAAGTAACTCCCAGCCCTGTAACAGTGAAAAGAACTCAGGCACCACCACCTCCAAGTTCTACAGCAATTCTGTGGCATTGTGAAGTAGTGGCACCTTTATCTATAAGGCAATTGGGAGGATTGCTCACCTAAACAGGGGCCTTAAATATATTTAGGGTTACAATACAGTGGATTCTGTTGTAGCCACTGACATGTCTGTATACAGTATTTCCTGAAATGTCTATGATGTCTTTAAGGGTATTCCTTGCCTGCATGCAGTACTGCTGTAGAAATCTTTCGAAATATCTGAAAGTAACCAGACAACTTGATGGCAATACCGTACACTGACCTATTAATAACAAGGAACAGTTCATCTACAATGGGACACAATATTAGGCTTACAGGAGAGAATTTTTAAAAGGATATCAGGAAACCTTTTTTTCATAGAAAGGGTGGTGGACAGGTGGAACAGTCTGTCTGGTACTGTGATTAATTTAGAGACCAAACATGATTTCAAAACATAGTGGGAACATTTCAGTGGGAACATTCACAATGGGAGGATAAATACTGGATAGAGCATAACTGGAGATAGAGTGGGAATGGCGAACAATGAATAATGGGTAGCACGTGTGGTTGGCGCCTGAAAGACGGTGCCATCCGAAACAGTGATGCGATGTGGGCCAAAGCCCGAAAGGCGAGGGGGCAGGAAGGGTGACCGGATGTAGGGTTGTGGGCGATGTCGCTATATGTACGTGCACGTGCGTGGGGGTGGTGGGAATGAGCATGGTGAGCATGGCCTGGGAGGGGGCGGAGGGGATGTAGGGGGTGGCGCTGCGGTCAGCTACCGAGCTACACCGTGGTGTCGGGAGTTGGCCTCCACTTGCGGTGCATGGGGTTACGGATTGGGTCTGGGTCTGGGTCCGGGCGCTACTACATTTTTTTTGTGCCAGGCCCAGAACTTGCATTTATTTTGCTTTTGCACCCCTTGAAGTTGAGAATCTTTAAGTGGGGGTGCAGGGGCAACCCCACGTGGGGGTGTGGGATGCAGCCCCCCACAGAAAAACAAGTATTTAAATCCCTGGCGCTCTTCCATGCACCGAGGATGTCAGGGTGGTGAAATTGTTTTTGCTGCCCTGATGTCGCGATAATGCGAGTCGCCGTTGGGCGCTCATGATTATCACATGGAACCAAATAATGTGAGGTAGGGACCCAGGACAGACCCAATGGACTTTAAATCTTGTTCTGTCCTTATTTTCTGTGTTTCTGTGTTAAACTTCAGAGGGACCATAGAGATGAGAGAGAAATGAGGGGGTACTTCAGAGGGAGTGGGTGTTAGCAGGTAATGATGGGAGTGTGGCAGGCAGGGTATATGTGTGGTGAGGTGGGGAGGGGTGAGGGTTCGGTACAGGGGCAGGAATATATAGTTGTTATAACAGTATTAAAGCTACAGTATTTATTATGTGCCCCAACGTTTCAACATGTACTGTTTTACCAATACTGTAATATATTTCTTACATAATTAGATTCCTCATCAGTAAAATTCTGTTTCCATCTGGCATTTTTTAAAATAGCTTTTAGTAGTAACTTTATAATTAATGATTCAAGTCATTAAAGATTTCTACCAATAGCAGTTGTTAAAAATCCCTTCCATCTAGGTTTCTCTTTGACTTTACATGTGATATTTATACTGTGCACGTATTAGGAGGGTGCTAGCACCTGTTTCATATGGTAAGTAGCACAACATAATTAGAAATATAGAAGTTGTCAGCGGATAAGGACCTCTTGGCCCACCTAGTATGCCTTATATTCCCTACCCACTGTGCCACCACAGACCCTACTCAATCTCTAGTCTCCTCCCCGCGCACTTGCCTTACTTCAAAGATCCCCTTGCGCCTACCCCATGCATGCTTGAATCCTGTTACTGTTTTTGCCACCACCACCACCTCTGCTGGGAGGCTGTTCCAGGCGCCCACCAACCTCTCCGTGAAGAAGCATTTCCTCACATCACATCAATTTTATTCATAGCTGGTGTAGCCAAAGAAAAGTTAATTTTAAAAACCACAAAACCCCATATCTCAGTTCAGTAATGAAATATAGGGGAAAGAAAAATGTATAGAGTGATGTTTTTCCAAAAATACATTGCTTGCTAAAAAAACAAATGATGAACTGTTTCCTGCTAACAAATATTGCTTATTAGATGTTTCTCGTCAATGCATTTTAAAAAGTGTAACATGTGGCAGCAAATGCTTTGCACATCCCCCAATATTATATTACGAGGACCCCCTAATTACAATGGCTAATGACATCTAGTTGACTGCTATCCCTAGTCAGCCCTTGGCATGAAGGCTACCTGATCCCCCCAGTCAGGTTACACTGTCTGCATTGATAACACAGTTACCACTGAATACCTGCATGCATACAGAAGAGATACTCAGGTGGAAAGAAGGGTCTCCTATAGGCACGGAGCTTGCAGACGTGCATGTTGTAATTCCAGTTTTCAATCTTGCCATGGGAAGGAAAAAAGAACTTTAACAAAGAGCATGGCTTCACAGGAAAAGGTATGAAAATACTATTTTGCTCTGTTTTAAAGTAAGAAATAGAACATCTCCAGAGCACAGGCATTCATTTTATAGAAGTCTGAAAATGTGAATGGAGTCCCTTATATTTAACAGTTTAATTTAATGGTTTTCAGTACATCACTGTACATCACTGGAAAGAAATTTAGTGGCCTTGAAAGCAAAGAAAACAAAAATATGTTTTACAGGAGATTGCAGTGGTCAAATTCTAGCTAAATAATATGATTTTTTTATCTAACACAGAGGCAAAGAAAAATGATATTCTCCAGATGCTGTACCAGTTTAAACTGTTTTGCAAAACAGATAAGCCCATGAACTATGTAACTGACTGTATTTACTTAGACTTTAACAGGGATTAACAATTTAGTGCTAGAATTATATCTTAATAATGCTATCGAATTAACTCGGGCCAGTACAGAGACAAAAGGAAATATGATCCTTATAGAGCTGTGCCAGTTTTAACTGTTCTACAGAAAGCCAAGTCTAGTAGAAACACAAAAATATCGACATTTAGAGCTTCCTGGAATAACGTTGGTTGGTTTTACTCCTCAGTGTGTTCATTCTGCTCTTGGCTGTCCTGATGGTATGCATACATAACCTGAGGGACAGTGCTGTCTGGTGCTCAGAAAGACCCCCTTTGTGTATTGGACGAGATAACGGCAGCCAGTCCCTCAGCACTACAGCTGGGGTAGTGCAGAATAAAAATACAGCAGTTGGCTTGTTCAGGAAGGTATATGAGAAAACTGGCATGAAAGCAACTTAACTCAAGGTGCTGATACATTCTGTTCCGCCTCCTGCGGAAGATTTGATTGTGATGATAACTTGGTCATTTGAGTGTCATGCTGGGTTTTTACAGTGTAACAACGGTTAAAATACATACCCCTTTACCTGAACCCAACCTCCTGGCCTGTGCTGCTATTATTAGAAAGTCATAGTTATTATGGTTGAGCCATGTGTTAAAAAGTTACTTTATGATCAGTGGCCCTCACTCTTTGAAAGCTTTGGAAAAGCTATTTTAAAGGCCAACCCAGTGGCACGGCAGTACCGCTAAAACCCACCACACTGGCAGCCCAAGATTAGGAGTGGTCACGGGTTGCTGGACATCAGTCAGTGGGGAGAGGATGAGCATCTTAGGGATGGCTCTCCTCTCCCAGGGAGGGAGGGCGTGTCAGTACTGCCACCAGGTGGAGGCCTACTGACAGAGTGGGTCTGGGCCTCCACAAAAGGTGAAGAGATGCAGAATTCCATGGCATGTGGGTGCCTCCACAGGCACATGCCTACTGTGTGCCCCCGTTCAATGGACTCAAGGGAGAAAACAGGTGGAAAAAGATAGCGGGGCATGTGTGAATGATGCACTGCACATTTGCCTCCGACCCCTACAGCCGCCAGAATCCCCGAACAGGAATCGGGACTGTGTTCTCAGTGGGGGGGCACCCTCCTTCCCATGCAGCAAGGACTGTAGCCAAAGGGAGCCTAACCAGCCAAGTGTTTGCTGTAGGGATGGTTAAATCCTTTGTGGAAGAAAAAGATCTTTTAAAAAGTTGGTGTACTGCCTGAAATTAAAATTAAGTTTCAAAAGTAGTAAACTGTTACTTCTTTTATCTAAAGTGTTTTTTTTTAGTTTCCATTAAACAAATTAGAAGGTTTTCTGCTTGACAGTACTTGGTGTCATATGGTAAACAATACCCCACTTGAAGGTTTTATTTCTCCTCATGCACAGATGGGGATTGGGGATAGCAACTGCAGTATGGGGTGCACGAGTCAGTTCAGTTCATTTTATTTAAGAAAAAATGTGTATAAAATCAGCAAATTATCACATGTATATTAAAAGAAAAAGAACTTAATAGATATCTTTCAGTGATATGCCAAGACATCAAAAAACAGAAAAAAAACATATAAAGTATGGGCTGGATATTCAAACTGCGCCCAAAAAGTGCACAATAGGAGGAGCAAGCACAAGTCCATCGCGCACATGCACAATAGATGTGATATTCAAAAATGGAGCAAGCCAAATTGCGCCAACAGCTAACGTCTGAATATCGCATAACCTGCGCCATAGCGCAACTAGGGAGGGGAAGCTGAGCAGATACAATGTGCTATGGCGCAACAAGGGATGTCCAGCTGAGCAGCCCAGAGGCACCATAGCACAAGCAGGGAGCCCCCCAGCAGCAGAGCAATGTAACTGCACAACCAGGGAGGTGGGGGCCCACCACCCATGCCACAGATGGGCACAGGAACACACACAGCAGAACTGACAATGCGCCCCCACACCCTAAGCACAGCACAACTGGGGGAGGGCTGGAATATCCACCGGCCCATGGGGACAAGCAAACAAAGTACAGCTGGGCCATGGTGCCCCAGCACACCCACCGGCAAGCTGAGACTGCCACACAAGGAGGGCGGACCACCCCATACCACACCAGCCCCCCCGGTACACAGCACACCCTGCACCGTGACCCCCAGACACCCCCCTTGAGCAGTGACCACCATTGCAGTAAACCCCATGCATACCACCACCCCCACTGTCACACTGCAACCTCGTGTACCACAGAATCATACAAGCCAGCCCCACCATGAGCACTCAGCAGTGGATGGCAGCACACGGCAATGCAACAACGGCAGACACAGTGCCAACATGCACAATCCCCCTGAGGCACAGCTGAGAGACCGACCATGAGTCGGCACAAGAGGTACCCCACACGGGAAAGGGCGTGCCCCTAAAACCACTACCATTGATACAGCACCCTGCACAGTAGACAAGTGACACATCCCGACCCACCACTAGCCACAGCAGCCAGCACAGACACCCACAGTGGTGCATGAAAGCATGCATCACACCGGATGCAACGCAGTGCAGGGGCAAACACACACCCATACCCAAGGGGACAACAACACAGGGACGCAGTAGTATGGCAACCAAGCCCCCAGTGTTGGCCCATGAAAACTGAGCACACACAACCTGCAGTCCTCCATGGCACAGGAGTGACACCCATCCTGTGTAGGCACTGTGGTCCCATACGCCACCATCATATGCCTGGAGCACAAGTCACAGACAGTGGTGCATAGCTCCTGCAACACACACAAGCCACAGCATGGAGGTGGGACAGCAACCGCGGAGGTCACAGTGTCACCCGAGGCAAACATGCATTACACCAGTGACAGAAGGCAACCCAGCATTGTGACGGTTATAATGGCTAACCTGCATGGACTGCCACCACTGACATGGCAGCAGACCTTGCAGGTCACAGACATGCAAGGGTGTCAGCTGCACAGGCCAAGGATGGGTTTACAGGGGCACAATGGACACAGAGCATGTACCATGGACCACTGCACACAGTAATGCAATGCACAGGGAACAACACACACACCACAGACACCGATTGATAGCTACTCCCACACCATAGACACTTCCCCACGCACATACACACATACCCATGACTGCACCACCCCAGATGCCATGCACACCACTGCAGCTGAGTACCTATAGCAAGCTGCAACTCAGAGACCACCACAGTATTTATATCAAAATATTTGTATTCAAACATATCAAAATAACTATATACAACTACGTACAAACATGGGAGGAGGGACATAAACAAGGTGGGGGTGGGTAAGGGGCAGGGGTGAACATATGGGAGAGGGAAGAAGGGGTGTGAGGGTTGGTCAAAGGGGGGAAAGTGTTAGTAGGTGCATGGGGACATCAGTGGCCGGCCTGGTCCTCCTCCGCTTGGTGCTGTCATCTGGCCCTTCTCCTTCTCCTCACCCCATGCTGATGCATGTCCCTCAGGATCTGCAGGGATTCCCTTGCCACCTGCAGCAGCTCTTGCACAGCCTGTTGTATCTGCAGGAGTCACCGTTCACCTAGGACGAGGGATCAGAGTCAATAGGTGTGACTGTCCATCCCCCTGCAGCCCACCCATTATGCATGGTATACAGTGATGTGCCACACTCCTGTAATGGTGTGTGCCCACGCACAGTGACCGTGTCCAGAAGACATACCCAACCAGGCAGCAACAGCCATGTGGACCACTGCACACACCCACCGCCCATGTCCTGCACAGCACCACCAAGGCCGTATAGTAACGTGGCTATGCAGTGTGTAGGCAGTGCCACAGCCATGTACCCAGTGCACGCATGGACCACCATTGATGCACTCCCAGACATGCAGTGCCACTGGACAGTGCTGACTGTCACAAGTCAGTGCATGGGATAGACATAAAGGAATTCTGGAGGTCAGGGGTAAGGGGCAACAGACTTCTAGGAAAACAAACTAAACTTACAAGCTCAAATGGGCAGACTGGGTGGGCCATAGGCCCTTATCTGCTGACACTGTCTATGTATCTATGTATCTATGTATCTATGTATCTATGTATCTATGTAAGTCGCGTGCATGGCAGTGGTGTCCATGGATGGTGGCCATGCCCTGCTTTCCACCCTGTTACACAGCATGCAATAGTAGTCATGGTGTCATGGCACTCACCCTCATCAGGCCGGTGATGTCGGTGGTGCTGGTCCCTGACTCTCCTGTGCGCTGCATCCTCCTCCCTCCGCTGCTGCTCCCCCATCCGCTGCCACTCATCCACGCCTGTGGGGGAAACAAGGAGAGGAAAACATCAGTACAATCACAAAGCAAAGTCCCCCTGCCCCAATGTGTGTGCCCACCCACCCAGCCAACCCACCACCCCATACCCTGTAAACACTGCCACAGCCAACCCTAGACTATCCCTACCCTATGTGCTGGACACATAAGACAGTGTTACCCATATGGACAATACAAGTGTGTAGACATATCACCCACCTGGACGAGGCACCATGCCCCTTCTGGCATGCGACCGCAGATGGGCAAGTCGCTCTGGCTCCCTCCTCCTGAGGTCCCCATAATGGTGTCTGCATTGTTCTGAGGTCCTCCTGCATCCAGTGGCCGCCTCCAGATTAGTGGCCACCTCCTGCCAGACCTGGGTCCTGGCCCTGTCCAGTGCCTCATTGCCAAACAGTGGGCCATAGTGTGGCTCTACAATGGCCACAAGGTTGGCCAACTCAATGGCACTCCATTGTGGGGCTCTCCTGCATGCCATCTCAATTGTTATAGTAGGCAATATGGTGCTCTGCAGCATGGTACCCCACGTGGAAATGCTGTGCAGTACAGCGCCACCATTCCCTATCATGCTGATACCAAACAGCACAATAGAGGTGCAGCTATGCCGGGACGCATGGCGCCAAGGGGGCAAAGGTCGGGCACAGGGTCATGGGTCTCTGGTGCAAGGCCACGCACAGCAACATCGGATGACTATGCATCCAGTGTGATTGGTTGCCTGTGTGCCAGCACCACAGCGAACTATCGCACAGTTGTGCCACAGCGCCATGTAGTGACCCTCTCTATAGCGCCACTGGCACAATGGTGGCCATGCCCGGCATTGCCTACTGCACACAGCAAGTCATCAGTGTGGCAGACGCCTCCGTAAGCTACCTAGGCATGCACAGTGAGGTGTACTACGCATGCCACAGAACTGCACCATTGGCTCAGCATGTTCAACACAATTGCGCAAAGCGCAATGACGGATATTCAGCTGTCATATGCTAATCATCCGATCAGCCATTCAATGGTGCAGCAGCACGATTTGCATCTAATTAAAGTTGCTCCCCACCTAATTTGCATGACTTGCGCTATATAGGTGCGACAATGTTCTGCAGTGGCCATATTCAGTTACTGCTGTTTATTGGTGAGTTGCATGCTGTGTGGGTGTCTGGACTGTGGTATCAGGGACATGCTTTGTACTGCACAGTCACAGGTAACCACTGTCATCCTTACAGGCTGAATAATGACCGAGTGAGGTCTGAGTAGGAGGACTACGATGGTGGGCGGAAGAGGGGGCCCAATTTCACAAAGACCGAGACGGAGGCACTCTTCGATGCCTATCTTGATCAGGAGCCACTGCTCAGTGGACGGTGGGGCACCCCTCAGGCACATGCTGCTGCATGGGAGGAGGTGGCATGTGCCATCAACCTGCATGGCAGCCACCAGCACTCCGTGCAGGAGTGTAAGAAGAAGATGGGTACTGACAGGAGGAGGGTGAAGGAGAAGGTGGCTGCCATCAGGACGGCACGTGCTGCAACAGGCGGGGGCCAGCTGGAGGTGGTGCAGCTCACATTGGCAGAGGACAGGCTTGCTGCAAGCATGTACTGCAGTGCCATACAGGGAGTTCAAAGAGGTGGCTTCCAGACGGGTGGTGGCCCATCACTGCATGGTAAATCATGATCTGTCCATGGGGGGGCAGGGTAGGTCACATGCAGTAACGTGACTTTTCTTTCTGTTACAGATCCTGCACATCTGCAGGAGTCAGCAGTGGAGGGCCTCTCCACTGTGGACAGTCATCTGGAGTTGGAGGAGGGACCATCCACCTCCACAGGTTTCTGTGGATCGGCACGACAGTAGGGCCACCTGGCTGTCCACACTGATGTCATTGAGACAGGTGTGGGAGAAGCCCTTCCTGTGCCTCAGTGTTCTGGCATCCAAGGATGCCAGCATGCTGTGGCTGTGGCTGGGGCAGAGACCTGCACCAATGATGTAGACCCGACTGTCATGGGCAGTGATATGTGTGTGCCATGGAATGGACACACAGCAGGTCAGCTAATGCCCATGGACCTGCCTGGTGCCGATGTGTGTGCCAGCATGTCAGCACAGTCCCAGGCTGTGCCTGTCAGCACCAGTGGGGCAGCACTGGTGGCTGGTCAGGACATTGGGACTGTTGTGGCCACAGCGGCGGAACAACTGATCCCTTGGGCACAGCAGGCGGAGGAGCGGCAGCAACAGTCTCCCACCAGGACTGGGGGTTCAGGGTTCAGTGGTGGCATCTGTGCACTGCCTGTGGACTTGCCCATACCTGGTCCTGGTGAGCAGCGCCCACCCTCAAGGGGTGCTGAACATCAGGCCCTTGCATAGCCTGAGGGATGGGATGCCGAGGTGGCAGACGACCTCTTTGACAAGCACACCTGCCTACTGTAGGCATCGGTTCAGCAGCAGATGTGGCTTGCAACATCCATGGAGGCACTATGTGTGGCTCTGGAGTGGGCTGAGGAGCGATGCAGCAGGGACACCGATAGGACTCTGTCATGGAATGACCATTTGTGGGAGGATGTGACCGCTGCCATTGACAGGCAAACACAGACGTTCATCGCTGTCATGGCCACAATGAGCACACAGTCAGGCGCCCATGCGTCGCTCACACTGTGCAGTTCGCTATCCACTCCCCATTCCCGGCATCATGCGACACCCACCCTGTCGATGCCAGGTTCAGCTGTGGACATCCTGAGCACTCCTGGTGCAGGTATGTTCGGTGTGCTGCAGACCCCTGTGCGGGCACGGTTGCGTTCGCACAGTGGAACCCCTGGTGGACCATCGGTGCCACCCCATGAAGCCCGTAATCAGCCTGCCAGTGCTGCTGGGTCTCGGCAGGGCCACCCATGCATCCAAGGCAGATGTGACACTGTGCCACAAGACTGATCTGTCTCCCAGCGCGGACACTGTCTGGTGCTGCCCTGTGTGCACTGTGTGTTTCAGTGGGCAGTGCACGGGTGGGTGCCCAGCCCTGCACACAGACACATGGTCCACCTGCACACCCTCACCGGCTGCTGTCCACAGGTACGTGTGCATGATGATGCCTGCATTGCGCTGTACACCAAAGTGCAATGGTGCCCAGCATCTGACACACGCACATGGACAGTCAGTGGATGTGGTGGCCTGTGGACATGTGTGTTGCTAGTGTTTGTGTTCCATCTCAGCTTTGCACCTGACCCCTGTGCACATTTTGTGCCTATTGTGTGTGCGTGTGTGTGTGTGTGTCCACCCATGTGGCGTGTTACTGTTCACCCCTCCCTGGTTGTGTGTGTGTGCCTCTGTGCCCTGCCACATCCCTTGCAAGCATGCACCCCTGGTGTGTTTCCATGCGTGTCTGTGGGTTGTGCCCTTACCACTGGTGGTTGCACATGGTACCATGACTTACCTGTGTTGGCTGAAGTGCTCCTCTGTGATGGTGTCCCGGTGCAGCTGTGTCAGCCGGATCAGTCGGGGGTCCCATCAGCCAAGGGGGGGCTGCCCATCCCCATCATCACCGTGTCACTGTCATCCCCATCGCTGTCCCCCTCTTTGACCTGTACAGCTATCCCACAGTCTTTGGCCATGTTGTGCAGGATGCAACAGGCCAGGAATATCCCACAGGTCTTTGAGGGGCTATACTGTAGGGCACCGCTAGAGAAGTCCAGGCAATGGAAACGCGCCTTCAGCATCCCGAACACCCGCTCAATGACATTGCATGTGGTGGCATGTACCTCATTGTAGCATTGCTGCAGTGGGGTCGTGGGCCACCGGTAGGGTGTGAGCAGCCAGGGACGGAGTGGGTATCCACTGTCACCTTTGTGAAGATAGTGGAGGTTAGTGTCGTGTTCAGCTTCAGACTGCCCCAAGCCCTATGGGCCACACCCATGGCACCTCTGGCCATACTCACCCACTAGATGACCTGTGGGGATGTCTCCACTCTTGAATCAGTGGCACAGTGCCGACTGGTGCCAGATGAAAGAATCATGTGCTCCCCCAGGATGCATGGCACAGACACTGATGATGCGCCCACTGGCATCGCACACCACCTGGCAGTTGACACTGGAATATCCCTTGTGGTTCATGTAGGCAGCACCCTTGGGACCAGGTGGTGTGTGTATGGCCACATGGGTGCAGTATATTGCCCCTAGCATGCCAGGCATACGTGCTACCCTGTGGAACTCCTGTATGTTTGCTGTGCACTCTGCCGCAGTGCTGGGGAACTGGATGTACTCCGCAGCATGTGGCAGCAGTGCGCTGAGGAATTGGGTGAGGATGTGTGATGTGGCCGACTGTGTTATGCCTTTGGTGTCCTCTGTTGGTCTCTGGAAGGTACCCCTGGTGAGCAGGCACATGCAGGCTGTTACCTTTGTCTCTACTGACAGAGCATGACTCTGTCGTGTGGGTGCCTGCATCACATCACTGCACAGCTCACAGAGCCGCCTCAGTATTGTCCTGTTCAGGTGGTACCAGCACACAATCTCGATATCTGTATACAGCTCAAAGCTGGTGCGGGCTCAGTACTGCCTGTTGAGGGCATACCGCCGACGGGCCCTTCCACGGCCATGTCCCCCTACTGCATGCCTTCTCACCCCCCCTCATTACGGCATCCATGTGGAAGGTGACACTGGCCATGTCCCTGGCTTGCGTTCCCCCAAGCAGCTGTTGCTTTGTTCCCCCCGCTGTCCTGACTGCTACCTCCCCTGCACTGGGTACACCTACTGGCCTCTGCTTTGTGTGGCCCCACACACCTTCCCTTGCCCCACTTCTGTGGTGTGGTTTCCCTGGCCTGCCCTCTTTTGTGCTGCTTTCCTGTGCCTGTCTCTTCCCCTGCCTCATGTGGCTTCCCTATAGCGTTCTTGTGCCTCTTTCTTGCTCCTTTTTATTTTGGCTCATTTCCGCTATGGCGCAACTTCCGCCTGCTCCACTGTTGCGCATTGCACAAGTCTTTGAACATGGCACTGCGCCCTTTATGCATGGTTCCTCCCCCTTCGGTTGCACATGCCTTCATTATCATTGCACTGTTGCTCAGCATGTTTTCAGTGGCACAACTGCCTCCTGCTGAATATCGAAGAATGGCGCATTTTCTGACTT
Source organism: Neoceratodus forsteri (assembly GCA_016271365.2). Taxonomy (NCBI): domain Eukaryota; kingdom Metazoa; phylum Chordata; order Ceratodontiformes; family Ceratodontidae; genus Neoceratodus; species Neoceratodus forsteri. Next base: position 423,452,062 of record CM057459.1, on the reverse strand, counting down.
GCGCTGGCGCAACCCTATTGTGCATGGCACAGCCCTTTTGAATATCCAGCCCCATATATACATATATATATATATATATATATATATATATATATATATATATATATATATGAAGTTATAGCAAAAGCTTTACATGCAGATTTAGCTGTAGAGAGAAAACTTGTCAACGGTAAACAGCAGTTTACCAATTTTCACATCAGTTGGATTGTCTGAGCAGGTGCTAAAATAGGCACAGTCCATTTACCCGTATTCCTTTCATTTTGAAATTAGGAACATTAAAACATTATATGGTGTACAGACACTCCTTAATACAGTATAGTAATTTGTTTGAGGGACAGAGTTCCAGAAACTCCACCAAGATCTGTTACTTTGAAGTAATCCTAATCTTAATCTACATATTAAGGCCTTTCTGCCCTCCCACTTTTCACAGAACTTCAAACTGGTCTCACATTTTACATTTTGTTTACATTCCCTATACTGTCTCATGTTTACAACATCGTTTACCCTGGCCAGATCATTCTGGTAAAAATTATTGCCCATTTGTGGAACAGCAGATTTAACATAACCCTTTACGTTGCACATTGCCTGATGGGACCAAAAGTTAGTAAATCCACATCTAATATGTTTCTCATTTAGCTTATAAAACCACGAGTTACTTTTTTTGGTTTTTAGCCAAACCAATAGTACAAAATGAAAACAAAATACTTTCTAAGTCCTCCAGCGCTCCTCAAACTCTGATTGGTGGAGGTAGTGGTCAGGGGTAACAAAGATGGCTGCTTAGAAACAGTTCAGAGTCCCAACTTTAAATGTCTATTTTATGAGCTCTTGCCCAGTTTTAACAGTAATGTCCCCCATAGTTTGATGGATGCCCCTCTGCCCTGGTGTCCAGTGGCAGAGTGGGGTTGAAAAGGGACTACCCCTGCCTGTTGCGAGTGCTATAGCACTATCCCCCAGGCAGCAGGCAGGGCTTTTCATATATACAGCAGCCTTGGTTGCTCTTAAAGCTATATACTACTTAAAAGCACTTTTTCTAAAGTTTTATTTCTTTCCTTCTCCTCCCATCTCTGTGTACCTCCAGACCCCCCAATTGGTATTTATGGGGTCTTGTGGGTTGGAGCCCACGAATGGGACCTGACAGGAGCCACCAGAGTAGCTTTAACAATAAGTGCTGTAGCGCTAGCTGACAGCCAAGCTGGCAGACACCAGCTTGCACATTCAAGCAGGCTTCCTGCTCAAACACTTGCACACTTTACTGTGTGGCATTCAGCAAACCACCGAGCAGGTGATTTTAGTTTTACTTCGCTCCTCTGGGCCCCGCACAGGATTCAGGCACATGGGGGCCAGCAAGAGCACATCAAGGGGCCCAGAACTGGACTGGGACATGGTAGGGGTGCAGAACAGCACCCAGGGAGATGAATAAGGTAAGCCCTACCCGTGTGTGTATGTGGGGGGGGGTTACAGAAGTATTCCAAGATCACTGATGCATCTGATTTGGCTGCCCTTATAATTTTCCTGACCAGTTTAGCACTATGCTCTTGTGAGCTGTTTGGGGGCCTGTAACACCTCTAATTTCCCCTGGCCTGACTCTGATGGACTTGGAACGCTTTGCTCCCCCAATGTCCTCTTTTGCACCACAAGTCCTCCTTATCTTCCTTGCATTACAAATAGTCACCTACATCCTTTCCTGTAAGGCTTGTTCTGTTAGAATATTCTGAATCCCTCCATCCTGATGTCCAAGTTATTTTCTTCCCCAGCCAGATCTGTGTGAGTGCTACATGGTCTTGACCTTTTAAGTGCATCAGGCCTTCAGGCTCGCCCATTTTGCTGAATAAGCTCCCTGTACTGGCTTGCAGGCAAATGAAGATAGTTGCCCCTCTATGCACTCACCTCAACCCCAACCCTATCTTCATCTCCTGGTACTCCTCAGTACTGTTCCTTCCCTCAGTGATCCCTTGCATCATCCTCTTACCCTTGATGATCTCAAGCACCAACCACCTCCCTGTTGACATCTTATGGCTGTCATCGACTACAGGTATACCCTCTACCAATTTAGAAAGGGTGTGCGAGTACTCTGTAACAGTGTCAGTAGACTTGTTTGTGACTCAGACCATAAGATGCATCATTGTGATTTATACAAATGTTTGGGTTGGCTCCCTTGGGAGGCCTGGGACAATCAATTGCTTAGATTAAGTCTTTGGAAAATTCTAAAGTTTGGGGAAGTAAAGGAACTGAATACATTATTTTTGGTCTTAAATTCAAACCATAATACCCAATCAGTGCCTCTAACCTAGTGCTTCCTTTAAGAAAGTAATTAGGTCAGCAGTCTTTGCAAATGAAACCAAGATCTGCAAGAAGGTGGACACTCTGGGGGTGGGGGTGGGGGGTGGTGGTGGTGGAAAGGATGGGTAGAGATCTGACAAAACTGGAGGAGTGGTCAAGGGTTTGGCAAATGGGTTTTAATTAGGAATGGGTGAAATGGTTCATCAAAAATATGAACTGACCTGAACATGCCAAAGTATTCAGAAACTAATGGCTTCTGAACACTTTGAGGTATTTGGATTGGTTTGGATGGCTCCTACCACAGGAACTGCAGTGTGAGAAATGCCAGAGCAAGAGGAACCCACAGGAGGGACTAGAGACAAGACTCTGGTCCCACATTGGATGGCCAAGCTGCCCATCTCTCTAAGGTGTCGCCTGATTGGGTTGCTGCTCTAGCAACCCACGTGGTCCACCTTAGAGCTACACAGAGGAATCAGCAGGATGAAGAAGGAGCAACAGCTTCTCTTGGCTGTTCCTTGCATTGCAGATTGTCAAATTGATTGTTTTCTTCTGTGCTTTTGCTGCTTGTGTTTTTTTTTTCCCCTTGAGCAAGCGAAGAAGTCCACTGCCAGTCTGCCACTCACAAAAAAAAAAAAAAAAAACAGAATTTTTTAAACTAAAAGAAGAACTTAAGGGAGGAAGAGAGTGGGAACTTGGGGAAGTTGGGGGTGGGGAGTTGGGGACTGGGAGTCAGGGACTTGGGAGGGGATTGCCAGCAAGGACTGGGTGTGGGACTAGGGAAGGAGCTGAGGACTGGGGTGGGGACTGGACTGGGGGACTGGAGAGTACAATGCATGGGAGAGGAGACTAGGACAGGGGATCTTAATGAACATGAACATTGAATGATGAGCCAGGATGGAACCTGGAGAGAGAGAGACTGAGGGCAACTTGTGAGAACTAAAATGCTGTATGTACAAAATCTGCCAGCCAGTCATCAGCTCACCAGTGCCACTTCTTGCATACTGTCTGTGTGACCCTCCCAAGAAGTCATTCATCTGTCATCTTCCTCCCTATGCTCACTCAGTGGGGTATAAGCTTTGGCTCAGTGGGCAGGGCATTCTGTCATGTCACGTGGAATTAAGAAAAAAAAAATCCTTGAAGGGGAAAAATACTTCATCAGAGAGAGTTAGGCCAGGCAGGGTCCCCCAGAATCTTTTTGGGTATACTAGCAGCAGAGCCTGCAGCACTGCCCTTAGCATAGGTGGTGTGTGAAATAAATTCTGTGTGTGAAATAAAATCTGCCAGCCAGTTGTTAGTGCACCAGTGCTACTTCTTGCATACTGTCTGTGTGACCCCCCCTCCCCAAGAAGTCAGTCATCTGTCATCTTCTTACCTGTGCTCACTCAGAGGGGTATACGCTTTGACTCAGTGGGCAGGGCATTCTGTCATATCACTTGGAATAAAAAAAAATAAAATAATAACCACTTTTTGACTCTGAACAAGTGACAGACTGGCATTATGAGTACTCCAAAAAATAGTAAAGCAAAAGCAGGGGGCAAAGGAAGTAATAAACATAAAAGAAGTTTATTCAAGAGCCCAGAAAGAAGTGGCCCAAAAGGTAAAGTACAACAACAACAAGCACCACAGTATGTTGAAGGGGCTGAACTAAAAATGCTACTACTATCCAAGTACAGGCTAACTCTCAAAATACTGAAAACCCAGTAAGGGTTGGTGGACTGTCAATGTCAGAAGGGCTCAGTAGTACAGCCAACAAAGTGTTGAAAGACAGTGGCAATAGCAAGTCATCTAAGAAAAAAAGTGCAAACACAAAGAGTATTCCAATTGTATGTAAAGGTACAGGTACAACTCACAGTGGAGTTGCTCGATTTGTAACACATGCATATTGAATAACTCGATCTGCAACAGCAAGTGTTAGCTCTACTGAATGAGACTGATGATTATGATGAGCTTGTGACTTTACCTTTAGCAATGTCTCATTCTGGTTCTGACAGTGACAATGTGGATAAAAATAATGACGTAGAGTGTCGAAAAGGAAAAAGAAAATGTCAAAGGCGCAAGTCACACAAAGTGAAACAAAGTCTGACAGTAGTGATGATGATGATGGCAATTGTGCTGCAGAGGATTCTATGATTGTCTCACCTGATGAACCTGAACCCTCCGCTGATATGTCTTCCCCACGTAAACCCAACCACTTGACTTCTAGTCCTACTGAGGTCGTTACTACACATAGACAGTCCATCTCTACTGTTTAGAATAATTTTTATGTAAACCTCAAGGATGCTTGCCAAGCTATATGTGTACATTACAACAGATGTGTTAGTATGGGAAAAAATAAAGGGCATCTTGAAACCACAACAATGATGTGACATCTTTCTCAAATTCACCCTATCATTGTATATGGTTCAAAAGTCTAACACTGGTGGCTAGAAATCTAGTAGGGCTCTCTGTGAACAGAAGCATTCTGCTGAAACAATGGGAAACAAGAACCAGGCAATATCCAAATGTCCACTTTCGCCTCATGGCCACAATAATTCTGTAAGGTCCTCTGTTTTGCCTGGCATGGCATGTAGTCATACAACACCCCCAATCAAATGTAACTTTACCCCTCCTCCGATAAGAGGCAGTTGAAGTTAAAAGAAGTTTTTGAAACAAAGTCTAAATATTCAAGAAACCATCCCACAGCACTGGCAATAAATCGTTAAGTAGCAGAAATGATTGTACTTGATTTACAGCCATACTCTGTTGTGGAAGATGCGGGTTTCAGAAGGCTTATGGAATACGTAGAGCCCCAATATTTAATGGCAAGTATAAAATACTTCTCAGTAACTGTTGTGCCCAGGATGTACGACAGCTTTGTAGTTCAAGTAAGGCATGCTATCCGAGAGGCTGAGGACAAGGTAGTTCACTTCACTACTGATATGTGGACAAGCAGCCAAACCGTTGCCTATCTTTCTCTTACTGCACACTGGGTCAGTTTTGTGGGCAACTCATCATCATCCTCACGTACTACTAGTCTGTCTACTACTACTTCAGCTAGTACTACTACTACCACTGCTATCTCTCAGAGCTCAAAAAATCCCGTCACATTTTAGAAAATGGCAGTTCTCCATGTATGTCACTTTCAAGACACACACACAGCACAGCACATTCAGCAAGAACTGGAAAGACTACTTACTGCTTGGGTCACTTCACAGGGTTTGGAAGTTGTGTTTTTTTGTTACTGACAATGGTTCGAATATTAAAAAAGCACTTCATGATGGTAACTATGTAGATATATATTGTTTTGTCCATTGTCTTAACCTAACCATTCAAAGCTTCCTGGATAATGACCGGCAAGTATCAACCACTGTGGGTACAATGCACAAAGTGTGTGGCCACTTCAGCCATTCAGTAAAAGCCCGTGATATCATTGCTGTTATCCAGAAGGACAATGGTCTTCTTTATCTCCAGCTTGTTCAGGATGTAGCAACAAGGTGGAATTCAACTTATTTTATTGTTGAATGCATCCTTGAACAAAAGGTGGCTATCATTGAGTATATCATGTACAATGATATCGGGAAGGGCATTGTACTCCATTCTACTCAATGATCTCTGCTGGAACAGTTGTGTCACATTCTGAAACCATTCATGACTGCTACAAAAGAGGTCAGTGCAGAAAAGACATCCCTTAGACAAGTTATTCCACTCATTTTACTTCTCAAAAAAAGGTTGGAGAAAATGGGGAGCAACTTAGATATGAACCAATCTCTAGTCAATGACATGCTTACCAGGCTTAACAATGATGAGAAATTATCAGCCATGACACGGAGCAAGGATTATCTCTTAGCAACATTGCTAGATCCACGTTTCCAGAACAGACACCTTTCTTATGTGATTTTTGACGACATGGAGGAATTGAACTACAGACAACTTTTGACTGATGCAGAAGATGAGGTTTCATTAGGAGGATTGGCAAGCAGTACTACAATGACACCACTTCAAATTCAAAGGACTGCTCCAAAAACTAGTATAGAAGCAGACAATGAGGAGGGTAACATTTGGGGCCAGCTGCAGGACATTGAAATTCCACAAGGAGAAAATGCATGCTCAGTAGTAAGCATGGTAGATGCAAATCTGTCTGAGCCCAACATTAATATTAAGGATGACTCTTTAGCTTACTGGTAAGAGAAAAACATCATTCTGGCCAAAGCTGGCTACCCTGGCTTGTAAGTATATTGGATGTCCACCCTCCAGTGTCTGTTCCGAGTGTTTATTTAGCTTTACTGGGGATGTTGTGACTGATAAACGAACAGAATAAACACCAGACAATGTGGAGAAACTAACATTCTTGAAGGTTAACTTGCCAAACTTTGGCCACATGTGTAATGCTGATCTTGAAGAAGATGACACTGACAGCAGTATCTGTGCTGCAGCTGTGGAGTGACACATCATCTTTCAATTTTGAGACTCACTGGATTGCTTAAAAGTAGAGATCTGGGACTTGCCTGCCTTTTGACTGCATCATCATCCTGGGGGTGGGAGATGTGCAGCCAGTACAGCATAGTCACATCATCATGTACTGGCAGCAACAGTGGTAGACAAGTCCCTGACTCACACACAGTCTCTTTCTTATTCTGACAAGATCATTTATTTTATTACCTAATACACCTAAGAATACTTATTTATTATATAACCATAGCTCTGTTTTTTCCCCCTGATAGTAGTGGTAGTAGTAGCAGTGGTGAAGTGGTCATTTGGGACTGCCTGGTGCTCTTGTTCTTTCACATTGCTTCGCGTTGTTTTCCAGACCAAGACCCGTTGCTATGCTAAAATAATTGGTGACATACAAAAACACACTGACACCTTCTACAAAAAGTCAGACTCTGAAGACTGGTTTAAAACAAATAGAGACCTGGAACTTGCCTGCCTTCGACTGCATCATTGTCATTCTGGGGTTGGGTGGAGGTGCAGCCAGTACTTCACATTCACATCATCATCATGTACTGGTAGCAGCTGTGGCAGAAAAGTCCCTGTACACACACACACACACACACACACACACACAGTTGGTTTGTCATTCTAAGGAGATTATTTACCTAAATGTGAACAATTAAAATAACTGCATTAATAAATGTTACTAGCTCGATTTTTTTCCTCCTGGTAGTAGTGGTAGTACTACTACAAAGTACAATTATTTAAACACACTATTGTCCCCTTCTAAAAACTCAGACTCAGGAGGAGACCATTTATTTACAAACAAGAGATCTGATCTGGGACTTTCTTGTTGTCACAGTCACCTTCTCATTCTTTTCTAAGCGGTCATTTTTGGTAAATGTGCCTTAACCATATTGATTTCAGTGCTGGTAGACCACTTCTGGTTTTGCCCTGATTGTAGTAGGTGGGGGTAGTAGTGGACTGCAGTCTTGGAGTAGTAGCTGGCTGACTGGCTCTCTCTGACTGGTTCTTTCTGAATGGTTGCCCTCTGCTCTGGCCAGGTGCTGTTTTTGTGTTCCTGGCTTCTTCTTCATTACTTAACTAAGACACATTCACACTGGTGCCTGTACCTGTTGAGAAATAGAAATCATTACTATTAATAACTTATGCACAGTATTAGTATTACTTTCTTAAATGTCAGAAACAGAAGAGTGATTAGAGAGCGTTCTTTGAGAGTTGCCTGCCTTTGACAAAAAAAATCACACAGACAGTATGTGGTGGGTGTCTGTCAAAGTTTCGTAGTTTACACTAGTGCTTTTACTATTAACCTTTAGAAAATGGGCCAGATACTAGAAGCTCTCTGATTGGCTGAGAGCCACAGCAGTGAGGTACATTAACTTTCCATAGATACCCGCTACAGAACAAGTGCCAATTTGAGGTGCCCCATTACTGATGGTATCCTTGGGCACCCCGAAATTTCAAAATGAAGCACGCCATTTTTTTCCTGCTTAGTGAGCAAACGAGTTGCTCCCCCAGCCAGGCAGGCACACTGGGTAACCGTGTTTGCAACTACAGCACCATTATCTTTTAAAAAACGCAACCAAATCCACAAAATCCACCCCACTTTCTTCAGTTCCTTAAAAAATAAATGCCTAGAGTAGGGGTGCTTAGCAGCGCTGCACTCAAACTAAATGCAAGACTCGTCCTGCTCTACTCCTGCCGAACAAAAATGTTGAAACATCCATTATTATTTAAAAAGATCAACTTCTGCCCACTTCAAGAATTCAGTTACCTGAAATGTAATGAATATGGTTCCACGATCAGCCGCAGAAGTACATTTCCTCGATCAGCCGGTAGCGCTGCCACTATACCCGACATACCTCAAAAGCAAAAAAAAAAAAGTAAGTCTAAATGACAACATGTGCAGATGATGGTTTTACAAAACAGACCCCCCAAAAAAGAGTATTGATACTAAGTTGCCAGGTGGGGGGGGCTGTAATGGTTCAACAACCAAGGAGAAGTTGTACATACTGTAGCAGTAAGGAAACTGCAAACATGTGAGCAGTGCTGCACTGCCTTCTACTGGTAAATTGGTACAGGGATTACTTTACTAGGTGAGCAACTTTAGGCTAAGCTTTAGTAATTTTGATGAAAAATAATTTCATGTATTAAACTTTATAAAAAAAACTTTACATATAGCCCATTTTCTAAGCGCAATAATACCCTCCAGGGTGGGCAGTATGGGCAATACCAGACCTTCCAGGGGCGATAAGGCCCTCCGCCTGCAGCATCGGTCCTCATTACACCCCTGGGCGGTCCGGTATTGCCCAATACTGCCCGCCCTGTCAGGTGTTATTGCTTGCATAAGGGCTGGCAATATTCTAGGACTTGCCTACCTTTAGGCAAAATTATCATTGTTATCAATCATCTTAGAGGTCAGTGCCAGTTGTACATATTACAGCACTGGCACTTTCAGTAAGCTCATACACAGTCACATCGTTCACTCCTTCTCATCTCATGTCACTAATCATGCTGTTTATTACTACTAAACAGTGGTTTCATTGTTTTTTCTACAGTTATGTTGATTAAAAGCAATTTAAAATAATGTTTTAACATACGGTTACCATAAAACCATAAAGGTCATAAAAGGTTTGGATAAGGTTCTGATAAGGATCCAAACCTTTTTTTGCTTATCAGAAACTTTTAGAACCTCAGACCCTTTTGAGGTTCTCCCATCCCTAGTTTCAGTGCAAAAAAAGTGCAAAATAATGCACTTAGGCCATAGAAACCCAGTGGTGGACTACAAAATGGTGGCCTGATGTGGAGTGATACTGACAATGACCAAGCAGGAAAAAGACTTGGGGGTAATCGTGTTGGGTGGCCTAGTGGTGGCCAGGCAGTGTGATAAAGCAGTCAATAGGGCTAGTGGAATGCTGGGGTACATAGGAAGGGGTGTCGACAACAGGAAAAGGGAGGTGGTGTTGCCTCTATATAGATCACTAGTAAGACCCCACCTTGAGTGCTGCATCCAGTTCTGGAGACTGCATCTCAGGAAGGACATAGACAGAATGGAGGCGGTCCAGAGGAGGGCAACCATAATGGTACAGGGTCTGCATCAACAGCATTAGGAGCAGAGGCTAAAGGAGTTCAGTATGTACACCCCAGAGGAGAAGAGGGAGAGAGGTGATATAGAGACCTTGAAATACCTCATGGGGTTAATAAGGTACAGGACAGGAGTATTTTTTAGGAAAAAAGGTGCTCTAAAATATGTGAACATGCTATGAAACTGAAGGGAGGGGTAGGTTCAAGAGAGATGTGAGAAAATATTTCTTCACAGAAAGAGTGGTGGGTTGGATTCCTGGAACAGCCCCCCAGCTGAGGTAGTGGGGCAAAAACAGAGGTGGGGTTAAAAAATACACGGGATAGACACAAGGGAATCATAGGGGTAAGGGGTGGAGAGACAGCACTGTTGAGCAAGTGAGTCTGCCGCAAAAATGAAGTTAATAAATAAACAAATTGGGCAGACTGGGTGGGCCAAGCAGCCCTTATCTACTGCCAGATTCTATGTTTCTACGTTTCTTTGGCCTGGATATTCAAAGGGGTTGCACCTGGTGCAACAGAGTTGTGCCGGCGCAACCCTGCATTGCACCCTGGTGGGATATTGAGAAGGCTGCCCAGTGCAGCGCAACTCCCAATGTGCCGGGGCTCAATGAAATTGTATGCAGCGCAGATGCAGAGGGTGTGCCAATGCATATGCAGCACATCCCGATATTCAGCCTGGGATGTGCCGTGCATATCCTAGTGCAACCCTGCAGTGCGCCGCATAGGAGGGCTCAAAGTTGAGCGCATGAGGAGAAGGAACAAATTCTGGCCACCCACAGGTGGGCTGCTGTACTTCAGGGCACAACATAGCAGCCACCAGCCGTGGATGGCCACCCGCCAACCCAGAACACTGTCCTGAAGCACACACAGCACTCTGGTAGTCTAGTGGTCCCCCCTCCCACCCGATTCCCCGACAAATGTCAGAAAAGACCGACCCTGGTGGTCTAGTGGTCCCCCCTCCCACCCAATTCCCCGACAAATGTCAGAAAAGACCAACCCTGGTGGTCTAGTGGACTTCCCCCACCCATTTCCGTGATTGCGGTACATCACCATTTGAAATATCCCTGTGATCCAGTGGCACCCCCACTCCTCCACCACACAAAACCCCTTGCCCACCGTTCCTCATCATCGGTGGCGGTAGCACCCACCCGCATACCACCAGCCGCTGCCGACGACAGGTACAGTATGGGCTGCAGCCCATTGGTCCCAGTGTGGCCCAATGGCTTGAAAGACATTGTGGTTAGATAGTCTCAAATATGTGAATGAAGTCATTCACATATTTGGGATCTGTTTAGTACAGTATGCCCTGCAAGCCCATTGGTCCACACTGGGGACCACGGGCTTACAGCCCATACTGTACCTGTCATTCATTGGGCGGCTGGGCAGTATGCAGGTGGGTTGCTGCTGCCCACCAATGATGGGGGTGTGGGATGGCAAGGGTTCTGTGTGGGTGGGAGGGTGGGGGTGCCACTGGATCACCAGGGATATTTCAGATGGTGATGGACCATGATTGCGGAAACGGTAGGGGAGGGTTCCACTAGACCACCAGGGTCGGTCTTTTCTGACATTTCTAGGGGAATCAGGTGGAAGGGGGGACCACTAGACTACCAGAGAAGGTCTTTCATCCCAGTTATTGGGGAATCAGGGACGGGGGCCTCTAGACTACCAGGGAATTTCCATTATACATATACCGCAATCGTGGTACTGGGTGTGGGATGCCCCAGGATCCCCACTGCACACGTCATGCTGTGCAGGGTGCCAGGCACAAGTCGCTGGGCTGCCTTGCACAAGGCATGCAAATGGGGCCATAAAGACATGCAAATGGCCCCATTTGCACCTTGCATAGTTTATGGCCTCATTTGCATGCCCTCTGCTGAATATCATGGGTAATGAGCCTAGCACAACTGCACTTGCGCTGGTGCATCCCCATGCTCCCTATCTGTGGCTTGTGCTGGTGCAGTGCCACTGCACCATGCGCAGTGGGTGTGCTGGCCTTGCCATATTCAATGATGCTGCACCATGGCACATCACCATTGAATATCACCTGGCCCTGGCACCGGTGCATCCCAGTTGTGCTGTGCCCAGGCTTGCGCCACTGCCTGGCGCCGTCTGAATATCCCAGCCTTTGTCTTTTTGTTTTCAGGCAGTCAAATTCTGGATATCTTATCCCTAGTTTGTTTTGTATTGTTGTACTTCTTGTACTTTTTAGCATTACTTCAAGTCTTGTATCGTGGATGTAATTAAATGTAACTGTTTCTGATGTCCTTGTCATTTACAGTGGCATCCCCCAGGATGAAACCCACTTTTAAAGCACTTTGCAATATGCTGCAGCAGACCTACTGGATAAAGCAATTTAATTTTAATGGCAATTAGTCCCTTTTGTCATGCAGAAAACTGTGGTATCCACTTCATCCTGGCAATGTCACATTTTCCTGAATGAAAAAAGGGACTACTTGCCATTGAAATTACATTGCTTTATTCAGTAGGTCTGCTGCAGCATTCAGCAGAGTGCTGCAAAATGCTGCAGAATTGGATTTGATCCTGGGGATGCTACTGTTTCAATGTTTGTGGAATAGCAATGGGTAGAGATGGTATATATAGTGCTTGTGTAACTTGTAGTACTTTTTGTGGCTTTACTCTATTCCCACCCTTGAGTAGCAGGTATGTAGGTAGTAATTTGTAGGGAATAGAAGGCCCAGGAGTAAGGGTGAGAAGAGCACCGGGGGGGGGGGAGTGGTGGACAAAAAACACTTCCTGAGCAAGGGAGGTGCATTAGTAGAGGAATAAATAGAGGTTGTGGGAGGAGTTATTCCCCTCAATGAACCTCAAGTCAAGCCCTCCCATTCAGTGTTTGTGGAATAGCAAAGGGGAGAGATGGGGTATATAGTGCTTGTGTAACTTGTAGTACATTTTTATGACTTTACTCTGTTCCCATCGTTGAGTAGTAGGTATGTAGGTAGTAATTTGTTGGGAATAGAAGGCCCAAAAAGATGCCTCCTCCATCTCATGGAGAGTATGACTTCCTGGCACTCAGGAGAGGAAGAAAGCCCAGGTGGAGGAAACCTCTGAGGACCCATGGCTGGAGGTCTGCCTGTCCTCTGGGTATACTAAAAAGAGTAGGACCTAGGTTCTAGTTACCATAGCTAATTTGAGGTTGGTGAGCTGCTCGGAGAGATGGTGATCCATCCTCGATCCATGGATGATGCAGATTGAACGATGATCCTGAGGCTGAGAGTAGATCTTGTCTTAAGGAATGATATAATCCGAAGTGTGAAGTAAATCCAGGTGAAGGAAGGAGAAGGAAGTCTAAGTTTCTAAGATGATGAATGATGCTTGTCCTACAGAATTGCAAGGGTATAATGAGCAGAGGGAGCATAACTTGATTGATGTTACTAGATGGGGAATGATGGAAATGCTATGGTACAAGGAGTCATTGGTGAATGATCCAGCTTGTGAAAGGTTTGAATGTCAAGGTATGGTCTGGAGGCAAGGAATTCAGTAATGAACGAGGAGTAGTTAAGGAAGTGTCCATGAAGAAGAGATGACTAGAAAACAGTCTTTGAGTGCACTGGAGATGATGGTTCATTCTTGATCCAAGGACAATGCAGACTGAATGATGATCCTGAAGATGAAGGGTACTTCTTTTCCATAGGGATGGTAGAATCCTATGTGTGGAGTTGATCCAGTTAAAGAAGGGCTAATGTAGTCCATATTTCTAAGGTGATAAAAGATGCATGTCCAAAGTGATTGTAGGGGCATAATGAGTTGGGAGAGCATATTTTGATCGATATAAAACCAGACAATACGCTGTGGGAATTGTGATGATTTGTAAAGTTATGGGTGACTGATCCAGTTTGTGTAAGGTTTGAAGTTCAAGGTAGTCTAGAGGTAAAGAATGAATTAGTGAGAGATACTGTAAGTTGCTAAGTAAGCATCCCAGAGTAAAATGAGTAAAGGAGAGTTTGAGTGACTGATGAGAGGAATGCCATAAGGGATTAGTCAATCAATAGAAGAAGATTTGCGGAGCAGCCCAGATGGTAGCCTAATGTGCATTGGGAAAGATTGGAAATTCAGTATAAGGGATGGATGGCTTCTTTGGTCATGATGTTTATGACTTTATATGTCAATACTCTGCTGGTACACTGCCTGAATTGAGTGCCAGTATTTCTGTGGTGTGATCATTTAGGAGATGCACTGTGGTGGCATATGTTGGTTAAGTTTACAGGTAAACCTGATGCCGAAGTCCTTGAGAGAAGCTTGGAGGTGGATATAAGGAAGAATATGTAGGCTGAATTGGTAGTGAGATAGGTTAGTGCAGGATGCCATAGAATCTTAGTGCTATGGACGATTAAGACTAATGGGGGGGGCAAGACTGAGTTGGTGAATTTGTCTTGACTGTTACGGATTGCCGGATAGAATTCAGGAGAGCCAGGTCTCGGTGACGGTCTTTACTGCAGAGATAAACAAAGGTAATTCAAGAAGAAGAGGTTGAAGGATCTGCTGGAAGAGTGACTAACCAGGCTGAAGGCACTAGATGAAAAGGTGCAGATTATTGTATAAGGAATGGTGATGTCCAGGAGTGAAAATGATGGTTGGGATGGTGTGGAGTTAATAATCAGCTAGGCGGTGGAGATCCCATAATGAATGTTGTGAAAGGCATCTGTGAAAATTATAAAACAAGCAATGTCTGTTGAGAAGTAGGAGTCGAGTAACTTGGTCAACAGAGACGTGTTAGTAGGAGAGGCTTCAGAAGGTCAAATGGATAGTGTCCATAATTGAAGGGGTTATCTTGCAATTCCTGGTATTCGTAGCAGTGGTGCTGATTATGAAGTCAGAGCATAGAAGAAGGATTTAAGTCCTTTCCATGTAGGAGAATAGCTCATAAGACAAGGTGTACAGGGAAGTCACGGTAATGGAATGGACAGGAGTTGGAGAATTTATCCAATAGAGACAGAGAAGATCTTCCTATTGTCCAGGAGAGTGGGATTCCATGACTAATCATGAGGAAATGATTGGGCAGTAAATAAAACTCTATGATGGTGTAAGAGTTTATGAGGCATGTTAGCTAAAGGATGTTTGCTGGCAGTAGTATTTCTCCAGAGTATTGAATGAGTGATCCAATGGGTAGTGGAAAGGTACTGTTAGAATGGCCAGAGTAGGAGTATAAGATGGATAATATGGAAGAGCAGTTGACCGGGTAGGAATAGTGGTCGGAGATAGGGTGCTAGGCCCAAAGAGCCACAGCAAATGATACGAATCCCTAAGCCTGCAAGGCAGAGGTGATAGGCAGCCAGCCATATGAGAATGAAGTCTGGCTCAAATCCTGAAGAACTGGAGGAACTATCCGGGGAATGCTATGGGCTAGGTGAAGATGGATGACAAACTGTGCAGGAAGGAACAGAACCAAATCAGCCCCTCAGCGAACAGCAGCAAGATGCAGGAAGGCTGCAGAAGTTACTAGGAGAAAATCAATGGAGGCCAAAGAGCAAAGCACAGTACTCAGATCAACTGGGTTGAGGTACAAAAGTCCTACATCCGATGAAGGTGTTGACCAACTAGAAAAGGAACGGAAGGAGTTGGAGCAAAGAAGGATAATGGTCCCACAGCTGAAAGAGAAAATAAACTTGGCCATCAAGTGGAAGGACAACCCACAGCAAGGAAGTCCCAGAGGCAGGCACACTGGATTGAAAGAGATACCGGACCAGCTGGCAAGATCCAAATCATGAGGGACAGGAGGCCAAGGGGTCGCATATGATGGTCCAGAGAAGAGTGGGATAGCGTGTGGAGACGAAGGATGCAATTCATTCAGAACAGAGAGGTCCCATGACTGGAGGGAAGTGGTAATCAGGTAGGATAGAGAGTACATAAGGAGGGACCTGAAGGTGTAGACACAGGCTCATAGCTGAGGTAGTTGAGGTGAGATGACCTGGGGATGATGATCCAGATAATGGCTGAGGGTGAAGGCGCATTCAGTAGAAGGCTCAGGTCCAGGAGGGAGTAACAAGCATTGGTCCAGTAGAGAGCAAAGAAGGCGAAAATTTGATTGTAGAAACAAGCTTGCAGGTGGGGTAATCGAGGACAGCATGCTAGTACTCAATTCCACTGGTCAGTGATAGGAGGATGGAGGCAGAGTCAATGAGATCCTGTTCCGAAAAGGAAGCAGCAATCCAGGTAATAGTTAAAAAATGCAGACGGATGAATAGTCATTTTGCAGACATTGGCTCCTGATCCAGGGGAAACTGTTTGACGTAGAAGGCAAGAGGAAGCAAACGGTTCCAATCCTGGAGGGAAGAAACAAATGGTGGTCTGGGAAGAGTGCATATGGCTGAAACAGTTGAATGCAGAGATGAGCTTCCATTCCCAGCAAGTGAGGAGAGATGGTACGGGAGAGAGAATGTATTAAACCAGTTGAGTTACTGAACTAGGCTACCATGCCAGGTAGGCAGTGTGAGAAACCTTTCGGGTGGTGTCATTCGGCAGAAGTGAGAGGTGGAAGGCAATGGAGTGTAGAGGTCCCATTCCTGAAGGGAAGCGGGCAACCTGGCATTGAGGAGAGAATGTGTGGTAGGACAGTAGACTGCTGGCATGGCTCACATCCCTGATAGTCAGGGTGAGCTAACCTGCACTCGATGATTCCAAGCAGAGTTATGGATGGAGGAAGTCAGATTGGTAAGTAGTAGGAGATAGTGAATGTAACAGAATCCCATCCCTGGTAGACAGGGGAAGCCTACCTTCACTCAGCACCACAGAAAGTGCAAGCTAGGGACGGAGACTGGAGAACTACTGGTATGGGTTGGCAGAAAGAGAAAAATGCTGCTGAAGGGAAAAAGTACAGGAGAAAACTGCAGAGTAGGCAGGCAGGAATGAATGTCACAGAAAAGTGGAAGAACAAGCGAAGGAACAATGGGAGGTGGCGCACAAATAGAAGGATATGCAGAAAGGAGGGTCTGGCAGGGAAACAAGAACAAAGGAGAGCAGAGCAGGAGCTTCGATGAACAGATGCAGTCACCAGGGAGGAGTACTGATGTGAGGTCAGGTGAGGTGGGAGGTAGGCCCAGTGGTGTAGACAGGTGGGAATTGAATACCCAGGAGGCAGTCAGGATAGCAACCTTTGAGCTAGTGTTCCACAGTATAGGATCTTGGCTAAACTTGACTGGAATGGCATCTGCAGATGGAAGGAGGGATACCAATATAATCACGGGGAGTCCAGGCTGTGTAGGTCCTGATGCTACTTAACTGAATGCTGAGGGCTCTCAGGATTGAAAGGATGAGTGGCAAGTGAGGAATGAACAAGGCAACATATGGGGAACAATGCACAAGTAGATGGAATTATGGGTCCATGAATGGCCTAGTTTATCCAAACAGATGCTCTGCCCCATGGATGCACAGTCAGTAAGGGAGCAGAATAGCCAGAGATGTGAAACTGGGGTTCGATGTTGGGCTATGAAATAAAACAGCCAGCATAGGAAACGTGCATGCAGTTAGCTACCCCCCCAAGGGATAGAAGCGTATGTCCCCAGTGCCCCCCTCCGCCCCACAAAACACTGTGTGAAGTCATATCAGGCACTCAGGGTTGTGAGTATGGAATATTGACTAAGACGGTTAGAAGTGAGTTGGAGACACAATGTCAGGGCCCTCCCAGACCCAGGTAGAGGAGTGGTTACAGTGGCAGCATGGCAAACAAAAACTGGTTTGGACCATTCAAATTAATAGCAAAGTTAAAGCAATAATATTTGCTGTAGGAGGGTGAGAGAGAATTGGGAAAACAAGTAACCAGGAAAGGCACTCAAAGCCAGAGAGGTTATCCAAGTGTGGGCTGGAACATGAGGCCAGTAAGAGTTGTCACAGCGGTAGCAGTATCGGCACGAGTCAAGGTGCAGAGCAGCAATAACACTTGGAGTGGGACCTGTAGTGGAACTCTTGTAGCAATGGCAGTAGTAGAAGTACTGTAATTACACCTGCTCTAGAAGCAAGAGTGGTGGTAGGAGTGGTAGTAGTAATATGGGTAGCAGCGTTGCAGTAATAGTAGTAGGTGTCAACAGAGTAGTGCAATGTTAAGGGATGACCTAAGGACTGAGTAATGCAAACTTGGGAGGTACGTGGGTGGAATGTAAACACACAGCCCAAGGTATAAGCTATGGAAAGGGCAGAGAAGAACAATACAGAGATGTACTTACTTGGGAGAAGGAAAGACACAGGCTGCCCCGGCATAACGGAGTTAGGGGCCTGCGAGACCAAGCAAAACCAAAGATACAGGAGATGCCACTGATACTGCATGTCTTGAGGCTTGTAGGCTGACTGCATAGGACTCGAAGCAGAGAGGGGGACCTCCAAGCGGAACGGACAGGAAGCGGGGACTGCCTTGGGAAGGGACCGGAGGAGACCAGGGGAAAATTGCGGTGAAGAAACAGGGGTGCTCAGAATCGCAGAGTGGAGGTATAGATGCACTGTAAAGGCCAAAGCCCAAAAAGAAACAACAAAGGGGAAGAACCCAGGCACCAGCGAAGTGGAGGACGGGCATGGGGAGGCGGAGGACCCACCGAGAGGAGACAAAGCAGAGATGGAGAAGGCAGGTAGAGAACAAACATGGGAAAGAAAAACAGGAGGGGAGGGAAGGGGAGGGAAGGCACACAGAAGGGAGGGACAAAAGAAACCAGACAGTAGCAGAAGGAGGAGAACAGAGGCACAGCTGCACAAGCCATGCAGGGAGCTCGGGGACAAAAAAACATTCCCTAAGCAAGGGAGGTGTGTTAGTGGGGGTGCTTAAATAGAGGTTGTGGGAGGAGCTATTCCCCACATTGAACCTTGGGCCAAGCCCTCCCAATATCCATGTTTATTATGTACTGTTACTTTCTGTAAATTTTCCCAATTCACCCATGAAAATGGGCATTCATGATTTTGGGTTCGTACCTGCTTATCAAAATAAAGTAAACAAACAGAGCTTTTCACAGGTGTTCAAGCTATGAGGACCACTGTTTGTAAATGTGCCCTGGAGAGAGCTACAGGATGTGGGAGAGTTGTTGACTATCACCAAAGAAGAAAGGGACCTAGGGGGTATCATTTCAGATGACCTAAAGGTGTCCAAACAGAGTACAAAGGCAGCAATGAAGGCCAGTGGCATGTTGGGGTGCATAGGCAGAGGCATCACAAGCGGAATGAGGGAGGTGGTGATGCCATTGTACAAAATGCTGGCAAGGCATCACCTGGAGTACTGTGTGCAGTTCTGGAGGCCACACCTTCGAAAGGACATCAACAGGGTGGAGGCAGTTCAGAGAAGGGCGACAAAGATGGTACAGGGCTTGCACTAGAAAACATATGAGGAAAGACTAAAGGACCTCAATATGTACTCACTGGAGGAGAGAAGGGACGGGGGTGACATGATAGAAACATTCAAGTACCTCAAGGGCATAAACAAGGTGCAGGGGGGAGACATCTTCCAATATAGGAGGAGTATAAGATCAAGGGGCATGACTTGAAATTAAAAGGGGGCAAGCTGGGGGGAAATGTGAAAAAGCTTTTCTTCATGGAGAGGGTAGTGGATATATGGAATAGCCTGTCACAGGAGGTGGTGGGAGCAAGGACAGTGGAGGTATTTAAACACGCCTGGGACAGGCATAAGGGAACCTTAGAGGCGGAGAGGAGAGGGAAGAGGCCATTGACCAGATAAAGTCAGACACCGCATACAAGTGTAGGGTTTACGGGCAGACTGGATGGGCCTGGTGGTCCTTATCTGCTGACAATGTCTTTGTTTTTATGTTTAGTTTTTTTATTTATACAGTGGCCTTTCTCAGGGGTTCAGTGCTCTTTACAGAAAATACAGATAAGGTAAAGATAAACAATACAATAACCTAGCTTAAAAACATACATGCATGCCTAAATAAATAAATAAATCAATGCTGAATACTAATAACATAGCAGTAAAATAGGTTGCATCCATGTAAAAGAGACTATTAGATGGAGCCAAAAGCCTCATTAAGTTAAAAGATCTTCAGGTCTTCAGGCCCCTCTTAAAGGGCTCCACCAAGGGGGCCTCTCTCAGAGATCCCAGACGCGAGTTCTACAGGGCTGTGCCAGCTACTTCAAATGCTTGGTAACCAGATGACTTCAGCCTCACCCTGGCAACTTTCAGGAGGCCCACCTCGGAGGAGCAGAGGGGGTAAGAGTGATGTTAAAGGGTCAGGAGTTCTCCCAGGTAATTAGGGCCTAGTCCATATAGGACCATATCTCTTATCCCATGTGATATTGATGTGGCTGAGACCATTGATTCAGTGAGGGCATGCTTACTATTCATTGTGATGCAGCACTGCACCTGTCATGTTGGCCTCAACTAAATAACTCTAATCCAACCTTTTTGCTTTCAAGTTGTATGCTCAAGTCTAGCAAGCAGGAGTGAATGCCTTGTTTTGAAAGCTTTTCTTTTCATTAAACCACACACAGCCTTACAAGCACACAAATAAACCAGGTCATCAATGCTATAATTAGTGGACTATAGTTTTTTTTTCTTGAGGAATAGCCCACTTGTGTATCCTTCAGGAGTTTGACAAACTGTGAATGTAGGCTTTATTACTGCTTACTGGATGGGGAGAGTCACTTGACTTAAAACAGTACACCACCCCTTACTGAACTGACAGTCTCTGACTCATCACTGTCACATGGGACAGAAGGTATTGTAGTAAAAAGAATGGTAATAAAACATACAGACATGGAGATTCCCAGAGGCCATAAAACAAGTACGTAAATTTAGAAAAAAAAAACTCCTAATAGCAAACAAAGGAAAGAGGGTAGAAGGAGTATACACACAAATCCAAACACTGTGTACAACATACTTCTTTTGTGAATTTTGACTGTAGTTCTCCTTTAGAAAGGTCTTTCCACTGCAGGTCTTACAAGATTATCCATTTTATTGTACTCCAGGGTTTGCCATCAAGGCAATATTTACTTTAACCATTGATGGTATGTCTATCTGTCTGTCTGTTTGTCTATCTATCTTTCAATCTATCTGTCTATTCATTGCAAAAAACTATGTTAGTGCAGACATTAGGGTTCAGAACGCAAAGCGCACAGCGGAGGGAAAGGAAAAACATTAGGGATTTGGGTCTCGAGTATTGGTGAATCAGTGGTGGGGTCTTACTTTGGGTTGTCAATCCTAATGCCCACCCTTCCCCCAGCCCGTAGCCTCCTTTCCAAAGCACAAGATACAGCTCCATCCTAGTGTCTCATAGTGATACAGTATGGCCAACATAATCTGTTGGAGCTTTCTTCACACAGAGCCTTACAACCTCTGCCTGAAGACATCATATTTTACCTCATTTGATCAGGGAAGGGGAGGGAAGGGCATTAGGGTTGACAACCTCAAATAAGATCCCACCACTGATTCGCCAAAACCCAGAGACCCAAACCTGATGTTTTGCTTCTTTGTGCGCTTTGCATTCTATAACCCTAATGTCTGCATTAATGTAGTTTTTTTTTGCAATGAATTTCCCTTCTTTTTCTGATAGTTGAATTCTATCCCCAATGTATCCTCATTGTATACTCATGAGCATGAGCTCAGTAACTCACAAAGAAGCTTGCCCCAGCTCCCACAAACTCCTTATGGTTCAACTCTCCCTTCCGGGCTCACTCCCACTCTTCCTAGGTGTGCTCTATGCCTCTCCCCTTCTATCCAGTGACTCCCTCATCACTACCCTTACCACCCTGCCCAACCTAGCACCCAGAGGGGAACTGGTCCTTGTAGGTGATTTCAACTTGGACTGGCTAGCCCCCTCCTTAAAAGCTCACACCTCCAAAATCGAGTCCCTTAATCTCACCCAATTGATCAATGAACCCACCCGCTACAACCCCCAACTCCCCAAACCATTCTTTATTAGACTGGATCCTTACCTCCCACCCTCACAGAATAACCTCCTCTGGTGTCCTCTCTAACACACTAAGTGACCACTGTATTACTTACTGTATCAGGAAAACACCACTTCCCAAATCTGCCCCAAGTACATCAATACTCTCTCTCTAAACAAGTTGGGCACCGATGCCCTCCTTACCAGTCTATATGAAGCAGACTGGCAACCTGTCTACTCAGCCCCTGATGTTGACATGGCCCTCTCTAGATTCCTACACACCTTTACAAACATCTGGGACATCCATGCCTCTCTGAAAAAGTCCAGGGTCAAGAAGTGGCACCACCCCTGGTTCACCGCACCCGTCCTTGCCAAATGCAAAGAAAGAGACAAGGCTTGATCGTATTTTAAAACCAACCCCAACCCTCAGAGCAGGCAAGCTTTTAGCACCCTATGTAATACCTGCACCAAGACCGTAAGAAAAGCAAAACGCAGACTACTTCAGGTTGCAACTCTTGCATGCTAAGCTCCCTCAATTCTGAAAAGTTGTGCACACACTCCTTGACCCACCAGCCCAGCCCTGCACCCCTGCCTTCAAACTTCACAGCCAACCAGTCACTGACCTGACCCACTCTTCTGAAATCCTGAACCAGTTTTTAACTTTCTGTGCCATACCACTGGGCTCCCCTCTTCCTTCCCCAGTCCCACCACCACCTCCTCCCCTTAGCAAAGACTTCAAGTTCACCCCTCTTACTGTACGCGAGGACCAGCCCAAACAGGATTCACCATATGCTCCTGCAGATCTTAGCTCCTGCGATCGCCAAGCCCCTTACACATCTCCTTAACCTCTCATTTTCCACAGGAACAGTTCCACAATCCTGGAAATTGACTTGAGTAATTCCCCTTCACAAAGGCTGTGATCCCTCCTTGCCAAGCTATTATAGGCCCATTTTGCTGCTCCCAGCCCTAGCCAAACTACAAGAATCCTTGGCCGACACCCGACTATCTGACTATCTTGTAACAAACAACATCCTCTCACCTCATCAGTCTGGCTTCAGAAAACACCATTCCACAATTTCCTTCCTCCTGCATGTCACCAACCAAATCCAAACTGCCTTCAACCAAGGCTTCTTTACAGCAGCTGTATTTGTCGATTTAGCAAAGGTATTTGACTCTATCCCACCCACTTCTCCTGCAGAAGCTTGAGGCAGCTGGACTTGAACCTATCACTGTAAGGTGGTTTCAGTCTTATCTATCCACCAGATCTCAATCTGTTAGAAACATAGAATCTGTTGGCAGATAAGGTCCATACAGCCCACCTAGTCTGCCCATTTCTCTACTTGGTTTGGCAAACCCCTGTCCAGAATGACACCAATGATTCCACACCTCAGAGGAGGCCTTCAATGGGACAGATCCCAGAACAAGTCAAGTCTCTGTACTAGAGGTCATCCTATTCCACACTCTGTTCGACTCCTCCACCAATACCTCCGTCTTATCAGGGTTCAGCCGGAGGCCATCCAGTTGTTGATCTCGGCAAGGCAGCCGTTTAGCACGTCTGCCACGTTGGATATTCCTGAGGCAAAGGATAAGTATAGCTGGGTGTCATCAGCATAGCAGCAAAACCCCAACTCATACTTTCTAATGATCCCCCACCCCAGGGGCAGCATGTACACTGTGAACAACATTGGGGCCAGGACCGAACCCTGGGGAACTCAGCAGGATAGGAGACTAGGGGTGGAGGAGAAATTCCCCATCACAACCTGTTGCCTCCTGTTGGTTAAGAACGACTCAAACCAGCAAATGACAGTGCCAGTGAGTCCACAGAGTTCCCTAAGGCAGACAAGCAACACACAATGGTCCACAGTATCAAATGCTGAGGAGAGATAGAGGAGAACAAGAATTGTCCCTTCCCCTCGATCTCTAGCCCTGAGGACATAATTCTGCACCCGAACAAGCGCTGTATCTGTGCTATGCCTTGCCTAAAACCCTGACTGGAAAGATTCATATAACTCATGGGTCACAAGATGCTCCTCCAACTGAAGCTCCACTACCTTCTCCACAATCTTTGCCAAAAATGGAAGGTTGGAGATAGGACGGTTGGACGATATGAGTCTTTCCTAATAACGCTTGTGGTGCAGTCCATGTATCATTTTTCTTGCTCTTCTCTGGACTGCTTCCATTCTGTCTATGTCCTTCCTGAGATGTGGTCTCCAGAATTGGACACAGTATTCCAGATGAGGCCTCACCAGTGATCTATACAGTGGCATCACCACTTCACTCCTCCTACTGGTTATGCCCCTTCCGATGCACCTCAGCATTCTATTTGCCTTCCCCACTGCTTTTTTGCATTGTTTGGCTGACTTCAGGTCATTGGATATAATAACCCCCAGGTCTCTGTCCTGACTTGTGGTGGCTAGAACCTGCCCCCCCCCATCCTGTATTTCTCTCTTGGGTTTCTGTGTCCCAGGTGCTTTATCTTGCACTTCTTAGCATTGAAACCCAACTGCCAAACCCTTGACCACTCCTCAAGTAGTCTTAGGTTGTTTCTCATTTTATCTAGCCCCTCCTGTGTGTCGGCTATATTACAGATCTTGGTGTCATCTGTGAACAGGCATACTTTCCCCTCCAGTCCCACTGTAATATCGCTTGTGAAGACATTGAATAGAACTGGACCTAGCACCAATCCCTGTGGAACCCCGCTGGTCACCTCCCCTCTTCTGATTTTATGCCACTTACTAACACTCTCTGGGTCCTGCATTTTAGCCAGTAGCCAACCCATTTTACCACGTTAGAGCCTACACCCAGATTCCCCAATTTGTTAAGCAACCTTCTACAAAGAATGGTGTCGATGGTCTTACTGAAATCCAGATAGGCCACATCCACCGCCCCTCCCTGATCCACCACTCTGGTCACCCAGTCAAAGAGATTGATAAGATTAGTCTGACAGGACCTACCCTCAGTGAATCCATGCTGCATTGGGTTTTTTGCACCACGTGACTCCAGGAACTTCACTACCCTCTCCTTAAGCAGGGACTCCATCAGCTTTTCCACCATTGAGGTCAGGATTACAGGTCTGTAATTGCCTGCCTCCTCCCTACTTCCAGTCTTGTGCAGGGGGACTATCTCTGCCCTCCTTCAGTCCCCAGGCACCTCCCCCCGATCTCTAATGATTGGTTGAAAAGGGTTGTCAGCTGACCTGTTAGGACTTCCTGAGTTCCTTCAACACTCTAGGGTGAATTCCATCAGGCCCCATTGCCTTGTCTGTCTTTACTTTTCATAGTTCCTCCAAGAATCTATCCACTGTAAATGGGCTGGTATCCACCTCTTCCCCCTTGTACATCTTTCCTCATGAGTCTTGGCCCCTCACGTGCCTCTTCCTTGGTAAGTAGTGAGCAAAAATATTTGTTTAGTACTTCAGCTTTTTCAAGGCTATCCTTCACCCACCTTCTCCCTCCTTTAGCCTAACAATACCATTGCTGGTCTTCTTCCTGTCGCTAACATAACGGAAGAAGTTCTTGTCCCCCTTCTTAATAGCCTGTGCTATTCCTTTCTCTGTTCTTGCCTTAGCCCCTTTGACAGCTTTCCCAGCTTCTCTCTGCTTCTCTAGATATTTCAGTCTGTCTTCTTTCTGTGTCTCTTTGTATTTTCTGAATGCCTTACTTTTTTCTCGCACTTTCTCGGCTACTGACTTAGAGAGCCGCAGTGGCCGCTTCTTTCTTTTGCTTTTGCTAAGCAATCTGACACATTGACTTGTCACTCCTGCTATGGATCTCTTGTGCCTAAGCCACTGTTCTTCTACCCCTTCCTCTTATCTTCTGCTACCAGGGCAATTTTGAGCTGTTCCCCCATATCCATTAAGTTGGCCTTCCAGAAATCTAGGATCTTAATCTTTGAATGACTTTCTTGTACCAACGTGTTGACTCTAAACCACACAGTTCTGTGGTCACTGGTACCAAGGAGACTGCCCAGCTCAACATCCATGATTCTGTCCCCATTTGTCAGCACTAAGTCCAGTACAGCCCCCTCCCTGGTGGGCTCAACCAACAGCTGCCTTAGGTTTGCCTCATATATGACAGACATGAGGTCCCTGCTCCTTCATGTACTTGCAGTCTGAGTATTCCAATCTGTATCCAGCATGTTGAATTCACCCATTAGTAGTACTTCCTCTTTGGCTGCCATATTAAGGATGGCTTCCACTAATACTAGATTTATATCCACCGCCTGTGTGAGAGGCCTGTAAACTACTCCAGCACGGATGGTTGCTTTGTTCCCTTAACTCCAGAGTGACCCACAATGCCTCTGCTTCTTCTCTGGATCCTTGAGCCTCCATAGCTTTAATCCCTTTCTTTACATACATAGCAACCCCTCCTCCCCTCTTCCCCTGTATATCCTTTCTAAAAAGTGTATACACTGGTATGACTCCATCCCAGTTATGGCTCCCTGCGTACCATGTCTCCGTAATAGCCACAATGTCCAGGTTTGTGTCTGCCATCAGTGCTGTTAGGTCCAGGATTTTGTTTCCCAGACTGCGGGCATTTGTGCACATGATCTTCCACTCTGTGTACCCCCTTAAAGTTCTGTGTTTACTGGTCTTTGCCCTGCACCGCATTAGTGATGTACCTTCTGTTCTCTCCCCCCATTGTAACCATGGTAGTTTTATGGTTAGATAGTATGCTAGTTATTAGGTCCTCACTGCTTTCAGTTACGTTCTGTGGGGGGGGGGCTATGATATTCCCCTTGATACTCCTAGAATCGTTGATACCACACACACCCTCTCCCTATCCTGGCAGGCATCCCTCAAGGCTCTGTTCTTGGTCCCATCCTCTTCTCCCTCTTCATTAATGACCTTCCCTCCTCCTGCACCAATTCATCAATACACATGTATGCAGACGACATCATCCTCTTTACCTCCAGTCCCAACCTGCTTGAAATCCAGGCTACCCTACAAAGTGACTTCAACAACACTCAGCACTGGTTCAGTCAAAACCAACTGAAATTAAACACCATCAAAACTGTTTCCAGGATTTTCATCTCTACCCAGAAACTTAGCTGTACTACCTCCCCTCCCCCACTTCACCTCTCTCAATGGCTCCCCAGTTGACCAAGTCACCAGATACAAGTGCCTGAGTATTTGGCTGGAACCCCACCTGTCTTTTTCAGCTCACATTGAATCTATCACCTCCAAGCTGTGCCCCAAACTCGGCATGCTATACCGGAACAGGGACTCTCTCCCGTTACCTGCCAGATGTGAAATTGTCTCTAAAATGATCCTCCCCATACTAGATTATGCGGATGTTGTTTACAGCTCTGCCCCTGTAACCACCCTTGCCAGGCTGGCTATCCTGATAAACATATTTTGTCACTTCGCTACAAACTCCCCCCATGCACCCACCACTGCAATCTTTAATCCCTCCTTGGACTAAGTCCCTTATCTCACAGGCGCTATATACACGCCCTCAACCTTATCTCTAAGTACTGGTTTAACTTGCTCCCCTCCTATCTTGAGGACTGTCTATCCTCAGACTCCCTATCTCCCATGAACTCAGGCACAGAAATGAAAGATCCTTCACCCTTCCCTGACCTTCTTCCTCAGCAGGCAAAGCTGCTGTCTCCTACGAGCTTCCTTACTTGTGGAACAAACTCACCCTTGCTATCAGAAATTCACTCTCTAACTCTAGCTGCAAGCAATAGCTACATCTCCTTTCTCCGTCTTTATGTCGCTGCCACAACTGAGCTAAACCCACAACTTCTACTGACTTTACCTTCCTATAATTCCTCCCCAACACATATTAAAGATTCATTTTGTAGAGAACTTACTATTGTATAGTTCACCTCTAGAGATTCATCACATCATGTTTTTGCTCTCACTGCTGTATTATATTGATTGTAATTAGCTGCTGTTGCTCTGTTGGCTAATTCTCTATATTTATTGTCTGTATTTCCACTGCTCCTTCCCCCTGAGTCGCACCTGGAATTGAGCCTTGGCTCAGCGTGCCTTTCCCAGTTACCAAATATTTAAATAAAAACAAAAACATTTGTGCAGGTCCCTTTGGGACCTGTGCAAAATAAAATAAATACAATATTGGAGGCAGCCTTGACCCAGTGCATGGGTTCAGCAGGCCCCGGCCGCAAATTGATACTTTATGGGTGAGGTTCCCTGACCCACCAAAGGGTGTGGCATCTGCACCAAAACACTGCTTCATCCCTACCTAGGCCAGGGCTAGTGCTGCATGCTGCAGCACCTTCCCCATTAGCCTTGTCCCATTAAACCATCCCATTAAACTGGCAGCGTGTTCCCCAGTGGTGCAACGGACTTCCCTGCAAACATTATTTAACAAATTCTTTGTTTGTTAATATTTTGAGCCCACACTTTCAATATAGTCTTCTTATGACACCACTTCATAAACTTATTAGTTGAAAATTATCATATCCCTGCCAAAACGCCATTCTACACCACAGGTGCAAAACATGTTTTGGCCAGTATGAGAAAAATGAGAGCTGTAATGTTCATAAGGTGGCGTGAAAAAAAATGGCTATGTTAAAAATTTGGGGTCAAAATATTAAAAATCACCAAAGTTATGCACATGGATAGAAAAATTTTAATGTACGCTCGTAACTTAGACATTTTTAGAAATGTTTTCACCAAATGTCCTACATAACCTTTTTAGGACCCCACCTCATGAACAATGTCAGTGAAATTTTGTTAATCAGGCCTGAAAGGTGATTTTGTGCAGTGATTGCAAAATCACCTTCCAGACCCAAATAATGAAATGATACTGACAGTGTTCATGATGCGGGGTCCCAAAAAGGTTATGTTGAAAACCTGGTGAAAAATTCCTAAAAATGGCAAAGTTTTAAACATAAGTTCAAAAAGCCATTGAAATCCATTATATGGCACTTATCTTTATTCCTCAGTTCACGGTTTGGCTTTGAAGAGTGCAGACGTGTCTCGGTCAACGTAGAATGACAGTGTACAACCTTAGCAGGTAAGTATAGGGTAAAGGGGGGGCTGTGGTGGTGGGTACTCAGTGGGAGGGTTGGGATGGGGGGATGGGGACATTGGTGATGATGAGGGCCATTTTCTTTATTTCAGGTTTTTAAAAAAAAAGACATCGGAAGACTTTTTTTTTTCAGGAACCAAGGAAATTAAATAAATTTTATTGGGGCATTGGGGTGGGCTCCACAATGTCCAGCACTATTGGGGGGGCTTGTAAATGCCGACATGGGGACTGGGCTCACTGATGTGGGAAACTACTAAACATAACAAGAGGCTGTGGGGAAGGGGCATCTGACACTGGGAGTGGGCATCCCAGTGTCAGATTAAACAAAAAATAAAATAAATAAATGAATAAATTCACTGCCACTGGGGATTGGAGCCCTCAATTTGCAGATATTTATTTATTTTGTTTTTGTTGACTGGGTAAGTTGCGCTAGCCATAGCAATGAGGCATGACCCGGGAGTTTACAGAGACAAAACATTTGATTAACAGAGGCAGAAACAATACTATACAGTAACAGCATAGACAATAATAATACAAAGTGGACCAAAAAAAAAACAAGAGTACAAATTGAATGAACAATAATGTATAACATAGAATGAAATAAGAGAGCAAGTACAATAAATAAAACCATTTGGCAGTAGTTCAGGAAGAGAAAATGGGGTAAGATATTATGAGAACAGATACCAGATACCAGATATTATAATTGTATTAAGAGGATCAAGTAGAGTCAGGAAATGACTAGTGTGGGGAAGCAATAACAGAGGGAGGATGATAGGATAGGAGAGAGAAAAAAGGCAAAGGGGATGAGGACGTGGTGTACTAGGTTAGGAGCAAGGAGGCGATTAAAGGAAAGTACAGTGCTTACCTGCTGAGGTGGGAGGGAGCTAACCTGTTGGGGTGAGAGGGTGCAGAGATCAGGAGAGAGCTAGGGGGGTTTGAAGCAGGAGCATGAGCAGGAAACAGCAAGAGGATCACGAAGCAATTTCTTGAAAGAGGCATGGGATGGTGCTAGCCTAATAGCTAAAGGGAGGGAGTTCCAGTGATGTGAGGCATAACAGGAGGTGGCGCTAGCACCTTTGGAGGAATGGTGTCAAGGGATGAAAACAGGGTTATTAGCAGTCGAGCGAAGACCGTATGTGGATGGCTGGATGAGAAAAAATTCCACCAAGGGTTTCGGTGTTTGGTTATGGATGATGTTATCTATGACCGAGCCATATGCAAAGTCTCTTGAGGCATTCGGAGAAAGCCACCCTAGTTCAGTGTATAGGAGGCAGTGGTGTTTCATCCAATGTAAGGAGGGTGCATATCTACAGATATTGTTGTAAGTGACATCCCACTTACAGAGATTAGTTTTACCCACTGAGGCATACACTACAAACCCATAGGTGAGTGACAGAAGGAGTGTGCCATGGGCTATGGCAAGCCTCGCTGATGGTGTAAGCATATAGCTGGAACGGTAGGCCATACCAAGTTTTATGTTAGCCAGCTTGCAGGATTGTTGAATATGGAGATCAAAAGTAAGAATTGAGTCAAGTATGAGACCAAGGTATTTGAAAGAAGGTACCACTTCAACCGAGGACCCATTTAAGGTGGTAACATTGTAAGTGGGTTGAGAGAGTTTGAGTTTGGCATTGGAGCCAAATACCATGGCTTGAGTCTTAGATACATTCAAGACAAGTTTATGGCTGAAAAGCCATGGCTGAATCTGTTGAAAGTCAAAGGAAAGTCGATGGCTGATTTCCATAATGCTTTTCGCGCTAGCATAAAGGACAATATCATCAGCATATAGCAGGGAGGCAGTCTGGAGAGAGTAGGAGGTGATATCGTTTATGTAAATGGAGAAAAGCAGTGGACCAAGAATAGAACCTTGTGGCACACCAATGTTTATAGTGACAAAGTCAGACAAGGTGGAGTTGAATTTAAC
Organism: Neoceratodus forsteri; assembly: GCA_016271365.2. Classification (NCBI taxonomy): domain Eukaryota; kingdom Metazoa; phylum Chordata; order Ceratodontiformes; family Ceratodontidae; genus Neoceratodus; species Neoceratodus forsteri. The sequence continues at coordinate 423,421,508 of CM057459.1, read as the reverse complement.
TTGTTGGATGCGATCTGGTAGGTAGCTGCCAGACCATGCTGTGGCATTTGGTGAGAAACCTAAGGATCTAAGAGCAGCAAGGAGGATAGGATTGTTGACCAGGTCAAAAGCTTTAGTCATGTCTATAAAAATAGCCCCAGTTAGGAGACCAGAGTCCTTGGCCTCGAGGGTATCAGATGTAAATTTAAGTAATGCAGTGGTAGTGCTATGACCCTTGTGGAAACCATGCTGCACAGTCGTAAGAAGGTCATGTTTCTGAAGAAAGTCTATGCTTTGGAAGGCTACGAGCTTTTCAAGGATTTTGCTGAGGACTGACAATTTGGCAATCAGTCTATAATTGGAGGGGGTTTCTACGGGCACCCTTTTCGAAGACGGGGTAATCATGGCAGTCTTCCAGAGGTCAGGAACATAGCTGTGACACAGGGAGAGGGTAAAGATCCTAGCAAGAGGTGCAACTATGTAAGGGGCAGCATGCTTTAGCAGCTTAGGTTCTATATTGTCAGATCCAGCTGCAGAGAGGTCAGAGATGTTATTGAGTAGTCTATGTACATCCCGGTGAGTGACAGACTTGAAAATGAAATGTGGGCCAGGCGGCACTAGGTTGAGCAAGAGAGTACTGTGAAGCTGGGAAGGATGATATATAATTTGTAAGGTCTGAGAACTGGGCATTGAAAAAGTTTGTGATAGTAGAGGAATTTTTGCAGTGGATGCCATTTAGGGACATGTCAGTTGGGGTGGGGGTCGGATTTGAACCTAGGAAGCTCTTAATGTGGGACCAGAATATTTTGGAGTCACCATAAGATTTAGTTAAAAGATCTTTACAGTAGGTGCTTTTTGCCCTTTTGATATCCTTCTTGCATGAATTACGGAGTGTCCTATAGGAATTGAGGTCAGCAGGCAGACCTGTCTTTTTAAAGTAGAGCCAACATTTGTCACACAGTTGTAGTTTTGAGAGAAGGTTGGACTTAAGTCACCGGGTATGCCAGTTTTTTACACGAAGGGTAATGAGGGGGCAGTGTTTGTCCTGGATTGCCAGAAAGTGAGTCAGGAATAGGTTTAGAGTGGTTTGAGGGTCATCCGATTCAAAAAGAGGGGACCAGTTGATAGTAGCAATATCCTTAAGGAAGGACAATTGGTCAAAATGTGCATAGTTATGGAATGTGATAAACCAAGGCTTTGACGGGGGGGGGGGCTAGTCTTATCTCAAATACAGAAAGTGGGGGAATGGTCTGTGATGGCATCAGCTAGAGTGTCAGAGGAGATAATGTTTTCCGGGTGGTTGGTCATTATCCAGTCCAGCAGAGTACTGGAGTTAGAATGATGGGCAGTTCTAGTGGGGTCGTTAATAACCTGGTGAAGGTTGAAAATTTGGATCTTGGATAGTAGTGTTGGTTGGGAGTTGCCCAGCCAGTTTATATTGAGATCACCAAGTGTGAGAACCTCATTTCTCTCAGAGAGAAGAGAGGCTAGATCAAGCAGCTCATCAAGGCCTTTGTAGGGGGGTTGTAAGCACAAACAATATGAAGTTTTTTGGAGCCAAGGATGAGAAGAACATGTAGTGTTTCACTGTGGACAAGGGGAGATGAGCAGATCACGGAGAGATTGAGGTGATCTTTAAAATAGACAGCTGTACCACCACCTCTTTTGGGGGCAGGCCTATCAAATCTCAATAGGTTGTAGGAAGTTAGCAAGCAGTGAGAGTCCTGGGTGGAAGGCTTGAGCCATGTTTCAGTAAGACAGATGATATCAGGTTTGTGTAAGGTGGCCCAGGATTCTAATTCAGCAAAGTTGTGTAACAGGCTTCTGATGTTGTGGTGCACCACTGTTAGACCCTTTGCATTTGAAAGGAGGCAACGTATATCATTGGTTGGTCCTAGGTTAGAATGAACATCACCCAAGAGCAGTAGAGCCAGTAGGAGGAGATACCAGAGTTTATGTCGCAAGAAGGGGCGCGAAGTACGCATATTCAAGGGGAAGTATTTTAGGGTATAGGTAACTATCTGGACCCACGGCCTGCATAATATAAGTGGAGTAGGGTCACAATGGAGAGGGGACAAAAGGAGAAGGTTAGAGAATTGGAAGTCATTTGGCAAGTAATGTGGTATCACCGGCGGTGCTGTGGGAACAGAAGACAAGGATAAGTGGAGCAGAGCAAATGAGGGTACAAGAATGTACAGTGATATGGAGAGTTTCATTGCTTACAGGACTAGGTACAGTCTTGTAAAGAGGATGAGCTTCAGAGGCACTCAGGAAGAAATAGAAGTGAGAGAACAGCTAGCAGTGAAGCTTAAGATACATATATCTGTAAAAATTAAAGAGTGAGAATGGAAAAAATGGTTTTGTCTGCCGGGGTGGGAAGGAAGAGAGCAAGATACAGGCAGCCAATGGGAGCTGGGATGAAGGAAGAGGAGCAGCTGAGTATTTAAAGGAGGCCTGGGAGGGGGTGGGGGTGGGGGAGAAAATTCAGCCTGCTTTATCAGCACTCGAGAAATTAAAGCTAATCAAAACAGTTGATAAAACAGCCCAATAATTGCAATGCAGAGTCAATACAAAAAGGCGCTCCAATCAGAACAGGCTTAAGTGGCAGAACAGACCACTCAGGATCTGCTCACCAAGCGCTGCACCAATCGGAGGCCTCAGTGCCAAATTTTCAGAGAGTGGCAGTACCTGGGGTACGAATCCAGGGCAGAGGACCGCAAGGATGGTCGGAGAGAGTCCAGGGGGTCGGGCGGCAGCATCCGGAGGCATCAAGTGAACTGCCAAGCTGTAGAGAAGTGCCGCTTCTGGTGCTAGCCCTTGGGGAAGAAAGGGGAAAACCAGGTCAATTATAGCAGCACTGGGAATTAGGGGGTGGGTGGAGGTGCCAGTCCGTCAGCAGGGGGTGGGGGGGTTAGCACTAGGAGAACAATGGCAGAGCAATTTAAAAAAAGAACAGGGGTGGAGGTGAGAAGAGGAATAATAAATGGACAGAGGGAGGGTGGAAACAAGGAGATGAGAGAGTCAGCAAAGGTGGGGGCAGAGTTTACAACCAAGGTGACAGAAAGAGAAAAAAGATGAGTAGAAAAGCAGGGGTGGGATGAGAAAAGGCAGAGACAGCAGAACTTTTGGATTTAATTAAAGATAGAGTAGCTGGGGAAAGAGGATTAGGCAGAGGTACAAACAATAGCAAGGAGCGAGTAGAAGGTAGCACAGCAGGCAGGATAGGATAGGGTAAAACTTATACTTTAAAACACAGCAGGCAGGGTAACTAAGCTCTAAAAGTCACAAAATTAGTACCAGGTAACACATCAAGCAGTACAATACATGAAAATTCAGCCCGCTTTAGCAGCGCTCGAGAAATTAAAGCTAATCAAAACAGTTGATAAAACAGCCTGAGAACTGCAATGCAGAGTCAATACAAAAAGGCGCTCCAATGAGAACAGACTTAAGTGGCAGAACAGACCAATCAGAATCCACTCGCCAAGTGCCGCACCAATCGGAGGCCTCAGTGCCATATTTTCAGAGAGCGGCAGTACCTGGGGTACGAATCTGGGGCAGAGGACCGAGGGTGGTCGGAGAGGTACAGGGGTTGGGGCGCCGCTTGCCTGAGGCAGCAAGTGAACCACCAAGCCAGAGAAGCCTGGGGTACGAATCCAGGGCAGAGGACCACGAGGGCGGTCAGAGAGAGTCCAGGGGGTCGGGCGGTGGTGTCTGGAGGCGGCAAGAGAACCGCCAAGCTGTAGAGAAGCGCTGCTTCTGGTGCTAGCCCCTGGGGTATGAATCTGGGGCAGAGGACCGCGAGGGCGGTCAGTGAGAGTCCAGGGGGTTGGGCGATGGCATCTGTAGGTGGCCAGTGAATCACCAAGCTGTAGAGAAGCGCCGCTTCTGGCGCTAGCTCCTGGGGTATGAATCTGGGGCAGAGAATCGCGAGGCCAGTCGGAGAGAGTCCAGGGGGTTGGGGCGTCAGCGTCTGGAGGCGGTAAGTGAACCACCAAGCTGTAGAGAAGCTGCAGCAGAGCACAGTCAGGATGATGGGGCTATAATGACAGTAGCCCCGTCCCTGACATACAAGTCACAACACAGTAGGGGTTGCTATATGACACAGCTGTCATTTGTTAGTAAACGATAGCTATGTTGCATAGTGCAACTGCCTATTGTCTCAAAAATCCAACTATCCTTTGAACCTTGATTTTTTTTAAACTGTGCATGCTCAGAAATGGAAATGTTTTTGTAAATAGTTTAAAAAACACTTGACAGCTGGACCTAAAAACAACAAAAGCACATGCATTGGACCAATTTTTATCAAATGTGAAAGTTTCAGTTTTCAAAGCCTCATATTCTTTTAGTTACCAGGGGGTGGGGTGGGGTGGGGGGCCAAAAAGTCTTACAATTTTCAAAACGGTGATTTGTACATTTATTTGCACCTCTGCAACTTTGCCCCCACTGCACTGCTCTAATGTACATTAAATTTTCATGATCAAGAGATCCTGGCACAAAGGCTGTACTTTCCAAATTTTCATGTAAATCAGTTGAACGGGGGCAAAGTTATTAAGGTGCAACAATTGGGGTTTAACATGAAAGTGCTTACTCAGCCATAATATACAAGCACGTCCGTGCCTGTATAATATAAATATTCAGGATCCATGCCCCTCCACTGTACAATCAGTGAGCTCTCTAGAGTACTGAACTATGAACTAGAGTTCCAGATTCAAATCCTACTGCAACCACTGACTTACTCTTTGACCCCTAGCAAACTACTTGACCTCCCTATGCTTCTGTCCCCTCCAATTATAAACACCTCTGAAAGTGAGATAATGCACCTCACTAAGGATATCCTGGGTAAATAAACTGCAAAACAGCAAATAAAATATACAACATTGTGCCTGTTTGCATGCCTCTGGTAAGAAACATAAAAACATAGAATTTGATGGAAGATAAGGACCGCTTGGCCCACCTAGTCTGCCCATTTCCCTACCCAACGGATAAGCTGCAGAGCCTAGTTAACCAACAGCCTACTTCCTCCTACCCTCCACAGAAATTGCCTTATGTCTGTCCCATGCATTCTTGAATTCCCCCACTGTGTTTGACTCTATGACCTCCTCAGGAAGGCTGTTCCATGCATCTACAACCCTCTCTGTGAATAAATACTTCCTCACATTACCTCTGAGCCATCCCCCCTCTATCTTCAAATTATGCCCCCTTGTTCTTGCACATCTCTTTTTTGAAAGATGCTACCCTCTTGGACTTTGTTGATTCCCTTGAGGTGTTTGAAAGTTTCTATCATGTCCCCCCTCTCCCTCCTTTCTTCGGTGCTATACATCTTAAGCTCCTTTAGTCTTTCTTCATATGTCTTCTGGTGCAGACCCTGCACATTTTGGTTACCCACCTCTGGACAGCCTCCACCCTGTCTATGTCTTTGCGGAGATGGGGTCTCCAGAACTGTACACAGTACTCCAGATGTGGTCTTACCATCTGTCTGTACAGAGGGCCAGCAACTTCCTGTTCCTTCCTGTAAGGTAAAGGGGACAGAGCTTGTTCTTCAGCAGTCTTCATTTATAAAGATTTATAAAGTAGCACAGTATTTTAAGCTTAGAAGGGCTCTAGGTTCATCAGGTCCACCCCCAACTTCCTAAGAAGGGAATACTAAGTATGCTGTGCAAACATGTACTAATTTATTTGGATTCCCCACCCACTCTACAACCCAGGGTATCCTTTGAGTCCCTTAGTAAGTAGACATTTGTCCTGGCTGAACCTGAAAGTCTCTGTTGTCTCTGTTTCCACTGTCTGCACTGGTAGCTTGTTCCATAGGTTCACCACCTTCTGGGGGAAGAAGTGCTTCCTGACATTACCTTTCAATGTACCACCCCTGAGCATCACAGAATGTCCCAATGTCCTGCTGGAGCACACCACATCAAGCATATAGAAACATAGACACTGATGGCAGACAGAGACCAAGAACCTACTGAGTTTGCCCATAGTGAAACTACCTCAAACCGCATCAGGGGGAGGGAATGGACAAGGATATGATAAAAGGCATCCTCAGGATGGCAGAGAAAGGGGAGATACTATTGATGGGAGACCTGAATATGCCAGATGTTAACTGGATCACCTTTGCCACAGCCACATGCAAGAGCAGAGCCATTCTCGATGCCCTACAGGTGGCATGCCTCAGACAGCTAGTTTTGGAACCCACTCGTGAGGGAGCAATCTTAGACCTCGTACTCTCAAATGGGGACAGTGAGAGGATCTGATATAGAAGTGGGTAGCCATCTGGGAACAAGTGACCACCAAACAGTGTGGTTCACGATAAACTCAGCTAAAGTCAAACCATACAAAAGTGAGGGTACTGGACTTCAGGAGGACTGACTTTGGCAAGATGGGAGAGTGCCTTAGAAAAGCACTAGCAAACAGGCTAGAAGGAGGGGTGCAGCAACAATGAGGAAACATCAAAACTGCCATCGCAGAGGCAACAAGCCTTTGTGTGAAGCAAATAAACAAATTAAAATGAAAGAAAAAGCTACTATAGTTCTCAAAAGAGGTGGTGGGGAAGGTCAGGGAGAAAAAGGCAGCATTCAGGAAGTATAAGGAAACACAGAAGGAGCAGGACAGAAAGCTGTACCAGTTAAGGCAGAAGAAAGCAGGGAGGGAAGTCAGAATAGCAAAGGCCCAAACTGAGAAAAAGATAGCCAACTCAGTTAAGAAGGGGGATAAAACCTTCTATAGGTACATTAGGGAGCGTAGAAAGACAAAGGGAGGGATAGTGAGGCTGAATAGAATGGATGGTGGGTGGGCAGAGAGGGACAGTGAAAAAGCAGGGATACTGAATGAATACTTCTGCTCAGTATTCACAAAAGAGGATGAGGGTGAGGTGCCTAATCCAGTTAACAGAAGCACTCTGGATAGGGGGGTCGATCCCAGTCCTTTCACAGAAGAAAGGGTTCTGAAAGAATACCTAAAACTGAAGGTGGACAAAGCAATGGGGCCTGACGGAATACACCCCAGAATTCTAAAAGAATTAAGGGGAGAACTAGTGAAACCATTGGCTACCCTTTTTAACAAATCATGGGAGGATGGTGTGGTACCTGAAGACTGGAGGAAGGCGGATGTGATTCCCCTTCACAAAAGTGGGACCAAGAAAAAAGGCAAGAAACTACAGACCTGTCAGTTTGACCTCTGTGGTAGGGAAAGTGATGGAATCACTTCTGAAGGAAAGAATTGTTGAGTACCTAGAAGCCAGTGGGGCACAGGACCCAAGGCAGCATGGTTTTACAGTGGGAAGGTCATGTCAGATGAATCTAATTGATTTCTTTGACTGTGTGACCAAAGTAGTAGACCAGGGAAGGGCTGTGGACATGGCCTACCTAGACTTTAGCAAGGCATTTGGCACAGTCCCACACAAAAGATTAATGGTGAAATTAACCAGCCTGGGAGTGGGTCACGGGGTGGTAGCCTGGGTAAAACATTGGCTGGACAACAGGACACAGAAGGTAATTGTAAATGGAGTCCACTCTGAAGAAAGAGGGGTTACTAGTGGGGTACCGTAGGGTTCAGTACTGGGTCCAGTCCTTTTTAATGTCTTTATAAGTGATATTGCAGAGGGACTGGAAGGAAAAGTATGCCTCTTTGCAGATGACACAAAGATCTGCAACAGGGTTGATACACAAGGAGGCATGGAAAGGATGAGAAGGGACTTGGCAAGGTTGGAGGAATGGTCAGAAGTATGGCAGCTTGGATTCAATGCAAAGAAGTGCAAAATAATACACCTGGGAAACAAAAACCCAGGGAAAGATTACACAATGCGGGAGGGAGGTAGTAACAACAACAAAAATGTAAAGGGACCTGGGGGTAATCATATCAGATGACCTTAAGGTTAGCAAGCAATGTGAGAAGGCAGTAGGGAGTGCTGGGGGGATACTGGGATGTATAGGGAGAGACATCACCATCGGAAAACAGGAGGTTGTTATCCCTCTGTACACAGTTGGTGAGACCCCATCTGGAGTACTGTGTCCAGTTCTGTAGACCCCATCTTTGCAAGGACATAGACAGGATAGAGGCAGTCCAGAGGAGGGCAACTCAAATAGTGCAGGGTCTGCAAGAGAAGCCATATGAGGAGAGACTAAAGAAGCTTAATATGTATACCCTTGAGGAAAGGAGGGAGGGGGGGACATGATAGAAACTTTTAAGTACCTTAGTGGAGTCAACAAAGTCCAAGAGGGTAGCATCTTTCAGAAAAAGAGATGTGCAAGAACAAGGGGACACAATTTGAAGATGGGGGTGGTTCAGGGGCAATATGAGGAAGTATTTTTTTCACAGAGAGGGTGGTTGACGTATGGAGCAGCCTTCCTAAGGAGGTTGTGGGGTCTAAAACTGTGAGAGAATTCAAGAATGCATGTGACAGACATAAGGCAATTTTTGTGGGGGGTAGGAAGAAATAGGCTGTTGGTAACTTGGATCTGCAGCTTATCCTCTAGGTAGGGAAATGGGCAGACTAGGTGGGCCAAGCGGTCCTTATCTGCCATCAAAGTCTATGTTTCTATGTTTCTATCCTCAGAGTCTTGTTCCCCCTCCCACCACCCCCTCCTGAATTCATTCCTTCACTGGTTCTCCATTGTGGGACTATGAGTCCCCTTGCTCTGTCCCAGCCATGTTTGAACCCATTAATAGTATCTGCACCCACCACTTCTGCCAGCAATCTGTTCCATGTTTCCACCACCCTTTTAGTGAAGACGAACTTCCTCACATCCTTCCTGAATTTATCCCCCTCCCACCAACCAGCAACTGTGCCTCTTTGTGACTGCATCCCTCTTTCTAACAAATAGGCCTTTACTATTACCTCTGTTTACACACCTTAGAAACTTGTAGGTCTCTTTCTTGTCCCCGTCTTCTTTCAGGCCTCAGTGAGTACATCTTTAGGGTCTCCAGTCATTCCTCATAGGATCTGCACTGCTGGCCCTGGATCATTTTAATGACATTTTGCTGCATTAGCTCCAGACGATGTCCTTTCCAAGGTAAGGACTCTGGAACTGGGCACAGTATTGCAGGTGAAGCCTCACCAGTGATTTGTATACGATATTATCACTTCCTTTCTCCTACTATCAAAACCCCTTCCAATATGTCTCAGAATTCTTGAAGACTTACTTTAGGCCTTATTGCACTGGCTGGTTTGCTTGAGAGACTCACTGATGATGTCTCTTAGATCCCTCTCCTCAGTGATAGTAGCCGGCCTAACCTGCCATTCAGTACTCCATATGTGAGTTTCTTTTCCCTAAGTACACCAGCTTGCACTTTTTGACACTGAATCTCAATGGCCAAACCTTTGACCACCTTTCCAGTTTTACCAGATCCCACTGAAGTTCCCTCTCCCCTTCTTCAGTGTCCTCCCTGCTGCCTAGATTTGGATAATTAACAAAAGGGCACATCTTACTTTTTTTACTGATATTTATTGTATTTGCTGATTTTTTATCTATTTGTTCAGTGCCTTGATACTTGAAAGGCGCTATACTAAATAAAATTTATTATTATTATTATAAATACCTTCCCCTATGTCTCTAATGAACATATTGAATACGACAGATCCCAGGACTGACCTCTGCGGCTTTCCTATGATGACTCCCCTGCCCCAAATGGAATCGTGTTCACTACCACCCTCTATTGCCTCCTGCCAGCCAGTTCCCTTCCACCTGACTAACCCCTTCTTTATTCCTAAGTCCTCCAACGTTTTCAGCAGCCTCCCGTCTGGGACTGTATCAAAGGCTTCACTGAAATCAAGGTAGAGCAAATCTACTACCTCCCTTCTATTTACTGTCCTGCTGACCCAGTGAAAAACACAGTCAGGTTGGTCTGATATAAAAAAGAATCAGTGCACTCACGAATGGCTGAAAGAAGCTTTTTATTAAAGCTTGTGGCATGAGCTTTAATAAAAAGCTTCTTACAGCTGTTGGTGAGTGCACTGATTCTTTTCCTTTTTCATGCCAGTCATTTGTTGATGCCACCTTTGTTGGGCCTTTTGGATGTATACTTCAATCTTTCCTTTATTTATAGATTAGTCTACTGTCACAGATCCTTACTGCTTGCCCTTCTGCAGCCCGTTTTCCTCTAGGTAGGTCACCAGGCTTTCCTTTACCATGGTCTACATCTGCTTACCTATTGTGGTGGTATGACTGACCAGTCTGTAGTTGCCTGGGTCCTCCTAGTCCCCTTGTTTTGTGGTGTGAGACTACATCCACAGAACTCCAATCCCTGGGCACCACTGCAGACTCCAGTAAGATATTGAATAGCTCAGTCAAGAGTTCAGCCAGCACTGAAGCCAGTTCCCTAAGTATCGTCAGGTGTAGGCTATCTGGGCTTGATGCCTGATCTACTCTTAGGGCCTCCATCCCTTTTTTCACCTGTTCAACTTTGATTACTACCTACCTTATTTTCTATACTCCACTTATGACTGCCTTGACCCTATTCAATGGTAAAGGCACATCGTCATCCACTGTGAATACCAAGAAGATGTAATTGTCTAGGACATTTAATTATCCTGGAATAAAATGGGATATTCTAGAGGGCTCTAATTACCTGGAAACTAAATTTCTGGAAACTATATTATATTTGGGCCTGGATCAGTTGGTACAGGAGCCTACAAAACAGGATAATATTCTGGATTTAATATTTACCAACATCAGCGATCAGATTGAATCTCCGAATATATTGGAACCATTAGGAGACAGCGATCATTGTATGGTCCTTTGGTCTATTAATTACTATAAGCAGAATTCTAAGGGTGTAACAAAAATGAGAAATTTTGATAAAGCTAATTATGGGGCAATAAAAGCATATTTGACAAACTGGAATTGGAAACAAGATCTAGAAAATCTCACAACTGATCAAATATGGGTCAAAACTAAAAAAAAATATATTTTTGTTTTGAAAATTGGGTTCCTGAGAGAATAAAATATAGGAATCAAAGGAGACTACCTTTATGGTATTCTACAGGAATTAGAAGACTTGTTAGAGCTAAAAAAGGGCCTATAATAAATACAGAAAGTACAAGACCGACGTAAACTAGAATAAATTTAAACAAAAAGCTAACAAAATTAAATGTGCAATTAGGAAGGCAAAGAAAGAGCTGGAATATCAACTGGCTACTGTTCAAAAAGATAACAAAAAACCTTTTTTTTAATTACATTGGATCTTTAAAAAATAATGACTGTCAGGTTGGTCCATTACAAATAAATGACGATCTGGTATCTGATGAACAGCTAATGGCACAGGAATTCAACCTGTATTTTTCCAGTATCTTTAAACCAAAAGAACCAATAGGTAACAGTCTGTGACTTACAGGACCCAACTGTGAGATTCACTGAGGCAGAAGTTTACTCTGCCATCAATTCTTTTAAATCCTCCCAGGCTTCTGGACCTGACAATATTCCCTTTACGTTTCTGAAAGTAATCTTGTATGAGATAGTCGGTGCTCTTACTTTATTATTTAATGCAGCACTTGCCAAAGGGGCAGTTTTAAAGGAATGGAAAGAAGTGTTGGTAGTACCTATTCATAAAGGAGGTTCAAAACAAAATGTAAAACATTGTAGACTGATTAGTCTGACATGTTGCATAGGTAAAGTAATGGAGAAACTCTTGTCACAAAAAATCAGCATGCACATAATGACGTATGGTCAAACAGATATAACTCAATATGGGTTTTCTTCAGGTCGATCCTGCCATAACAATCTAATTAATTTTTTGGAGCCTGTTAGTGAAGCTTTGGATATTGGTCTTCCAGTAGATGTCATTTTTCTGGACTATGAAAAAGCCTTTGATTCGGTGTCTCATAAAATCCTGATTGAATGTTTATTAAATATGAAGCTTCATAAGAATACTGTAATGTGGATTTTATCTTGGTTAACAGACAGGCAGCAACAGGTCAGCATAAGGGGATATAAGTCCTCCTGGAGTGAGATCACTAGTAGGGTACCTCAGGGTTCAGTGTTGGGCCCAATCCTGTTTAATATTTTGATTTCTAGCATGACTACTTCTGAAGGAGTTTGGCTAAATAAATACACGGATGATGTTAAAATAGGTTGCATTGTTATTGACACCACCTCTATATACAATCTACATGATAATTTGAATAAAATATCTATCTGGGCAAAAGATAATAAGTTAACCTTTAATCTTCCAAAATGCAAAGTGATGCACTTTGGTAAAAATAACAAATTAGCTGATTACTTTATGAATAATACCCTATTAAATAAGGCTACCACTGAGAAGGATTTGGAAGTTTATATTACCAACAGTTTGAAATTTTCAGAACATACAAACAAAACTGTCAAAAAATGCCATGGATTAATAAACTGTATTTTGAAAAATGTTAAGAGTCGGGAGCCGGAGGTATTAATACCTTTATATAGCACTATAGTTAGATCTCATATGGACTACTGCTCGTCTTTCTGTGCTCCAACATTAGTCCAGGATAAGTTGTCCATAGAAAAAGTGCAACAAAAATTTACAAAACATGTTGTTAATCTAAATTCACTTTCATATGAAAACAGATTAAAAGAACTGAGTCTTTTCTCACTGGAATATCATTCATTAAGAGGTGACTTATGTCTAATTTACAAAGCCACAAAAGAGGCAGCCTTATTTGAGACCATTGGTTTAGACTGGCATCCCTCCGTAAGTAATACTCGATCTCATAAATTGAAATTAAGGACAAACATAAACAAGACCGTGAAAATAAATTGTTTCTTCACACAGAGAATAGTACCGATTTGGAATTCCTTGCCATCGGATGTGGTGCAAAGTGCTAACATACTGAAATTTAAACAGAATTTAAACCTATACATGGGCGATCTTAAATACAAATTCCACCCAGGCTAAGGGTGATGAGATCATAATGGTCTGGTCCCTCAAACTCATATTCACCTATGAACATTTGCCTTTAGCTTATCTTCCCATACCCTCTTTTCCTCCTCAGCTAGCCTAACAATTCTCCATGCCTTCATTTTCTCCCAAATGTACTGGAAGAATTATTTTGGCCCTCCCTTTGACTCTCTGCCCCAGGCTTCCTGACAGCCACCTTCACCCTCTTTTAACCTGGTTTGGTATTCCTTCCATTCCTCCTCCTCCTCCCCCCCTTTCGCCACCTTGAAGGTTCTTGTTTTTTGCCCTTACCAGATCGGTCTTTTGTGCTTCTTTCTTTGGTGGCCTTCAGAGTATAAGCTAGAAATTTAAAACCTGTAGTTTTTTGGCAAATTGCTACGAAGATTTTTAATACCCAAATTTGTAGCTGAACCCAAACACACACACATGGCAGCCATCAGCATCATGATTTGGTGATGCAGAGCATCCCAAAAAGTTCCAAAACTAGAAATTAATAGCACAATGAGATTTGGCAAGTGGCACCTTAAACGCTGTGGCCTTCCTTGCACAAGAGTGGGTTATATCAAGAATTGTTCCCTTGATCATTCCCCACTTTTCTTCTACCCCTTGATCTAGTCTGCACCCACCAAGTTTTCCTTGACCCTTTTCCTCATCTGGCAAAAATCTGCCCTTTAGAAGTTCAGAACAGTTCCCCATCACCAGTTCAAACCACATCGTAGTGGTTCCCTGACTGCCATCCTGTCTATCGCTTCTGAGTTAGTAAGTACTAAGTCAAGATTGGTGTCCTGCTGTGGGGGATCCTTTATCAGATGCAACAGCTGCAGTTTTGCATCATATCAAGCAGTGCCTGACTCATAGACTTTGACTTCTGCTGTTCCTAGCCACTGGTGTATCCCAGTTTATGTCTGGCAGTTTCAGATCCCTCACTGTCACTAGATCCCCTTTTGCTACCCCCTCCTGATTTCCTCCCCCAGTTCCTTACCTCCCTCTTTCTTCTGCCTCAGCAGTCTATAGACCACTCCCATTCTAATCTTTTTACCAGCAGCTGTAGCCAGCTATACCGTCCTAGACTGACTTCACCCCCACTTCCTTCTTGATGGTCCCATCCTCTGTAGCCTGATATAGAGAGCTACTCCTCCCCCTTTACCCTTGTACCTGTCCCTCCTATATAAGGCATAAGTTACAAAAAACTTTGTTAATGCTCCAGTTAGGGTCAAAATGATAAAAGTTGGGAAATTAGGCATTAGGGTTTCCCCACACCTCACCTTCCAAAACAGGCAGAAGCATGGGTGTGTTTTGAGCTTCTCAAGCCTAACTTTCACCCCATTCCATCTGTAAATAAGGTCAGATGTATAGACTTTATAAGAATGGGGGTAACATTAGGCTTGAGAAGCCCAAGGCGCACCCCACACCTGCTCTCCTGCCTGATTTTGGAGGGTGGGGTGTTAGGGAAATCCTAATACCGTATTTCCCAACTTCTTTCACTTTGAACCTAACTGGAGCATTACCAAAGTTTTTTGCAACTTTTTTCCTTTCTTTTTGAGATAGTATAATAGTATCCTTATTTTATAGTGGGAGCACAGTGTCCTTTGGACCCTGCACTCCCATTCCTCTGTAGATGTGTATATACAGCGTGTGTGTGTGTGTGTGTGTGTGTGTATATATATATATATATACACACACACACACACACACACACATAATATACGATATGTGTGTGTGTGTGTATATATATATATATATATATATATATACATACACACACACACATGTGTGTGTGTGTGTGTGTGTGTGTGTGTGTGTATAGCTGTGGAGCACAGGGCCTCCAGGACCTACGCCCATTTATAGGACAACAGTGACCAAGTTGTCAGCATAACCTTCTTATTATCCCACCTCATGTACCCGCTACATAAAATTTTGGAATCCCCTCCAAAACGTAATTTTGTGTAATTGCAATGCCATTCCATGCCACAGGTGCAAAAGCACATTTTGGGCAGGATTTGAAAAATGACAACTGTGACATACATTAGGTGGGGTAATAAGGCATGTTGAAAATCTGGGGTCAACATATTTAAAATTTCTAAAGTTATGAGCAGGCGAGCGAAATTGCAATGAATGTTCACACCTTTCTCATTGTTTCATATTTTAACACGAAATTGTCAACATAGTCTTCTTATGAACCTGCCTCATAAACCCCATAGGTGAAAAAGTTCAAATCCATGCCAAAACACCATTCTGCGCCACAGGTGCAAAAACACATTTCGGACAGGATGTGAAAAATGACAGCTGTACTGTTCATGAGGTGGTATGAAATAATGGCTATGTTGAACAATTGGACTCAAAATATTGAAAATTACCAAAGTTATGCGCATGCATAGAAAAATTCCAACAAACACTCATAACTCAGCAATATTTAGGAATTTTTCCACCAGATTTTCCACATGACCTTTTTTGTACCCCACCTCATGAGCACCGGTGGTGAAATTTCATTATTCGGTCCTGAAAGGTGATTTATTTATTTATTGAAATGTTTCACCAGGAAGGCACACTGAGCAACAAGTCACTCATCTCCTGGGGTGACCTGGGGGGAAGCGGTACAACTGGAATGAGACATTATACATTCAAGTTACAGGATCAACATTAACATACAGTTGTAAGGCAGGTGTTACAAACATTGTTACAACAGTGTTGCTCATAACATGTTGAAAGATGGGACAATAATAAGTGCTGGGTTAATAAGTAAACAAGTGCATACATGAAAGAAAAGGGAGAAAAGGGAGGGAAGGGTGAGGTAGGGGAGAGGGAAGAGTCATGTCCCTGGAGACCCCTTCAGGATGCGAGGAACCCTGCAAGGGGACTGGGGGGACCAGAGAGAAGGGGAAAAATCAGTGTCCCAGAGAGATTCCTTTAAGATGGTGGGGGGGGAGAGTAGATTAGAGATACAAGCTCTCAGTAAGGGGAGCAATTAGGGGACGGGAGATGGTGGTGTGCACAGGGTAAAATGAAGGTGACTGTAGGGGGTAGGGTTTGTCTAGGGCTTAGAGGAGGGAATTAAGAAGGGACTTGGCAGGAACAACGAGGTGCAAGGTAATTATTGAGGGCAGAGCTTATGGAGTAGGTGGAGGATGAGTGCCGGATTTGGGGGGGGGGGATTCCACACTTTTGGGAGGCAGTGAGAGTAACTGGATTGGCCGATTTGGGTGGATCTGCGGGGGACAACCAGAGTATGGGAGTCAGTTGATCTAAGGGAATGAGAGGGTAGAGGGTATTATAAATGAGGTGGTGAGGTAGAAAGGGAGCTCACCCAACCAGTGCTTGGAGGTGAATTTAGCACAGTGGGAGAGTCACCTATTTGTAAGAGAGGGGAAGGATAGAGCACGATAAAGATCGCAGTGATAGGTGCAAGGGGGGCATCCAGGGCAAAGTGGCAGAAGGAATTGAAGAAGGTGTCCAGTCTGGCCAGGGAGGACTTAGTGGCAGCACCGTAGACCACATCACAGTAGTTGAAAATAGGCAGTATCATCTTCTGAACAAGTTCATGCCTAGAGGTAGGAGGGATGCAACTACGGTTCCTGAACAGGGCCCCAAGCTTGGGGCGCAGTTTTTTTCTGGACACAGTCAATATGTCCACAGAAGTTTAGATGTTGGTCCAATCAAACACCTAAGTACCCGAAGAAGAATGTGTCCTCAAGTAAAGTCCCCTCAAGGGTGTGAAAAGTAGGTAGGGAGGGAAGCCTAGAGAGTCTCTGCCTTGTGCCAAAGGTCATGGAGACAGTCTTTTTGGCACTGAGGAAAAGTTTATGGTTAGCAAACCAGAGCTGAACCTTGTTGAAGTCTTGCTGTAAGCTGGTTGTAAACCCAACAGGACAGGAGCCAGCTGCATACAGGACTGTATCATCTGCATACACATGTATAGTGGAAGATGCGGAGCAAAGAGAGGGAAGGTCATTTAAAAAGATGGAGAATAGGAGGGGCCCTAATACTGAGCCCTGGGGGACTCCAGTGCTAATCAGGAGGGAAGGGGAAGTGTCATCCAAGATCTTAACTGATTAGGTTCTACCAATAAGGTAGACCTTAAACCAGTTTGTGGCAGAGGGAGATAGGCCAGCTGCTGGAAGTGAGTTGAAGAGAAGGGAGTGAGAGACGGTGTCAAAGGCTTTGGCCAGGTGGACAAACATGGAAGAGGTAACTTGCTCATTGTCCATCCTGTTTTGAATGGAGTCTGTGAGCCTTAGGAGAGAGGTGGTGGTTGAGTGTTTTTTCCTGAAACCAGACTGGAAAGGTGTGAAAAGTGAGGTGTCAGATAGAAAAGAGGTGAGTTGGGAGAGGGCAATGTGTTCTTGATGCTTGGCAAGGGTAGGGAGGAGAGAAATGGGGCAATAGTTGCCAGGGGGGGATGAGGGGTCACCCCCTTTGGGTAGAGGGATGACCACAGCATGTTTCCAAGAAGAGGGGACTGAGGCAGTAGAGAATGAGAGATTTAGGATTATTGAGAAGGGGTAGGCAATGGTCGTAGCAAAGAGGGAGAGGAGTTTTGGGTCAAGACCATTAGGGGAGGCACCTTTAGAGGGATTGATGGTGAGGATGGCATTTAGGGCATCGTTTGGGGTTACAGTAGTGAAAGGGAAGGTGGGAGGGTGGTGGAGGGGGCACACCGGTAGAGGGTGGGGAGGGGGATGGATAGGAGGGGAGGGATTTCAGTAGCTCAGTTGCACAGGAGGTATAGTAGGAGTTAAATTCTGCAGCTACAGCTGGTGGGTCAGATACTATTGAGCTATTTACTTTAAGTAACGGGGAGGTGGGTGAGATGAGGGGGTAAGTAGGGTGTGCACCACCTTCCAGAACTTTGAAGGGGGAATTTATGTTGGTGATGAAGGCAGATTTGAAATATTCAAACATGGCTAACTTTGTAGCCTTGGTGCAAGTGTTTCTGAGCATGCAGAAGTTTGTGAGGTCACTAGGATACTGGGTAGCTTTATGACGCTTCCAGGCTCGATCTCTAGCCCTGAGACAGGCCAGAAGTTCAGGGGTTATCCAAGGTAAGTGGTTACCTCTGACTCTGGTTTGTTTGAGTGGGGCAAAGATGTTCCAGTTTGCAAGAAAGATTTCTTTGAAGTAGGCAAGGGCCTTATCAACTCAGGGGAAGGAGGTTAGGGGGGACCAGTCAGAAGTGGCAAGGTTCGCAAGAGAGGTTCAGGGTCAAGAGACTTGAAAGAGCGCAGTTATATGGTTTTGTGTGGTGATTTAGTTCTGTGGACTTTCCTAACTATGAATATTGGGTTATGGTCACTGAGAGCATTGGGGAGGATGCCAGAGTTGATGACACGGTGAGGGTGAGAGGTAAGGGCCTAGTCAAGTAGAGAGTGTTGTTGTATCTTGTGGTTTGGGTAGGTGGGTTTAGAGATCAGTTGGGAGAGGTTTAGTGCTCCGATTTCATATTTAGTTTTGGTAGTTTTAGGTGACAACCAATTTATATTGAAGTCGCCTAGGATGAATAATCCCCCCGAGTGAGCAAGGGAAGTGGAGGCGTTTAGGAGGTCTAGCGCGACTGAAGGATGGACAGTATATGCTGGCTACGAAGATTGGGAGAGTGAAAGGGAGGGTCACATGGACAGCTAGAGCATCATGGGTCTCAGGATTGGAGGATGAGTAGATGATGGAATATTGGATGGAGGCTAAGACATAAATGGCCACACCACCACCCCTGCCAGCATGGTCTTGCCTTAGCAGTGAGTAGCCAGGAATGGAGACCGAGTGGTCAGGGATACTGCTCTTTAGCCAAGTTTCTGAGAAGATTAGAATATCTGGTTTTAGAGTGCACACCATGGTCTGAATCTGGTCTATTTTTTGCAACAAGCTGTGGGTGTTTAGATGCAGGATCTTTAAGCCCTTTGGGAGGGCTGAGAGAAGAGAGTGGGGGGAGGTAGTAGAGGAGGAGGCACCAGAGGAACAATGAGCTGGTAAAGTGAGGGATATGAGCAGAACAAGGAGGAGACAGGACAGTAGGGGATGCATTTTTCATAAGGTAGAGAAATTAGAGAATAATTGATCTAGGAAGTCAAAGAATTTGTAAGTTTTTAAGTAGGGGGCACAGAGGAGGGGACTGGTCAGATGGAGGTGGGAGCTGTAATTTAGAAAGGAATCTATATGACCAACAGCCAGGGATCACTTTGTCTTAGATAAAGGTCATGTCCCTCTAGTGGCAGTAGAGTATAACTTGCTAATGGAAAAAAAAAAGATATGCCTAGATTTCAGATGAATTATCTTTAAACTGTTAAACTGCAGTACTGTCCCATAATTAATAAAAAAACAGTAAACATGATTTTTTTTTAGCCAAAATTATCTCTACAAACAGATGAGATAGCAGGCTGTCCTGTAGATATGCTACAAAATAATTAAACCAGGTAAATCAGATATTAAACAGGCTGAGGAGGTTCACAGAATCAGAGGAAGAACCAAGCTCCAAGCGGCACAGGGTGTGGTTCCATTGCTTCTTTTGTGAGTGGAGAAGATGACAGGAGCTCCAGGTGGCACAGGGTGTGGTTCCAATGCTTCTTTTGTGAGTGGAGAAGATGGCAGGAGCTCCAAGCAGCACAGGGTGTGGTTCCAATGCTTCTTTTGTGAGTAGAGAAGATGACAGGAGTTCCAAGCAGCACAGAGTGTGGTTCCAATGATGGTTTCATGCAGCAACTGAGAAATCACCTTCTGGGCCTGATTAGTGAAATGACAGTGCCAGTGTTCATGAGGAGGGGTCCCAAAAAGGCTATGTTGAAAATTTGGTGACAAAATTTTAAAAAAATGGCAAAGTTATGAACATAAATTCAAAATGCCATTGAAATACATTATACAGCACTTACCTTGATTCCTCAGTTCACAGTTCGGCTTTGAAGAGTGCAGACATGTCTTGGTCCACAGAAGAAAACAGCCTATGACCTCTGGTGGTAGATATAGAATAAGGGGTGGTGGGTGCTCAGTGGGAGGGTCGTGATGGGGGAGGGTGATGGAGAGGACAAGCTACTGCTTTATTTTTTTCAGGTTTAAAAAAAAGACATTGGGGGACTGTTTTCTTTGTACAGGATTTCATGAATAAAATATATTTATTTATTTATTTATTTATTTTTTAGTTGTTTAACCAGGAGTAGCACACTAAGCTGAAAGCTTTTTTACAGGTGTGACCTGGGAGCACAGGGAAGTTAAGTGATTTGCTCAGGGTCGCACAGTATGTAAGTGGAAGCTGTGGGATTCAAACCCAGGTCTGGTCTGCTGGATGTCACCAGATTTGCAGCTCATAGCCTTAAACCACTGTGCTATACTGCCTCCCAGTATTTTGGGACACTGGGAGTGAGCTCCCCAGTGTCCCACCCTGCTGGGGGGATGGGCTCTAAATGCCGACATGGGGATTTGGCACCGCTACTTGTATGTTGGCCAATAAATGAAACAATGGGCTGGGGGGGGGCATCTGACACCAGGTGAGGGCATCCCGGTGTGGGGTTTATATTAATAAATAAACACAGAAACTAGGGGACAGTGATCAGAGGGTGGAGATGCCACTAGACACCATGAAAACATCAGGGACAGTGATAGGAGGGTGGTGGGTGCCATTAGACACCAGGAAAATTAGTTTCATTATGGGCACTGTGATCGGAGGGTGGAAGGGGTTCCCTTGCACACAAGGGAAATTATTTGTATTATAGGGACAGCGATCGGTGGGCAGAGATGCCACTAGGCACCAGGGAAATGAAGGGGCAGGGATATTGGAGGGTGGGCCACTAGACACCAGGGAAAAACAGTAGTGTACTGGGGAGGGCAATGGGAGGGACAAGCAATGATTCTCAAGTGTTGAAAAATGATCTTTTTTCATGACAAGGGATATGAAAAAAAGATTTTTTTGTACACGAGGTCACAAAAAGGATTTATTATATTAAAAAACAACACAATTCAAGGGCATATTTCTAACTTAGAAGTGCAGACTGCACCTAATGGGGTCCCGATCAGCCACTTAGGTGTGGTGGTGTCACTCCAGGATGTTATTTTTGTGGCTTTTGAAAAAAACATTTGTAAGAAAAAACTGAAAACAAGATGGCAGCTCACAAAAAGGATTGTTCCCTCATGAAAAAGGAACTGATCTCGCAAGAAAGAATCCTTTTCGTGAGGTTAATCCTTTGTCGAACTTTGTCACTCTAATTTGGACAATAGACTTCCCATTGAAAACAATGGGAACTTAAAAACTGAATAAACTTTGCAACAGATTAATATTTTTAACCCAACAAAGCATGGCAGTTCTGTTACCCAAACTGTATCTACCATACAAAAATAACACAAAATTCCATACCGTCTGGACGTAAAGTGATGAGGAAAAAACTGCAAAAAAAGCGACTTTTAAGGTTTTTGCATTATCCGGATCTCAGAATTTGTACATCCAACCAGAAAAAAACTTGCCAAATCAAGAGATCTACCCCACAGGACA
Source organism: Neoceratodus forsteri (assembly GCA_016271365.2). Lineage (NCBI taxonomy): Eukaryota > Metazoa > Chordata > Ceratodontiformes > Ceratodontidae > Neoceratodus > Neoceratodus forsteri. Next base: position 423,400,195 of record CM057459.1, on the reverse strand, counting down.
GAGCATACCAAATTTCGTGCAAATCAATTGTTCAGTTGCAAAGTTATTAAAGAACAAAATTTGAGGTTTAACATTAAACAGGATACTCGACCCTAACTATAGGGGCACGACCACACCCCTATAATACCCTGGAACTGCCATATCTCACCCATTATTCCCAGTTATCCACGTCTCTGTGATGGCTACCTGAACTAACTTGGTTTCTGCCACCATTGCCTGTACTTCACTAATTTTATTATTCAGGCTTCTGGCATTTAAGTAAACCACCTTCCATCCTCCCCCATTCCCTCTTACCATGCCTGTTTCCCATTTACTGTCCACTCTACCCTTCATAACCCACCTGTTGCTCCTCCTGCTTGCTAGTTTATCATGACCCCCAGCTTCCCCCTTTTCTATTCCCTTCCCATGCTGAGACTAGCACCCCCTTGCTTCCTTCCCATTTCCAAAAGAGTCCCTGCTAGGCTGTTCCTGTTCTAGTCCCTACAAGGGAATTACCAGTATCTGTCTCCTCCTCATTCAGTTTAAATGGTGATTCACATAGACGTGTAGTTTCTGCCCAACTGCGCATATCTGTCTGTTCAGTCTTTGGAATACCCATGAATATGCAAATACTTACATGATGTCCCCTTTTTCCAGCAGGAGCATGTGAAGGGCCTCCAGCCTAAATTTGGTGGCCCTCACAACTGCAGTGATGTTTTTTTGTACTGTATAATTGTTTTTGTTACACTGATTTAGGTATGTTCTTTAGTAATGTAACCTGATATACCCTGCACAACAAAGTAATGATGTTCTCTTATTTCAAAAGGTACCAGTTGAACAGCCAGACTTTGCAAAAATAGAAATTGTTTCTGTTACGGAAGATGAACTGCCAGCTGTTGAAGTCCCATTTCCCACCATTGGGGGGTTTTATTCACCAACCAAAATACAGCCGAATGAAGAAGGTAGGTTTTGGCTGGACAACATAATTGACTGGGGCTGGGTACATGCAGGATACTGGTGAGGGACCTGATACTCTGAGTTTTGATTTGGATGCAAACTACATAGTCTTGAATTCACTGGGTGAACATAAATTTTAAAATCAAGTAAAAATCCACTTCAAATGAGTAAATGGGGCCAGAATCACGTGAAACATTTTCCCTAAAAACAGTCAGGAATATCTTGCTCAAAAGGGTAGCTAATTTCACTTCTTTTATTTAGTACGTAGCTTTCACTTTGACCACAAGGCCACAGTAAATATATGTCATAGGATAAGCAAGATTTATAAAGGGCAGTATCTTTATAACATACATTATAATACAAGACACTAAAACAAGTCATGTGTATTAATTTGTAACAATACTTCAGTATGCAAAAAGGAGAAGCGAATAGTATTTGAGGGTTTTTGCAGTGGGCCCATGAAGCATGAAAAATAAATCACTATACAGTGATTTTTATTCTCAGAAAAGAAAGGGAGTCACGCCACGGTAGCTAGAATGGGAGAATGGGTCCACAAAAAACACACCCCATAAAATACAAAAAAAAAAAAAAAAATCAGCCACACAATGTATAACTAATTCTCAACTTGCTTGGGGGGGCCAAGTTTCACATACAAACCCTCATTTTATGCATGTTTCTAACGTATTATGGCATATAAAAACACCACTGTCACTTGAAAAATGTATACAATTCCACAAAATATAAAATGTAGATCTTTTTATAATGATTTTAGTTTCAGTAAAATGGGAAATCTCCTCAGGTTACCCCAATTTCCCCAGGTTACCCCAGAACAGTAGGGGATGGCCAACTCATATTTATTTATTTATTTATACTTTGTTAACCGGGTAGGGACACTGAACCATCGGTCCCTTTTCAGGCCTGACCTGGACTGAACAGCAAGTACAAAACAAACAACAAATAACAATAAAACATTATTACAAATAATAATTGCAAACTGACAGAGACATTAAATATTGCTTTAACTTCAATTTGAAGCTAGGTACAGAAGAATTGAATCTAATATGAACTGGAAGAGCATTCCAATAGATGGGGCAGCCACAGAGAAGGCCCATAACCCGATCTTTGATCTATGATGGGGAACATTAAATAAAGGACCATTCACAGTCCTCAAGCTAGGCAACATATTTCTGCGAGAGACTAGTACTGACAAAGGAAAAGATGTTCCAAAGTGGTAACTTTTAAACATTGCACACCCCACAAAATATTCAAACATATGATCAGGGGAATGCCAACCCAATTTAGAATATAAGTGACAATGGTGTGTCCAACTTGGTACAGCCAATATAAACCTACAAATATTATTATAGGTAACAGTCAAGGCATGCATTTCCTTCTGCCCTATGTTGAAATAAAGACTTGATACATAGTCAAAATGGGGAAGACGTGACCCATGAACAATAGCTCTCCTGGTATCTAGGGAAAAATAGGAAATAAATTTGTATAGTAACCCTATTTTCCTATTGATTGTTTTAGTAACAAATTGTACCTGAAGAGAAAATGATAAACATGAGTCCAGGAACACACCTAAATATCTAAAATGGGACACCTGTTCAAGCAAAACGCCTATATATCAAGCCTCGGATTGTCCTCAAGCATAGATGGCGTGCCAAACAACATAACCTTTTTTCCCCCCAAGTTTAAAATCATAGCATTACAAGATAACCAGAAACAGACAGCCCCAAAATCATTATTCAAAACAGATGATACCTCAATCACTGACCTAGATTGAGAGAAAATTATTAAATCATCCGTATACAAACAAGTACTGCTATGTTTACAAACCTGGGGCAAATGATTAACAAAAATAGAAAATAACAATGGGCCCAAAATGGACCCCTGTGGGATGCCACAATGGATTGAGGACACATCCGAGACAACTGATCCAACCTGGACATATTGACTTCTATCTCACAAATAATTGTGAACCCAGGAAACAACAGCTTCAGGAAAACCAATTTCCAATAGCTTAAAACAAGCAAGGTCATGATCAATCAAATCAAAAGCCTTGGTCAGGTCCACGAACACCGCCCCCGTCATCCAACCTTTCTCAAACCCATAGAAGACGGTGTCCATGAACCCGACCAAGGCAGTCCCCATCCCATGGTACTTACGAAAGCCATGTTGTTGTGTAGCCAACAATTCATAAGCACATAAGTACTCATTTATTTGCATTGCCACTAACTTTTTGAGCATTTTGCCAAGGGGATTCAAAATTGAAATAGGCCTAAAATCATCAAAGGAAAGTGCATTTGTTTTCTTTGGTATAGAGACCACTCTAGCCTTCTTCCATTCAGCAGGGAATGCACAAGTAACCAAGGATAGGTTAAATAAGTAACATAGGTAATCAATAATAGATGGGATTTTTAAAAACGTCCAGCCAACCCTCCCCCACAGTCACTAGCTCTATCAGGAATGGCCTGCAAAAATTTCAAGACCTCAGCTTCAGCAATTTCACTAATCATAAACCTAGATCGATCTACAGATAGATCAAATGACTCAGAATTAGAGACCTTGGGATGTGGAAAGGTATTTCTATAATTGGTCAAATCAGAAAATGTATTATTTAATAGTTTAACAATTTCAGGTAAATCAACTATATCTACATTTTCCACAGTTACCTTCTGGATATCTAATTTAGGTTTTGGAGACAAGAGAGAGTTAATATTATTACAAAATCGTTTAGGGTTAGCCCAACTAGATTCTAGACGTTCCCTATAATAGTCCTTTTTTGCTTTCTTTACCTCCAATGACACTAAATTCCTGAGTCTACAATAAAGGTTCATTGCGGGTATACTGGGGAGCCTTTTAAATTTAGACCAGACTACTTTTTAATCCCTTATCAAGTTCTTAATAACTGGGGAAAACCACCCAGAGGGAGACCCACGGCATCGGAAAGAATGAAAAGGGAACAAAGCATCCTGAATCGGCAGTAACTGGCTATAAAGATAGTCCAATGCCTTATCAACATCGGGAATGCACGTCAAAAAAGACCAATCAATAACTTCTAAATAGGAATGTAATAAAAGAATATTAGGCTTCTTAAAGATCTAGCATAAACCAGACATGGAGGAGGTTTTTGATAATGAAAATCCATCACACAATAAGTTGCCACGTGGTCACTAACTGAATCAGCCAGTACTCCCGAGTCAGCAATCCTATGTTCCCTATTCGTAATAACCCAGTCAAGTATAGAGTGGTTCAATGTTAATGGGTTTAACCGAGTTGGCTCTTCAATACACTGAACCAGTCCATAAGAATGAAGTAGAGGTTCTAACCCTAATGCATCACTATTCAACCAGTTTAAATTCATATCACCCACAATAACAACATCACCATGTTTAAAATAAGGTGCACAACTTTCCAAATAATGTTTCTAACCATCCTGACCACACAAAGGTGGGTTGTATATACAACCCACAATGACATTCTTTTTGCCCCTAAAGCAAACTGTAATAGCAACCAGTCAGACTCATAAACCTCATCAGTTCTAGATTTCAATATTTGTACCTGCAAATGGTCTTTAAAAAATATCAAAACACCACCTACCTTTTTACCCTTACAATCTGTTCTTATGTGATTATATCCATTAACCCTACAAACATCATTCAAAACCCCTGGTTTCAGCCACATCTCTGAAAGAGCTCTGAAAGAGCCACTATATCAGGTATATAATGACCAATTAGCTGCAGTTGCCAACTTTGGAATCAGACTATGGACATTTAAATGAACAATCTTAAAACCATGGCAATTAACTAAGGTGGGAGAAGAATTGAACCCAGGCAAGTTAAGTATAAAACCAGGGGAGATAGGCCCCACATTCATTTCAATATCTCCTGATTTCAACAATAAACAAGTACCATTAACAATATAACCCAATTTACGCAAAAGCGACCTCCCATGAAACAGTGAACCATGGATTCCCCAATACCCGAGAGTTCTAACTTCCAAACTATGGTTTAGCAATAACTGCAAAGATACAGTCCTCAGTTGATCCACCACCATGAAGTCTGAAAATAAAAACTCATCAGAACTATCTGTTGTACCATACCTCTGACCCTGAGGTGTAACCCAGAAAATCATGCTATTAAAGCATAACAAACCTCCCACAATAATACAAACCCACAGTCTCCGAGTATTTTGTTCCCACATCCTAAAGAATGGCAGCTTCTGACTCACTATATATACAAATCACAATAACCTCTCCTTAGCCTCCCCAGACCCCCTCACACTCGTTACACTTAACCGCACTTCACCACATGGCTGCCACTGTAAACACCGCCGTGTTTAGCGGTGCACAGATTTAAATCCCTCAACCCCACTGAAAGGCTGCCACCACTAATCAGGAGGAGGAGGTGCGGCTAATAGCAGCAATGTGGGCAGAACAGTACACTCATAACTTTCAGAGGCAATTAAGAGCAATCAGCAGTTACTAGCAGCAGTTTATGCACTTCAGCAAGAACACAATGTTTAAAACAAGCAGCAGCAGCAGTCTAAATACTTAAAACGACTGATGTCAGTCACAATACTCTTAGCTCCACAACGAGTGTTTAAAGCATAACTTCAGCACAGCAAGGTCCAATTACTGCACAGCAAGCCCTCTCCTGAACACAGATTAGGCACAGTTACTTAAACATAAAGGGCTCATGATTCTTGCAGCTTGGTCACACTCTTATATCAGAGGTGCTATGTTCCGATAGAATATCCCGATTCTCCACACAGCTGAGCATGGTGCTTTAGGGATTGAGGGAGCCTGCCACACTACCTCAGACTCTCTGCACTTATCTGGAGGCAGTATAGTGCAGTGGTTTAAGGCTGTGAGCTGCAAATCTGGAGACCTGGGTTTGAATCACACAGCCCCCACTTGCATACTGTGTGACCCTGGGCTTAACTTCCCTGTGCTCCCAGGTTGCACCTGTAAACAAGCTTTCAGCTTAGTGTGTCTCACCTGGTTAAATAATTGGAAAAAAAAAATCTAACAACTTACCAGAAATAAAAGAAAAGGAAGAGTACAACATTAACTTGGCTTACTCCAATTGTACCTGAACTGCTCTGTGCACATGCGAACAGATTCCTTGGTTAACTAGAGGAAAACCATATCTGGGGCCCATACTTGCTGGGTCAAATTTAAAGGTTAATTTTCCCTTATCCAGAAATCATTATTTTTATCCTGGTTTTGTTAGACATTAAGATATGACCAAGGGAAGGGTCACCATCTCATTATCTAACTCTAGGGCAGTGGTGGCCAGTACTGGATCTAGATCCACTAGTGAATCTCAAGAGATTTTTGGTGGATCTTGAGGCAAAGGTTGCATTTTCGAATCAATGAAGATCCCAAGGAGAATTTGAAGGTAAGGGTGTGGATGAAATGTGGACATTATTAAAAAATAATTTGATTAATTAAAAAAATACATATATATCAAATAAGATGCAATACAATAACAAGCATTTGTCAATGCCGAATGTTTGCTTGCTGATATTAGCATTGGAAATGCAGGAGTTAGACAGATGCAGAATAGGAATGGTAGTGAAGTATTGAACTTCACGCCAACCCAACCTCCAGCCTGTAGAGATGGAAAGGCATTGGGGTAAGTGTTTGGGTTGTCGCCCATGACGGTCATGCCATGTCACCTCACCCTATTCTGCAGACACCGACACGTGTTGAGGTGTACCTTGGGGTGTTTGGCTTTACAGTCACCCCATTCCATAAGGACATACGCTGAAATGGGTGCACCATAGGAGAACGGAGTGAAGTCTGGGGCCGAAGAGTCCAAGGTACACCTCGATGCCTGTCAGTGGCTGGGGGTGGGAGTGGGATGGCATGAGCACTACAGTCAGCAATCCAAAGGCACACCCCGATGCCTGTCAGTCTGTACAGGGTGGGACTTTATGGCTAAAAACCCTAATGCCCCGGGCGTTTGTTGGTATTTGCACTACAGATTTTCAACATGTCCTTTTTCTGACCCCACCTCATGAAAGGATTTGGGACCTCTTCTTATGAAGAGTGGCAGTGTGATTTTGTCAATGTGTCCCAAACTTTGAGTTCCAACAGCGACCATGCCATTCTGCGCCACATGTATGAAAACACAGATCAGGCAGGATGTGAAGAATGACAGCTATACCATCCATATGGAGGTGTGAAGAGATGGCAATGTTGAAAATCTGTAGTGGGAATATTAAAAATGCTCGCACTTCCGAGCATACGTGGAAACTGTACAATGCATTCATGTAACACGGGCATTTTATGGACTTTCATCACCAAATTTTCAACATAGGCATTTTAGGACCTCTGCTCATGAACAGTATCACTGTAATTTTCTTAATGTGTCCCGAACACTGATTTCCCACAGCAACTGCGCTATTCTGCACCAGAAGTGTGAAAACACATTTTAGCCAGGATGTGAACAATGACAGCTGTACTGTTCATAAGGAGGTATGGGAAATGGCAATGTTGCAAATCTGGAGTGAAAATATTACAAATTTGCGAAATTATGAGCGTGGGTGGAAACTGCACAATGCACGCTCATAATACAGTCATTTTATGGACTTTCGTCACAAAATTTTCAACATATGCATTTTAGGACCTCTGCTTTTGAAGAGTGTCACTGTGATTTTCTTAATCTGTCCTGAACACTGATTTCCCACAACGTCCACACTATTCTGCACCAGAAGTGCGAAAACACATTTCGGCCAGGATGTGAAAAATGACAGCTATACTGTTCATAAGGAGGCACAGCAAAATGGCAATGTTGAAAATCTGGAGCGAAAATATTACAATTTCATGAAGTTACGAGCATGTGTAGCAACTGCACTACGCATGCTCATAAAATAGTCATTTCTTGAATTTTTTCCACCAGATTTGCAACATAGACCTTTTGAGAGCCCACCTCATGAACACTGGCACTGTTGTTTTGTTACTTGGTTCTGAAAGGTGATTACACACAGTGACTGCAAAATCACCATTCAGGACTGAATAATGCCATGACAGTGCCTGAATTCATGAGGAGGGGTCGCAATAACCCCATGTTGAAATTTTGGTGGCAAAATTCCCAAAAATGCCCGAGATATGCACCAAAGTTGAAAAAACCCTAGTTATGCCATTATACAGCTTACTGGCAATTCTTCAGTTCGCGGTCTGCTTTGAAGAGTGCAGACGTGTTCCTGGTCCACCGAAGATCATTGCGCCATGCTCCGGAGGTAAGTATGGGGTGGGGGTTGTGGGGAGGCAGGGTGCACAGAGGGTGGGCGTGGGTTGGGGGACAGGGCCACCGGACTTGACGAGGCACCGTTTTCTTGTTTGCAGGTAAAAAAAAAACATTGTGGGACTTTTTTTTTTTCACAGGGGCAATTGGCTTGCTGGGGTGTGCTCCCAGTGTGTCACCTATTTTGTTTTGGGGCTGTAGCTGACAGGATTGGGTACCCCGTTGGCACATACCGAGGGGCATAAGAGCCGAGGGGATTAGCACCCCTCGGCAGAAAACAACTATTTTTGAGGACATTATGCGATGGGAGTGGGCTCCCCCATCTGCAAATTAAACTGGGCAGGGAGGGGACTGAAGCTGATGGGGATCGGGGCCCCCATCGGCAAACAAAGACAGTTTTGGGGGGCACATGATGCCGAGGGGGATTCGGCACCCCCTCGGCATTGGGGGCTGTGCAATATTGTTCATGAACATGGCAGCGACTTGCCACCACATTCACAAACAATATTACACTAGGCAACATTCTGCCTTGCAATGACGGGTCGCTCCCTCATTGCAGCGGAATGGCTGACGCTGCAATGACGAGGCTGCCCCTGATTGCTGCGGCAAAAACATTACAAGTTGGTGGCACTTTTGGAAGCCAGTGTCATCAGCACACTGTGCCTCCATTGGTGCACCACTGCCAAGCCCCCAAATGCTGTGCCTCTGTTGGCTGCCACAGTGCCGAGCCTCCATAACCCGCTTCTCTCCTAAGGTGCCGCATAATGTTTCTTGCGCATGCGCACAAGCAAACATAAAAAGGATAAAATACCCATATGGTGTACCAAAAGGGTGTTAAAACAACTTAGTAGGAAAAAGGCAGCATACAAGTCAATGAAAAATAATGGAAATTATGATAATGTAGCAAAATACAAATTAGAGTTAAAAAAGATTACAAAATAAGATCAAAGATGAAAGGAAAATATTTGTAACAAAAGGCAATGCAAAAAGTTTTTACACATATGTAAATAACAAATGGGGAACATATACAACAATTGGACCACAGATTGAAAATAACATGGTAATAAAAACTGCAGTTGGAATAGCAAATTCATTTGCTAACTGTTTCTTTCCTTCCTCCTTGAGCTGATGGAATATGTCAAGCCAGGGTCTGGTGCCCAGGTCATTCCCTCCTAGGTGGATGATTATCAAGTGCGGCTCAGGCTGGCCATCCCTCATCTCTCGCAACGTTGGTAAGAGCCGGTCCCACCTCACCCCTCTGACTCCTCTCCATGTTACCTACACTGCCTCAGGTCCTGATACAGTTGCTGGCCCCCCCTCCCCTTGCTGCTCTCCTCTCAGCCCAAAATATGAACGAATGCTCACAGATCCATATTTCCTGTCATCTCTTGTGGCCTGTTTAATCAAACACATCATGGTGAGATATGGCAATGTGTTTTCACCCCCCCAGTCACCAACCCTCCCTCTCTGCCCCCCATGCACCCTGTCTCTGTCCCATACTCCCCCCCCAGTCCACCCCAACCCCACTGTTTAATTCCGGGGTTTCCTGCAAAAGAAAAAAAAAGGCTAGTTCAGTGGTTGTGTTATTTTATTCTCACATATCGCTTGTAACAATTTGAGGCCCACTGCTCCATCTCTTTTATTTCCACCTCAGCGCTCCCTTTTTCTGCAGCTACTGAGGCTGCCCTGATTCTAAATGAGTGAGTGGAAAAACACCTTGGATCCTCCTCTATGAACTCCATTCCCTTCTTCATCAGGGCCGCCACCTGCGCTGCCGTTACTGGTTTCCCATCCCCATGCACAAACAATGTCCCACTTTTTTTTTTTGATCACGCTGCTGCATACGCAAACAGCGCTCGGACAGGACATATACCCCAACTCTCCTTCTGTTGTAAGGTTACACTGGCCCTTTTTCCCTCCTAAACTGTTTTTGATCTTCTCATATATACCTTGATTTCTTGCACTCCCCATGATATCTCATCCCACTGTAGCCCCATGGCAATCCTCTTTCTCCCCAGCCTGCCACCTCGCTTACCCAAAATGCTCCATGAAACATTACTGCAAAGATGACAGCAAACAGTGTGCCCTTGTCCTTAGATCTGCATATCAGGTGCAGCTGCTGCCTCAGAGGTTGCCAAGAAAGAGGAACAGTTGGACCACAGTGGGCTCAGGGAGGATGAGGGTGGTGGAACAGAGGTGCATCCCTCCAGTTGTACTTCTCCACAATTCATTCTGGCAGAGTGTGGTTCCTCTATGGAGGCACCCGCAGTGGAGCCCAAAGAGGATGCTGGGAACATCCACAAAGGAGACCCACAGGAGGGTGGCATGGGACCCCACAGGGGAAGGAAACAACTCCTGGTGGGGACTCCATTGTTAGGAGGGTAGAACTGGGGGAGGAGAGGAGAGGGAGGTAAGTTGTCTGCCTGGCACCGTGGCTTTGAGGGACAGGAATGAATCCTCAGGATCGCGGGAGCAGCTGCATGGGGGAGGGAGCTGGGTGTCATTGTCCACCTAGGGACAAATGACCTGGCTGGAAAAGGAATCAGGCCAGTGCAGGAGAAGGTTGTGGAGTTGGAAAGGGGCATTAGACAAGTAGCATGCACAGTAACCTTCTCGGAGGTGCTGCCTATCTATGGCATGGGTGAGGCTAGGGTGCTCTGCACCATGGGATTTAATCAATGGTTGAAAAATTGGTGCAGAGCTCAGGGTTTTGGCTTCATTTGGGGACTGGGGGTCCACCTGGAGGGATACAGGCCTGTAATGGCATGATGGTCTGCATCTGTCCAGGAGGGGAACCAGGATCCTAGGTGATAGGTTTAAATGCTTCATTGGCAAGCATTTAAACTAGCCAAAGGAGGAGGAACTGAAAAAAAAAAAATCAGGGACGTTAGTGAGGTAAACACCAAGATAGAGAAGTTGTTAGGGAGAAGGGCAAGGGTAAATGGAGAAAAAGGCAAAGGCAGTAAGGACAGGAGTGGAGCAAAAAGGGGTAAGGCCATCAAAAAATGGAGGGTAATGAGTACCAATGTCTGTAGTCTAGGTAACAAGCTCCCTGAACTGGTGGTCTTGATGGAAGAGGGACGCCTGGATATCATGTCAGTCACAGAAACATGGTACACAGAGAATCATGACTGGGATGTTAACATACCAGGGTACACAGCCTACAGGAGGGACAGGGAGGGTAGAAGAGGAGGAGGAGGAGTAGCTCTCTACATAAGGGAATGGATCAAAGCAACAGAATTAAAGGGTAAACAGGGAGGAGAGGAGGCACTGTGGGTCATCCTGGAGACCGGAAATGGCACCACAATCTGCATGGGGGGGTTGTATACAGACCCCAGTCTCAGGGGAAGGAAATGGACAAAGAAATGCTTGAAAGCATCCTAAGGATGGCAGAAAAAGGGGCGATATTGTTGATGGGGGACCTGAATATGCCAGATGTTAACTGGAGCACCTTTGTGGCTGCCACATCCAAGAGCAGGGTCTTTCTCGTTGCCCTACAGGGGGCATGCCTCAGACAGCTAGTGTTGGAACCCACTTGGGCAGGAGCAATCTGAGACCTGGTACTCTCAAATGGGGATGGAGAGTGGATCTCAGCTCTAGAAGTGGGTAGCCATCTGGGAATAAGTGACCACCAAACAGTGTGGTTCACAATAAACACAGCTGGAGAGACAAGCCATACAAAAGTGAGGGTGCTGGACTTTAGAAGGGCTGACTTTGTCAAAATGGGAGAGTGCCTCAGAAAAGCACTAGCAAACAGGCAAGAAGGAGGGCTGGAAGAACAATGGGGAAACATCAAAACTGCCGTCACAGAGGCAACAAGTCTTTGTGTGAAGCAAATAAACAAATTAAAATGAAAGAAAAAAAACACTATAGTTCTCAAAAGAGGTGGCGGGGAAGGTTAGGGAGAAAAAGACAGCATTCAGGAAGTATAAGGAAAGACAGAAGGATCAGGACAGAGAATTGTACCAGTTAAAGCAGAAGGAAGTGGGGAAGGCAGTCAGAACAGCAAAGGTCCAAACCGAGGAAAAGGTAGCCAACTTGGTTAAGAAGGGGGATAAAACCCTTTATAGGTACATTAGGGAGCGAAGAAAGACCAAAGGAGGGATAGTGAGGCTTAATAAAGGGGAGGGTGGGTGGGCAGAGAGGACAGTGAAAAAGCAGAGATACTGAACAAATACTTCTGCTCAGTATTCACAAAAGAAGAGGCAGGGAAGATACCTAATCCAATCAATAGAAGCACTCTGGATATGGGGGTCGATACTAGTCCTTTCACAAAAGAAAGGATTCTGGAAGAATTCCTAAAACTGAAGGTGGACAAAGCCATGGGGCCTGATGGGATTCATCCCAGAATTCTAAAAGAACTAAGGGGAGAACTAGTGACACCACTGACTACCCTTTTTAACAAATCATGGGAGGATGGTGTGGTACCTAAGAAATGGAGGAGGGTGGATGTGATTCCCCTTCACAAAAGTGGGAGCAAAGCAGAGGCAGGAAACTACAGACCTGTTAGCTTGACCTCAGTGGTAGGGGAAATGATGGAATCACTTCTGAAAGAAAGAATTGTTGAGTACCTAGAGGCCAGCGGGACACAGGGCCCAAGGCAGCATGGATTCACAGTGGGAAGGTCATGTCAGATGAATCTAATAGATTTCTTTGACTGGGTGACCAAAGTAGTAGACCAGGGAGGGGCTATGGACATGGCCTACCTAGACTTTAGCAAGGCATTTGATACAGTCCCACACAAAAGATCAATAAATAAATTAGCCAGCCTGGGAGTGGGTCCCAGGGTGGTAGCCTGGGTAAAAAATTCGCTGGACAACAGGACACAGAGGGTAATAGTAAATGGAGTCTACTCCAAAGAAAGGGGGGTTACCAGCGGTGGGGTACTGCAGGGTTCAGTACTGGGTCCAGTCCTTTTTAATGTCTTTATAAGTGACATTGCAGAGGGACTGGAAGGAAAAAGTATGCCTCTTTGCAGACGACACAAAGATCTGCAACAGGGTTGATACATAAGGGGGATGGAAAGGATGAGAAGGGACTTGGCAAGGTTGGAGGAATGGTCAAAAGTATGGCAGCTTAGGTTCAATGCATAGAAGTGCAAAGTAATGCACCTGAGAAACAAAAACCCAGGGGAAGGGTACACAATGGGGGGAGGGAGATATTAACAGCAAAAAAATGGAAAGGGACCTGGGGTAGTCATATCAGATGACCTAAAGGTAAGCAAGCAATGTAAGAAGGCAGTAAGGATGGCTGGGGGGATACTGGGATGCATAGAGAGAGGCATCACCAGTAGAAAACAGAAAGTTGTTATCCCTCTGTACTGACAGTTGTTGAGACCCCATGTGGAGTACTGTGTACAGTTCTGGAGACCCTATCTCTATAAGGATATAGACAGGATAGAGGCAGTCCAGAGGATGGTAACTAAAATGGTGCAGGGTCTGCAACAGAAGCCATATGAAGAGAGACTAAAGGAGCTTAATATGTATACTCTCGAGGAAAGGAGGAAGGGGGGACATGATAGAAACTTTCTATTACCTCAAGGGAATCAACAAAGTTTAAGAGGGTAGCATCTTTCAGAAAAAAAGATGTGCAAGAACAAGGGGGCACAGTTTGAAGATAGAGGGGGGACGACTCAGGGGCAGTGTGAGAAAGTATTGTTTCACAGAGAGGGTGGTGAACACATGGAATGGCCTTCCTGAGGTGGTTGTGGGGTCAAAAACAGTGGGGGAATTCAAGAATGCATGGGACAGACATAAGGCAGTTCTGGTGGTGGGTAGGAAGAAGTAGACTGTTGGTAAGCTAGGATCTGCAGCTTATCCAATAGGTAGGAAAATGGGCAGACTGCATGGGCCAAGCGGTCCTTATCTGCCGTCAGTCTATGTTTCTATCCCCACCAAGCATTCCAAAATGGCCTCAGACACCGGCGTTCTCTTATCTATAGCCTTCCTCCTTAAACACATCCACCCCTGCATCATTCTTTTTACCAGAATAGACCTACAGGGATCCGCCCACCCCCTTCAAGCTACAAACCATACTAATTGCTGCTAGACAGACCCCCGTGGTTGCATGTGCCATAACTCCCTTCCAGCTGTCCACTATGAATCTGCCCAGTTGGTCTTCCATAACAGTCCCACTTACCTCTACTCCTTGCCCCTCTCTGAAGGCCTGAAACAAACATCATGACACCTCATATGCCTTTAGTGTTCTGGGCGACCAAGAGTTATGGAACAGCAACTTGGCTCCTTCCAGCCAATCTCTCAGACTTCCGCTGGCACTGGTGTCTCTTTTTGCCTCTGCTCTTGGGGCAAAATACCTGAACCTGTCCAGCTACAGATGGGAGAGGCTGTCAACTATCATGTTCTGTATCCCTTCAATATTCTTAGCTCTAAATAACAGGTTAAGCCGCAAACCTTGGAGTACCACCTGTCTTAACACCCTAGTCACCCTTTCCGACGCGGACCCCTTTCTGTTCAGCACCTCCAGCACTGTCTTGTTGTCACACCAAAAAGTGACTTTTTGATTCTTCAGCTCCTCCCCCCACAGCAGTGTGCAGACCCAAAAAGGGAAGATTTCAAGAAAGATAATGTGCCTTGTAATCCCACTAGCTTTCCATTCTGCCAGCCATGCCTGAGAACACCATTTTCCCCTAAAATAGGCTCCCATTCCCAGAACCCCAGCGGCATCTGTGTACAATTCTAGATCAGTATTAAATACCCAGTCATCCTGCCAGAATGCCTTCCCATTGAGAGCCCTCAGAAACTACCCCCATATCGCCATGTCATCTTGCGTGCCCTTCACTACACCCACCTGTAACCCCTAGGTGGTGCTACCTCAGGGGATACTACCCCCTGCCTGCATGACTAGGCACAGGTTGAAGGGCCTGAGTTCTGTGAACGGGTGCCTTCACCCGGAGGATGGGGTTAATGGTAACATAGCTGCTCTTGGTTCAGCCCTTCAGGACACTGATACCCCCCTCTAACCCCTCTAGTGACCTATACTGGTCAGCAATTAGACAGTTACAATGAACACCAGAATGCAATGTTATATCCACACTTGGCACACTTACCACCAGGGCTGGATCAGCTGCACTGGCCCTGGAGACCCCATGCAAAACAAGACCTGCAATGGAGAAATGCAATAGCAATACAGGATCCCCACCACAAAGGTACACAATAACCAGTGTAAATGCAAAAAGATTTAGATCTGATTTATTGGGGGAAATGAACAAGGGAGGGACAGTAATCTGGTGGTTGATTCTGGATCTGATTTAATCAGGCTAAGCATGCATGCCTCTAAGAATCCCTCTGACACAGTCACACACACTCTGGGTACCCAGTTGGTCTGCAGACTAGCCAGAAGCGTTGCCCGGGGTAGGCTGGCATTGCAGCTGTTGTTGGGGCTCTTAGGAAGGAAAAACACAACATTCACTTTAACCCACAATTTGTATTCTGGAGCCGGATCTCCCTGGTGCTCATGCCTTCTTGAGTCCCTGCTTTTTCATCTGAGCCTGCCTCTGGCCCTTTTCCCTTTCTTATCTCGGCAACAGCCTTTTCAAACTGCCCCTGTCCATTCTCCCCCATGGACCCAATCATCTGCTCTATGTAATCCTTGATGCTGTCACCCACTGTGGGGCCTTCATTACCTGTGTTTGGCTGCGGGTCAGGCCAGGACCCCCGGGCAGCTGGTCCATGTGGCACTCTCGTCATCCGGACCGGAAGGTCCTGCTGGAGGTATGATTGGAGGAGATACCAGGGCATCCAGCTGAGGTGGAGCCAGGGTTGGCCTCACCAGGGTTTTTTTAATGTGTTTTCCTCCCTTCCCCCTCACTGCTTTCCGCTTCTCCCCTCGTCCCTTTGGTGCGCCCTCCGCCAGCTCCCATATCTTGTTTGCCTTATCCGTGAGGTCCACTATGGACCGGTAAGGATCCTCTTTGTCATCTTATTCTTTCTAGGCACCAAGATCTCTACTTAGCAGTTGTAATCAGAAAGCACATTATTCCATGTACCAGCATGTGAAATTCCCCTACCACCTAGACCCTCCCCCTCTCTGCCGACCCCTTCCCTCCCCAGTATATTGTAATGGGGCAACAAGTGTAAAACCACGTGTATCCTGAAAAACATTACCAACCTCCATACCCTAAAACCTCAAAGATCTTGACCTTATTCGAGCTTTGATCTTTTTTTTTTTTAATCTCATTTGGGTAATTTCTGTAGGAACAAACATTGCACACCCAAATCAATAATGTCTGTCCTACCTGCTACATAGTAGCACATAAGCCTTTCATTTGTATATTCCAGGTAGCCAGATACCTAGAAACGTTAGATAGCCCTAATTTGATATTCATTGCTGTGCTTTTTTTTTTTTTTTTATAACTATGGTGTTTGTCTCATATTTATTCTATTTTACTAGCTATTGTGGTGATTGACTCTTGTCTGTTTAAAATCTCGGTAACGTGGTTATCACCCCTCAGGCAATGTTAATACTTTCATAATAAATCAGTATATTTGATAGGTTCGAAGCTCAGGTGTATTGTAACTGAGCCATTGTGTACATATAAAATAGGCTTTCCAGCACAAGAATAACGTTGGAATGCGATATTGGGAAAAAGACCGAACCTTCGAAAACTGTGCCAGTAAACAATGCATATGCATACTGATTCTCCATCAAGCTTCTTCCCATCCTAAAGTTCCTCGTTTGTAAGCAAACATGGCTTTCCTTGTGAAAGTACCCCCCCCCCCAAAAAAGAGCATGTCCTAACATGGTGGCTGATCCGACAGCCTCCACAAAATGGTGGCACATCAGCATGACCTGCCCAGGATGGCAGCACTGCTCTCTTGAATGTGGCCCATGGGACCCCCCCAACATGCCAAGCTGGTGCTGGTGCTGGTGTTGTCCACCCCCTTCCCCCGTTGCTGCACTCAAACAACCATGCACCTCGTGCCAAATGCAAACCTTTAGCCATCCCCAAAACAGCCACAAACACAACCTCTCAGCATCCCACTCTTTTCCCTGTGCACAAAACAGCACTCCCCCCTTGCTGCATCCGAAGCCTAAGCACATCACCCAAAAGAAAAACTATACCTCACCAAAGCCACAAAACTGCACCTTGTAAATAGTGAGAGGCCTTCGGCACCATGCACCTCAGCTTAAAGTTGACCAGCATACATTCTGTGGTGGATTTGATATGTAGCCCATGATGCTTTGCATTGTGGGGGCATGTGTGATTTTGTATTTTCTTGAAACTTGGCTTCCCAGCCAAATGCCCTTTGGGGTAACCCTTGCCTCAGTGTTTATGCACAGAGGTTCTTTATCTTCAGGATGCAGGATTGCTGTGAATCGAGCTGGTTTTCTTCCTGGACCAATATATGGCTTGAAATTACTCAAAACTTAATAGCTATTCTACAAAAATTTTTATTGTCTTATTTTTTCAAATAACCTGATCTATACACTAACAAAAACAGTTAAATTCTGTAACACTGGCTTTTAACAGCCAATTGATTGCCAAACGAATGTGCTTCCTCAAGTAAAACTAAAGGAGCAAAAATTGTGAGCCCAGGTCTCTATAGCTTGCCCTTTTAAATCCCCTGGGACTCTTTCTCTCTCTCTCTCCCCCCTCCCCTCTTTAGCTAATCCTGTTGGTTCTAGCTTGGTCAAGGCCCCACCGCCTCCTGGTGAGGTCATCCAAGCCTTTACCTTAAACCTTCTAAAACTGGGCCCCCCACCACCTTTTTTTTTTTCTTGTTTGCTTTTTTCTATACCCATTCCCCTTTACTGGACTACCCCCTGCCCCCTTTTCTGAGAATCCCTCTTTTTTTCAGAAGGGCTCAAGGGACAGCCAAGCCTGTCCTTTTAATTGGGCAACCCACATTTGTTAACTATTTTTGCTCTGTATCCAATAAAAAAATCATCAATGGGTAGCACACCTATCTTAACCGCGTTATTCTCCAATTATCAGGATTCTGTTAGCAATGAAGAGGTATAGAAATTATTAGCCAACTGGATTTAAACAAATCTACTGGGCCTGACATGTTGTATCTGAGATTAGTAAAGGAATTAAAGGATCACATAATTGGGCCCTTAACTAAAATCTTTAATACATCCTTCAGTACTGGAGAAGTTCTTAGAGATTGGACTATGGCTACTGTAGTGCTCATTTTTAAGAAAGGAAACAGGTCAAAAACTTTGAACTATAGACCAGTAAGCTTGATAATGGTTCTCTGCAAAATAATGGAGGGTTTGATAAAAAACAACTTGGAGTACAACCTCTTGCAAAACAACCAAGTAGATAGCTCACAACATGGCTTCAAAACTAACAGATCATGTATTACAAATCCATTGTACTTCTATGAAAAAGCTAATAAAAATATAAATAATAATTCACCAGTCAGTATCATTTATCTTGACTATCAAAAAGCCTTTGATAAGGTCCCACACAAATTATTAGTTAATAAACTAAAAAAATTTAATCTAGACCCAAGAGTCCATATCTGGGTGCAGAACTGTCTGAGTGGCAGGATGCAGAAAGTCAGCATAAGAGGGGTCGTGTCAGAGAAGGGGGTTGTGACTAGTGGGGTGCCACAGGGATTGGTGCTGGGTCTGGTTCTATTCTCCATACTTGTAGGGGATCTGCATGAGGGAATAGATAGTAGGATTATAAAGTTTGCAGATGATGGCCCTGTAAACACCCTAGAAAATAGAAATAAATTATAAAATGACCTAAAAAATAAAATGAACTATGGGCAACAAACAACAAAATATCCTTCAATGTAGACAAGTGTGTCATAATACAGTTAGGAAAAAATAATCCAGAACATGACCATTGTATAAACAATAGTATTATAAAGGAGGTAGAATCGGAAAAAGATTTGGAAGTATTAATAAATAAGGACCTGAAGTTCAATGATCACTGTACTGCATTGGTCCAAACATCAAACCGAATACTAAGTTGTGTTAAAAAATCCTTCATGAGTAGGAATGAACACTGTATTATTCCTTTGTATAAATCACATAAAAGACCACACGTGGTCTATTGTTCACAGCTGTGGAATCCACATTTACCTAGAGACAGAAATAATATAGAGAAGGTTCAGCATAGGGTAACCAAGATTATCTCTGGTTTACAGCATAAATCATATGAGGAAAGACTGGGGCACTTGGGATTATGCAGTTTGGAGAAGAGATGGATTAGAGAGGATTTACTATTAATGTATAAAATAATGAATGACAATGAGCTAAGAGTATAGATGGACATCGAGTATAAGATCAGAAAGATCACTTTAAGGTCACATAATATACAAATTAAAGAATAAACTCATTCACACAGAGGGCAGGAAGGCTATGGAATAGACTGCCACAGTTCATAATTCAAAATGAAACCGTAACAATTTTCAAAAACAAGTTGGATAGGTACTTTCTACAGTATGGGCACCATTGACCCGCTAATGCAGGAGACAGACTCGATGGGCAACCAGCCGCCTTCTATCTCAAACCAAGTACAATCCTTACATCTGATAAGTGTTATTATTGTACTTTTTGTTCACTTTATTGTTGGTGGATCTCGGACCTTCTTGAGATCCACCAAAATGGATCCTAATACAAGGTGTACTGGCCAACACTGGCCTAGCCACATACTGACATACTGGAAGGTCTGAACTGCGTCATTCAGTATTGTGAGCAACTGACTCAAACTACACAAACAGAATTTTATTACAGACACTAAAAATCTCAGCTGACCCAGATAGGGTGAGCTTGGCATACCTGGATAAAAACAAATAGTGCCGGCAACAGGTGTTCAATAGAGAAAAAAGCAGATTATGAGAGTGCTCTGTAGAGCTAGGAATGTAGGTAGCAAAAGGACTAAAACTAGGTAAGGTGTATCTAGGATACCTGAGTATAAGCAAATGTTAAAAGCAACAGGCAAAATAAAACAAAGCTAGCCAGCTTCTGGCTTTCTGACTTAGGAAGCAAGAGGCAGAAAGGCACACACACAATATTAGGCAAGGCAAGGGCAAGGCAACTTTATTTATAAGGTGCCCAACCCCAGATGCTCTGGGTGCTGAACATGAACAAAAAAATACAACAATAAATTAAAACATATAATAGACCCTCATTAAAACCATAATAAAATTAATATACTGCAACAATAAAATGGTTCTCAGAAGTCATACTTCAAGGGACTGGCCAGAACTAAGGAGGTCATGGAGTGAATAGCATTTGCATGCAGGCAAGACAGATAGTTGCAGCATTTCAAGAATTCTCTGCAACACTTCATAAGGAAGAGAGAGGACCAGGGCATAACAGCCTTCTCAGAGTTCCTACTCAAGGTTAAGTTACCTCAACTGGAGGAAGAACAAAGGGAAATGCTAGGGGCTAAAATTACCTGAGACGAAATACGTCAAGTTATTAAAGACCTCCCTACTGGCAAATCATCATGCCCAGATGTGTATATACCTGAATTTTATAAATATTTTGCATATGTAGTGGTGCCATTGCTAAGTAATGCTTTTGCTTCCATCACAGAAGGTAAGGATGCTCCCACATCCTGGAAGGAGGCCACAATTTCCGTTATCTTAAAGTCCAGGAAAGATGCCACTCTCTGCAGCTCTTATTGCCCCATATCATTATTTAATCAATCTACAAAAAATGTTTCTAAAGTATTGGCAAATAGGCTTTAGTCTGTAGTAGCAAATCTGGTTCACCCAGACCAGACAGAATTTATCCTGAATCAGCACATCTGCGATACTATCAGAAAGCTTCTAAATGTTATGGTGGCAGTTAGGGATAGCAGGGAACCAACCACAGTAATGGCGATTGATGCTGAGAAGGTGTTTGACTGCCTTGACTGTCAATACATCCAACATACAGTGGAGGTGTTTGGATTTAAAGAAAGGTTCTGCAAATGGCTGGCTGCACTAAATGACGGTTCAGTGGCATGTGTGAGGGCCAGTGAGGTGTTTTCAGACCCAGTTAACACTATGACAGGCATGAGGCAAGGATGTTCCCTCTCACCACTGCTCTTTGCTCTGAGTATAGAACCCCTCGCAGTGGTGATAAAACAGGCAGAAGAGGTCCAGGATATTAGAGTGTGTGGGGGGGGGGTTGAGACGAGGGTGGTGTTCTATGCAGATAGCACCCTACTGTTTATTAGGCACCCAGAAAAAAATGATGCAGGGCTGGTTAGCTATTCTGAAGCAATATGGGGAGGCCTCAATGTTCAGAGTCAGTAGAGATGAGTCAGAGATTATGTTCCTCAGTTGGGGGGATCTCAGAGAACTGGAGGAAAACCTTTGGTTTTAAATGGGTGAACAGGCAGTTTAAATATGTCAGTGTCCAGATTATCACTGTTATCTCTGTGTTGTTTGAGGTGAACTACTGCATCTGCCTTTAATATTCACAATGGAATCAGATCTGAAGAGTTGGGGAGAGTTGCCTCCCTCTGTCATAGGAAGGATAGAATCCATCTAAATGAACATCTTGCCCACTTCCTATTTTTGTTCTCCTTGTTACCAGTAGAGTTACAATGAAGCACTTGGCACAGAATACAGAAAGGGTGGTCCAAATTTATGTGGGGAAACACCTATGGGTAAAACACGAACTTCTTATGCAGCAGAAGGGCAGGGGTGGCTTGTGACTCCCCAGTCTACATGCTTGTTACAGAGCCTGCCAGATACAGCACCTAATTCCACACTTGCAGGGAGACAGAGTGTTAGAACTGACACTAATGGAGGGAGGAGGTGGGGTGAGACCCATGGCTCTTGACACCCTAGAGGACAAGGAGCTTAGTTAAGTCAGTTATGAATGCCCAGGTGAAGGTCCTTCTAAAACATGGGAGGCAGCAATAGTCACTGGGAGAGGCTCCACATGTAAGCATATTCTCCTGCTTCAGGGATAGCAGGGGGTTTAATCCGAGCAAAGTTGATCCCACATATAGGAGATGGGAATCTATGGGACTGGTCCAACTTGGGCAGCTAAAGACATTTTAACAACTGCAGAGGGAATTTGATCTCCCTCACAGTGATTTTTACTGTCACCTGCAAATTAGAAACAACAGAACCAGAGAACCACATAAAACACAGATGATGAGGGAACTAGGGGTCCTACAGTCCCTTGTGGGTGGACAGAGAGAGAGAGAGAGAGAGAGAGAGAGAGAATGCCACTCCTAAACATCTACTGTCACTGTTGCATAGGCTTTGCCATCTAGAAAATGAGGAACTAAGGAAAGGAATACATGACAAGTGGGAGAACAAAGCAGGAGTATCACTGTCAAAGATTGGTTACCATGCTGGGAAAATGTGGCAAACACATCTGCCTCTCTAGAATAGAGAGAGCACTGCTGGAAAGTCCTCTCCAGATTTTTCAGAGCCCCTGTGGTAACAGCTCACTATGAGGCCACAAGTACACATAAAAATGTGAGGATTTGTATTAAGAGATCCCATTAGGAGTGTGTGTTTTGGGGCTGCCCAGTGCTGGCACAATACCAAGAAGACATTTCCAAAGTCATTTCTAAAATACTAGAGATATCTGGTAGAGAGGGTATCAATATCAAAACCATGATGTGGGGCTTGATACCCAGGGGTTCTAGAGTCAAAGGAAAGAAATATTTTTTTAACCTAATTGCATCAGCTACCAAAGCAATCACACAGAAACGGTTGCAGGATTCCACTCCCACTCATGAAATGTGACTAAATAATAACAAAAGCCTGCTTCTAATGGAGTGGATTACAACAAGACTAAGCATACAACAGAGAAATATAAGGGGCTCTGGCTCCCTTTCTTTGAGTATATAGAACAGTTGGAAGGGACCACAGTGTCTGAGCAGATAGCTTCACTACCATGAAAGGTGTGATCACCTGCCTGCGCATGGCGGACGTATCTTAGGCCTCTTCTTACCCAGCATCCCAAAACCTCGAGTCTGGCATATAGTAATGGTCAATAAGCCAAGGTACACACCATGGTAGATACTGACATGAATGTAGAACTAGTTGTAATAAGACAACTGTTATTAATTCTTACTACAGACATCCCTGAGTGAATATTTTCTTTTCTCCTTTTGTCCTTAGTATGTTTTCCCTTTATTTTTGTGTACCATTCACATGCAAGACAGAAGGTTTATGAGTTGTCCAAAATTACTAGGTGGATTATCCACTGTATTAACTGTTAAGGCGCATTGCACTGTAAGGTTTGTGGCTGTGTGAGTTGTTTGTTCTTATGTGTTTGATTGAACATTTCAATAAAGTATTACTGCAAACAAAGTAACAGACAAACAATAGGGAAGTGAATGAGCTGCATTCTGATAAGCAAACAAAATATCAAGACACAAACAAGAAATGGGGCTATACCCAAATAGGGTGCAGCTAGGGATACTGTAAGTAAAACAGTAATGAAATAGTCACTTTGATTGAAATACTGTAGATGGTTCTGTAGGCTCTTGCAGGGCTCCCCTAAAACACCTGCAGGAGATTAGTGGATGGAGGAACTTGGAGAGCAGCATGGCCGGCCTACAGCTGACTCACAGTTGACTGCAGGCAGACTCCTTCAGAACAATGTCCTTTGCACTGCAGTCCTTTGTGCTCTGGATCACAGTGCAAAGGACTGCTGGAGGTATCTGCCTTTTGAGGGAAAGTACTGGCCATGCTGGTGATTGCCTGGCTTGGCTCCTAGCTGCTGGAATGCCCTGGTCCATGTCTGACAGGTTGAGATCACCCAGTACTACCACCTCCCTCTTTGCTGCCCCCTTCTCTACTCCTGCTACTTGTTCCCTGTTACTCTCATCCCCCTGCCCTTGTTGTTTGTAGATCACCCCCCATGTGCAGTTTCTTACCTGATGCTTCCATGGGTTGAACCCACAACAATTCTCTTACCTTATGCCCTCCCCTGATACACCCATCCTCCACTGCCTTGATTCCTTCCCTGACATTGAAGGTTACCCCTCCTCCTCCTTTGCCTTTCCCTGCATTATACCTATACATGTGTACCCTGGGACCATCAGGACCTAGTCCTTGTTCTCTGTGGCCCAAGTTTCCATAATGGCTGTGAGGTTCAGTCCAGTATCTGGTACCATTGCCTGGAGCTCACTGATTTTGTTTCCAAGGCTCCTGGCATTAAGGTAGACTCTGTTCCATCTTGTGTCCACACCCCATTTTTAACATGAACTCCCCCTTCATTTTTCCCTAGCTCCCTTAATTCCCTTAATTTCTTGTTTCTTTCTTCCTTTTTTTTTTTGGAGGACCAACCCCACCCCCACTGTGGCATCATTCTCTACCCTTTTATGAATGCGAGCCTTGCTGATCACCACCAATACGTTTAGTCCCCAGTTCAGGGGGAGTCCTAGCTAGGTTCCCTACTCCTAACCCTTATCCATGGTATCCCTAGCCTCAGCCTCTCCCACGGTCAGTTTAACTGTTCACCAATATAGACATCAGACTTCTGCCCCAGCACACTGGTCTCCTTTTTTGTTGGATAAAAGTTGTCACCCATGAACAGCCTCCTGCACTAGAAGCCTCCCCAGACCCCCACAAAGTGGTACCCCTCCTCCTGACACCATCCCTTTAACTGCCCTTTAAACTCCTTGGTCTCCTACTTCCTAACTCCATCTTTCACATTCCCCATACCCAACACAGGGAGGATTTTTGAAAAGGCAAGGGAATCTGAGTGTGCCTTTAGTCTGTCCCCCAGCCTTTCAAAGTTCTGCTTCACTGTCTCCACATGCTGGTTTATCAGCCTGTTGATATCGAAGTGTACTTGCACTCCTATCTCTCCCATACCATCCTTTACCATTCTCCCTATACTATCCATCTCCTGAATGGCTGATGCTTCAGGAAGGCATCTGACCACCACTTTTCTTTTCCCCTCTGCCTGTCACCTTTTTCACCCCTCTAATCATTGAGTCCCCTACAACTAAGATACTCCTTGCTAAGTTCCTTCCGCTCTCACCCCTATGTCCCACCAAGTTGCCCTGCTCTTTTTTCCCCAACTGACTCAGAGTTCCGCCAAATGAAGTCAGGCACCTGTGTCTCCACTGGGGGTGTAAAGCAATTCACTGTCAGGATTTTGTGGGTTTGGTGGACCCCCATATGACTTCCTCAGCCTCCCTTTCCTCTCCCCTTCTTTACCACCCTCCAGCCTCTTGGGCCTGTGGCCCTCTGGGGGAGTGGGGGCATGGGGTGTGGGCAACAGCTCAGTTGGTGTTGCAGCTCAGATATCTCCTCTCTCTTATTGCTACCAGTTGAGCAAGAAGCTCCACAAAGGTCCTACACATTGAGTAGTGTCCCCTCCACCAGTGCTTCACCCTGGAGATGAGCACCCCACAGTCCTTGTGGCTGACTACCTCCCCACTGCACTTATGCTCTTCACTGTCAGCAGTCTCATTATATACAATAATTGCTGGACTACTGATACTTTCCTTTCTCCTTCCACCTGCTTATTACCCTTTAGCTTAGACCCAAACTGGCGTACCCTATGTAGGAAGTTTAACCTAAGGTACTACTTTACATGGTTACCTTCCTGATGGATGCCTCCCTTATGCCCCTACCCCTAGATAGGTAGCTGGCTATGACTACTGATTAATACAGTGTCAGTACTGTAAGTGTACATACTCAAATCCAATGCTGCTGTACCTTAGACGGAGAATTACTATGATCCCTTTCAGAAACTGGTCTGCTTACAACCTAGGGCTTACTGGATCCTGCATCAGCAGAGTTCCCTTTGGTCTTGCGGTCTCCCTATGGACAACCTATGGACATCCTGCGGCAGCCTGCAGACATTCCATAGATAGATACCACACTCCTACTCTGGGACACTCACACAATGGGACGCTACATCACACTAATGCACTTTATGTCCCTTCTAGGAGAGAGAATGAATGAAAGAGAGAAAGAGATAGGAGATAGAGAGTGTGAAAAGTAATTCATAACTCACAAGGGCCTGAAACATGTTGAGCACTGTATGCACGCTGTCAAGAGGACTGGAAGAAAGTTGGGGTGCATTAAAAATGGTGTGACCAGCAGAGTAGGGGAAATAATCCGGCCACTTAACAAGGCCCTGGTCAGGCTTCACCTGGAGTACTGCATGCAGTTCTGAGCACCTCCATACAAAAAGGTCACTGAAATAGTCAAGAAGATGCAACAAAGGGCCACCAAAATGATGAGGGGTATGGGGAGACAACATCTATGAGGAGATACTAGAGGACCTTAACACATTAAGGAAAGCACAGGCTGCACACAGGGATATTGGTGCTGAGTCAAGGGGAGCCAGTATGAAAACAAAGGGATTTATTAACCAGCTAACTCATTCACCACAGAAGGGAAAAAATGCATATTAAAAACTCCACATTACCTGCAAAGTGCATGGAGCAATTTATTTACTACAAAGATGAAAAAAGTACCAATACAACGAATTGCAGGTAGACGGGGACCTACCCACTCAGCCTGCTGCCCAAATAGGAGGGGAGAGAGAGGTAGGTCTCTATACCTGCAATTGTTTGTATTGACACTTTTTTGCATCTTTACTCTGAATAAAATACCCCATGCACTTTACAGGTAGCAAGATGTTTTTCTTCTCTGTGGTTGAATGAGTAGGCTGAGTGCTGAATCCATTTGTTCTCACCTTCACACGTTCACCCTGGAGAAAAGGAGGCAAACAGGAGACATGGTGTCAGTCTTTACATACTCTCAGATATCAATAAGAGTGAATATATGGAGATATATAATTTGATTTCTTTACAATCTGATAAGCTTGTGGCTGGGATATTCAGAAATGCACCTGAGGGAGGTGCAAGAGATGCACAGCGCAAAAACAGTGCGCCATGGCGCAACAAGTGCAATATTCAAAGGTAGCGCATGGCAGGATGCGCCTGCGCAATATGGCTGAATATCGCACGGATGCACCAAAGCACACTCAGGAATGCGAAGGGGAGCAAGCCAAGGAGCAACAAACATAGGCAACCAGCACACAAGGCACTCACCACAGGGCCTGAAGAGACAGGCCACAGCCACCCCACCACACACAACCCATGGTGGAACACCACCAGGTACAAACCCCCGTCCACCCCAGATGGACCACACAGCAGCCATGCACACCACTGCAGCATGGCTCCTCATGCCAGCTACAAAGCAGACATGGACACAGCATGGCTCCTCACACCAGCTACAAAGCAGACACGGACACAGATGGGTAACCAAAATGAATGTATTGAAAAAGTCATATATAAAATATTTACAAATATAACAACAGTCAGGGAAAGGAGGGACCACCCACAGACAGGGAGGTCAGGGAAGGGAGGTAGGGATCGGGTGCAAAGGCAATGGAAGGGGACAGGGGAAGGCAAAGGAGGATGCACAGGGTAGGGGAAACTGTCTGGCACACAGGTCCTAAGGCCGACCATGGCCCACCGCTGGGTGATGCTGGTGTTGGCACCTCCATCTGCGCTGGCCCTGCACCAGCTGCTGAACCATCTGGAGTGTGGCAGTGGTGACACACAGTATCTGTCTCAGGAGCTGTGCATGCACATCACTGGGCCTGACACCTAGGACAAAGGATAGAACATGGCATAAGTGGACGTCCAGAAGGCCGCAGCCCATCCACTGTACACAGCGAGCATCAGTGACATGCGCCCCGGGGCTGGCATGCTGCCACCCACAGTGAGTTCGCCCACATGAGCTGCCTACCCGGAGACACAAAGCCATGCTGAACACTGCATGCCAGCACCGCCCATGTGCAGCACACCACCGCCATGGCAGGCAGGTGACATGGCCATGCATGCGGTCAGCAGCTACACAGCCAGCACCCGTGTGCACCCATAGCCCACCTGCAGTGGCCATCCACATGTGTGATAGCCATGGTGCAGTGCAATGGGCACTGCAAGCAGTGCACAGCTGGAAGGTGCCATGCGCACAGGGAGCCGGATTCCACCCCCACCCCCGCTGACCACCATGCACAATGAGGAAACACAAACAAGTGCCTACCTGCATGCAGAGGTGCACCCAGTGCCTGTCCGGCCACCATTCCCGTGCCTCCCGCCGATGGTGCACCACCCCCTGTGGTGGCCCATCCTGGCCCAGCCGCAGTGCCAGCGAGGTGCGCCCACCTCCTGTCCTCAGGGTCTTGATGAAAGTAATGGAGAAGGACACATTAGAACCATGTAACATCACAGTTCCCCACCCCCTGGCATGGTGTGACCCCCTGCTCAGCGTGCCTGTGGCACAGTGGCACAGGGCAGGCACGGTGTACCACACCCCCAGCAGGGCATGCAGCCCCAGCCACCCCCAGCAGGGCGTGCCAATGCCACCGCACCATGGTCCCCCAGACGTGAATGGGCACATGTGCCGTGCACTTACCTGGCTGTGGCACTGCGCCCCTCCAGACACGTGCCTAAAGTGCCCGTAACCAATCCGGGTCCCTCTGCTGCAGGTCCCCAAAGTGGTGCCTGCACTGCTCACCAGTGCGCTGTGCACCTGTGGCCTCCTCCAGTGCATTTGACACCTCCTGCCACACCTCTGACTGAGGCCTGTTGAGTGGCACCTGACCAAACAGAGAGCCAGCATGTGGCTCCACAAGAGCCACCAGGTTGATCAACTCAACCTGGGACCATATCTGTGCCCTGGGTGTTGTCCTGCGTGGCATGACTACAGCACTCCGGTCTTGAACAAAATGGGGCCTGGAAGCACCACGTGCACGCATGTGCTGGAGCCAGCTGCCTCGCAGCCACGATGCACTGCCACGAGCCAGCATGAGCACATGGGTGCGCGACTTAGTGCTGCATCACCGCCACGTGTTGCACAGCACCTACAAGGGTAAAGGACACCCCTGGGGTCAAGGGTCATCCCATGTTCACCAGCGCCATTGGGCATTGCAGTATGTTACGTGGTAGGGCCATGTGTGAGCCATCGTACATGACCCCATCGCGCTGGGGTACCATCCCATTGGCCATGGCACCACAGCACCATCGGTCCAGTGTGAACAACCCTGGTGCCATAAACCACACAGTGCATGGGTGCCACCCATGCAATAGTGGACGGGTGTATACCTATCATGCATGTAGCAAATGGCGCGCCCCTGGCCCACCATGGCGGGCCATTGCAACGCGCGTACGCGGTAGCTTGCGGCATGATCATACGTCCACAATGCTGCCGCTGAGTTAGCCATGCACAACCTCATTGTCCCAATGCACAACCGCCGCGATATTCAGCTGCTATATTCAAATCAGCTGATTATCCTATCCATGGTGCAGCAGCCGCATTTGCATGTCATTATAGTTGCGCAACCCCTTATTAGCACGCGATGCACTATAAAGGTGCCAGGGGACTGTACAGGGTAGGACCGGTATTGCATCCCTAGCAGGTGAGATACACGCTGCAGGATGGCCAGGCAGTGGCATGGGAGGGTAGGTGCAGAATAACCAGCCCATACTAACACGTATCTGTCCCCACAGGAAGAAGCATGTCCGAACATGAGGAGACTGAGGAGCGTGGACCTGCTCGGAAGCGCAGGCTCAACTTCACCAGGGCAGAGTCAGACACCCTATTCCAGGCATACCTGGACCAGGAGCCACTCCTGAGCGGCTCCACAGGCACCCTTCAGGCCCGGGCAACAGCATGGGAGGGTGTGGCCCATGCTGTGAACCAGCAAGGCAGCCACCAACGGTCTGTGCAGGAGTGAAAAAAGAAGGTGGGCACAGACCGGTGGTGCATCAAGGAGAAGGTGGCTGCCATCCAGGCAGTGAGAGTAGCCACAGGCGGGGGTCAGCCCACTCTGCCCACTCTTACGCCGCAGGAGGAGATGGTGGCAGCCACCATGCAGCGCATCACGGTCAAGGGCATGCCTGGCAGAGGATTCCAGATGGGCAGTAGCCCATCACTGCATGGTAGGCTCAGCTGCATTGGGGACACGGGGCAGGGGAGCTGGGGGCAGGTGTGGGTGGCAGCAACACTAATGCGACTGTGTTCCCTTTCAGCTCCTGAGTGCCTGCAGCCAGTGGCAGTGGTGGTGGTGTCCACCATGGGGGCTGATCTGGACCTGGAGGACCATCCATCCACCTCCACCGGACACCATGGCCCGGATTGACTGCGGCCCGGCACCGCTGTCCATCCTGATGCCGGTGGCGCGGTTCTGGATGAGGCCCTTGCTGCGTTTCAGCATGACACCAGGCATGGTGTCCTGTGTGCGGAGATGCAGATCAGGGCGGGGTCCGGTTCTGATGACAACGTGACCCACATCCTGGACAGCGATGTCGTGGACGCTGGGGAGACACCCATACCACTGACCCACCCCAGTGGTGTGGATGGTGGCTCAGAGGTGGCTGCCTGCACATCGGCCACCGCGGCTGCTGTAGCTGTGGCTGTAACAGGTGCAGCTATGGCTGGCAGTGGTGGTGTTGGTGCTGGTGGCAGTGCAGCCCCACTGGTGTTACCCTGCGCACAGCGGCCGGAGGGGCAGCAGCAGCAGCAGTGGCTGGACAGTTTTGAGGATGGCCCCAGCACAGTGCCCACTGCTGGGGCACTGCACGGAATACAGCCCCAGCAGGGACCCGCTGTGCGGCTTCCACCATCGCGGGGTGCTAGGCCACAGGGTCAGGATACAGCTATGGGTTGGCAGGGTGCCCCTGCGACCCAGGGCCGACCCCTTGGACAAGCACACCTGCCTGTTCCAGGCCTCTGTTGAGCAGCAGCTGCAGCTCGTGACAGGGGTGTGTGCACTCCGCTCAAAGCTGCACCAGGCAGCTGAGCAGCAGAACAGGGACAGCACCCTGCTCCTGGCGGAGACCACGCAACTGCGTGTGGACACGGCCACAGCCTTGGATCGGCTGACCGCTGCAGCCATGGCCAGACTGGCACCACTGGCCACCCTGCTGCATGGCCTTCCGCCACTCACTCCGCAGAGTGCATACTCCACCCCTTGGGCCTGCCATAGGGTGACCCCCTCGGTGTCAACGCCAGGGTCAGTGTGGGCATTCCAAGCATGCCTGGTGCAGGCATGTTTGTGGGTCTGCAGACACCTGCGCTGACCCG
Source organism: Neoceratodus forsteri (assembly GCA_016271365.2). NCBI lineage: Eukaryota > Metazoa > Chordata > Ceratodontiformes > Ceratodontidae > Neoceratodus > Neoceratodus forsteri. The sequence continues at coordinate 423,368,997 of CM057459.1, read as the reverse complement.
GTTGCGGTCCCGCAGTGTCACCACTGGGGGAGCATCTGTGACACCCCCTGTGGCAGACACTCAGCCTGCAGTGGCTGAATGTTCTCAGCAAGGCTGTTAACATGTCTGCGGTGGCCGTGCTACTGTGCGGCAGTCCTGAACCACCCTCCTCCATGTCCGCCATCTGCTGCTGCTGCCCTGTGTGCACATTGGTGCCGCGTGTGCATGTGCATCCAATGTCCGTGGCTTGCTGCTGGCCATCATGGCACGTGTGTGATGATGCCAGCACTGCACTGCCGGCCACTGTGCAGTGAACCTCTGCATCTGACACAAGTCTGGTGCCCGCTGTATGGCAGGGGCATCATGGGTCCTGTGTGCATGTGTGTGTGCATGTGCACGGGTGTGTGTGTGCGTGGCATGCATGCCTGTGCGCATGCGATGGGTGTCTGTTTCCACGCCTGCCTTCGCCCCCTTCTGCCCAACCCTGGCACGGGCCTCACGCCATGCCTGCCTGCCCACTCAGCCCTGGGACCTGGCCCTTGCCTGTGGCCGTGTATATCCACCTGTGTGCTCCATAGTGCTCCTCAGCAATTGTGTCCCTGTGTTGCTGGGCCATCCTCATCAGCCGGGGATCCCTTCACCCGGGGGGGCTGCCCACTGCCAGGCACAGCAGCCTTGTCATCCCCACTGTTGCCCCCCTCCTCGATCTTGACAGCTATCCCACTGTCAGTGGCCATGTTGTGTAGTACACAGCAGGCCAGGAATAGGCCACAGGCCTTCGAGGGGCTGTACTGCAGGGCACCATCGGACCTGTCCAGGCAATGGAACCGAGCCTTCAGCAGCCCAAACACCCACTCAATTATGTTCCATGTGCTGGCGTGTGCCTCACTGTAGTGCTCCTGTGCTGGAGTCGACGAGCGCGGGTATGGAGTGAGCAGCCATGGCCAGAGTGGGTAGCCACTGTCACCTGTGTGGAGAGATGTCTGGTTAGCATGGTGGTCTGTGTCCTTGTCCCCCCCATTCCCAGCCACACCCTGTGGCACCCATGCCCTGGCATCCCACACACCCTGCCCTGCTGTACCCAGCATATTGTATCCACAGCATACTCACCGACTAGGTGGCCAATGGGGATGTCCCCACTCTCGAACCTCTGGCACAGTGCCGACTGGTGCCAGATGAAGGCATTGTGTGCTCCCCCAGGGTGTGTGGCACAGACATTGATTATGCGCCCCCTGGCATCACACACCACCTGGCAGTTGACACTGGGGTAGCCCTTCCTGTTCATGTAGGTAGCCCTCTCTGGGCCAGGTGGTGTGCGGATGCCAACATGGGTGCAGTCGATGGCCCCTAGCACGCCAGGCAACAGTGCCACCCTGTGGAACTCCTGCATGTTTGCTGTACACTCTGCCTGTGTGCTGGGGAACTGGATGTACTCCACAGCATGTGGCAGCAGTGCACTGAGGAATTGTGTGAGGAGCCATGACGCGGCCAACTGGGTTATGCCTGTGGTGTCCCCTGTTGGTCTCTGGAAGGTGCCCATGGCGAGCAGGCACATGACAGCCATAACCTTGGTCTCCACAGACAGGACATGGCTCCGTCTTGTGGGTGCCTGCATCTCCTCACTGCACAGCTCACAGAGCCACTTCAGAATGGCCCGGTTCAGGTGGTACCAGCCCACAATCTCTGTATCACTGTACTGTTCGAAGCTGATGCGGACACGGTACCACTTGTTCCGGACATACCACTAATGGGCCCTTCCATGGCCGCGCTGGTCTGTAGCCTGCCTCCTCACACCCCCTCATTACTGCCTCCATCTAGAATGTGACACTGGCCATGACCTGCGCTATGCGTCCTCCTCCATGTGCAGCTCTCTCCCCTGGCACCCCCAGCAGTTGTCTGTGCCCCTGCACTGGGTGGACCCTTGTGTGGGGATGCCTAGCCTGCAGCCTGTGGCCTACACCTCCCACCTCACAGTGCCTCTGTGCTGCCCCTCCTGTGCTGGCTGTCACTCCTGCTCACTGTGGGTTGCCTTGCTCCCTTTCCACACCCACTCAGGCAGGCATGCACACACACACACACACACACACTCTCACTCACACACACACTCACTTGGCCAGTGTCGGGCCCTGCCAGGCTCCCTGGGCCCCACTCTGTGCCTCTGTCTGCCCGCCTCGCACTCTGTGGCACCCCTATGGCTGTGTGGCTTGCCCCCTCGCACTCCCTCAGTCTGGCTGCCCTGTGGTGCAAGCCTCCTTCCCTCCCTTGCTCCCTCTTTTTATGTGCTCAAGTCTGTTCCGCGCATTTCCAGTTTGCTCCACACTTGCGCTGTTCATCTGCGGTTGAATATCGCAGTGCTCCACATATTCATGGCAACGCCCCCTGCACTTGTGCATGCATTCATTACCATTGCACAGTGGCACACTGGGAAATGCACTGTGCATTTCCTACAGCTGAATATCACTTTCCAGATTGTCAGATTCTGTACCGCGCATCCCTATTACACAGATAGAGCAACTGCTCTGAATATCCCGGCCATGGGCTATAGAGCCCATTTACATGGTCAAGCAAAAGAAAAGATACAAGATAAACATTTGACAAAAACAGCAGAAATTACATATTTAGAATTTATATCAACAGTTACATTATGTACACTGGCAGTCAGAGTTCAGTAGTAGGTACTTTTTAATGCACCATTAATAATTTGGCAATTGTTATGGATGCACCAGTGAATGAAGTCAGTAAAAAAAATTGAAAAATTTAGGAACTCTGTACAACAGGGTTTGCTGGCCTTTTGAAGTCCTCATTGTAGGTGTTAAGAAAAACATCTGCAACTCAGAATGGGTAGGAGCTGCAAGGTGTCAATATGGAACACAAATCTCTTTTCTGGGGTGGGCCGTTGAAGGGAGTTATACAATAAATAGTGATGAGTATGTGACAGTAACAGTGAAGCAAATCTTGCAGTTTTGTTATATGGGGTTCTCACCCTCACTCTGGTCAGTAATTGCTCTCCTGCTGAGTAACACATAGAGAAAAATGTATAAGCAACTGTGTGTTATGGATTTTTTTTACACACCCAAAGTGTGTGAAGACGCATAGAGGTTTATGATGTCATCGCACACCGAGAGTATGTAAAACAAATCCATAAAAACACAGTTGTCTATCCTTTATTTTTTATTATTACTGGTACAGGGACTGCAACTTCTCTAATTGCTGCTGCCTCTTACAGAGTGTCTGTCTCAGACACACACACACACACTCACACTCACTCCAGTGTGAAATTTTACATTTTTTTTACGTACACTGTGGAATCGGGATCGTGCTTAAATAGTGCAATAGGCTGTCAGCCATGGTGCGCTCCTGCTCGGAGTCCTGAAGCTGACAAACTGCAGGATCAACCAGATAAAACTTTGAAATGTTAAACAGCAGGATCAACCAGATAAATATTTTAATAAATAATAATAAAGAGAGAGACTTGAGAGTCTTGTACTAGCGGCTCATCGCTAAGTGACAATGGAGCCGCCATGTTTATGGAGCTGTAGGTAGTGCGAGGAGTGGAATTGAAAGACAGTTGGAGGAAAACACTGTAATAACTAAATTTTGGGTTATTACAGCATCTAAGCCGTAATAACCCGAAATCGGGTTATTATGGTGTTTGACACTACTCATAACCCGGTTGATAAATAGGGTCACCAGTAATTATAACATAATTAAATGTTTGATCTCAATGCCTTCAGCAGGATGTAGAGACATGCCCTAAGGCTCAGAGCTGGTAAGGTCAGAGTTAACATTAGGAGGCAACATTGGAGGCAGTGGATATAACAAATTCTGGCCAGAGCCGATAGGGCTACAAGAGAGGAATTTGGTGTGAAAATATTGAAAATATTTTTTTTAATATTTTTACACCAAATGTTCAACACAGCCTTGTTATGACCTGGCCTCATGATCATACGGCACCATACAGTATGTGTGCAGTGAGTGTAGTGATGACCTGATTCAACAAGGTTCCACAGCTGAGTGGTGCACTGAGAAGTGCAGTGACCTGCTTAAAGTCACCCAGTGAATATGTGGCTCTGGGGGTGTTGAAAATATGACAAATAACTCCAGCGTGATCTAGTGGTCCCTCCGCTTGTGCTTGTTTCCATTATAAATACTATCCCTAACATCCAGTGGAACCCCTCCAGACTCCCATGTCATACACCCCAGATGGTGGCCAGCACTTATCCACTGCTCATCTCCCAGACCATCAGCCATCTGCCCTGTACAAGAACTGTATCACTGTACATCGCTGTATAGCAATATATTACATGCTCTCTGAAAAGAAAAGAACTAAAGTGCTACTGTGCATGTTTCTTTTTAGACAAGTTCTGCAGACTGTAGCTGTACAGTTGTGTATAGTGACACAGTATGTGTGCCACCCAGGAGGTGGATGCCCAGGGATGTGAGCAGTGCTCCCAGATCTACGGGGATTCCCATATTTTACAGGATTTATGGGTTGAAAACAGGATACAGGGAGGAAAACTGTATTTATTTATTTATATGGGGAACCACTGCCCAAGGTTTAAAGCTTAAATGCAATAAATTTAAAACAAACACTTATTCAGATTAGATCAAATGTCTCAAGCTGAGTATACTGGAGCTTTCCTCAAAAGCCATCAATTACTTTCACAGCAAGGGCAATGCCTGTTCTACAAAGATAACAGATAAAGAGCCAGTCAAATAGAGAGGTCTCTTACAGATTTATTTGGACACCTGCCAAAACGTTAACTGTTCACATTTCAGGAAAAAATGCAGCTCTGCACTGAGTCATCATACTTCATTAAAACAGGTCCATTACACCTGACTAGCTCTTTTTGAAGTGAAAAGTTTTTTTTTTTTTAAGATCTGTGACATAATTAGGCTATTTTGACAAACTATCATGCATTTTGACATGCAAACTTGTGATTTATTAATCTAGTCAACTATTCTCTAGATTTTGAGCACAATGTGAATAATTTTCTGAATCCTTATGTTCCCATATAGGGTTATAAAAAGAAGTCAAAACAACTGAGAAAGAAATTTGTAGGGGACAACAGTTGAGTTTTTCTTGTGTTTTGGGCCACCAACTCTAGCCAGAGGAACATAAATGTATTGTTTGTGGTTGGAATGAGCAATCTATACAGTAAGAAGATCTGAACAGTAATATTTTAATTTAATAGTAATGTAATTGTGTATAATTTTTATAAATCAATTTGAGGTCTGAGAATGTAGCTAGGGATATGTGTCCCAGAATTCTAAAAGAACTAAGGGTAGAACTAGTGACACCACTGACTACCCTTCTTAACAAATCATGGGAGGATGGGGTGGTACCCGAGGACTGGAGGAGGGCAGATGTGATTCCCCTTCACAAAAGTGGGAGCAAGGCAGATGCAGGAAACTACTGACCTGTTAGTTTAACCTCAGTGATAGGGAAAATGATGGAAAATGATGGAATCACTTCTGAAGGAAAGAATTGTCAAGTATCTAGAGGCCAGAGGGGCACAGGACCCTAGGCAGCATGGATTCACAGTGGGAAGGTCATGCCAGATGAATCTGATAGATTTCTTTGACTGGGTGACCAAAGTAGTAGATCAGGGAGGGCTGTGGACATGGCCTTCCTAGACTTTAGCAAGGCATTTGACACAGTCCCACACAAAAGATTAATATACAAGTTAGCCAGCCTGGGAGTGGGTCCCAAGATGACATCCTGGGTAAAGAACTGGCTGGAGAATAGGACACAGAGGGTAATAGTAAATGGAGTCCACTCCAGAAGAAAGGAGGGTTAGGGCTAGGGTACCGCAGTGCTCAGTATTAGGACTGTCCTCTTCAATGTCTTTATAGCTTACATTGCAGAGGGACTGGAAGGAAAAGTATGTCTCTTTGCAGATAACACAAAGATCTGCAACAGAGTTGATGCACAGGGTGGGGTGGAAAGGATGAGAAGGACTTGGCAAGGTTAGAGGAATGGTCAAATGTATGGCAGCTTAGATTCAATGCTAAGAAGTGCAAGGTAATGCACCTGGGAAACAAAACCCTGGGAAGAGTACACAATGGGGATGAGATACTAACAACAACAAAATGGAAAGGGACCTGGGGTAGTCATATCAGATGAATTAAAGGTGGGCAAGCAATGTGAGAGGGCAGCAAGGAGGGTTGGGGATACTGGGATGCATAGGGAGAGGCATCACCAGTAGAAAACAGGAAGTTATTATCCTCTGTACAGACAGCTGGTGAGACCCCATATGGAGTACTGTGTGCAGTTCTGGAGACCCATTCTCCGAAAGACATAGACAGGATGGAAGCTGTCCAGAGGAGGGCACTAAAATGGTGCAGGGTCTGCAACGAAGACATATGAAGAGACTTAAAGGAGCTTACATGTATAGCCTCGAGGAAAGAAGGGAGAGGGGGACATGATAGAAACGCATAAGTACCTCAAGGGAATCAACAAAGTCCAAGAGGGTAGCATCTTTCAAAAAAGAGGTGTGCAAGAACAAGAGGGCACAATTTGAAGATAGAGGGGGCAGCTCAGAGGTAATTTAAGGAAGTATTTTTTCACAGAGAGGTTGTGGATGCATGGAATGGCCTTCCGGAGGAGGTTGTGGAGTCAAAATCAGTGGTGGAATTCAAGCATGCATGGCACAGTCGTAAGGCCATTCTAGGGGTTGGGGGTAGGAAGAAGTAGGCTGCTGGTTAACTAGGATCTGCAGCTTATCCAGTAGGTAGGGAAATGGGCAGACTGGGTGGGCCAAGCGGTCCTTATCTGCCATCAAATTCTATGTTTCTATGTTTAACTTGCTTTGTTTTCCCACAACAGTGATATAAAGTGCTATTTTTGAAAATGAACGAAGTCATGACATTTATTAGGAAAATAATTGTTTTTTTTATTACGTTTACATTTTTGGAGATTTCATGTAGGCTTGATATTATTTCTGAAATGTTAGAGATCTTCCTGGGGAACTTGCAAGATACTGGTGTACAACTAAGCCATTTGTAAAAGGACCTGCTTAAATAACTGATAACATGATGTACTGAGTGTGTATTTACTGAGTTGCTGGGTCAAGGCCTTGAAGAAAATAATAACATTTATATAACTCATTCAAGGTTCCATCAGGTGGTCAGAAAAACGTCTGTGAGAATTTGCGTAAAAACTAACAAATGAAAGATGCAGAAAATAGGATATGTGTGTGTGTGTATATATATATATATACACACACACACACACACACACACACACACATATACAGGTATATATACACACACATATATATGTATATATATACATACATATATATATATATATATATATGGAAATTTCTCTAATTTATTTGCAATAAATTTGTTTACAGCCATTACTATTATCTTTTGAAAGATTGTCCAACTTGTGATTATTAATTTTGAGTACAGTTTCTGATGCAAATCTCTCACCAGGGACTTCCAGTTCACTGCCACCACTTGGGTTTTTTACCAACATGGCCCAGGAAGCCTGTTTCTGACTTCCTCCTTTGCACAAGATCAGGAAGGTCAACACAATAAATGTGGGTAGAGTGCTCTCTCAGAGACAGACTGCAAACAGTCCAGCAGAAATAGAATTACCCTTTTAAATAACACACTAGCAGTCACTGATTCTATAAAAATAGACTGTTTACTAAAATACTACAAGTATTTACAGCAGGATGTATTTACAGGAAACAAAAGGGTTGCACATTTACTAAGAAGCAGAAAATAAAATCACATTAAAAGATAGGTATTGTACAGCAGAAGTCTAAGCTATCCTCCCCTACAAATCCTTCACCTGCCCTAGCTAAAGAAGCACTTTTCCCTCACTGCGCTATCTTACCTCAGCTAGTCTTTGTAATGGCAGGGGCTCTGGTCTTTAGGTGTTTCAGTTCAAGAGAGTGAGCTTGTTTAAGCCCCTCAATATATTGCTTTGCTTCAAGTAGGGAGGGTCCTACTCACTCTGAGTGACAGGCCCATGTTGCCTAGCCCTCTTTTAGACTGTGTGTGTATGTGTGTGTTCCCCACCCTTCAGCACCTCCTTGCTACCATAATGATGTCCACCTGGTGCCTTTTGTTCAACATGGGAACATCTCCAGGAAGGACACCCCCACCGGGTTTATGGGTTTATTGCTTTACTACCTGCTGCCTGGCTTTTCTTGTTAATGTTCTCATGAGAACCATCAGACCTGTAATTTAACTTTTCCATATAGATTATTTTATATATTCATATCATATTTCATATCAGAGTCTGTAGCTCAGCAGGTTGCACACAGCCTCTGAGGCTGGAAGATCAGAAGGCTGTGGGTTTTATCCCCACACCAGGCACTTAGGTTAAATCCCAATACTGACACTGTAGTACAGCATGAGGGGGGTGCTGCACTCCTGAGGTGCCATCTTTTCTGTCTGTCTGTTCAGGTGGCTATTACAGATCCCATGGCACTTCTCAAAAAGACTAGGGGAATTTCCAAATTCAATAAAAATACCACCAGCAGCTTAATCTGGTTCAGTTTCAGTTGGTTACCATCTGTATCCACCCCTCCAGGTGGCCTCTGAAAAAGGGACTTTTACTCTCAGTGGGTCTACCCAGTCAACAAAATTCAACAAATAAATAAATTCCCCCATCATGCCTTATGGATACCATGTAAATCCAAATTATTCAAAGGCCATCTTGACATATGAGATTGATACCTAACAGCAAATCAGAGCTCTTTTCCTGATAAAAGGCCACCAACATATTAAATAAAGAACAAAGTCATAAATAAGTAACCAGTGGCTTATGAAAAAATCTATGGGGATTTACACAGGAATTTGATTCTGCCTCTATGGGGAAAATACAGAAAAAATGAAGGCTTGTTACAGGGAAATGATTATTTGGAGCTGGGAGCACTGTGTGAGCAGTGGTAAGTGCTGGCTGCTGTTAGGGGTGGTATGAGGCCACCGAGAGAGGGGAAGGACCACTAAACACCAAGGAAAATATTTACTTCTATTTTGGAGGAAGATAATATAAAATGTTACTAGTATAATACTCATTGGTTCAGCAAATTAAAACTTTTTTTTACTTTCTTGCAGTTTTGGATGTCACCTACAGTAATCCTCACTACCCATCACCCCCACCACACACATACTCACACCCTTTTGGGAGCAAAATATTTCTTCAGCAGTATAGTACCATACTTTTAAAAGTCAAATACTTTCAAAATGGAACTAACCAACTCCCTGGCTGCATCTCAGGTGACTGTTCATCCACAGGTTGTTAACATACTAACATACTAACATACTATTTGCCAGCAGATTAGGCCTTACGGTCTATCGAGTCTGCTCGAACCTAGATCCTTAGTTGGGTGCCGAGATCCTCCCATCCCTTGTTCTCTAGAAACCCCTATCATCCATCCCCACCGCCCCGGGACAGGCCATCATCTGATACATCCACTTTCTGTGTCTGTCCCACCCTCTCTTGAAGCCCTCCACTGTGGATCTCTGAACCAGCTCACCAGGCAGTGCATTCCAAGGGTCCACCACCCTCTCGGTGAAAAACCTCCTCCTCTTTTCCCCCCTCACCCTTCCACCTTCCAACTTCAAACCATGCCCTCTGGTGATACCTCCTGCAATGCATACTTCTCAACTTTCAAATGTGGGACAGCTTGAGGGAAAATTATAGAAAATGTGGGTCAAATATACAGTGGAGATGGAAGCTCAGAACTTTATGTAAATATGTGCTTTCTTGTACCAAAACTGGGTAGTTAAGTAAAAGAATTGATACAAACTTCAGTTTTCACTTCTGACAGCACAATTTGGAAGAGCACATTTTCCAAGTAGGACATGGCGGGATTTCTGAGTGGTGAAACGGGGGATGTACTGAGCAGGGCTGTAGTGGCTATTTAAAATGTGTGCATCTTGTCCAAGAAATGGGTACACTTTGGTAGCACACAATTTCAGTATGGCAAAATGAGCGAGAAGATAAAAACAAAGTGGGACTTTAACTGTACCAGTGATATAAACAACTATACTGTATGAATATTTTGGTTACATAGAAACATAGACTTTGACAGCAGATAAGGACCGCTAGGCCCATCTAGTCTGCCCATTTCCCTACCTACAGGATAGGCCGCAGATCCTAGTTAACCAACAGCCTATATCTTCCTGCCCCCCCACAAGAATTGCCTTATGTCTGTCCCATGCATTCTTGAATTCTCCCACAGTTTTAGACCCTCACAACTTCCTCAGGAAGGCTGTTCCATGCATCCACTACCCTATCTGTGAAATAATACTCCTCACATTGTCCCTGAACCGCCTCCTTCTATCTTTAAATTGTGTCCCTTGTTCTTGCAAGTCTCTTTTTCTGAAAGATGCTACCCTCTTGGACTTTGTTGATTCCTTGAGGTACTTGAAGTTTCTATCATGTCCCCTCTCCCTTCTTTCCTCAAGGGTATACATATTAAGCTCCTTTAGTCTCTCCTCTGGCTTCTCTTGCAGACCCTGCACCATTTTAGTTGTCTCCTCTGGACTGCCTCTATCCTGTCTATGTCCTTGTGGAGATGGGGTCTCCAGAACTGGACACAGTATTCCAGATGGGGTCTCACCAACTGTCTGTACAGAGGGATAACAACTTCTGTTTTCTGCTGCTGATGCCTCTCCTATACATCCCAGTATACCCCGGCCCTCCCTACTGCTTCGCATTGCTTGCTAACCTTAAGGTCATCTGATATGGTTACCCCCAGGTCCCTTTCCTGTTTTGTTGTTGTTACTACCTCCCACCCATTGTGTATTCTTCCCTGGTTCTTGTTTCAGGTGCATTATTTTGCACTTTTTGCATTGAATCCTAGCTGCCATACGCCTGACCATTCCTCCAACCTTGCCAAGTCCCTTTTCATCCTTTCCACGCCTCCTTGTGTATCAACCCTGTTGCAGATCTTTGTGTCATCTGCAAAGGCATACTTTTCCTTCCAGTCCCTCTGCAATGTCACTGATGAAGACATTAAAAGGACTGGACCCAATACTGAACCCTCGCGGTACCCCACTAGTAACCGCCTTTTCTTTGAGTGGACTCCATTTACAATTACCTTCTGTGTCCTGTTGTCCAGCCAATGTTTTACCTAGGCTACCACCCTGGGACCCACTCCCAGGCTGGTTAATTTGACTAATAATCTTTTGTGTGGGACTGTGTCAAATGCCTTGCTAAAGTCTAGGTAGGCCATGTCCACAGCCCCTCCCTGGTCTACTACTTTGGTCACCAAGTCAAAGAAATCTATTAGATTTGTCTGACATGACCTTCCCGCTGTGAACCCATGCTGCCTTGGATCCTGTGCTCCACTGACCTCTAGGTACTCAACTATTCTTTCCTTCAGAGTGACTCCATCACTTTCCCTACCACAGAGGTCAGACTGACAGGTCTGTGTTTCCTGCCTCTGTCTTGGTCCCACTTTTGTGAAGGGGAATCACATCCGCCTTCCTCCAGTCCTCGGGTACCACACCATCCTCCCATGATTTATTAAAAAGAGTAGCCAGTGGTTTCACTAGTTCCTCCCTTAATTCTTTTAGAATTCTGGGGTGAATTCCATCAGGACCCATTGCTTTGTCCACCTTCAGTTTTAGGAGTTCTTGCAGAACCCTTTCTTCTGTGAAAGGACTGGGATCGACCCCCCTATCAAGAGTGCTTCTGTTAATTGGATTAGGCACTTCCCCCTCCTCTTTTGTGAATACTGAGCAGAAATATTCGTTCAGTATTCCTGCTTTTTCACTGTCCCCCTCTGCCCACCCACCGTTCATTCTATTCAGCCTCACTATACCTCCCTTTGTCTTTCTACGCTCGCTGATGTACCTATAAAAGGTTTTATCCCCCTTCTTAACTGAGTTGGCTATCTTTTCCTCAGTTTGGGCCTTTGCTATTCTGACTTCCCTCCCTGCTTCTTTCTGCCTTAACTGGTACAGCTCTCTGTCCTGCTCCTTCTGTGTTTTCTTATACTTCGAATGCTATCTTTTTCTTCCTGACTTTCACAGCCACCTCTCTTGAGAACCATAGTGGCTTTTTCTTTCATTTTGATTTGTTTATTTGCTTCACACAAAGGCTTGTTGCCTCTGTGATGGCAGTTTTGATAATTCCCCATTGTTGCTTCACAACTCCTTCTAGCCTGTTTGCTAGTGCTTTTCTGGGGCACTCTCCCATCTTGCCAAAGTCAGCCCTCCTAAAGTCCAGTACCCTCACTTTTGTATGGCTTGACTCTGTAGCTGAGTTTAACGTGAGCCACACTGTTTGATGGTCACTTGTCCCCAGATGGCAACCCACTTCTAGATCTGAGATCCTCTCACTGCCCCGTTTGAGAGTACGAGGTCTAAGATTGCTCCCTCACGAGTGGGTTCTGAAACTAGCTGTCTAATGCCTGCCACCTGTAGGACATCAAGAATGGCCCTGCTCTTGGATGTGGCAGCAGCAAATGTGCTCCAGTTAACATCTGGCATATTCAGGTCTCCCATCAACAGTATCTCCCCTTTCTCTGCCATTCTAAGAATGCCTTCCATCATATCCTTGTCCATTCCTTCCCCCTGACATGGGGGTCTGTACACAACCCCTGTGCGGATTGTGGTGCCCTTTCCAGTCTCCAAGGTGACCCACAGTGCCTCGTCTCCTCCCTGTTTACTCTTTTGTTCAGTTGCTTTTATCCCTTCCTTTACATAGAGAGCTACTCCTCCCCCTCTTCTCCCCTGCCTGTCTCTCCTGTAGGTTATGTACCCTGGTATGTTAACATCCCAGTCATGGTTCTCTGTGTACCATGTTTCTGTGACTGCTACGATATCCAGGCATCCCTCTTCCATTAAGGCCACCAGCTCAGGGAGCTTGTTGCCCAGACTACGGGCATTGGTATTCATTACCCTCCATTTCCTGACGGCCTAACCCCCTTTTGCCCCATTTGGTTGTGCAATTAAGGTTTAAAACAAGTTAATCAGTATCCGAGGCAGCCAGAGTGATGTGAAGTTGGTTTATCTGTCCTGCAAGCAACACATACAGTGCGCTGTCGCTGTTGTGGGAGGGATACAACTTAAGCTGTAAAAAGATAAAAGTTAGCTCAACATTCCTGTGTTGTGGCACCAAGAAGTATAAAAGCAATGCATCAGAAATTCTGACAGAGACACTGTGTTAACATGTACCAGTCTGGAGCAGTAATTCTGTCTCCCTCAGAATTCATGACCCATTCTACATCGGGGGTACTGAGCAGTGATTAAAATACAGTTCTGAAGATGGCTATGTGCAATAATATGGCAAAAAACAATTCTTGCAAATGAGACAGTGAGTATTATGTGAACTGTAAAATTGTATAAAGGAAACAAATCAAGGAGTAATTAATAGCCATGGGTTGCTGTCATTGTGACCCCTACAGACATTCGTTGCTCCTCTGTGAAGTGACACCCCTAAGGTGTTTGTCTCGGTTTCACTTGGGTTTAATAACATAAATATTTGTCAGAGGGGGTCCAGATGAATTGTACAGTTTATATCCATATCCTCTCAGACTGAGAAAGTGAGTAAAAACAGGATGGGGAGGGATGTTACTATAGCTAGGCTGAAGTATGAGAAAGGAGCACACAACTCCGATTATTGAATAAAAGTAATTTCCTAATGCCCAGAGAACATTGTAGATGATGGAAAAGTTTGATTTTATGCAAGCAGAAGTAACCGTGCTTTGTTGTGGCAGGCAAAACAATGGACCCGGAGTGAGTGAGGTTGCGGGCAGTACCAAGGAACCTGTAACATTTTTCATCCCCATGAAATACATTGAAGCGCATACCTGTTTCATGAAGATGTGTCTGTGGTCTAGTGAGGATTTGGGCGCTGGACCCCGATTGGTAAGTAAGGGCTTGGGGAGGGGTGCTGAGTGGGAGGGTGTGGTGGGGGTGGCTACAACCACAAAAGACATTGATGGACTGTTTTCTTTTTACATTTTTTTTTTATATCATTACTCTTGTTTCTCCACCTACTGCGGCTCGACCAGCAGGGGCATCTAGCCACCGGCTCCCACTGCATGGAGGGCTGCAGGCTCAATTGCATGATGAGGTCTGGTGCAGCCACCTCCCAACCCACCAGGGGGGCCCCCTAAGCCTCCCCGTGCCAGGCCAGGACCAGTCCCCCCCAGCGTGATTCCTCGACAGACCTCTGGGCAGTTCAAGCATGGCTATCAAGTTGCACGATCGCACCCAGCCATTTTCCTCCATTTTTAGTGTCCCCATTGGAGTGCAGATGTGCAATGATGTCATAGGCACCACGTATTGACATCTGCTAGTACACTACCCCTGCAGAGCACCTGATCTCCATTGGAGGCCACTGTAGAGTGGTAGAAACCCCAAGCCCTCCCCAGGAATAGCAGAGCAGTCCTCCGGATGCTTAATCCTATCCCTCCCCTGCCGACCCCTGATGGCTTGGGCGCATTCCTGAACCTGGGTCGCCAGTGTGGTGCGAGGTGTGGCATCCAGCACCTCAGCCCTCAGTGCCACTGGGCCAGCCCCTTTTTACAGGGTTTTGCACTAAGGATTTACTTACAAAAAATGGAGAGAGTTCCAGTGTCCAGAGGCACGCATGCACAGTAGTGGGGGGGGGAGTGGGATGAGGATTTCTGCACTGGGGGATTTGGCACCTCCCAGTGCCACTGTTACATTTCTGGGGCAGGTGGGTGCAGAGAGGGAGGCTGGGTACATAGAAACATAGAAACACAGAAGTTGACGGCAGACAAGGACTGCAAGGCCCATCCAGTCTGCCCATTTCTTTTTCTACATTATGAATGTGCCATCGTCCTTTGCTCTGTCAATGGCCTATCTATTCATACTCATCTGTATTGCTCCCTTATGCCTATCCCATGCCTGTTTGAAGCCCTGCACTCTATTCATATCTACCACTTCCTGAGGTAGGCTGTTCCATGCATCCACCACCCTTTCTGTGAAAAAGAACTTCCTCACATTACCCCTTAATCGGCCTCCCTCTAATCTCATGCTGTGTCCTCTTGTCCTGCTATTTTTCTTATATTGAAACATGTTAGACTCTTTCACCTTGTTAATGCCCTTAAGGTGTTTGAATGTTTCAATGATATCACCTCTCTCCCTCCTTTGCTCTAGGGTATACGTATTGAGCTCCATTAATCTGTCCTCATATGTTTTCTGATGCAGTCCCTGTACCATTTTGGTTTCCCTTCTCTAGACTGCCTCCATTTTGTTAATGTCCTTGTGAAGGTGCGGGCTCCAGTACTGCATGCAGTACTCCAGATGGGGCCTAACCAGTGTCTTGTAAAGAGGGATTGTTACCTCACTCTTACGACTTGTGATGCCCCTACTAATACACCCCAACATCCCCCTAGCCTTACCTACTGTTTTAGTGGTCTGCTTGGATGATTTCAGGTCATCGGTGATGATGATGCCCAAGTCTCTTTCTTCCCTTGTGACTGCCAGCAACTCCCCTCCCAACCTATAGGTGGCTTCAGGGTTTCTCTTCCCTATGTGCATGATCTTGCACTTCTTTGCGTTAAACCCCAGTTGCCACTCTTCCGACCATTTTGCCAGTTTATCCAGATCTCTTCTCATTCTGCCCAACCCATCTGGATCATCTACTCTGTTGCAGATCTTGGTGTCATCTGCAAACAGACAAACCTTACCCTCCAGTCCATCTACAATGTCACTGATGAAGATATTGAAGAGGACTAGCCCCAGGACTGATCCCTGAGGTACCCCACTTGTGACTTGCATCTCTTCTGACTGAATACCGTTTATCATCACTCTTTGTTTTCTGCCCATCAACCAGTTTGCTACCCAGTTGACCAACTTCTGACCCACCCTGAGCCCACCCAGCTTGTTAATCAATCTTCTATGTGAAACTGTTATTGAAAGCTTTGCTGAAGTCAAGGTAGGCAACATCAGCTGCTCCCTCTTGGTCCACCACTCTGGTTACCCAGTCAAAGAAATCTATGAGATTAGTTTGACAGGACCTTCCTGTTGTAAACCTATGCTGTCTTGGATCCTGTGCTCCTACGGATTCCAGGTGTTGCACTATCCTTTCCTTAAGGAGTGCCTCCATAATCTTGCCCACTACTGAAGTAAGACTGACTGGTCTGTAGTTCCCTGCCTCCTCTCTGCTACCATTCTTGTGGAGCGGGATCACATGAGCCCTTCTCCAGTCTTCTGGGACCTCTCCTGTGCTCAGAGACTCACTAAACGGTTCTGATAATGGTTCTGCTTGTTCCACCCTTAGCTTCTTTAGTACCCTGGGATGTATGCCATCAGGTCCCATTGTCTTGTCCACCCTGAGCTTAGCAAGCTCTTGTAGGACCCTTTCTTTTGTGAAGGGACTAGTGCACACCTCCTTCCCCCCTGTGTCCATGGTGATGAGCTGTGGGCCCTGCCCCATCTTCTCCTCAGTAAATACTGAGCAGAAGTATCTATTTAGGATAGATGCCTTTCCATGGTCCTCCTCCTCACACTCCCCTTTATCCCCTTTGATCTTAGCAATACCCCCTCCGGACTTTCTCCTTTCACTAATGTATCTATAGAAAATCTTGTCCCCTTCTTTTACTGTTCATGCTAGTGTTTCCTCGGTTTGGGCCTTTGCCTGCCTTCCCTGCTTCCCTTAGGGAAGTCTGGTATGCCTCCCTATCTTCGTCCCACTGCATTCCCTTAGATTTCCTGAAGGCCAGTCTTTTGGCTCTGATCTTTTCTGCTACTGTTTTTGAGAACCAAAGTGGTTTCCTTCTTATTTTGCACTTCCTTTTCTCTCTAATACAATGGGATGTTGCTTCAAGTTCCCACTTTGCCTGTACCCCCTCACCTGTATTTCTTCTTGTCAGGGCTAGCTTAACTCTGTTGACCATCTTATCAAAGTCAGCTCCTCGGAAGTCCCATATTTTTGCCTTGGAATGGGATGATTTCATTCTAGTGGCCAAATTGAACCATACCATGTATGGTCACTGGCCCCCAGGTGACCTTCTACCTGGAGATCTGCGATCCTTTTCCTGTTAGTCATTACTAGATCTAGGATAGCCCTGTCTCTTGTGGATTGTTGTACCAGTTATTTGAGGCCCTCCCATGCAGAGTATCTACTATGTGTCTAGTTCTGGCAGATGTTCCTGCTGGTATTGACCAATCTGTATCTGGCATGTTGAAGTCTCCCATTATCAGAACCTCCCCTTTAGCTGTCATGTTTTGTATATCTTCTAACAGTAATGTGTCTATGTCCTCCCCTTGGTCTGGAGGCCTGTACGCAACCCCAGTTTGTATGGCTGTCTCATTTCCTGTTTCCAGGGTGACCCACAGTTCTTCTGGCTCCATATGTGTATTCTGAATTTCTGTAGCTTTGATATTTTCATTGACATAAAGGGCCCCTCCACCCCCCCTTTTTGCACCTCGTTCTCTTCTGAACAGTACATAGCCGGGTACTGAAGTCTGCCAAGTGTGGTTACTGGTGAACCATGTCTTGCTAATGGCTACTATGTCCAGTTTAGCCTCTGTCATTGTTGCCTGCAGGTCTGGGATCTTGTTTCCCAGACTGTGAGCATTTGTGGACATGATTTTCCATTGGCCAGATTTTGGTGTTAGTTGTTGGGCGAGGTCTGGCATTTCCCCTGTGCGTCGTATGGGGAGATGAACCTTTTTCCTTACCTGATGATGCAAATGAACTACAAACATGCTGAACTCCTGTTTGATCACTAGCTGAGAGGGGGAGGGGTGTTCTTCTCATTTGACGAATTGGGTGCTGCACCCTTCTCCCCATTTGCTAGTTTAAATATTCTGCAAAAATGTCAAACTTCTGCCCCAATGCACTGACTCCCTCCTTATTCAGATGCAGTCCACTGAATTTAAAGAACTTTCGCTCCCAAAACTGTTGCCAGTTACCGACAAACTTGTGTCCTTTTTCCTGGCACCAGCCCTTGAGCCACATGTTTAGCTCCCCTGTCTCCCCTTCTCTGACCTTCCATCCATCTGCCCCCCTCTCTCAGACTGGCAGGATCTTAGAGAAGGAGTTGCTGGACGAAATGGATGATAGTTGGTCACCCAGCCTGGTCAGGTGTTCCTTGGTCTCCGCAACTGACCAGCTGGCGAGATAGTTAATCCCTATGTGTACCAGGATGTTGATGTTTTCTCCTGCTTCCTGTACAGTTTTAGCAATATGGTCTGTGTCTCTCCACGCTGATGTACCTGAGAGACATCTGACCATTACCCCTGGCTGGAGATAGGTATCAACTCCCTGAATCATGGAGTCTCCTATGATCAGAAGTGTTTTGGATTTTCTTTTTGCTTTTTTTGTTTTGGTTCCTGTTTTGGGGACGACTTTTGTTGTGCTAGCTCCTGTGATGCAGTGTCCTGCTCTGCAGTGTCTTCTGCCCCTTTGTTTGATTTCGGAGATAGAGGCAGATACCTGTTTTTAGTTTTTATATGGTTTGTGGAGGTGATATGTTGGAGAACACCGAGTGATGGGGCACCGAATTTGCCCCTCCTAACCACCTGCCAACCTCCCGTATCAACTACCCTCTGTGGTCAAGGTGCTTCTGTTGGATGTCGGGGAAATGGCGGGTGGTTCTTATAATATATTTCCTCCTGAATATGCGATTTGAGACACGCAATCTCTACCCATGCTGCCTGGAGCTGAGCCCTTAGATCTCCAATGGCAAAGCATGTAGGACAGTGTCCTAAATCCTGCATAACTGCCCTTTTAAAAAGTGTCCCACAGTACCTGCAGTTAATAATATCCTTTCCAAATAAGTTGCTGTGTTTATAACCTGGTCAGAGTAATTAGAAGCAGAAAAATGAAAGCAAAAGTTTGATTTTGTGTTTTGTTTGTTTGTTTTTGTATAACTTGTTATAACAAGTTAAATTACTTGTGCCCCAGTAAATTAGGTCACTGTGTGGATACCCCACTGCTCTGCCCCTTCCTGCTTTGCTACAGAAAATGTCACGACTGTGCTACCCTATAAAAGGAGTGTACTGTGGGATAGTAGGGGATGGGGGTGGGTGGCTTGGGCCCTTCCCCTGCCAAAAAAGAAGAGCCACAGATGAAAGAAACAAGGAGGTAAGAGCAGAAACAATCAACCAACAAGAAATGCAGTAGCCCTGAAAGTCTATCTTAATGACAGATAAAACTGTAAAACCTGTAAAGCACCATCTGTAATAATTTCACAGAAGATATACCCTGTAAGAAACACTTTGCTACAGAGAAAAATAAAACAGTAACAAAAGATATACCTTGCAAAAGAAAATTTGAATCAGAAGAGTAATTTGTAAGCACAAACCTGTAGGCACACCCAATAATGCAGCAGAAAGTATACCCAGCAACAACAATTTGAATCAGAGAAAAATAAAGCAATAAAATGTTAGCAACAAACAGTAACAACCCCTGTGAGTACAAAAAGAAAATAATAACACACAGTAAATCTGCCTAGCCAAAAGAAGCCTTAATCCTTTTTCTTGCTCTAGTAAGGTTCCTTGCTCTGTTCTTACAAGCAACCTAGAAGGAAAGAGCTCAGGTGAAGCTAGGTGCCTTTGCCAGTGGGGGGGTTATGCCAACCACAGAAACAGTTGTCCATCAGGTGGGATAAAAAAAAAAAGTAGTGAGAGCGTGGACAGGCGGAGGTGACTTTTGTCACCTCACGACGTTGTTTGTTCACAAGATGCTTTTCTACTAGTCCTCCCAAGAGGACTGCAGGGTTCTGTCCGTCAGCCCTAAAAATAGTACAGACATTTAAGGGAAGCCTGGACAAATATTTACTTACCAAGGAAATCAAGAGGCACACTGCAAAAGTGTGTAGTCTACTTCTCAAAGAGAAATCATAGTTAAAAATGATACCCTCACTGGCCTGGTGGCACTGAGGGTTGAGGCACTGGATGCCACACCTTGTGCGCCACCAGCGACCCAGGTTTAGGAATGACCTCGGCTCCTCAGGGGGCCAGCATAGGTGGGGGAGGGTGCAGCAGGATCAAGCATGCTGATGGGCAGCTCTCCTCTCCCAAGAGTGGTGAGTGTGGTTGGTGCGCCCCATAGTTCCACTCCCACCCAGTGAGTAGCGTGAGTGGAAAGGGGGCAGCAAAAACAGTTACAGGAGGTGGAAGGGGCTGAGCTGGTGCTAAGGGGTGTGTAGCGTGCCTCCACATGCTCACATAGCCGTGTGCCGAGGCCTCGGGGGCGGGGTCAAGGGAGAAAACTGGTAAAAATACATATGTGTCCCTGTCGCCAGTTGGCAGCAGGAAGTGATGGGGACCAAAGAGCTATATGAAGAAAAAAATGATACTCTCACCTTTGACTATGGTGACATTGTGCACAGTGCTACATTCAAAGCCACCCTGGCCAGACTGGAACCCCTCTTCCACTCCTTCTGTGATTTTGCTCTTGATTGCTCCCCTGACATGCTCACCACTGCTCCCTCTGTTCCTCACTTGCTCTCCCCTCTCTAGTAGCCAGGTGCCTTTCCCTCTGTGCCAGTTTTATCCCTAAATTGTGGTTTGGCTCTCCCCCTCTTACCTTAGTTCCCTCCTCACTTGCCCCATCTCCCCCACCTACTCCCAGACTTTAACACTTGTCTGCTGTCCCTTCCTTGCAATAAATTGTGTATAGGTCAAACTGCATTTGCATTCAGATTCTCTAAGCTCTGTTCTACCCTCCCCACTCTGTCCATTCTACAGAATCTAATTCACCTCTAAAAAGTCTCCTCCATGACTTCACGCCTCACTCTTGCATCTGCACCTGACTCCTCCCAGTCCTACTGTACTCTCTAAGAGTTGTTGCCCTCTATGGTGTACCTTATTGTAATGACAGTGTTTACTGTATTAATGCTGTGACTGCTCCACACTGATGCATTTTCAATGTACATTTATTGGGTTCCCTTTGTAGCTGTTATATTCATTTTAATTTTTATTATTTAAACTTTTGTTTACCAGGTAAGCCTTATGAGCCATGGCCCTTTTTCAAATGCCACCCGGGACCATAAAATACAGTCAAGATGTTACAAAGAACAAATGATACATAAAATGCAATAACAATATAACAACACCATTATAGACAGTCAAATTTCAAAGAATCAACATAATGCTTTTTAGTGACATTTTTAAAGTATCATGACTTGGGGTTTGATGTAATATTAGTGATAAATTATTCCAGTGAATTGTGGCAAAATTAGAAAAGGCTTGCATGCCCATCTTAGTAGTAACCTTGGGAATGGAATGTTTCAGTAATTCATTAGATTGTAAGGTTCTACCTGATTGCTTTATATCTAACATTGAAAACAATGGAGAATGAGAACCCAGCTTTAGGACATTGTGAGTTAGGCAATTTGCAGTAGGCTACAGAGACAATATAAACTAGGAGGCAACCAACCAGTTAGCTGGTACAAGGTACAGTGATACATCCAAAATGGTACTTTAAAAAAAAATCTGCATGTAGCATGGAAAGTGGTGATAAGTAGAAACAATTCTGTCTTAGCTAATCCCTGAAATAAGAAGGAATTGTAGTTCATAATAGACAGTAATACATTATTAGCAACAGCGAGTCTAGCCTGTTCAGTTAATGAGTTCTGAAGTTTAAACAATACACCCAGTCTTTGATTAATATTTCTACAGGTAAGTTATGTATGAAAGTAATAAATCAAGGGTCTTATAAGATCTCCAGGTATTTAAACTGAAAGACCTGTTCCAGTCCAACACCTGTAAGGTCCTGCACTGCCAGAGGTTTACTTCTAGCCAATCTTTGTTTTGATCCAAAGAGCACGCACTTTGTTTTTTAACAACTAAATAGCCATTTATGCCATTTATGAATACAGTTTCTATGAATTTTCCTTAGACTTCAACTAAATTTATGCTTTTTGTCATTTCCTTGCACTTTATATTAATGAACTGGTTTTGCACTGTGAGTTTCTATGCCCCTTTCTCCCAGGATGCATCTAGAAATGACTGGTTATCAGCTTTGTATGCCATGCCTGGTAAAATGGTTGACATAAAAACATAAATACATACATAAATAAATAAATAAATAATATTGCAGTGGGTATGGAATCCATATGAATTTATAAATGTCTGCAGAGAATACTTTTTATTTCATTTCTTCTTATGAAGAAGAGCGGGCAGACAAGATGGAGCTACTGTAGTGTCTCCTCTGACCTTAAATTGTTGTGTTACTGTATATGTTATTAAGCGGTGCAAGCTGTCAGCCAACATCCTCGCAGGATTCTAAAAGGTGGATCATCTAGCCAAGTGTATTCAGAGACAGGAAACCTCTGCTGAGGGAAGAATACTCTGACCACATGCAAGCACTGTGAACAAGTACAGAGTGTGTTATGGGTCCTCTTCCCAGGTCCCAGGAAAGGTTATGGATTTAGGGACTATCAACAAACTATTATTGCCACAGGCACAGAATAGGGCAGACCGTTCTGTGGATTGCGAGTTAGTGTAATCCTTATAGGCAGCAAGCAAAGGTGGAGTGTGGAAGTAATCATGAGTGCCCCTTAATTAGCAGTTGGTCCCCAGATAGTGGGCCTCTTCAGAGTGGAAGCCAGTAAAGTCTATGCCAGGTCAAGGGTTCATCTGCATGCTACTTATCAGATGAAATAAAGCATTATGAATTAACTCAGCCTAACCCCATCCCTAACGTCTGTGGATGCTTCCCTTCATCTGTCCCATGCTTGGAGGCAGCCAAGGTGCACACCCTGTATTTAATAAACTGCTACTGCTTTATTGGAGAAGATGTGTAGACAATGAATTTGTTTGAAAGGCTGTTTAAAGTGTGTAAGGTGCCACCACTGCCTCATGTACTGTGGTCCCAGCAAAAGACACTTAAAGAACCCTGCTCAGCCCTTCCCAAGGTGGATGGCTCCATAGTCCATGACAGCCAGGAGTCAGCTACACATCCATAACCACAGGATCATAAAACAAATAATAATTGGGAAAAGGAAAGGCGTAGCATTCCAGTGCTGCCTGGCAAATCTATTTGCATATCCAAACACATAAAAGGACAAGTTGATTAAACTAGGTATGTGTTTATATGAATACAAGCAGCCACCCCCAAAAAAAAAAAAAACAATAAGATCTGTAAGTCAGAAGCTGTGGCCAGGGTTGAGAGAGTTTACATCATTGATATTATTAAGACTTGGTGGAAGGACTCCAACTAATAGAACACAAACCTGGAGGAGGAGTAAAGTAATCAAAAGAAGCTAAAATGAAAATGGGTAGAGAGAAATGTTACCGCTGCGAGAGAAAGGGTGATCACTTGGCCTCAGATTCCAAGAGGTGTCTGCCACTGGTGTTTTTTCTCTTCTTAGTGCCAAAGTCCTTAAAAAAAGTTTACATGAGAGGACAAAATGATTGTGCAAATGTTTTGTATACTTGATTCCACCTGTTCATGGAGGGGCGTGGAGGTTTAGATGCCAGCCTGACTTGGCACATCCTTATTTATTCAGACTAGGATATATAATAGGATTGAAAGACGAGCCTGCCAGGTTTATGTTCCCTGATCAAAGAGCAGTGGTGACACAAGTAGAGTTGTGCTGAATTGTGGGATTCTACTTCTATGGATTACTGCTGTGGAAACTATTAAATATAGACTATATAGGGTGGTGTGTTTAACAAAAATTTTACACACACCCAAGATGCTGAATGCCACATAAACCCCAAGAGTGAAGTTCAAGGGATTTATCTAGGCATCCAACACCAAGGGTGTGTGTAAAATTCGAGTTTCTCACACCACCCCATATTTTTTTTTATATAATTGCTGGATTTAGCTTTTTCACCACATCAATTATATAACATAAAAGACTTTTTGTGCAGCTGCGGTCCAACTGGGTTTTAGCGCAGTCCGCAGTCACATGCCGAAAGTTAACTTTTCTTTCCTGGTAGTTATTTTTTTTTTTAATGTTTTTTGGTGGTGATTTTTTTTTTTAAATAACTTACTGATGAGTGCATGTGATGGTGCAGTCTCTGGCAGCAAGCAAGGCAGCCAGCGGCTGGAAGAGCTGTGGCTGGTGCCTGCGTGGAATGAGGGAACCTAGCACGTGGGACAGGCATAGGGGACCCATAGAGGTTAAGTGGGGGGAGGATCAAAAGCTGTAATCAAGTACAGGACTACGGGCAGACTGGATGGGCCTATCGGTCCTTATCTGCCGACAATTTCTATGTTTCTATGTATATGTCAAGTTTAGTTGTAAAGTCACTGGCTGGCGGTTCTCATGCCGTAACAATGCAGGTGTGACCACACTTATAACTATATGAGTGGTCTTGGCAATGGTATTAAAGGAGATAGGAAAGTATTTTTACATAGTTAACTGCTCTGCCATCTACCTTTCCATGCTGGTTATGCATTCTGATACGGTTTGATGATGTTTTGATAAATAAATAATCTAGCTTTGGGGTGCCCTCAGAGCTACATAGAGTTCTACTCTCCTCACAAGCTACTGCTCTTGATTTTCATATTTCTAAGACATAATTTAACATCAGAAACTCACATTCCATGCTATTCATCTGAATGGCCTGGAAAGGTGTTTGGGATGTCATAGAATGTTCAGGCAGTATGAAAAGAGAGAGCAGCAACTGCTGAGGAGAGAGGGATTCAGGGTCCTTAGAAAGGCAGCAAAAGTATTCATTCAACAAAAAAGGTCAAAAACATATCAGAATAGTGGGTAGCCAATAAAAGAACAACCAGAGGGCTTCTAGAGGTGTAAAAACTGTTTCCTATTACCTTTAACATACACAAGAGTGTGAGTCATGCAAACAGTTGTAAATTTCTGCAGTTTTAAGTGCAGTTGGCATAGCTATTCCCCACACAGGAGTTTCTGCATTTTTTATAAAGTAAAACATTTTGATTTTAAATTCAATTTCTATTTAAAAAAAAAAGAAATCTTCAACATGATTTATTCGACTGTCCGCCACTGCCAGGAGAAGTTTATGGATGGTGCTGGGTTCTGGGTATAGTTCTTGGGGGGGGGGGACACAGCCCAGTGGGGCTTGTAGTCAGTAATAAAGCTGGGGGGTGGATTGGGGGTGGTGAGGACCAGGAGATGCCCTGGGGCAAAATAGGTGCAGGAAAGGGGTCCTCCCTGTCTGGTGCCCATGCCCAAGGGCTCCACGGCTGGTGAGCAGGTAACTGGGTCAGCCTCATAAGTATTTAGGTGGATGCACTTGCAGGAAGAAATAAGCCAGAAAAGCTATTCAATTTTGAAATAAATTTTTCTCCAAGCTTAGTTAAATTGCATGTAACTACCCCAGCGCTTCGACCGCAAGGTCTTCCTCAGGGGGCTTTATTTCAAAATTGAATAGCTTTTCTGGCTTATTTCTTCCTGCGAGTGCATCCACCTAAATACTTATGATTTACCCGGGCTGGCAGCCCATGGATGCACCGACTGTCCAAATCCAGCACTTGCTGTTTTTTACCTTAACTAACTGGGTCAGCCTCACCTGCCTATCCTTCTTGGGCAGTGATGTGTAATGCCAGGTCCATTAAAAACAAGACAGCAATTATTGCTGATCTTGGTGTAACAGCTGAACTGGCTTGCATCACTGAGACCTGGCTGAGTGGAAATGCTGGCCCAAGTTTTGGAATCAGCAATTCCAGCAGGGTACTCAGTGAGCCACTGCCCGAGAAAGGATTGTAGGGGTGGGGGTGTGGCAATTTGTTTTACATCACACCTGAACCTGGTGGCTCTCCAGGTAGGAACAACGAGATCCTTTGAATGTGTGGCCGCTCAATGGGCTGCAGGTGTAGGTTGCAAGATCCTTGTAATTTACTGTTCTCCAAGGATGGGATGGAATTCTTGCAGGAAGTTGAGGACTTCTTCATCGAGCGGGTATTGGAGTCACCCAGATGGATTATTCTGGGTGACTTTAATGTTGGGTTGGAGACAAACTCTTGCAGTTTGGTCAGAACGTCCTCCGATTGATGAACTCATTGGGCCTTACACAGTTTGTTACCTCTGCAACCCATGTACAGGGCCACTCATTGGACCTTATCTTCCTGCTGGGAATGGAAGTCTCTGACCTTATGGTGGAACCGGTCGTTTGGTCAGATCACCATACCTGACTTCGATCAGGTGGCTGTCGCAGGTGTTGTGAGGGTCGTCCAGGAGATGAGGTTGATCTATTGTAATTTGGATCTGGGACCAACACATCTCCTTGTGGGGTGTGTTGATGTCATTGGCCCGGTCCTAGCCAGGATAGTCCGGTGCTCTTTAGTGACAGGGGATCTTCCCTGAGCCCATAAAGGAGGCAGTGGTTAGGCTCCTTTTGAAGAAAGCTTCACTAGACCCGGACTGCCTGGCTAATTACAGACCTATTTATAACCTTCCCTTGGTGGGTAAGGTTATTGAGATGGTGGGTACTGGGTCATAATAGTGTGGACAAAACCGCACATGGAATATCGCGCATGAAATAGCATGAATAGCTATACAGCAACAGGGGTTGTTTCAGCATGTGGTAAGAACCACTATCCCTGTCGCTGTACGCTTCCATGCTGTAATGGGAAGGATGTTGCTGGGGTGGTGTCTGGCTGAGCTGCTCCCATGGTGACGTGGCTAGAACACCTGCCTCCAGCGGTGTCGGGGACCTGGGGCTTTGGTCTGGTTCTCCCCAGGTCCCACTGTAATGTGGCTTTTTATTTTAGAAAAAAAGTTTTCCCTGCTCCGGGGATTCCTTTTTCCCTGAAGTCCACTACCCCCCCCCAGAGTTGATTATAATAAGTCCGGTGGTGTGAGAGGGGAAGCCCCCATGTCAGGGGGTGCATGAGCCTCATAAGAACAAAATGATATTCCTGTGGTGTGTGCATTTCTTTCCTGGTCAGTGGGTTGTGCCAATGTTATTTTGCCACACGATTTACTTGTGGCATTCTTGATGTGCGTAGTTTTGTGTTTGTGACCCCATGCCAAGAAGGTGCTGACTCATCAACTGGAGACCTAGCTGTTAGCCCACAACACCTATGACCCTCTACAGTTGGGGTTCAGGAAGGGTTATAGCACCGAGACTGCACTTGTTCAGGTGCTGAATGATCTCCTGGAGGTGAGGGATCAAGAAAGTTGTTCCATCCTTATTCTCCTTGATCTCTCAGTGGCATTTGACACCATGAACCATGGGATACTTTTGGAGTGCCTGCAGGTTTGCTGTTTGCTGTGGACTGTCTGGTACAGTCCTCAGCTGGTTTTGATCTTTCCTCACTGGAAGGACGCAGAAGGTGGTGTCTGGGATTTTGTTCCTTGGCATCCCTGCCCCTGCCATATGTGGTCCCGTAGGGCTCCGTTTTATCCCTCATGTTGTTCGCAGTGTTATGCTGCCACTAGGAGACATTATAAGATGGTATGGGCTTAGTTTTCACTGCTATGCAGATAACACTCAGCTATACCTGTCTTTTTGCACCAGAACAGCAGAAGGCGGTGTCGGTGTTTAATCAGTGCCTTTCTAAGATACAGGACTGGATGAAAGCCAACTGGCTAAAGTTAAATTTAGACAAGACTGAGGTACTAGTGGTGGGACCTAGTCACCCGGAGGTTAAGGGGCAATCTGGTCAGGTCTCTGGGCTTATGCTCAGGGACTCCCAGTTGCTTTTCTCAACCAGAGTGAGGAATCTGGGCATTGTTTTGGATCACAGCTTGACTAAATTACAGGCGTCTGCTGCAGTCCAGAATGCGAACTGTCATTTTAGAAACATCACCCAGATTAAACATCTGGATCCCCCGAGTGATCTCCAATAACTGGTCCATGTCTTCATGACTTTGAGCTGGATTACTGCAGTGTTCTCTACCTGGAGCTGTCAGGAGTTGATCTTCGCCGCCTGCAGCTAGAGCAGAATGCGGCGGTCAGGCTATTGACCAGTCACTCGAGATCCTGTCATATTACGCCTGTGCTGCACTCTCTGCACTGGCTGCTGATTAGGTGGCAGATCACCTTCAAGGTCAGTTTGCTGACCCATAAGGCCCTACATGGTCAGGGGCCTGGGTACCTGTAAAATCTCCTGTTTCCACGCTGTTCTGCCCATCCCCTCCACTCATCTGAGGAAGGGTTTTTGGAGATTCCAAAGGTGCGTCACAAAACATTGGGTGCCAGTACTTTTTCTTTCGGTGCCCCCACCCTTTGGAACTCCCTTTCTCACTACATACAGGAAGCACAATCCTTGGAAACTTTTAAAGAGGACTTAAAGATGTTTTTTATTCAATTAGGTGTATGATGCAACTCTTCAGTTAGTTAAACCGGCTATTTTATTATCTTGTATTATGTGTATGATTTTAATGTTTTATGTTATTTGGTGTAAGGCGCATTGTGTTTCAATTAAGAAAGTGCGCTCAATAAATAAAAATGATGATGATGACGATAATATGTTTATACATACAGTTCCTGTATCTTTTATGGTTGTAAGAGTGCCCAAACTGCTCAGCTTCCCATCGCAGTTCTCTTACCCAGAGACCTCGAGAATACACTCTTAAAAGTATAAGAGACACAGGAACTGTACATATAAACATATCATATGGCAACAGTCTGCAATAATGTAAGGTCTGAAGGGACTGCAGGCCCATTATCAGGAGAGATAAGTCACAAGTGGGGTATTGTAGGGGTCCGTCCTGGGATTAGTCCTTCTCAATATGTTCATCTGCAACATAGGAGAATGAATACAGGGCAGGATGTGTCTCTTAGCAGATGACACTAAGCTCTATGGCAGGATAGACAGTGAGGGGTTAAGGGAGTTGCTGAGGGACTTGCATGGGTTGGAGAGGTAGTCCAAGGTTTGACAGTTGGAATTCAATGCCAAAACATGCAAAGTGATATACACGTTGGGAACAAGAACTCCAGGACAAAATATTGGATGGGAAGGGTTAAGCCGAGCACTACTTCTACGGAAGGGACCGGGGAGTCATCTTAAACATTTCCAGAAAACAATCTAGCCAATGTAACAAGGCCTACAACAAAGCAACCAGGATGCTGGGGTGTATTGGGAAGGGTTTCAATAGTGGGAGGATAATACTGCCTTACTATAATTCACTATTGAGGTCCCACCTAGAATACTGTGCTCAGTTCTCAAGTCTCCACCTAAGGAAAAACAAAGACAGGCTGGAGACAGTGCACTGTAGGGTAACCAGAATGATTCAGGGCAAACAGTCAAGTCCTATGAAGATCGACTTAGGGCACTGAACATGTGCTTGCTGGAGGCCATAAAGAAGAGGGTGATATGATAGAGACCTTTAACCTCCTGGAAGAAATTAGGGTAAACCTTGAGGAACTATTCCACAGGAACAGTGAGCTAAAAAACATGAAGTCATGAGTGGAAGCTGGTGTGGGGAGATTCAGGAAGGACATCAGAAAGTTTTATTTTACAGAGAGAGTGGCTGAGCCATGAATCAGCCTGACCAAAAAGGTAGTGGTCACAAAAAACATTAATGGTTTCAGCCATGGATAGGACAGAGTTAAGGGCTCAATAGTTACTTGGGGAAGGGGTAGCAGTAAGCAGGGGGAAAGCGGGGAGAAGAAGGCAAAACCCATATCTAGACAACAGGTTTCAGAGTAGGTAGAGTTTAACAGGGCAGAGTGGGTGGACCAGTGTTGTTTGTCTGCTGACATTGTCTGTTCTCCTGTTATTGCTATCCACACTTTATACAAAGGGAAGACTAAGTATGCTGCAAACATGTACTAATTGGTAGGGATTTCCTTATATAGTATTTCATCATAAGGGGCGCTATGTACTATGCCTATGTGCTGTAGATCCACAACACGTAGGCATCCCTACATGACAGAGCCATGCAGCAATTCTCTGACTGGACAGTTGTGGTATGCGCAAAGGGGGCACATGCCCCTTATGCATGACAGCCCATGGGGGATTGACTGGGGACATGGCCAGACTGTGCATCATGTAAGACAATGCAGAATGCCAGCAGAGAGAGAGAGAGGCACAGCATATGCAGGCAGGGACCCTGCCATAGCCATGATGCGCTCCCTCCAGCCAACAGTGGTCAGCCACAGCAAAGCACTCGACCCCCTGTCATGCTGCCCTGACTGTCTGGTCATACAGTGAGGACTGGGAGTAACCATTAGAGTAATTGCCCAGGGCAACATCCCTGTAAGGGACTATGGGGCCCACTGTATTCCACAATCCCTTGCTCTGCATGGAGCAAGGGATCAGTTAACCAGCATGTAGGGCATCCAATTGGATGCTTGCCAGTGTTTGTTGGTCCACTCGTGTCATGCTTCCTGTCTGCACCATGCTATTACACACCTGTGGGACAGGGGTGGGGTCATGGCAGGGCAGACAGTAGTAGTGCATAGTGCGCATAGCGTGACTGTTTGGGGGTGTGGGTGGACAAGAACTGGGTATGTGCCTTTAGCACGTACCCAACCTGCATCGTCATCAGCTTTGATACTCTTTTCTATCAAACCTGCCACCTGCTGCTTCTTTCACTGCTCCACCTCTCTCAAGAAGTTCTGGGTTGTTAAGCTTCCCAGCTACTGTACCCCTCAGATCTCTGATTCCCAACCCAAAACTTCACTTACTCACTCAGGGGCTGCAAACTCAAGTGTCTGCAGAAGCCTACACATTCTAGATCTATTCTGTAGGTCACATGTGCTTTTCTTACAGGCTCACAAACCTATCTAATGACGTTCTACATGAAATTAGAGGTGCAGAGTGTGCCACTACCATAAGCTGCTCAGATCCCACTATGCCCACAGCTGCACTTGACAGCCATACTAACAGAGCAATTTCATTGTCACCTAAGCTTTTTATTTACATACTAACCTAGCTGGAGTACACCAGATGCCTATGAGCTGCTAGCTGTAGAAGCACTTTGTTCTGCTCCAGCCTGCATAATACTGGCACCTTCCAAGTGGCACAAATGACCTTCTGGATAATGCTGTGTGTGATAGTTGTTGTTTCCTTTTTAAATTATGACCTGCACAATTTTCTTTGTAAAAATTTGAAGGACCTGATCCACAAATCGGTCGGCATCCACAGAGGGGTGCTTGTATGTCAGTGTGGTGTGCATAGGCTCCACTGTGCACATGCAGAGACCTCTGCACATCCCCAAACCCATTCATGATCCTGGCCTTCCAGGAGCCATGCACAAAGGGCCAAGGGGCAGATCAGGAGGAGGCACTGTGCCAGATTGTGTGCAAACAATCTGATTCCTGGGCCAGCTCAATACAGGATCCCTTGCCACACTGTAAGTGCCCCACTGCCAACCCACTATATGCTACTTGGAGCCTGATATGCCCATTTCAACCTCCTGCTGAGCCCCCACAGAGGGCTGGGGCCATACAAGCATTAGCCAGTGTAAACAGGATATGTCATGAATTTTGGACAGGTAAGTGGTGGCCCTTGGAGGACTGCCCTATGCTCCCAGCCCTGGTCTGTGCGGGCAAGAGGTCCTGTAGTGAGCTGACCCAGGCATCCGATAGGATGCCCAGGGTCTGGCAGAGCACCTCTTCCAGACCCACCGCAGGCCTTCATGCATGGTTTCTAGAAGGCTGGGGATTATGAATACTTGCTAGATTGTGGGACAGCAGAATTCACTGGGGTACCTTTGTGGATCGGGTCTTAAATCAATAAAAACCTGAGAACTTGGTTCAGGATGTCACTGTCTCTCTCTCTCTCTCTCTCTCTCTATCTCTGGTTTTGTTACCTGTTGTAGGAGGAAAACCCCAGAAGTATTCAAAGTGCCATATTCTCTTCACAGGAAGGTTCCTGCTCATCTTAACTGCTGTAGTAGTCGCAATAATCATAACAATAGGTGTTGGTGTAGGTGGTGAGTAATGTTCATATATAATGAATTGCATTGTTAATTATTTAATGTTTGCCTTAAGCAATGACTTCCTGTGAAAGAGGCTATTTCTTAATGTCTGTGCGGAAGAAGGTAGCCTTTGCTTTGAACATGAGAAATATCTGTACCCAACATAAGACAAAAAAAAAATGTTTAACAAAAGGAGGGCTCTTGGCACTCTAAAACATTTCTGTATAAGGAAAAGTATCACCTGTTTCAGTTCTAGCCCAGGTTTGTACTGGCCAAACATTGTTATCATCTGAAGGCACTTTGATAGAGAGAGTTGGTCATTCTCAGTCTAGGTCCTAGTGCAAATGTCCACAGCACAACATCATTTACGCAACCAGTACTAATTGCTACCCTTTTTGGCAATCTCACATAAAGTACCAAAAACTAGTGCCAGTCTGCTGATGCAAGCAGTAGTGCTACCGCTTGTGACACCGAGGACCAGAGTTTGGGAGCAAGCCCAGAGCGCTGGAGGGTTAGCTGGGGGAAGAATGACAGAGCATCCATAGGACAACTCTCTCACCCTGGGGTGGGTGGGCTATGGAACTTGGCAATAGTCAGACCCCTAGCAGTGGCTGGGGGTCGGACAGCCAGAGATTGCATACTGTAAGGGGATTGGAAGAGAGGCAGACATCAGTGCATCAGCCATGGGAGCTCATCTGACCTCACCAGGATGTCATTGCATGTCCTCTCCTTCAGGGAACAGCACAGAAAATGAAAGCCATCTGTTCCATGCAGCAGCATGGTGGCCAAAGAGGCAACCACAGACATACCTCCTGAATGATGCTGGC
The DNA here is from genome assembly GCA_016271365.2 of Neoceratodus forsteri. NCBI lineage: Eukaryota > Metazoa > Chordata > Ceratodontiformes > Ceratodontidae > Neoceratodus > Neoceratodus forsteri. The sequence continues at coordinate 423,336,482 of CM057459.1, read as the reverse complement.
CAGCTCATTAGGGGACTTCAGGTGGATTTCAGACTCTCCCTTGCCATAGGAGAGCCCCACCATGAGGGGGTAAGTCAAGGGCCACCCAAGTGGGCAGGATCAGGGGATGACAGGTGGGGGGCAGTGGTAGCCAAGGGAAGGAGATGGGTTAAATCCCTGCCATGAGGAAAGAGAGAAACAAAGTTAAAAAAGTACCAAAGACTGAATGGGCATGGAGACTGAAATTATTCCTTCCTTCCTTCCTTCCTTCCTTCCTTCCTTCCTTCCTTCCTTCCTTCCTTTCTTCCTTCCTTCCTTCCTTCCTTCCTTCCTTCCTTCCTTCCCTCCCTCTCTCTCTCTTTCACTCTCTTTCTCTCTCTCTCTCTCTCTTTATTTCTCTTTTTTTTTCTTTCTTTCTTCCTGGCCAAAGTCCCCTATTAGCCCCCAGGCAACCACACAGCCCTGTCAGCCCAAAATGTTGCCCTTATTACCACTTTACAGCTTGCAAAATGGGGGGGGGGGTGGAGTTCCAGCATGCCCTCTCCTCTAGGAAGGAGCAAACTATATGTAGTTCGGATATGGATGAGCCTACATGGCATCTACAGCAAAATGTCTGAAAATGAAAGTAACTAAAGCGCGACTCCTGGCATTCCGAAGGATAACGTGTATTTATCCTATGTCACTAAGAACAAACCAGGGCCAATGTTTTGTAGGACCATGCCACTTTCTCCTGGCCATATGGTGGTGGTGTTCCTTTTTTGGTGTTATGCTATGTTCATAATTTCAAGTTACGTGGCATTTGCCAAATTGACCCGAGTCTGATTCAGCCCTTGTGGTTTCAGTTGCAGAGTCTGCTTGTGTATAGATGTGCCAGGTCAGCAGTCTCCATTGCCAAGGGTCCCAAGAAAGGAGGCAGGCCCTCCTTCAGAGCACATATGAGTAGAGAGGTTCAGGAGACAGTGAATGTCCGAGTGTGGCAGGAATCATCCTTGCAGACCAGGGAATTTTGTCCCCTGGTTTCTCCCACCACAGTACGGTGCTGATGAGGGCTCCAATGTGCACCTGTGTGTATCCAGTTGTGTGGCACCGTGTGGGTCAGCCAATGTCCTTTCCTTCCCAGTCACTCCAGCCTGTACTTCCATCTGTGGTCGCCCAGGTGGCAGTGTTGAGACAGGTGACCCAGATCACCAGGGTTGTGAACAACAGCCCTGTTGCTTCTCTGGTTGCCTGGCTTTGAAACTGAGTGGGAGAACTCAGAGGGTGCCACATAACAGAGTAATCAGGGATAAGGAAAGGTACTAGGGGTGCCCCATGGGTTGATCTTGGGGACTGGTTCCATTCAGTATGTTTATTTATAACATAGAGTAGGGGTAGAAGTCCATGGGAACATTTGTCTCTTCTCAGATGACATCAAGATCTGCAGTTGCATGGACTCTAAGGAGAGTGCTAGGGCCATGAGGAAAGATCTGGAGAAATGGGAGGGGTGGTTTAAAGTGTAGCAGCTGAAGTTCAATGTGAAGAAGTATGAAGTTCAGCACATAGGGATCACAACCCTGAAAATTTGATACAAAAAGGGGGGTGGTAGACAGCACAGTGAAAGAAAATGATTAGGAGATAATTATCATGGATACTTTAAAGGCAGAGGCAAATATAATAAAATGGTGGGAAAGGTGAATAGGATGCTGTAATGCATTGGTAGGGGGTCACTACCAGCAGGAGGGAGGGAGGTGATTATGCCCCTTTATAGGTTGCTGGTCTGATCTAACTTGGAGTACAGTACACAGTTTTTGGAACCCCCACCTCAAGAAGGACAGGGACAAACTGGAACTGGTGCAGAGGAGGAGAATAGAAGTAAACAAGGGGACATTACTGAGACATTCATGTTCCTCCACAGTATCAATAGGGTCAACATGAGGGACTTTGTTTATTAGCTTTTTGTTGACTGAGAAAGGAGGGCTAGACAATACTGTCAATTGTAAGCCACTTCCTTGGGGGAGGGATACACATGCAAGCCAAATGAAATTGAGCCAGATTAAACTGTTGGTGGTATTGTAGGGAATGAGGAAAATTTGGCTGGGATACTGTGGAAATTCCCCAACTCTTTTCAAGAAGTGCCATGGGACCTCTAACGTCCACCTGAACAACCACCAAAACAAGCAGATGGGACATCAGTTTAGCATTTCATTTGACAAACGTCACATCCCAACAATACAGTAACACTTTAGTACTGTACCTTGGTGCCTGCATTTTATGGTATAATCCCAATCTCGGTGTGAGACTAGAACCCAGAACCTTCTGGTGGCTACCAACTGAGCCATGCTGACACCAACCGACTTGTTCACTTTAAGTAAAACTACTACCACCAGCAGTTAACTCCATGAAACTTGCTGGAGGGAGGGTTAACAAAATATGTCAGAAAATATGTTTTTACTGAAAGGGTGGTAGCAGAATGGAACTAACTTTCAAATGAAGCATACATGCTAGGATACTTGGGAGATTTCAGAAGGGGATGGGACAAGTATGTGGGTATAGTGAGGCTGCATACCCTGAGGGGGTGCAAGAGGAGGCCAGGGAGACTGACAGAGGTTCAGTCCATTAGATAGGCAGGCAAGGTCAGACTTGATGGTCTGTTGGGCCTTTTTTCTGATGACATTTTCACCGTTTCTATATTTATACACCATGCCATACCATACCATACCATACCATGCCATGCCATACCATACCACCATACCATACCATACCATACCATACCATACCATACCATACCATACCACACCATACCATACCATACCATACCGTACCATACCATACCATACCATATCCTAACCTACCCTATCCTACCCTACCCTACCCTACCCTACCATACCAACAAACCACACCACACCAGACCACACCACACCTTACCATACCATACCAATCCCACACTGACCCATGCTATTTGCATTTACTTGTCACCTTTCATATTATCATCTCAAACCACTGCATAATCAATGCACAACTCAGTGCTGTGCAAACACTGCAATGCAGCCACTTCTGTGGTGGAACATGACAGCCATCCTGTGCCAGCACACTACACAACATCTCTCCTACTTTCTGTGCTCGGAATCACAATAACTGATACCTAACCAGGTTACTTTGTTGGTGGGTCATAGAGCAATATCTGACTTAATCAGCATGATGTTCCCAGGAAAAGGATGAAGGGGATATAATAAAGTCAGGTATTAGTACCTAGCCTAGCCAGCAACAATCACTGCCCAGAAAGGGTGATAACAGACACAGTTATATTGAAGCCCCTTGTGTCATGGCAGTGTTACTGAAAGAATACTGAATTCCAGATTATGTATAGCATATATAAATGGTACACCTTCCAGACCATATAAGTATCATTTACAGACATGCAGAGGAAAAGAGAGGACTGTAGAAATTATTAATTGATAAATGAAGAAAAAGTGAATGAATATGTATTTCATAAACTCTTGTGGATGATACCTCAACAATCTGCACTAGCCCTACAAAACCATTTCTAAGTCACAAGATCTTTTGGTTTGGCTGTAATCGAACTGATAACTTCCACTCACTTTCTACTGTCAGTAGCTGGTAGTAGGGGAGTGAATGACCTGAATATTAATTCCTGAATATCGTAAATAACTGGGTACTCAGTACTCCAACTTGGAACCAAATACTTACTATTTTGCACATTTGCTTGCTATTTTGGGATAAATACTTAAAATGGGACAGTCATCACCAATGGCCCCCACACTCAAGCATGGGACTGGTACCAATATGCACTTTGTGTACAAAAACGTTTTGGTTTACTTATTGTTTACTGTTCTATAGTATATTGTATCAGACTAATTTTGATAAGTTGCAAGGTGACATCTTCTGTTACTGCAAATCCCCAAATCTCCTGCAGATGACAAGAGCAGTAGGCAGCAGTGAGAAGATTCAATAGCCTGCAGTGCATGTTAGAATTTATATAAGCTGAGATTTTTTTGTTAGCTGGTTCCACTGTCCTCCTTGACCTATGTACAGTCACTAAGGACTGTACTTAGTGTCTGGAAAAAAGCAGTCCTGGAAAACAGCTGATTGCAGATTATAGAAGCCCTCTAACATGCACTGCAAGCTACTGAATCTTCCACTGCTGCCTACTGTCTGATGTCAGCTGCAGGGAATTCATGAATTTGTAGTAAAAGAAGATGTCAGCCTACAACTAAGAAAAAATAGTCTGAAACCATCTACTATGCTACAGTAAAAAGTAAATAAACCAACATGTTTTTGCCCAAAAAAGTACACACTGGGACCAGCCCCACACTTGAGTGTAGGGTCCTTTGTGCTGACTCTTCCCCTTTAATAGAATAAAAAAATAAACTCTAGCCCACCACAGTTGGCCAGCGCTAGTATCTGAGCCACCTCCTTCCAGGCCAAGTCATTTGCCACCTTCCACTCCCTTTTAAGCTCAGTCATTTCCCACCCTCCATCCCTCTTCCCAACCCATTCATTTCCCACCCTCTACCTTCCTTCCCAACCCTGTCATTTTCCACCCTCCTTCCCCTTCCTAGCCTTATCATTTTTCACCCTCCACCCACTTCCCAGACCAGTCATGTCTAAACCTCTCTCCTTTCCCAGCGGAGTCATTTCCCACCTTCAATCCCTTCCCAGACCAATAATTTCCCAAATACTCAGTGTTTTCCACTATGCATTACTATTTGAGAATACATGCTTAAAAGTATTAAAATTCAATGTTTAGTGAAAATTGGATGGTGCTTGTGTATAATTAACTTTGGCCTTTCTCTATTCCCACCCTTAGTAGAGGAGCTAGGTGGCGATAGGGAATAGAAGGCCAAGTACCAAGGGTGAGAAGAGTGCCAGAGGCGGAGGAGACGGGAAGAATGGAGGGAGCTTGAACACTCTGAGCATGGATTGCAGGGAGAGACAGGCTTTGATTGAAGTAGTGTGTGGAGTTGATTTCTCCATATTGAATCACGAGCAAAACCCTCCTATTCAGTGTTTGGTGAATAGTGGATAGTGCTTGTGTATAATTAACTTTGGCCTTCCTCTATTCCCACCCTTAGTAGAGGAGTGAGGTGGTTATAGGGAACAGAAAGCCCAAAAGAGAGATTAACTCCTCCAAGTTACAGTAAGTGTGAACAGTAGCATGTGGGTGAGGAAAACCCCCTGTGGAGGAAACCTCTGAGGACCCATTGCTACTAAACTACCCATCCTCTAGGCATACTAAGAGGAGATGATCCTAAATGATGAGCTGTTCTGGATTAACGAAATACATTTCTAGGCATGATGAAGTTTATCTTTCCAGCATCTTGATGATGGAGAGGAAATGATCATGATGCTGTTTCAGTTCGCAGAAATTACCTGAGAAGCATAGGAATTCAGTCAAGTCACTAAAGGAGAGTTCTCAGTTGTGCCATGAAATATTTGGTACGTCTTGCTGATGAGCGGCAAAAGTCACAAGGGGATAAAAACTTGAGGTAAATATTCTAGGATTTGATCCTGAGAGCCACCAGCACTAGTTATTGGAATCAGGTAACATGTAATCAGATTTCCAGAAAGAAGCTTGACGGTCTTTGAATTGGAGCAACAAGATGTAATGAGCTGCGTGATATTGTGATTTGGTGACTGAAAGGATTTAGCAGAAAGCTGATGAAATAGTCAAATCTCGGGGATGAGAAAAACTAGACAAATGACTCATAAGACTCAAATGTTCGCAGTAGGGTCAAATGGAACAGTAAGCAGCAAGCCCAATAAGATTCGGAATTAAAGTCCATCAACTGGAAGTTGTTTCAGAACTTGTGGATGATGTCCATAGAGGTTAAGCAAGCATGATGGATTCTTCATTTGTTTGTTTTATAGTTCTAAGAAATGATTTACGGTTTGATAGAAGAGATTATAGATGCCAAGACATAATCAAGGAGGGGAATTCTTCCAGCAGAGATATACTCAGGTAGCAGGTGTTAAGGTGGAACACAGAGAGTGTTAGCTTGCGAACAATCAGAAGGATATCATTGAGTCTGCTGTGATGAGATGTGATGGAAGTCCTGGACTGATACTGAGATGCAGGAATGATTGCATTGTTGTGTGTAACCCGCCCCCGCCATGTCTAGGGTCATACTTTTCAAATTGCAGATGGTCTGGGCAGAAAAGGGGAAGCACTCCTAAGCACTAACATTCAAGACCTGTGCACTTCAGAACAATAGGGAAACAGTTGGTCTCCTACCTGCTCAGCGTCTTCCACAGCTTTGCACTTTTCCTCCTCTCTCTCTCAGCATTCAATTTCCTCCCTGAAGCTGTCCACCAGACCAGGACCTCTCTCTGCACCTCGGCTGTCTCAGAAGCCCTCGTGACCCCAACCAGGCTGGATGGATATTGCCACTGGAATGTAACTCATGGAAGAAATTAATTAGACTGCAAATACAGGGGGAAAAGAAGGACTGCATTTGCTTTCCCCCTCTGTCAAATAATGCACAAACCACTATTTCCTCCCCAAACTGGCTTTTATTTTGCACCTGTACTGCAAATGATTTCAGTGATACAGGGGTTACATACTTCATTAAAAATAGCTAAAGCAGCTCCATGGGGCTATTCAACTTTTTACAATACTGGCTGGATAAAATAAAGCAGCAGAAACTGATGGATTCAGGCAGACACAAGCAAGGATTCTCCTCTGCCTACTGTCCCTCTCAGGTGCTCTACCTGAGACCTACTTGAATTCAGATCCCTGCAATCTCCTGGCTTCTCTGGATCTGGTAAGCCAACCTTCTCTTTGTTTTTTTGGGTCACTCTCTTTCACGCTGGCACTGGTCACCTCCCATTTACCCTGGTGTTGGAAAGTGAGTGACTTTCCCCACCTGGACCCCTGGGCACTGGCCCAAGCCACAGAGGCATCCAGGAATTTTCCTGATTGCCCAGGCCTGACCCACCTTCAGCGACTGGCACTATTTCTGGTGCCAAGGCCACACCTGTTACTGTCACTCAGCTCTGCCTCAGTACCTGCCTTACCACACCATGGCCCAAACTACTCCAGGGATTCCACTGGTCTTACATCCTCGGGGGTCCCTGCCAGGCCCATGTCCCTTCTTTCATCACCCGGGCTTGAGTTAAGCACCAGCATTGGGACCACCCTCCAAGGTCTGCCATTTTCAGCCTGTGACCCGCCTGGACCTCAGTGTACAGGTGCCCCAGGACCTGTGCCTCCAAACAGGCCCCCCAATTTGGGTGAAAGGCTCCACAGCTCCCTCAACCCTCCCAGTCCACCCTGCCACACCGGGTACAAGGGGAACCACTGCCACTAGTTCCCCTCTTGGAAGGGCCCTGCCACTGCCTTCACAGCCCTGGTGACCTGGGGAATTACACACATGGGCTTTCTAAGGGCTCCTAATCTCTCCTGGTTGGCTAAGCCTCCTACTGCCCTAGCCCCCAAAGATGCAGGACCTGGCAACCTATTCCCCCACAGAGCTCCATACCCCACTCCTCATTGACCACGGTGCATAGAAAAGCCATCCTGACTGTACTCTTTTGAGGGGGTTCCCCACTGGCCTTCCTGGACTGCCAAGCTCCCTCACTTGCTCATCTCATCTATTCCTGACTCTGCACCTCCAGCCTCCTCCCTTCAGCCCCAAACCTAATGCCTGGGCTGGAAAGGCCCACATACTTCCTGTCAGTTCCCTTATATACCCTCTGAACCTACTCTCTGCTGCCACCTCAAGGCGTCGAGAGCAATATCCTCCACAGCACTAAGCCCATTTCCTAGCTCGGGGAGGGGGCAGGAGGGGGAAGGGATGCCTAAAAATGGGAATATAAGCCACTCTTTTTCAGGGGGCTTACATGTGAAACAAGGAATATGAAGGCAAGCTGGGTAAGTGAGGTATGAAGGACCCAGTCAGTTTCCACAGGAAAATGTGATGGAATAGAGCTGATATGACCCATAGCTGGAGTCCACTGTTGGTTGATTAATTGAAAGGACTGAGATGGTCCCTATGATGTGGTAGCTCCACTGGCAAATTTTTAATGCCCTTAGATGTTGAAACATCTTGAAGGTGGATCTATAGGAAGCCGGAAAGCAGTGATTAAGGAATGCTCGAGACAGAGGAATATCCATGAGTTTCTGTCATATTAGATATTTCCAGGAGATGAGATCAGAGGCAGGATGATGAAATGGAGATAATGTCATTATGGAGGACAAAATATTTTTGCGTAGATGAACTAAGTGTGAGAACCCCATGAATGCAGATATGCAGAAACAGGGCCAGACTGGCAGCCTTCTTCATTAAGGTTATGGCAAATGATTTGGTTTCAGCAAAGTTAAGGGGGTTGCCTCAGACATCCAAGTTGAGCAGAAGAAGGTGTGAAGAGAAAAAGGACAAGAAGCATGCTTGCTGCCTAGAACAGAGATGATAAAACTGATCATTATTAATGTTCTAATTTTGAATGTTGTGAAAGCTCATGCAGTTACAGCTGAGAAGGATGATGATAATCAGAGAATTTTGGGTTTTATGATGCCAAAATCTATGATGAGATATGAATAGTAGTCCAGTTTCTCGGGTAGGCTGCAGGACAAACTAACATGCATCGGGACGAAGCTGAAAGTGAAAACAAGATAGGCTATGTCTTCATCATCTGGAATTTGACTTGAAAGGATGGAAGCATCTTTGCAGGAAACATTCCATTTGGAATGAATCATGGGAGAATATGAAGGAATGTCTAATTTTTATCCTTTTTTCTAAGGTTTTCAGAGGGTGACTTGAGATAAGTTGAATGGAATAGCTAGATTGAGGAGGCGTGATGAATGAGAAAGGAGTAGCTGACTTCTGACAAGTCAGCAACTCTGAACTGGATGAAGAGCTTAAAGTTAGCAATAGGTATTGCAACTGGAGGCTGGAGTAAGTTACAAGGAAGATAAGTTTCAAGAGAAGTGATGCATGATAGTCCTGTAGCTCTGATGTGATTGGTACAAGCATAGTCGTGAAGATCAGATGAGGCAGAAGATGGTTGAAACAAGCAAGAAGATGCATGCTCCTTATCAGGCTGAGAGTGGTGTTGAACAGTCCTGTTTCTGGGCTGACACTGAAGTTGCAATACTGACATTCGTTAAGTGAAAAATGAAAGATAGTCCAGTCCTAAGGAGTATGGACAAAGAGATATGATTGAGCTGGCCCGGTGGTGCTGAGGCCTGGCGCGCTGGATGCCACACCTCACACCATGCCAGTGACCCAGGTTCGGGGGCGAGCATGGGTCGTCAGGGGTCAGTGGGGTTGAGGAAGGATCGAGCATCCCAGGGACTGCTCTCCCTTCCTCGGCGAGGGGTTACCCATGCCGGTGCAGTAGCTACCCCTGGTGGAGACTTGGGGGAAGTGCAGTGTCCTGTAGGATGGGTTGAACTAAGGCGGATGTTTTTCAGGTATGAATGGGAGCATGCGTACGCCGAGCAGGATGTAATTGCACATCCGAGTTCTCGGGGCTGTACACCAAAAGGTGAAAAACCCCTCTACCTCGGGTGAGGTGACGGCGACCGTCAGTAGCCCGGCCAGATGTCCAGAGTTGGCCATTCACTCTGTCATTCCCTGGGGGTTCTGGAGCCTCTCCATGGGGCAGGAGAGCCTGGAGCCCTCACTTACCTGATGCAGTCGTCGGAAGGAAGGTTCAGATGGGTGGTTGAGCTGTGGGCTGAGAACGGGACCCTGAGAGATGCCTCGAAGGTAGGGGAGCAGAAATACAACTTACAAAAAAAAAAAGGAGGTTTGAGTGGAAAAGGTTCATGACTGGAGACATCTGAGGGAATCCTGATTACCATTGTCTAACCCTGGGGGTCAGGACCAGGACGTAAGGCTTCATGGAGTGTAAATGTGAAGGACTGTCCAAGATGAATGCTTGATGGAGGAAGTCCAAGGGGAGCCCTGATGACCTTCTTCAGAATATGAAGATGATGAACTGGTAGAAGTAGAACATGCATCATGTAGTGATGATGCGAGGAACTGTGCAAATGATGTGTGGTTGAAGAAGTCCAAGGGAAACTTGAGGACGTTCGGATTTGCCAATGAAGGAGCAGAGGAGAGGAAGTGCTTCAAAGGTCTTTACACAACTGATGCATGTTTGAAAAAGTCTGAGGGAAATCCTGAGGACCGTCTTCAAAATCTGATGATGAGAACATAAAAGCAGAAAGGCTTTTATGCAACTTCATAGTATACTTTGTAGGAGCGAATTCCAATCAGAGGAATTTGAATCTTTTACAAACTTGGGAGGATAGGAGATGGTGTACTCCCTCTCAAATTCAAGGAGGATTGATATCGCTGGTGGCACTGAGAAAGAGACTGAATTCCAGGCAGACAGAACTGGTGAATGGACACTGTCATGGACAGAATGCACCATTTGACTGCAATTACTTGAGCTTTGCAGGTTGCAGAATCTCATCTCTGATGGCCAGAATCGAGCCCTTGAATATTGAATCAGTTAAGAATTGGAGTGCAGATGTTATTTATGAATTGGAAGTCATAGTATCACATGATTGGCAGACAAAGTCGAGCCCTGGTGTGTGTTGGATGTGTTGTGAAAGATTTGAGAAATTTGAATTGTTAGAGTTCGGAATGAGAAGTGAGTTTGATATGGTGATTGACAGAAAGTTGAAAACATCCACCTCTGGTGGGCAAAGTTAAACCCTATCTACACTCGTGGACCTTCTGAAGGTACGAATTCGGGAGAAGGAGTCGGTTATAGTTGCCTACTGCTGTATAAGGTGAGAAAACTGCTGGAACTTCTTTAAAGGATGAGTCAGTGCTGATGATGAGTTGAATGATTGCTTGAATTCAAACTGAGGAGTGAGTTCAATATGATACTGGTTGATCAAAAGAAGTAGGCTCCCACCTCTGGTAGATGAAGTCGAACCCTACCTGCACTCGTGACCTCCTAAAAGTATGAGTTAAGAGACAGAGTTGAATAAAGATGGGGTGAATGAGATGTGAGTGCATAACATTGCTGCTGGATAGACGCTGCAGGCTCTCATCTCAAGTGATGAAGTCAAACCCTATCAACACTCGTAGACCTCCCAAAGGTACAAGGAGGGAGATAGAGTCCAGTAAAGCAGCTGGTAAGGGTTGTGGAAGGACAGAGATGTAGTGACTGGCTGGTTAGGAGTTGAAATGGAGGTGGATGAGTGGTAATATGGAGGCTTGAGATGGTCAAGTTAGGAAGCTGGAGCAGAGATATAAAGGCAGGATGAAAAACAGTAGACATGCAAGAAAAGAATGGATTTGAGAGAGAAGGTAGCAAAAGGGCAAAACTCAGAAGACTTGATATGAACATTTATATATGCAAAGAGCTGTATAAAACAACTTTGAATTAAAAACCACGGATGGATATCATGCTGCTTGAGTCAGTCGAATAATGTTAACGTATCAGTGTGAGACTCACTGGGGGATAGGTTTGAGAACTGAGCACTAGGGTAAATTAGTTTACTAATATAACAACCAGCTTTTCTGATGGCACAGCTTAGATGATGACACAGCTTAGATGATGCTAGATAGGTTTACCTATTAGTAAACTACTAGTGTTCCAGAGGATGTATGGAACTGACTGCTGTTGTTGGTACTAAAGGATAGGAAGAGAATAAGAAAGCCTGAATGCTGTGGTTATGAGATGAATACTGTGTTGCCGATCGATTCTCCTGTAGCTGAGAAGATTTTTAAATGCAAGGAGGGTTTGAAAATGGAGTTAAGTGATCTGCAGTAGATGCGACTGTGAGATACTTTGTGATGTCCTCTGTGACAGAATTGCACTAGGTATGCATTGAGATCCAGTTCATGGCAGAATTAATTGGTGTTTATTAAGTTGCTATTGTAGTGTTTGAGAAGACGGCAGATGACATTAGCTGGTTTGCGAACCTGGAACAGTGTGTATAGTGTTGAGAATGTCAACCAGGTTGCAAACCCAGAACAGTGTGTATAGTGTGGAAGACATAGGAAATGGGTATAGAGGACCCCAGAAAAGAAAAAGGGGAGCCAGCACCACTGGAGCACCAAGAAGCCGAAAGCAGATGCTGCAGATGAAGCAGGTATGGGGGGAGACCGAGGATCACCAACCAAAAGTGCCGCAGGCTGCAGGGAGCAGAGGGGAAGCAGTGAGAAGCAGGCCAGTTGGGGGGAGGGGCAGCAAGATCCACCAAGCAACACATGCAGGGCAATGCAAGACAAGAGGACAGTGGGTGGGTGGGCAGCACAACAGAAAAGGGGAACAAAGAAAACAGACTGAGAGCAGCAAGGGTGTGGGGGTGCTGCCAGAGGAGAATCGCAGTGGAGAAGAAGCACAGCAAGGCAAAAGGAGACAAAGCAAAACAGAAAGGGGAAAAGGAAGGAGAAGGGAGCGCAGCCACATGAACCACACAACAATCCAGAGCTCGAACACTCTAATCGTAGATTGCGGGCAAAGTCTGGCTTTTATTGAAATAGTGGGAGGAGATTGTTCCCTGACATTAAATCATGGTCAGAGTCCTCCCTCCCAAAGAAATACACAACCTCCATAGTTGGCCTGGGTAGTATCTGAGCCATCCTCTTCCCATTCCAGTCATTTCCCACGCTCTGCACCCTTCCCAGCCAGTCATTTCCCACTGTCCACCCTCTTTGCAGTCCAGTATTTCCCACTGTATATCCCTTCCCAGCCCAGTAATTTTTCACCCTTTACTCCCATCCCAGCCCAGTATTTCCCACTGTACATCCCCTTCCCTGCCCAGTCATTTCCCACTGTCTACTCCTTTCCCAATCCAGTATTTCCCACCGTAACCCCTTCCTAGTCATTTTCCACTGTCCACCCCATTCACAGCCCAATAATTTCCCACCCTCCACACCTTCCCAGCCCAGTCATTTTCCACCCTCCACACACCTTCCCAGCCTAGTCATTTCCCACCCTCCACCCACCTTCCCAGCCCAGTCATTTCCCACCCTCAACCCTTTCCCAGCCCAGTCATTTCCCACCCTTACCATCCCTTCCCAGCCTAGTCATTTCCCCCATCCACCCTTCCCAGCCTAGTCATTTCCCACCCTCCACTCTCCTTCCCAGCCTAGTCATTTCTCACCCTCAACACTCCTTCCCAGCTCAGTCATTTCCCCCTGCCCCCTTCCCAGGCTAGTCACTTCCCACCCTCCTCCCAGCCCATTCATTTTCCCCATCCCCCTTCCCAACCTGGTCATTTTCCACCCTCCACCCCCATCCCAGCCTAGTCATTTCCCACCCTCCACCATCCTTCCCAGCCCAGTCATTTGCCACCCTTCTCCCCTTCCCAGCCTAGTCATTTCCCACCCTCTACCACTTCCAAGCCTAGTCGGTTCCCACCCTCCACCCTCCTTTCCCAGCACAGTCATTTCCATTCCCCTTTCCAGCCCAATAATTTCCCATCCTCAACCCACCTTCCCAGCCCAGTCATTTCCAACATTCCACCACTTCCCAGTCTAGTCAGTTCCCACGCTCCACTCTCCTTTCCCAGCATAGTCATTTCCCACCCCCCCTTTCTAGTCCAATAACTTTCCACCCTCAGCCCTCCTTTCCAGTTCAGTCAGTTCCCACTCTCCACCCCTTCTCAGCTCAGCCATTTCCCGGTTTCCACCCCCCCTTCCCAGCCCAATCATTTCCCACCTTCCTTTCCAGACAAGTAACTTTTCCCTTCCATTCCCCTTCCCAGACCAGTCACTTCCCACCCTCCTTTCCAACTCAATATTTCCCACCCTCAACCCCCTTCCCAGTCCAGTCATTTTGACCCTCTTCCCAGCCTAGTAATTTTACACCATCCACCGCCTTCATAGCCCTGTCGTTTTCCACCCTCTGGCCACTTCCCAGCCCACGCTCCATTCCCTTCCACTCTAGTAATTTCCCACCTTCCTATTCATTCCAAACAAGACATTTCCCACCCCTCACCCATATTTCTAGTCCAGTTATTTCTGTCTCTCCACCCCTCTTCCCAGCCCTGTAATTTCCTACAATCCACCCCAGTTCCCAGCCCAGTCATTTCCTACCCTCATCCCCTTCCCAGCCCAGTTATTCCTCCCAATCCAGCCATTTCCCACTCTCCACCCCTTTCCCATATCAGTTATTTCCAACTCTCTCTTCCACCCAACCCAGTCATTTTCTACCATCCGCCCGTTCCCAGCCCAGTCATTTTCTACTCTCTGTCCACTTCCCAACCCAGTCATTTCCCACCTCCACCCCCTTCCCAGCCCAGTCATTACCTACTGTCTGTCCACTTCCCAGCCCAGTCATTTCCCACCTCTACCTCCTTCCCAGCCCAATCATTATCTACTCTCTGTCTACTTTCCAGCTTAGTCATCTTCTACTGTCTGTTCACTTCCCAACTCAGTCATTTCCCACCTCCACCCCCTTCCCAGCCCTGTCATTATCTATTCTCTGTCTACTTCCCAGCCCAGTCATTTCCCACCTCTATCTCATTCCCAGCCCAGTCATTTCCCATCTCCACCCCCTTCCCAGCCATGTCATTTTTCAGCCTGCCCCTGCATCCCAGCCCAGTCAGTCATTTCCCACCCTCCCCCATTCTCATCCCAATCTTTTCTCACACTCCCCTTTCTCCCAGCCCATTCCTTTCCCAGCTTCAATTCCAACACAGTCAATTCCTACTGTCCACCCCTTCCCAGCTCAGTGATTTCCCATTTCCCATCCCAGACCAGTCATTTCCCAACCTCCACCCCTTCCCAGTCCAGTAATTTTCCACCCTCCATCCCCATCCAGGCCTAGTCATTTCTACCCTCCACCTTCTTCCTGACCTAGTCATTTTCCACCATTCACCCCTTCACAGAGCAGTCTTTTTCCACCTTCTACCCAGTTCCCAGCCCAGTCATTTCCCACCATCCACCCTTTCCCTACCCAGTCATTTCCCATACTCCACACCTTTCCCAGCCCATTTATTTCCCACCCTCCCCTTCCATTCCAGACCAGTCATTTCCCATCCTCCCCTTCCATTCCAGCCAAGTTATTTCCTACCTTTCACCCCATTCCAGACCTGTCATTTCCCACCCTCACCTTCCATTCCAGCCAAGTCATTTCCCATCCTCCACCCTTTCTCAGCCCAGTCATTTCCCACTTTCAACTCTATATTCCAGCCCAGTCTTTCCCACCCTCCACCCTTAATCCCTACCCAGTCATTTCCCACCCTCCATCCCTTCCTAGCCCAGTCATTTCCCACAGTCCACCCCTTCTAGTTATTTACAACCCCCCACCTGTTCTTATCCAAGCCAGTTCCCACCCTCCCAGTTTATCCCAGCCCTGTCATTTCCCACCAGCCACCCTCCATCCTGGACCAGTCATTTCCAAACCTTTCCAGTTCAGTCTGCATCTCCTTCCCAGCCCAGTAATTTCCTGCCCTCCTCTTCCCAGTCCAGTCATTTTCAACCCTGTACCCCTTCCCAGTTCAGTCATTTTCCACCCTCCATTCCCTGCTCTTGTTAGTTCTTGCTCTCAGAGCAAGGAGTTTCCTCTTGCTATCAGAGCAAGGGGGCAGTTAACTGAACCAGCTAGAACATTTCTGTTAGAACATTTCTAACTAGAGGGTGAGTAGACAGATACTTTATTAAAAGTGTAGAGTCTACAAAGTAAATTGGGACCTTCAGTCAGGGTAAAAAAATAGTAATTATCAATTGGGTTGGGGAAAGGCAGCTGACAATCATACTTGCAGTTAGCTGAGTGAAGATAGCTGTCAATTGGGGTGTGTGTGGCTTAGGCAGAAGTGAAGCAGCAGTCTGCATTTAGACTTGACTAGCCTTCTTACAAGAGCACTATGAAATAATCCTCTTCCAGTGTTCCCCATCGTGCTCCAGTTCCATCACGTGAGTGCACATACATGGGCTGGCATTGCTAGGTCAAAGGCTGTACTGATGGCCCTATTATAAGTCACCACTGCTTTCTCTGAACACCCACCAGATGCCGTCATCAAAGATGTCCAGCAGCGCCATAAGCCCATCCACTCTCTGCCCTCGTAAAGGGCAGTATCAGATAATTTCCACAGGGTATGGACTACCGAGGGGTGCCTTGAAATTGAACCTACTGGTGCAATGATCCAACCAGCTAATTGGATCCGTCCTGAGGTTCTACACCTCAAGCCACAGG
Source organism: Neoceratodus forsteri (assembly GCA_016271365.2). Classification (NCBI taxonomy): domain Eukaryota; kingdom Metazoa; phylum Chordata; order Ceratodontiformes; family Ceratodontidae; genus Neoceratodus; species Neoceratodus forsteri. Next base: position 423,320,393 of record CM057459.1, on the reverse strand, counting down.
TGGAACACCAAGTCCAAGGTGTGTCTATGTTTGTGAGTCCAGTAGAAATTGCTTGTGCTAGGTCCAGGGATTTCATTCCCTCAAGGAAATCTTGTCCAAAGCGTGAGAGTTTGTTGTTGATCCAGGCACTGAAGTCACCCATAATAATCCACCTCAGCGACTCCAGCACCCAGTCAGCAATGAAGTCCACTATTTCCTGCAGAAAATCCCCATCATGTCCCAGAGGCTGGGAAACAAGTAGGATCCTGCACCCAGTACCTGGTCCCCCTTGCATAGCCATGCATTCAAATGACAAGGTGTCCCCCACAGGATGCACCACGAGGTTCAACTCAGATCTAAAGCAGATAGCCCTTCCTCCACCATGATCCTTCATTCCTTCCTTCCTTGGGCAGTGCACCAGGGAAAAATTGGCAAGGACGGCTGCCTCCAGAACTGGACCAGCATCATCACCCAGCCAGGTTTCTGTGAAGCAAGCCAGATTGACTGAAAAATGAAATATAAAATCTGCAATGATGGTGGTCTTATTCTTCATTGATCTGGAATTGCACAGCACCACCCGAAGAGGATGAATAGTAGCGGCTGGCCCAACAGCTACCTGTCTACTTGTGTCATCACGGCACATGTGAGGAAGCATAGGAAAACCAGGAGCAGTTTCAAAATTTGCAAATGCCATTTTATTTTTCTCAATAACAGCAAATAATAAAAAAAATGTGTTCAGTATAACTGTTTACAAAGGCAGTACAAACAGAGAAAACTAAGTTCTTCTTCTGAGGGTATCTCTTAATTCCATGTTTCAGTCTCTCAGTCTCTCACTCTCCTGCTCTTTCTAGCAAAAGTATTGCTGCTCTTTTATAAGTCTTTGCCTGGGAACCTCGTTAAGAGATGTTCTGCTTCTCACAGAATGTTCTTGTAAGTTTTGTTCCTTGCAGGTGCAGCAAAACAGTACATAGTGACCCAGAACTGATCTCTTGTTGCCAGCATCTCAGAGAGTTTACAAACCAGCTTCTTAGGTTAACCTCTTGAGTTCCAAATAGTATTTTGCAATCATTTCAACAATATAACTATATACAGTTTTAAACAAAGGGATCCCAGTATCAGTGACATTTCCGCATAAATATTCAGATATATTTTTATACCCACAGATATGCAAGGGTGAGAAAAGACAGAAATAGCAAGGGAAGGCAGAGAGATAGTGAGAGGCAGAGAACTGCGAAACCATCGGAGTGATCAGTTCCTAGGTCTCACGAGAAAATTTGGTTATGCAACCAGACAGAGAAGAGACAGAAAAGGAGAGGAGAGGATAGGACAGATCCTTACATTTAACTCTTTCTGTATAACAAATGGGACAAGGCTTTATTCAACCCTGTCACAACTCGATCTGGTGGAATCCCTGGGTATGGGGATTAAACACTTCTGTCCTCTCCCATATCCCCATTTTGCTAACCATCTTAATTGCCCCCCCATCAGCCCTCCCTCAATCTCTTGCCCTCACCTGATGCCTCCTAATAATTCCCACCTCCCTGCAGTGATGATATGCTGCACCAGGCAGAGTGATCATAGAAGGGGTGCAGCTCCTGGAACAGAGGTGGGGGATAGCTGGGCCTAGGTATCTGCTCAGGAGAAACATTTTAGTACAGCTCAGCCTAAAGTCACAAAACCCCAACTAAGCACCCACTTCTCAATCTCCTCCCCACAGTTTATTAATACTACCCTACCTTCCCCCGTCTATCACACAACATACACCAGCCACATCTATACATCAGTTTCTGACCACCATTCAATCCCTAACTCATTCAAACACAAAATGACTAGTGGAATGCTGAGGCACATAGGGAAAGGTATAGTCAGCAGGAGGAGGGAGGTGGTGTTGCTACTATACTGCTCACTGGCAAGATCCCAGCTGGAGTACTGTGTCCAATTTTGGAGGCTGTACCTCAGAAAGGATTTAGACAGGGGGAGGTAGGCCAGAGGAGGGCAAATGAAATGGTGAAGGGGCTGCAGGAGAATCCATATGAGGAGAGACTGAGGGATCTCAATATGTACTCCCTGGAAGAGAGGAGAGTGTGGTGACATGATAGAGACCTGCAGGTACCTCATAAGGGTGAATAGGTTGCAGGAGAGCAGTCTCTTTCAAATGAGAGGGTGCACTAGGACCAGGGTGCATGTGATGATGCTTGGGGGGCAGTTTAAGAGAGATGTGAGGAAATATTTCTTCACTGACAGGGTGGTAGACACCTAGAACAGACTGCTAGTAGAAATGATAGAAGCAAAAACAGTGAGGCTTCGAGCATGCATGTGATAGACACAGGGGTGTATTAGAAAACAAGTAGGGAGGGTCGGTGAAGACCAGTTAGTGTCTACAGAAACAGATTAGGCAAGAACTTATACTACTGGCAGGGAACAGCTGGGTAGTCTGGGTGGGTAAAACAGTCCTTTTCTGCTGACCAGTTCTGTTTCTGTGTAGTCTTTTCCAACTCTCCTCCCCCCTTCCCAGCCCAGTCATTTCCTACTCTCTAACCCATCCCAATCCAGTCATTTCCCAGTCTCCACCCATTCCAAGTCCAGTTATTCCCCCCTTCCATTCTCCATCCCCCATCCCAGAGTAGTCATTTCCCACCCTTCACCCCTTCCCAGACCATTAATTTTCCACCTTCCATCCATGCTTAGTCCAGTAATTTTTTACCTTCTACCCCTTCCAAGACCATTCATTTCCATCTCTTAATTCCAGTCATTTCCCACCCTCCAGCCCACTTCCCAAACCAGTCATTTCCCACCTTCCACCCTCATTCTAGACCAGTCATTTCCCATCTCCACCCTCTGTTCCAAACCAGTCATTTCCTACCCTCTACCTTCCATCTCAGCCCAATCATTTCCTACTCTCCATTCCCCTTCCCAGCCCAGTCATTTTCCACCCTTCATCCTCTTTCTAGCCTTACTATTTCTCACCTTCTACTCCCTTCCAAGCGCAGTCATTTCCATCCCTCCACCCACCCTTCCCAGCCAGATCATTTCCCACCCTCCACCCCCTTCTCTAGTGGCCCAGACATGCACAATATCTAAACAAACAAATACAAAATATGCCAGCTCCAGGCCCCTGCTAAAGGTTTTTAAATTGTAATAATTTTTATTTTTGGGCTCCAGTGGTGAATACTGAGTATGTGGGGGCATCAAGTTATTAAAAAATGGTATTCGCTCACCCTAGCTAGCAGCAGTTTAACAGTCTGGGACCCATGTTAAAATATTGGCAGTGCACAGTCCTTATTCCAAAGATGATTTAAAAAGAGTCTCGGCACGCAGACAAAAGCAGTGACTGGCTGTAAAGTCTGGAAGTAAAATGACATATAGTGTGTAGCTAGTACTCTTGTGTAACACCACTGTGGGCACGACTGCTTAACACAGACCTGGCTCAGTGTGTCCTTTCTCCATCCTGCAACCTTACTTCTGAGTGTTTTCATCACTCCAGCCTTCTCCATGGATAAAGGCCTACTGGGGCAGTATATTCCATTCCAAAAGCAGTCATTTAAAACTTAATAGAATTGTATTAGAACCTGAAATGGGAACAGATAAGGTTCTTTTGCAGGAAATACAACAGGTTCTGGAAGGTTCCAAATTATTATACTATGGTACACATTCTTACATACAAATCAATGTCAGTTTCCAACAGATGCCATGGGAAGTTTCACTGTGCATCCTCCTCCAAATGTATACGAAATGCAGCGAAGTGCGACGGCGTGATAGACTGCGCAGGAGGGGAGGACGAGTACAGATGTGGTAATGTACTATTCTTTTTCCTAACCAATTATGAGCAGGAATCTTGGTGTGTGTGTGTGTGAGTGTGTGCGTGTGCATGTGTGTGTGTGTTTGTGCGCGCATGTGTATGAATATTATCATGCCACTATAGCTGGGGTTCAATTGCCACTTTAATGATTAATCACAGTATTAACTCACTTATAACTTGGCTGTCTCATTTGAGATAGAGATGTAAAAAATTTACATGCGTGGCAGGATGTTTAAACCTTACATGTATAGTATAGTGAAATTCAGTTGGCTAGTTTTAAAGTTGGAGTAATGGGTCAAAAACATTAAATTACAGTATCAGTTTTAAGAGGTTTGTTTTACTCAAGGAAAACAGAAAAACATTAAAATAAACACTAAAAACCTAAAGCATTCAGGTTCGTTAGATCTTTCCACAAAAATAATGTTTTAATGGGTGTTTTGAGCAAATGAATGTAAAACGATATTATTAAATATAAACGTACGTCTGGTGTGCATGCACAGTATTATTTATTTATTTTTTTTGTAAAGTGTTATAGGCACTTGTAAGGGCAGTGATTAACCTCCCTTTCTTTAATGTAGCCCTGTGAGATCATCCCCAGAGCCACTGAAGTCCCAAACCACACATCTGTCAAATGTGACACCTGGAGCCAATCCATGGTACTGCTGAACTGCCCCAAAGCCCGCACCCCACCCCAATTGTGAAATACTCCTCCTGGGGCCCATCTCTGTTGCTGAAAACTATCCCTGAACTCCCAACATTGAATGCAGTGCTGGGATCCCATCCTTGGTGCCACTGAACTGTGCCCCCCCACCCACAATTGGGAAATGTGGCACTGTTAGCCTATTCTAGGCGCTGCTTAATTTTCATAGACTCCCTGACTGAAGAATAAAACACTTAGATCCCATCCCCATATGGCTAAAGTACCCCTGACTCCCCCCGGACTGTTAATTGGACCCACCCCGCTGCCATTAACTGTAACACCAAGAGCCCATCCCCAGTGTCACTGAAGACCCCCTTCCCTGCCACAGATTGCCATGCCAGAAGCCTATATTAGGTATTGCTGAAGCTCTATCCTCCTGCTGTTAATTGTGACACTGAGAGCTTATCCCTGGTGCCACTGAAGACCCCACTCAAGCTCCCTCTCCCCACACAGCAACTGACACAGTCCACCACTTACTTCCTTGGCCAGCTGCTTTCTGAGTTTCATTATACCAGACTGTACTATAATGAAGCAGTGTCTGTTTCATTATATCATGGTTTGCGATAATGAAAATTAGATGGAGGTTGGCATAACAGGTGCAATACAGTCAGCCAGGATGTAATGTTCTTATCACAGTTTCTGCCAGTGACATGCTGCAGAATACTGCAGGAAGGCAATGTGATGCAATGGAAATTACTCCAGTTTGTCATGCAGAAAAGTGACAAGCGGATCATTTGGAGTGTGCAGGTAAGCCAGGTAAGCTTTTCTTGTTCTGACTGGCCAGGCTGGGTTGCGTCAGGCAGTCAAAACCAGAACCAAGAATGTGACACGTTGGGTAAAAAATAGATGATGTAATTAATGTATAAAGCAGAATAAAGTTACAGCACCTCTGGAGCTACTTCACTCAAATGGCCAGTATGAGCCATTGGTTTCATTTTCTACCACTTCTGCGCTACCGTAATGCCCCAAACCTCTTCACTCTGTAGACCCCTGGTTTCAATAATCATAACCTCCCTATTACTCAAATTCTTTGAAGCGTTTAAACATTGGTCCACCACTTCCAATAGCTTTCAACCATGCTGCTAAATGAGGGCCAGTCACCTTAATATAAAAACAATGATGAACAAAAAAGGCAAAGAAGTAAGGACAATGTAAAGTTTATTTTGCAAGACAAGGCTCAAGTAGGATTCCAAGATCCCCAAGTGCTTCTTGTCTCACTGGCAGTTCATCGGGGAGGGGAGCACAGGGGGATCTTAGCATGCTGTTCAGACCTTCACTAAATAAATGTTTACATTTTCCAGATTTCTTTGCCTGTTGCACTCTTTATTGTTGTATAACCTTCTCACTCCTTCCCCTTTTTGAAGCCAACACATCACTGCACCAAACCCATCCTTTTCTCCTGCTCCCTCCCATCCTGTGGTGGTGAAGGGGGACTGAAGCAACAGAGTCCTGTCAGTGATTAACAGGCCTCCCAGTCTTCACAGGACACAGATTCATGTGCTCCCTATCCTACATCTGCCACCCATCTGCTATCAAGCACCATAGGAAATGGCTGCTTCATCAGATGGTCCATACTAGTGGGGGAAGAGCAGAATTGGAACACAACAACTCGCTCCCGACAGTTCGCTCCCCAATAACTCGCGCCCTACAGTACGCTCCATTGACAATGTACTCCTACAACATTTGGCTCCCTCAACTACTCACTCCAGCTGACTTAGGGAAGGTGTCCACAGTGTAGGTTCCTGTACTTTATTCTAAAAACAGTATGTGGTTGTGACAAGAATAGTCAACATAACAACATCACAGTAAGTTTGTGCACAGGATGCACAAAAGAAGTTAAGAACAGCAATCATGATGACCAGAAAGCATGCCCTCAGTATTGGAGCTAAGGATAGTGATTTGTGATGACATTAGATGACATCAGCGATACCCCCAAAATCAAAGCAGCATTAGTTATGGGGTCAGGCAGCCTCAAGAGAGGATGTCTCAACTCACCAGCCAGCAATGACTCCCTTTTGTTAGATCTCCAAGCAATGTACCAGCAGAAGTAATGGTCAAAATACAAATACTGCTGCTTTAAAGCATGTATGCACACCACTCCTACCAGTTACAGGGTAGTCCTCAGGGCTTGATCAGCACCTTCTCCACTACCCCGAACCTTCGTGGTGGACTGGGCTGTACTGGCAGTGGGCAGGGATGTTTGTTACAGTTTACAGTTACTGACGGAGAGACAGTATAGAATGAAACTGAAATTGATCAGCCATTGAACTCCCCGTGAGACATTAGCCACTAATGTCAGCTACACTTGCCTGAACTCTGGGACCATGAATAGTTGCAGAAGAAGTGGTTTTAAACTTGGGAACAACATAGTAAGTTTCTGTTTCCTAAGCAGCTGCCACGCTGTTTGGTGGTAACGATATTTTTAACATTTGTGGGAGCAAATAGTTGTGAAATGTAATGTCGCAGGAGGGGGTTTGCAGGGAAATGAACTGTCAGGAGCGAGTTTTCAGGGAACGAAATATCGGGAGCGAATTTGTCATGTACCCATTAGGTACTGTACATAAGTGATAGGAAGAAAAGCAAAGCAAGGATAGTAAAACTAAAAGTGAAAGGGGGAGTTGTTGAGAGGACCAGAAGAAAGCTGACAAGCTGAATAAGTGCTTTTGGTCAGTATTCACAAAGGAAGGGGTAGGTGACAGGCCACAGAAAGAGGAGAAGGGCATTGGGGTGGAACGTGGACACTAGCCCCTTTATGAAGGAGACAGTCCTCGGGGAACTAGGAAAACTAAAAGTAGACAAGGTAATGGGGCTGGATGGGGTTCACTCCAGGATACTGAAGGAACTAAGGAAGGAACTGTCAGTGCCTCCGATGGCTCTGTTCAATCTTTCACTAGCTACAGGGGAAGTCCTGGTACTGAGGAGGTTGAATGTGGTCCTACTGCACTAAAGTGGGAGTAGGGAGGGGGCAGAAAACTACTGACCTGTAAGCATGACCTCGGTGGTGGGCAAGTTATGGAAACCCTACTTAAAGATAGGATTGGGGAATATCTAAAAATCAGTGGATTACAGGATCCAAGGCAGCATGGGTTCACTGGGGGAGATCTTGTCAAACAAACCTGACAGAGTTTTTTGACTGAGTTACCTTTAAGGTAGATCAGGGAGGAGCGGTGGATGTGACCTACCTGGATTTCAGTAAGGCCTTCAACACCATTCCACACAGAAGACTGGTAAACAAGCTAGGCAGCCTGGGAGTGGGTCTAAAGATAGTAAAATGGGTATGAAGTTTGGCTAAGTAACAGAACTCAGGGAGTGGTGGTATAGAGAGTGCACTTGGAGGAGGGAAAGGTAACTAGCGAGGTGTCTCAGAGATCAGTACTGGGACCAAACCCCTTCAATGTCTTTATTTGTGACATCACAGAGGGGCTAAGAGGAAAGGTATGCCTGTTCGCGGATGACACAATCATCTGCAACAAAGTGTACATATGGGGGGGGGGGATGAAGGAAGCTCTAAAAAGCTGGAAGACTGGTAAAGGGTTTGGCAACTGGGCTTCAATGTCCCAAAATGTAAAATTATGCACATAGGGCAAAGAAACCCAGGGGCAACATATCAGTTAGGGGGGAGGTGTTATTGACCACAAAACAGTAAAGGGATCTGGGGTCATTATATCTGATGACCTGAAAGTAGCAAAGCAGTGTGATAAGGCAGTGTGAAAGGCTAGTAGGATTTTGGGGGTACACATGGAAGGGTATCACCAGCAGAAAGAGGGAGGTAGTGTTACCTCTGTTTAGAACCATGGTGAGGCCACAACTGGAGTACTGTGTCCAGTTCTAGAGGCCCCATCTCAGGAAGGACATAGATTGGGTGGAGGCAGTACAGAGAAAGGCAACCAAAATGGTGCATGGCCTGCATCAGAAGCCCTATGAGGAAAGACTCAGAGTTAAATATGTACTCACTGGAGAAAAGGAGAGAAAGTGGAGACATGATAGAGACATTTAAATACCTCAAGGGCATCAATAAGGTACAGGATGGTGGCATTTGCACAGAAAGAGATGCTCAAGGACAAGGAGGCATGATATGAAGCTGGAAGACTTGGAGGATGTGAGGAAATATTTCTTCACAGAAAGGATGGTGGATGCCTGGAACAGCCTCCCAGCAGAGGTGGTAATTACCAAAACAGTAACAGGTTTTAAACATGCATGGGATAGACACAGAGGTACCTTGGTAATGGGCGGGGGAGGGGGTTTAAGGCTGGATATCAATTAGGGTCAACACTGGATCAGTAGGTAGGGACTTTAGAGCAGGCTAGGTGGGCCAGTAGGTCCTTTTCTGCTGACAGCTTCTATGTTTCTGTGTAGGAAGAGCAGCCAATGGACTTCAGACAAGTTTGGATGGTGGGGGCACACATAGCTCTTTCCCTAAAGATGGGTTCACTTTTTATTGGGGGTAGGAGGGTGAGGAATTTGTTCCTGCTGCAAAAAATAACAAACTTGCTACTCAAATTGGGTCAGACTGGTTCTGACCCAATTCTGTCCCAAAAGATTGAACCAGCCAGTATCCGACAGGTCTGAATCTGTAATCCAAGCTGCTGCCCACCCCTACCCATTACAGAGTGTTGCATCCTGGCTGACTCTGCTTATGTGGTGGGGCTGTGCTGGTTACCATGGGTGAGAAGGATTGCCACTAGACTTAAGGAAAGCTCTGCACTGGTAGTGCTCTGTGAATCCTAAATGAAACACCAACCTCTTTTTTTAAATGAACATGAAGGTTTTAATTATCAAGATGCCCAGATTCACAATAGTGCTGCTCCTTAGATTTAAATCCACAACCAAATGTTAGTGCATCTAACAACAAAACACACTAAGTCCCAGTGCTTCGACCACGTGTGTGGTCTTCTTCCCCTGAAGAAACCTTCATGTCCATTTAAAACAGAGGTTGGTGTTTCACTTAGGATTCACAGAGCACTACGAGTGCAGAGCTTTTTTGGATTTTGTGTTCTGCATTTGGGGCTAGCAACCCCTCGCTCTGCACTGGGGTTTCATTGTGCACACATCTGTGGAGGAGTGGACCATTAGACTTCAGGAACTACTTGGTTCATGGTGAGAAAGGGGGTGCCACTGGAAACCAGGGACTGCTTTGCATACGACAAGATGAGGGAGAGAGGTACCTCTAGGCATGAGGGACTGTCTGACATGGGATAACAGAATCAGACAATGGCTTTACACCCTACGCTTGATTTGAGGGATATAATAGCCAGTCATCATTTTTCCTTTAAGTTAACAGGAACATCTCACTGACCTAGGTTTTAACATTTTTTGCTATGGTTTAATTTTAAGGAGGGAGCTTATTTTATTTTTTATCATAACGCTTCAGGTAACTTAAGAATAGTTCCCAAATAAGATCAAACTGTTTTTTTTCACCTTCTTGAGAGTAAAAAATTATTTTCAGATTTGCAAAGTCTGTTATTAAATTTAAACAATTCTTACCTTGTGGTAGATTTTTATATTTCCAGTTCTGCAGTATCAACTTTTTTTTGCATTTATTAATGCAAGGTTGAGAAATGTTTTCTATGCTCCAATTCTGTCATTGTAGAAAAGCTTCTCCAAATACTAAAATCCCTGGATCAAAAGGGAGGTTCAGTCCTAATACTATTGTAACTATTGATCTCATACTATTGCAAACATTCTTAAACTCTGGACAAGTAATAAACATATGTAAAAAAGACAATGTTGCCTCTGTTTATCTTGGGCATTTATCTGTAATATTATTGTTAAAGTTACGTTGTTTTGCTGGGGTATGGTACACTCTATGTATCATGGTAAATTTAATTTGTTTCTAGTTGTTTTTTGAAATTTTCAATATTGCTCATTTAATTTCTGTCCATTTTTATTCCTCCAAGCTGGGGACAGTATCATTTTGTGAATTTTGTCCTAATTTGTCCAGTGGGTAAACATTCTTTTCCTGGAAGATGCTGTATACTCTTCTAATCAGCTTTTTATTTGAAGTTTCATTGATCAGAATGTCCTCTATCGGAGTCAATAGAAGCTCCATAAGATTTCTTCCTTTCTTTCTAATGAAATTCCTAATTTGGAGATACACCAGATAATGACCATTCTCTAGCTTTAATTGTCTTTTAAAATTAGAAAATTCCATAAAATGTCCATTTTCATAAAGATGTCTTATTTGATATACCCCTTTTGCCTCCAAAATGCAAGTAAGTTTTTTTTTTTTTTATAATTGGGATTTTTTTCCAATATATTATATAAAAAAGGAGGTATTTCTTTCTTTCAATTAATTAAAACATATGCATCTTGTTAAATTTTAGCTGACCGCTTTGTGGTGGATAAGTATGTATGAAATAATTTATTCTTCATAAGGTCTAGGTGGAGTGCTCCTGAAAGATGTCTTAGTGGTGATGCTGCCTCCTCTATTTGTGCCCAGCTTGGTTTTCACTAAATCCTAACCATCTATTGATTTGCTCTATTTGAGCAGCTACGTACTACCAATATAGGTTTGGTAAACCTAAACCTAGGTGTGAAGTGGGGGTAAACAGTTTTAAAGTGAAAGCCTTATTTTATTTATTTTTAATTAAGTTTTTAATCTTAGCTTTTAAATCCCTGAAGATTTTTATTGGGATCCATATAGGAAAGGATTGAAATAAGAGTAGGAATCTGAGGAGTATATTCATTTTAATTATATTTATTCTGCCCAGAAGTGTTAAGAGTAATGTTACCCATTTATCTAGATCTTTGTAAATTCTTTGAAGTAATGGGTCATAATTCAAACTAAACAGCTTTTTATCTCTATTTTGAGAAATAATCACTCCTAAGTATCAAAAATTTGAATTAATCTGGATTTTGTTGATAATCTGGGAGTTTTAATTAATGAAATCTTTGTGTATTGGTACTATTTCTGTTTTTGCATCACTGATTTTATATCCAGAAATTATTGAAAAACTGGAAATTAATGCAAATAATGGGGATATAGAAGTGTGGATATCATTCAGGTATATTAACTATTCTCCCATCTATATCTTTGCTTTGCCTTACTGCTTGTATCAATGGTTCAATAAAGATGGCAAATAGAAGAGGGGAAAGGGGGCAGTCCTGCCTTGTCCCTCTTTGAAGCTTAATGTAAGCAGAAGTTGGTTGGTTGTTCTAATTCATGCCTTCAGAGTCATATAGATCAATCTTACTAGTTTTCAAAACCTGTCCCAAAACCAGATTTTCTAGGGCAAAAAATAGAAAATCCAAGTTAACTCTGTCAAATGCTTTTTCTGCATCTAAAGCAACTAGGTCTGTATTTTTTGGAATTAGTGAATTCCATCAGCTTTAGGGTTCTACATATATTATCTGCCAGTCATCTAACCTTGATGAAGCCAGTCTGTTCAGGCTGTATAGTTTTATGTATACATTTAGTAAGTCTATTGGTGAGAATTTTAAATATTTTATAATCTGTGTTCAACAATGAAATAGGACAATAAAAAAACACACTACTCTGGCAGGTTTTCTCATTTTTATATTATAATTCTTATGGCTTCATTGAAGGTATATGGCAGCTTATTATCTCTAAGAATTTATTAAATAACCTAAGTAAAAAGGGAGATGGCTCATCTTTGAAATGCTTAAAGAATTTTCCTCCATATGACATCAGGTCCAGGTGATTTACCATTAGATAGTTCCAAAATTGTTTCATGGATTTCTAGTTGACTAAATTTAAGTTCTAGATTATTTCTCTCCTCCTCATCCAATTGCCTTAAATCAATAGAATTGTATTTATGTTGTTAATATTAGGTTTCACTTCCAGAGTATGAAGCTCATCCTAGAACTTGTTCAATGTTTCATTTATAATTTTTGGATCCTGTGAAATTATTCCCTGTTCATTTTCTATTTCATTAATTGTGTTTTTAGCTTTCTCACACTGTATTTGATAAGATAGCAATCTGTCTGTGTTTTCTCCTAAAAATAATACTTGTCTCTTGCTCTCATCATAGCACCCCTTGAACTGTCCTCCATAATTTGGTTAAAGTTCTCTTTTAGGATCAACAGTTTTGCTAAATCTTCCTCAGCAACCAAGGTAATAAATTTAGCTTTGGTACTGGTTAACTTCTGTTGTAGCAGGTCTAGATTTTGAGATTCTGCTATAGTCTTTTGAGCAATATATGAAATGCATATGCCTGTTATATAAACCTTCATTGTATCCCAGATTATGCTAATTGTCATTTCCTGTACCAAGTTATTTGCTAAGAAATATTTAATCTCCCTTCTTATTAAATTGATAAAAATCCTGTCTCCCAATAATTTTGGATCACATTTCCATATTTTGTCTTTAATATTGTTTACTTCCTTTTGAATAGTAATAATCAATGGGGAATGGTCTGAGATATTTATGGGATTATATTTTATATCAGTTAACCTATACATTAGGTTTGTTGAAAGTAGGCAAACATTAATATGAAAGTGGGAGTTATATGGAGTTGAGTAGAAATAATATGTTTCTGCTGTTGGATAGATATGTCTAATTCATCTACTAGATTAAGATCTTGCATAAAATTTTAGATTGTTGTAACAACTCTTTGCTTCTTTTCTATAGTGCCTAGACTTATGTCTAAGTCAGTTAATTAAGCAATAAGGCATGACAGGGGGTGTGTTATGGTGGGATAATGGCCCACCTTGGGGTGGGTTGAAGCACGAGGCATAGCCGAGGGTTTCCACCACCCGAGAAGGGCCATTAGCCCACTATAACACACCCCTTGGAGTGCCTTATTGCAATTATGAAATGGGTCATTTTTAGTACATTTTATGCATTTTTATACATAATACTTTCAACTGGGCCGTTGTGCTGGGATAACGGCCCAGCTGAAAGCAGCTCTCAGCCAATCAGAATACATCATTCTGTCTACCCATTTCACAATGTCCAGTTAAAGTCACCCTCAATCATACATGGAACTGGAAATTGAGATAAATCCAAAAATAATTTTGTAATAAAGCTAGAGTCATCCTATCATGATTTTTTTTTTAAATTTATTTATTTTTTGGTCCGAGCCATTCCTCTCTTCACAGGACCCATCCACCCACCACCCCATGCCCAGGCTTACCCCTCGGGGCAGAGTCACTGAGGGGGCTTCTCACTTCCTAATAGATATCATGGGCAAGCCCCAGATTACCCCCCAGGTTGGGGCCATGGGAGCGGAACCCCCCCAGTGGGCATCGACAGCAGTGGATGGTGGAGTGCAACAGGCTGGCATGCCAGAGGGCCAGCATATTTTGTTGCTTTTTGCTGCCTGGGGAGCAGGGATGTACAATGACATCCAGTGTCCACCCCACCCCACCACCCTAACTTGCTGGCACCTGTCACTTGTGGCACCCCTGGCCTCTGTCAGGGGTCCATCAAGTGCCAGACACTCTTCCCCTCCCTCTCCCCAGAGAAGGAGAGCAGTCCCCAGGATACTCAATCCTTCTCCCCTGGCTAGCCCTCCAACTCCCTGGGTCCATTCCCGAACCCAGATCATTGGCTTCACAAGTGGAAATATAACTGCTGTTCCAGTGGGCCAGCTACCCTATCATGAATGTTAATAAACTATGTTTGAGGTTTATTATAGAGTACCTTCCCTCACTGTCAACCAGAATGTCCTTTATGATAAAGTTAGTTGAATTTTTTTATAAATATCGTGGTGCCCCTGGCTTTAGCATGGTGCTCCTGGCTTTAGATGAAAATGTTGAATATGTTCCTTTTGCATGAAATACATTTTTAAGTATGGAAACTCTTTTAGTGAAAAATGTGTTTCCTGTAATACAAGAATATCAGTAGATTTCATTTTACATTGTTTGATTATTTTTTCTAATTTTAATTCAGTTCTTGGCTCCTTTAACATTTCATGACATTATGTTCATATGTCCCTTTTATTATTTTGAAGTAATTCAGTTTTTATATATTGTAGTCCCAGACAGAGAGTGTTCTGTTTGATACTGATTTCTTGTAGGTTCTGTATCTTCAATATTAAATTAATTATATTTCTGATTCCTGTTTCAATATTGCATTTTACATAGTGATATTTAACCCAATACTTCCCCTTTTGTGTCCCCTGAAGGCCTAAGATAAAATAAAAGTCAGCACAAAAGATTGAGACCCAACTGGCATCTCAATAAATCCCTTTTTTTCTGGCCTCCCCCCTCCCCCCATTATTTATTCAAGATGAACACTCGACAGGTAGTACCTAGAGAAGTGGCACTCAGTGTTTAAGCCAATGGGACATGAGGTTGGAAAACTCTTAGGCTCAGGGAGCACATACATATTCAAATACTTTTCTCCTCTCATTGTTTTGTGCTATTATATATGCTGTATTATTTTCCCAAAGTGTCATTTCTCCTTGCAGCCTATTCTTGTGGAGGGGCAAGATCTTCGGTCTTAGCCATTGCCGTAGTTAAAGTATCTGGGTTCACAGATTCAAAAAATCTACTTAGTTGATGTTGATGATGGTGAATAAGGACCCCCAGGATCATTAATCAGGACAGCTCTTATCACCTTTTCTGCTTTGACTGGTGATGTAAAGATCCTAAGTCAGCCTTGTAGATACACTTTTAATTCTGCAGGGGAAATCATGCTGAATTTAACACCATGCTGGTTCAAGAGAGCCTTTACTGCTGCAAAGGCTTTTCTTTTTCCATGAACCCATGGGGGGAAATCAGGGTAGGCCTGTATCGTAATACCAGCAGCATGAAATCCCTTTGCTTAATAAATAGAAATCATGGTTGCTTCTCATGATAGTTCAGGTTGTTAGCCCCTCAGTGGGCTCTATCAAGTTTCACTTTTTTATCTGGATACTCTCTCCCCAGAGCCTCTGTTACAAGTTTCTCAAAGAATTCCAGTGGAAGAGGTTCTTCCATTCCTTCAGGAATTCCAGCAAGTTTCAGGTTACCTCTGTGTGAGCGAGTTTCTATCTCCTCTACTCTTTGTTTTAGTACTTTGAGTTCTTGGGCTTGGGTGTTTACAAGTTTCTGCAGAGGAGCTGTTTTATTTTC
The DNA here is from genome assembly GCA_016271365.2 of Neoceratodus forsteri. Taxonomy (NCBI): domain Eukaryota; kingdom Metazoa; phylum Chordata; order Ceratodontiformes; family Ceratodontidae; genus Neoceratodus; species Neoceratodus forsteri. The sequence goes on along the minus strand of CM057459.1, from coordinate 423,304,896 downwards.
AGCAAGGCTAACTCTATTTTCAAGCTCTGTCACTCTTAATGTGATGTCATTTATCTTCTTCTTCCCCAAATCTGAAACTGCACTTGTTAGGACAGATGCTGAAGAATTTATATTGGAGAGGCTTGCCTCACCTCATTTATAAGAACCTCTTTAATGTCTGTAGAGCTGCCACTGCTGAGAGCTGAATTTTCTGTGCCTCCGTTGAAATATTTGTGTTTCTTTCACCCATTTTAATAACAGTGTTCTCAATGTTGAGAAGGGGACTTTTCTGCAGTAAATGCTCAAGGTTAGCTCCTGCCAAACTAGAGACTGTAACATTGTTGGATTCTGTCTGGGTTGTTCACCCCTTGGGTTCTTTTCCTGGTAATTATTTGTACAATGTCTTATCCAAAGAAGGAGCACTCAGAATGTTAGATGTATCCCTCTGCTGTAAGGGGTTAGGTTCGGTTTTACCAACTCTATTAGAGAGAAATTTGTGATGCAATGATGTCTGACTTCCTCCTTTTAGGACTCACGGTCCAGGGAATCCCACTTCTCAGAGGTTCTATGATCTGCAACTTGAGCATGCTGAGTTTTCATTAAGATTTCTTCTCTAAAACTGAGGTTTTCATTTTGCAGTACAGCCAAAAGGAAATCTGTATAGTTAGTTAATGTGCACTCCATGGGGGTTGAAAAAATCAGTGGAGGAAAATTTTCAATGTCTGTCCTGGGTATATGCAGTGCTTCCCATGGAACTGTTGTTGTTGAAATATCTTTTGGAAGTTTTGGGTTCTGCACAGTTTTTCATAAAGTTGTTGGAGTGGCAGAGACAGCAAACAACAGAGTCAGAGTTTACTTGTTAATTTCCTTTTTGCTCCTTTACTCGGATAAAGCTCAATAAGTTTTGTTTGTTTCAAAGCAGCTGCCAGACCAATTTGTTTTGTCAGTCTCAATTGCTGTGTTTGAGCCTGAGTTTGGGCTTCCAATGTCATCTCCTTTGCTTGACTTAATCCACCTCAACATTCTCCACAAAATCCTGCTCCTGTAAAGTTTCTGTTGGTGTTGCTCTTTTTTTTTTGAGTCAGTAAGTTAACAATGTTAATATTTTCAGCAGAGCTAATAGAGGGCTTCAGAGCATTAGCATTAAGCTCTGCAGTGGATGAGGCCGATATCTTTTTTTAAATATAGCTCTTTCTTCTCTGCAGTCTTGTTGATTGGATTATTTAAAGTTGATTTTGTCAGCTTTAGTCAAAGGTTTTGCTTCCTGTGCCCTATGATGCTTTTTAAGACATTCCCAACGTGGGTGTTTGTTACGCAGTTGCTGCTTACTTTGTAAGATATTGCGTCAGAGTGGCAAAGCAATGACAAATAATGTATAGTAGAAGACTTACCCCTCTTCATCTGCAAAGGCTTAATTCCTTACTGGATTTTCAAGTTTTCATTTCAGCCTTTTCTAACAATCTTGTGTAGTGTTAAATCATAGTTAGATCTCTTGATTTAAGGAATTCTTCTTGTACATTTTTTATTGTTCACTGACTGCCCCAGAGAGGCTCCTCTTGGCCAGTCAGTTCATCAGCCATCTTGGATCCCCTCCTGCCAACATGGGATGGGGTAAAGGAGGACGGTGCCACTAGATATCAGGAACTGCTTGGGCATGGGAGGGAGGCAGAGAGGGGTCACCACTGGATACCAGGGACTGCATGACATGGTACTTGGACAGAGAGGGGTGCCGGTGGACACCAGGGACTGCTTGGCATGGGACTGGATGTGGTATGGTGGTGCCACTGAACACCAGGGACTGCTTTGCACTGGATGGGTGAGAGGGTACCATTGGATATTATGGCCTGCTAGGCAGAATATTGGGTAACAAAAGTGGTATGATCAGACACTAGGGACTGCTTGACACAGGACAGAGAGAGGGTGCTACTGGACACAGGGACTGCTTGTGGTAAAAATAATTGAAAAATTCAGTTATCAATACAAATTACCAAGGATCCTTTGTTAAATATCCTCTTCCCAATCCAATGCAATCTAATCCACTTTATTCTTATAGTACCCCTCCTCAAAGGTTCAAAGTACTTAACAGTAACAAGCAAATCTATTACAGTAAGCAAAAATAAAATAGGCAACATAAACTATTATATCCCATACAAAAAATACAGATGAAATTTAGTAAAAATATGATGCAAGTACTGTACTGATACAAGCAGCATTAACCTTCAGTGTATCTTGTATGCCAAAGGAAAATAATAAGTTTTTAATACTCTATCTGAATCTCAGCGTTCCAGTCTCAATGTCACAAGATGATGTTGGAGGGGATTGGGTAAAGCTTGTCTCTTGTCTTCTTCAACTCTGTATGCTGCCATTACCTTTCTTATTGTAGGCAGTATATCATGCAAATATTTGTCTATCTGTCCTTGTCACTAAGCTACATCATTAGATATCTTGTTTAGTTCTATGTTTGCAGCAATTTGTTTGACCTGGTAGTGGTGTGCCCTCCTATAGCGGTCTCTCCATGTTAGCCATGTTTGTGGCCTAGGGATGGGGTCTCCCTAGTGGAGGTCCTTTTGTGCTGTAGTGTGGCTGTGGGCTGGATTGCCCTGGAATAGCCTCTCCCCAGTGGCAGTCCATCTCAGTAGGGAAGTAGCTGCTTGGTTTGGAAAGAAGATGCAGTTTCACAGAGGCCCCTGATGTTGGGAACTCCTGATCAGTTTGGTGATGGTGTTTCTCCAGTGTTTCTCTGTGGTGGGATAGTTTTGGTCTGGTGGTCCTTGAGAGCAATAAGCATTACCACTGATGACAATGTAGCCAGGCTCTTGTTTTGACAGCATGGTACTTTATGCATTGTAGAGTCAATTTATAGACATTTTACAGTAGTACAAGGAACTCCTTAATCATCCACTAGAAGGCAGAGTAATAATTTTGGGCTGATATACTTCGATAACCCATGGTTATGAAGGGACAGGGGACATGACTAAAACTTGATGCAAGGATCCACAGTTTTGTCCACTGGAGTACCACAAGGCTCTATCCTTGGGGCTCCTGCTGTTTAGCCTATTTATTAATAAAGTCTTGGAGGTCTATATCTATTCCAAATCATCATTATACACAGGTAAAACAATATTCACTACCCACCGGGACCATTAACTTCAAGTTGTATTTATTATATGCATAAAATCATTGTTGCATACAAAACAAAAAGTTAACATTTAAATACGGATAAAACATACAAGAGTTCAGTAAAGAGGGTCCAATAAATACAATTCATTATACAGACACTAATATCAGGACATAGTAACATGATTTCACCAAACAATTTATACTTTCAGGACCATCCTCACTTTAACTGCAAAATTATCTGAGTGCAAGATTAGAGCTTTATGTTCTGTGAATACTACTTTTTCTATAATTTCTGTCTGGTCCTGAGTCTTCATCCTCTCAAGGAAAGGAAGAAAACATTACTTACCATAGTAATCTTGTTTCTTCCAAGGGAATCTTATTGTATTCTGACAAATGCAATATGGTCTCACCATAGGACTGCCCCAGAACCAAAATGGTTAATAGAACCTATGCTTATAGTGGAATGTTAGGCTCAAGCTCGGTTTTCAAAACACTGTCCCATGTTGCACTTCCTGCAACCATTAGATTCTTATGAAGCATGCAGAAGCTAAAACTAGCTAGCTAACTAATCTATGTTAATATAACAAATAAAATCCCACAAACATGTACAGCTGGTATGCTGTGCCCTGTAGGTCCTAGTAGGGGAGGAAGGGTGGGAGCTCAGAATACAGTAAGATTCCCTTGGAACAAACAAGATTACTATGGTAAGCAATGTTTTCTTCAAACGCCAGGAAATCTTACTGTATTCTGACAAATGCAGACTACCCAAGTAGTGCCGTTGGAGGTAGGCAGAGCACCTATTTAGGAAACAGGCTCCGCAGGACTGCTGGGTGAGGCCGGACATCACTCCTAGCCTGGGTATCCAGTCAGTAATGTTTGGTAAATGTGTCAACTGTTTTCCAGGTAGCTGCTTTACAGATTTCCAGCAGAGGAATATCTCTTGAAGCTGCTATGGATATAACTTTTCCTCTAGTGGAGTGGACCCTGAGACTCTGCAGGTGCTGCTGGCCCGCTTTGCCATAATAGAATTGGATACAGGCCACAATCCATCTTGCAATGGATTTTTTGTGGCTGGTTTACCTTTTCATACTTCCCCATAGGTCAAGAAGAGCTGGGTCCTATCCCCTCTGTGGCCTTTTGTATGCTCCAGGTAGTAGCTGATAGTGCTTTTTACATCTAGGCTATGCAGTCTATGTTCCCCTGAAGTGGAATGGTCAGTGAAAAAGACTGGCAGTGTGATGGACTGATTAATATGGAAGTCAGATACCACTTTAGGGAGAAACTTATTATTGGTCCTAAGGAATGCAGTATAGTCAGTCTCCATGTACAAAGCCTGGAGCTCACTAATCCTTCTGGCAGAAGTGATTGCAACTAAGAACACAACTTTCCAAGTTACATACTTGAGATCTGTTGATGGAATAGGCTCAAAAGGTGGCTGCATGAGCTGTGCAATACATATGGTCAGGTCCCACATTGGGGTAGGAGCCCTATGTGGGGGATGCAGATGCAGCAGCCCCTTAAAGAATTTCCTGAACACTGGGTTAGAAGCATGTCTTGGGGAGCACACTGCCCATGGCACATGGCTCAAGCAGGAGTCATTGCTGCATATCAACCTGCTAGAGCTCAGACAGGTAAGCTGAGACAGCTGCCAAGTGCACTTTTAGAGTAGATGATCTCAGACCAAGGGAGTGAACGTGGGTTAGGTAATCCAGGGCAACTGGCAAGCCCACTTTAGTGCAGTCCAGATCCTTGCTCTTGCACCAAATGGAAAATCATTTCCACTTAGATGTGTAAGTCTTCCTAGTGGAGAGTTTTCTAGAAACCCTAAGGACCTCCATGACCTCTTCGGATAGATTCAGGTCAGCATACTTTAGGTCCTCAAGAGCCAGGTCTTGAGCCTGAGAGACCGAAGGTTGGGATATAGAATCCTGCCCTGGGAAGAAGTCAGCAAGTTGTGCTTCCTGGGGAGGCTGATTGGTTTGGCAATTGACAGTGCCAGAACCAGAGAGTACCATGGCTGCCTGGCTGAGTCTGGAGCAATGAGGATCATTATAGCCGGCTGGGATCTGAGCTTGGTCAGGACTCTCAGCAGCAATGGGAATGGAGGGACGGTATACAGAAACTTCCCTGTCCAGTCCAAAAGCAGTGTATCCAGTGGAAATGAACCCTTTACTGGGGGCCTGCAACAAAATTGGGGAAGCTGGTAGTTGTCTGGGGATGCAAAGAGGTCTATCTCTGGAGTACCCCACCTTTTGAACACAATTTGTAACACCTGCTTGTTCAGAGACCACTCATGGTGGTTCTAATTGATTCTGCTGAGGGCAACTGCCAGCACATTGTCCTTCCCTGGAAGGTGGACTGCTGACAGGGAAACTCCCATTGAGTAAGACACACTCCAAATTTTCATGGCCTCTGTGCACAGGAGGGTTGACTTTGTACCTCCTTGTTTGTTGATGTAATATATGATGGTTGTGTTGTCTGTCCTGACCTGCACCACCTTTCCCTGTAGCATGCTAGCGAATGCTTGGAGTCCTAGGAATACTGCTCTGAGCTCTAGCAGGTTGATATGCAGCAATGACTCCTGCTTGAGCCATGTACCATGGGCAGTGTGCTCCCCCAGATGTGCTCACCATCCCGATAGGGAAGTATATGTGGTCAGCACTAGGGAAGGATTTTCTTGCAGGAATGTCACCCCTTGTCTGAGGTTGTCCATGTCCAGCCACCACTGAAGTGCCTGTAGGAGTGTTCCTGTAACTGGCACCAGTTTTGACAGTGAGTCTCTTTTCTGGTGCCAGTGTAGTCTGAGATGATACTGAATAACTCTCATTTGGAACCTTTGTCCTGACACTGTTGCTGTGGAGGATGCCATATAGCACAGCATCTACAGGAAGTACCTTGCAGGCCTTAGGCTTTGCAGCTTGAAGGTACTTGCCAACTGTATCAGGCTGTCTGCCCTTGTCTGTGGAAGAAAAGTCTTTCCACTTACAGTGTCCAGCTCTGCTCCTATGAATTCCAGGAGCTGTACTGGCTCCAGTACAGATTTTTTCAGGTTGACCAGGAACCCTAGTGACTGAAGTACCTCTTGCGAGAGTGTCAGGGATTCCTTAATTTGTTGAGGGGCTTGCCCTACGACTAGCTAGTCATCCAGGTAAGGGAATACTGCAACCCCTTGCCTCCTCAGGTGTGCCACAACCATAGCCAAACATTTTGTGAACACCCTTGGAGCAGAAGTAAGTCCGAAAGACATTGCTTTGAACTGGTAATGACCTGATGGCAGCCTGAATCTTAGACATTTTCTGTGGGACTGCCTGACAGGGATGCGGAAGTATGCATCCTTTAGGTCTAGAGATACAAGCCAATCCTCTTGCCTTAGGGTTGGAAGGATTGTTGTCAAGGTCACCATTTTGAACTTTGGCTTTACCAAATGTCTGTTTAGGTGCCTGAGATCCAATATGGGTTGCCATTCCCCTGTTTTCTTTATTGTGAGGAAGTACCTTGAATAGAGACCCTTTCCTCTCTGTGTTACAGGAACTGGTTCTATTGCTCTTTGAGACTGAAGATTCAATACTTCCTTTTCCAGAAGCAATGTTTCTGATGGGGAAGAAGGTCTGAAGACCCTTGCCCTCAGCTTTGGTATGAGCTTGAAGCTGAGAGCCAGACCTTGGCCCACTATCTCCAGGACCCACTTGTCTGTGGTGATGGTCTGCCATTCCTGGACATAGTAAGCCAACCTGCCCCCTACTGTGGATAGGGAAGTGACCCGAGCAGACACCTCAGGGTGTCTGCTGGGGCTAGTTTGGTTGCCACTGCTCCTGCCCCTGCCTCTGAAATAACCTCTCTGAGGTTAATACTGCGAAAAAACGTGAGGATGGAAGAAAGGCCTATAGTGTCCCCTGCCTCTGCCTCCCCTGGCTTGTTGCTTCTGGGGTGTAGATGCTTTTTCTTTCATGCAGCACTTTTATAGGCTGTCTTGTAGTCATCCATTTTCTTCATGTAAGCCTCTCCCTGTTCACCAAACAGAGAAGTAGGCTCACATGGGAAATCCAAGGCCTTGGTTTTTGTATCCTGGGTCAGATCAGTGGTTCTGAGCCAAGCAAACCTGAGTGACACAAAGGAAGCCATTTGTCTGGCAGCAGTGTCATTATTCACTGCCATCCTAAATTGGGATTTTAATGCCTCTATGCCCCTTTTTACAGCTTCTTCCAGGTCAGCTGCCATAGGGGCAGGGATAGACTTTGAAATTTCCATCACAGTGTTCCATAAAGTCCTCTGGTATCTAACAACACAGGCCATTTAAGATGCCTGCCTGATAATAAGAGAGGATCCCAGGTAAATCTTCTTGGCAATAGAATCCATTTACTTGGAATCTTTGTCTAGAGGGTGAGATGCCAAGGGTCTGCCAGCCTTATCACAGACTACAGCCTGCACCACTCCCTAATGGCTTGGGTGTCCAAAAAGGAATTCTGCTCCACCCCTAGCCACCCAGTATTTCTTGTCCACCTTTCTATCTACTGGTGGAACAGAAGTTGGGGTCTGCAGGACCTTGTTGACCTGTTTTTTCAGGGATTTGTGGATGGGCAATAACAGTCTTTTGGAGACTGGAATGTCCATCTCCATGTAATCCTGTTCCTCCTCCTCATTGGTGGATTCCTGAGTAGGGAGATTGAGGGATTGGGCCACTTGCTTTATAAAAGCAAAGTGGGAAGTATAGTCCTCAGTTCCTTCAGGACGGTGTGGGTCAGGAAAACTATCCGGTTCAATCAGTTCTCCAAACTCTTCATCCTCATCCTTGTCTTCTTCATCATCCTCCCCAAAAATCTCTACCCCACATTCCAAAGTACCAGGAACTGAGGTAGAACCGGAGGACTGTGTGTGTGGCCGCTTCTCAACCGGAACCAGGTTACTCGGTTGGATTACCTGATAGATCCTAATAGTGTTCGCTATTTTTTCAGCGGTCAGAACCAGTGTCTTTTTTTGGTTGCGGTTCGACCACTGCACATTCTTTTTTCTTTTTCCTGCAGTTGCTGGATCAGCAGCAATATCCACAGGCCGTTTTTTGGTTGAGGAAATGTCGCCCTTGTCAGAAGGCTGTTCCTTCGGCACGGGGTCATAATGTCACAAGACATTATGCCGCATGGCAAAATCATGCTGCCAGTACAGTACAATTTCTGTATGTAGCATAAGTCTTCTTTCTTGGGGGGCTCTGCCCCCCACACCCCTGTTTCAGGGGGTTGCGCCCCCCAACCCCCCACTAAGGATTCTTAACTCCAGGAGGGTTTACCTCAGGGAGAACACAATGTGGAGAAAAAAATAAAATGTCTGGGTTCTTGTTGCTCTGGCTCAGTCCAGTGAGCCACAGCAGCTGCTCAGTGGACTCCAGTCCCAGCAGAGGTCTTATCCTCTGCCTGGGATTGTGTGAATGGTGCAATACCACATACAGCAGTATACGTGGTATTGCACCATTCGCTGTCATGGACAGCGCTGTTTCGAGTTAGCTATAATGTCGTATGCTATTAAGCGTACAATATTATGACTGGTATGGTTCCTTCGGTTCTTTTTGGCTGGTAGCTGGTTTGTCTGTAACTGGGTCAGCAGCCTTTTCAGACATCTTCTCCTGCAGTCATTTAAGTCACCTCTCAAGTGTCGACTGAGGGAAATTTTTACAAATCTCACAGTCCTCTTTGAGGTGGTCAAACCCCAAACAAAAAACAAATTAAATGAGGATCTGCTTTAACGAACGGTTCCCCACACTCTGTACAATGTTGGAAACCTGTGAGGCCTGTTCTTTTTTTGGTCTGTGACATTTATTGGTCTGTTAAAACCAATCAGCTGAGAATTAACCCGGTGAAATTTTTGAAATAACAAAAATTGACTTACTTAAACAGTTGGGCAGACTGAAAATTACCTCAGGAAATAAAAAAAAACTATCGGTTCCTTCCCGGTTGAGACTAACCGATAAGGAACCGAAAAAACTTACCAAATTCAGTCTATCTAGACTAAGTCTACCTGTGAACCAAGGACAGTGCTTCAAAAATTGAAGAAATTGAATGGACTTCGGGAAACCAAGAAAAAATAAACTTCTTCAAGAAAGTGAAGGAGAGCTTTCCGGAGACGTCCTACTGAGGCAAGCGGAGTAAAGAATTTGACAGTTGTAGGAAGTGCAGCCAGGGACAGTGGTTTGAAAACCATGCTCGAGCCTAACATTCCACTATTAGCATAGGTTGTATTAACCATTTCAGCTCTAGGGCAGTTCTATGATGAGACCATACTGCATTTGTCAGAATACAGTAAGATTTCCTGGGATTTGAAGTAATCACTTGGCTCTGTCATTTTTCAGTAGTGAACATTCTAATAATACTTGCTTCACTGTAAATCTACTCTCCTGATTACATTTTCATGCAGAAAGAGAATTCAAATTCTGGCCATGCAGAAATCTATTTTTTGATTAATATCATCCAAGAGCTTTAGTCTAAATCTTGTTATTGCTTTTCTATGAGAGGCCAGTTCACATAACCTCATATAGTAATCAGTCCCAAACCTATCCTTACCAGTTTTATATAGGAAATGTATGCCCAAATCATGTAGTTTGCTAAAGTCAGATTGTATTGAATTATCTGTAATCCTTTGTGTGGCGATTTACACAAAAGCCTTATGGGTGGATCTATCATTCATAATCTGTACAAACATGTTTTCCAGTTCTGTTTTTGACAAATGTCTAGTTTAATAAGCCAGGATTTAAAATTTCTGTTCACTATTGAATCTCTTCAACACTTAGGCAGCCTGATGTCAGGCAGTGATATATTTTGTTTTTGCCAAAAGTTTACAGCTTTTTTTTAACTCTTACTTCCATTGCAAATGCACCTAATTCAACATGAATCACTGCACTACAGGTAAGTCTTGGGCAGCCTAGAATAATCTTGTAAAATGTATTTTTTGTACTACATCAAGCTCCTTTAGCTGGCTCTTGCCAGTTAACCCCCATATCTCAGATTGGTACAAGATTTGTGTATTGACTTTGCTTCAAAGCAAGTTTTCTAAGCTGTAAATTTATTACTAGCATATGTACAGTATTTGCAAAGCGATTGATGACAAGTGGAGTTTACTACTGTTTCCTTTGTTTTTCTTATGTGATTAGACCAGCTTAAACCTCTTCAAACTATATTCCCAGTAGTGCTGCTCGGATAGTGCTTTTGTGTATCTGACTATTCTCTGTTGGATAGGGCTGGTATCCAACCTAAGATCCGGCCAATGGATCTGAGGTTGGATCCATCAGATCCAACCTTGGATAGTTTGATCCAGTGGGTGGGTCCATTGGATCCAACCTTGGATAGTTGGATCTGATGGACGGATTCATCAGATCCAACCTCGGATAGTTGGATCTGGTGGTCATATCTATTGAAGCCAGGTTGGATCCACGGATACCTCGGATACTTACAATGGAGTCTAGGAGGTCAGATCCATGGTTGGATGTCTTTTCCATTTGAGGCTATCCAATATCCAACCGAAATAATGGTATCTAATGGTATATGACCTGGTAGGATACTATCAGAGCAACACTACCACCCAGATAACAAAAGTAGGTACCTCTTTAAAAATATGATTGTTTATCATCACTCTAGTGTTGACATTACCATAGTAACATAGAAATTGCCATCAAACAAAGACCCCTGTGGCCCATCCAGTATGCCCATTTTCCCTGCCTACTCTGCCAGCAGTAAGCAAGCACACATACAAGAGTAGTAAGAGCCCTTGTAAGTCCTAATGGAGTTTGTGACAGAACAATTGCATAATCCATGTATAATAGCATTTGTATAGTGGTAGTATCAATTTGGGGGCAAAGGTAACCACCTTTTCCAAATCAGTTACTAAATTATCAATACACACATTAAAAAGGTAGTGGTTTGTGGGCAACCTTCTTTCACCCCTAGGTACACCTTAGAAAGTTCTGACATACCTCCATCTTTCCTCACCCATATGCTAGCTTTTTCACCATTATGTAACAACTGTATTATGGCCAACAAAGTTTTATTGATTTTAGGCCCTCTAAAAGTTGCCATTAAATATGTAATTTCGCAGTGTCATAGGCTGCCTTTATTATCAATAAACTGGTACCTGGCTACCCATGAGAAAAATCTGCAATTCAGCTTTAACAAGGTGTGTAGTTGGTTTTCCATGAACAACCTTACATTAAACTAAAAAATAATCAGTACTGTTTGTGAGTACCCACACCCTGAAGGGAAGCCCTGGTCTGTATATCACCACCATAATGGGGACTTTAATGAACAAGTTCAGGTTGTCAAAACCCAGCAATCTACCTGGAGCCTACCCTGTCCTTTTCCCCACAGGTTGACTTAGTCATCAAAAGTATCCAGTAAGGCTTGGCCTGCCCGACAGAAATAGATGAAACGTGACCAGTGAGGTAAAAAAATTAAAACTATTAGTCTTCAGATTCATCATCTCAGTCACAGACTATGGTTTGGTGCTCTACTCTGCCATTAACAGTGTTGTCCTTAGGGAAAAAAAACCTGCATTGCCTTTAAGTGCACATACAGATTTGCACTGAACCTAAAATCTGACACCCACCGCTATGAGCTGTACACCACTTCCAACTGGTTGTCCTTCTGCCTCCAGTCTTCCTACAACTGAGCTCTGTTATGCAAAAAGAAACTGCTGGGCCAAAAGACCCCCCAGTATTTGTAGCTGCTTTATCCTGGTGCACGACAAATATGGTACTCACTCTATGGGTGATAATAAATTGTATGTGTCCTTTTGCAAAATGGTCATTGGGCAACACTCAGTAGGGGCCAGTTCTCCTGCAGCCATGGATATTCATACAGAAACCAATGTATGCCTGCATGCATGCATGGAGTAATGAAGACAAGGCAGCCATTTGGAAACAGATAATCACATTTATTGAGTGAGTAGAAACTGTTCCAAATGAGAATACAGAACAGATGGAACCAGTGCTTCAACATGAATGATCTTTGTCAGGGGGTTTTGGTGATGGATACACAAGCACAGTGCAAAACAAATTGCAACACTTCTGACTGCAGAAACACATGCACACACTGCATGACATACGCACTCACTTTTGGCTGCAGATACAAATCTATAATAGTCAAATTACAACACTACTACAGTGAGGCCAGTGCTTCTGCAGTAACAGATACACATGACCACTGGCAAGACATACACACCCACTTCTGCAGCCACAGATACAAATCCACAATACTCAAATTACAATGCTACTTCTGGCCGCAGAAGCAGAGGCCCCTGTGGGACTAGTGCTTCTGCAGCCACCAATACACATGCACACTGCAAAACATACATGCCCACTTCTGCAGTCATACTGTTATGTTTCTAAACAACAGAGATGGAGTATATATTTTTTTTATGTGCATATATTTGAAGGTACAGTACCACATCAGTGCTACTGCATTTGTGTCACCCACCTGGAATTAACTTTTTTTTAACAGTAGTTTTAATATGTTTCTCAAAGGTATCCTGACAATAGAGTGCAGAAGCTAGAATGAGGGAAATAGGGTGGAGGAATGATGTTGGGAGCAATAAGGGCTACTGGGATTTTGAAGCATTCTGTGGTCAGAGCATGTTGGGTGGGGGGGGTTCTGCCATTATTGAATGTTTATCACCCCCCCAACATGCAGCGGGCAGAGTTGTTTATAATAATACTGGAGGTTGTGGGGGTGAAGTCCCCCTATATAAACACAGGAACAAAGCTGCCACTTCAGCTCCTACAAATATTCCACTCATCTCTGGGGGGGGTGACAAAATTGAGGGTTGCTCTCATGCCTCCTGACATAGTTCCTCCACCCTGATGTCTCAGGCCATAGAAAATCCACCCTAATGTGGGTAACCCTTTCTCAAAGCTTAAAGCATTATCTATTTCTACTCCCAAATATTTATAAAGTTTTCTTCTTTTATAGTAGAACTATCGAAAAATTTTATTTTTAGCTCCTGATTGTCTCTAATTTTTGTTCCTTTTTTTGTGAAAGACTATGGATTGCATTTTTTTTTCAGAATGATTCCATCTTTGCAGACATAAACCTTTTTTCAAACAAAATGAAGTCTTGCTCTATTCTTTTTTTTTTTATTCCTCCTCCTCTGCTCCCAGCTGGCACCTTCTTCGGGCCCTCAAGGTCCTTACCTGGACTGTCTGCCATCCCCACGACCTGCCTCAACCCCAGATCGCAGCCTCCTGGAGTAGCCCGGCATAACCCTTCACCGGGTGGGTCCCCCTCCTCCGAGAGGGAAGGCGCCGGCAGAGAGGGGCATCCAGCGCACTGCAGCATCGGCTCCAGGTGCTGCTGAGGTGGGAGGCCATGGGGCCGTGATGGCAGCCAGGCAACCAGAGAGCCATCATCTGGCCAGCCAGGGGGCTGATTTTCCAATTTTCTCCCCTGGAGATTGACGTAGGTGACGTCATGGCAAACGCCAATGTCCATCACTCCCCCCAGCTATTTTGAGCTCTGACATTCTGCTATGCTCCCGGCCTCCGCCAGGGGTCAGCAGGTGCCCACTCACATCCCCACCCTCCCCCCTGGAGAAGGCAAGCTGTCCACGGATGCTCCAGCCTTCTCCCGGCCCGGCTCTCCGATGACCCGAGTCCATTTCGAAACCTGGGTGGCGGCGTCGCAGCGGCAAATCAGCTGCTGTGCCGACGAGGCGCTACATTTTGCTCTATTCTGACTAAATACAGTTAGCCTTTCCAGTTCAACTGCCCCGGAGATAAAAGAGTTAACTCTATGCAAATGCATAGAACGTTGCATGCGAGCTCAGTTTTCAAACCCCTGTCCCTGGTACATTCTACTGTATGTAACCATCAGATTCTTTACTCCGCGTGCCTGTGAAGTTGCTCAAGAGATTTCTCCTTCACTTGCTTTGGTTAGAGTGTGTTTTTTGACTTTTTATTTTAAATTGCATTTTATTTTTCAGTTCTTCAAGCCTCTGTCCTATGGTACAGGTTAGACTAGTATAGTTTTTCTCCAAAAATTGGTAAGTCTTCAGTTTTCTCTTATGGTTCGCATAACCGGGAGGAAACCAAGTAAATTCTTTCCTTCTGAGGTAAAAATTTAACGTTTAACTTGTTTACCGTAGTTGGTTTGGGATCTGGCAGTTTTCGGTTTTAAAAAAGCAGAGACTTTCTCACATTTTTTTCAATCGACCATTGAACCGGTCGTTAACTGAAAACACTTTTAGTTACTCAGGCCTGACCGCCAAATAAAAAAAGGGTAAGTCGGCTTTTCAGTGCACTATGTCAGAGAAACCCCCCAAAAAGACTGGTCCCACTGAGTTTCAGCACTGCACAGAATGTGGGGAGGTGTTTGCCAGGGCTGATCCCCACCTCATGTGTGTTTACCGTCTGGGATTTGACCACCAAAAAACAGACTGCCAAATGTGCAAAAACTTTCTGACGGCTATGCTGGATAAGTGTTTAACCCAACTTAAGGAAAGAATGACCGAATAATCTGCTGACCCAGATGGCTGGTCCAGTTCAGCTCCTGAGGGAGCTGGGGAACCGGAGGAGGTGCCTTCTGATCAGGGCGATACTTCCTTGACCAAAAGAAAGGCAGATACCAAGGAGTCAGTACCTGCCAAGAGAAAAAGAAAATTGTCTGGTTTGGATCCAACCTTTGCAGCTCCAACCACTGAGGAAATAGCTAAGGTGATACAGATTGTACAGTCCTTACAGACTGGTTCAGGTGATATCAGACCAGTTCAGAAACCACATACTGTAGTTTGTCTACCTGCCGGTTCATTCCCCACTGGTTCATATGATCCGGAGACCTATTATGAACTTGAGTGGGAGGGTGAGGAGGAAGAAGATGAGGAAGAGGAAGGCTTGGGTGACTCCATGGAGCCGGATGTCTTCCATGATAGACCAGAGTCGATTTCTCCTCTTAGACAACCTGGGGAGTCCTCATCTCACTAGTTGTTTTTCAAAAAAGTAGCTGAGACCTTACAGCTTCCTACTCCTGAGGCAGCTGAAGAGGACAAGGAGCCAGACTTCCTAGAAATGATGGATGTCCCTGACACTAAGAGACTGTCAATTCCTCTTCTAAAGTCTCTTAAAAAACAGACAAAATTCTACAGATGCCTATTTCCATTCCCCCGTGGACAAAAGAATGGACAGGAGATGTATGTTGTCTGGCAATGGTACAGAGTTCCTGTACAACCATTGTAACCATGTAGGGGTAGTTCAGGCTGCTGCCTGTGATACGACTGGCATCCCCTTGGCCTCACACCCTACTGAGAAGGATTCTCAGAAAATTGATGCCATGGCTAAGAAGCAGTATTTGGCTGCCTCATTGGGTATTAGACAGGCCTCATGCATGGCATATGTCTCTAGATAACAGAAATCCAGATGGGAGTCTGTTCAGAAATTGGCGAAGACTGCTCCACCTCAGCTAGCCAAGGATCTGAAGCAAATAGTCAAGGATGGCAAACTTCCACAATACATCTCAGCCTGCCTCCCGCTAAGCTCAATAAGCACCTATGCCCTGAGAAGTCACTCTTACATCTCATTAAAAATTCCCAAAGTCTACTCTCGCCAAGGAAGAACAGCCATCAGCTTTGTGCTGCCCTCCCCATGGAACAATTCACAGAAAACCATAAAATTGAATACTTTCATCAGCATCGGTTCATTCAAGACCTTGTACTCTCCTCTCATTAAGGAATCATGTAAGTGCTTTTCTCGCCATTAATCGGAACCAATAACTGCAATATCACCATACTGGCTGTCTTTAACTGTCCTCTTTCACATACATTTGCCTTACTCCTTCCTCTTCTCATGCTCTATCCTCTGTCTGCTGCTTTTCACTGTCCTCTCTTGATTTATTTATCCTATCTCCATCTAAGCTATCTATTAATAATTATGTTTTATTCTGGCTATGCCTTATGATGATACATTCCCCTACCACCTGGCTTCTTACTTCTACATCTACCCTAGTCCCCTCCTCTACTATTACCCCCAACCCAAATTAGCATACTGTCACTTAAATCTGAGCGATCCACAATTTGTCAATTGCAGATGATACTGCTGCAACATTGTTTGTTCTATGCTATTGGCTGATGTCTTGTATGCTATGACCTATATGTATCAAATTGTCCCATTGTCATTAGATATGCATCCCTCATCTTTTGTATTTTGTCTGAGATTTTATCATAACCAGGTCTATCTTGCAAATGAGCTCTGCTCAATGATGTTCGCCTGGATAAATAAAGATTTTGATTGATTGATTTGAAGCATCCAAAGTCTAATTTCACTATGCTGTGGATTCAAATGATGTATCCTCTAGGGTCATGGCTACTGCAGTCTCCCTAAGAAGATTCTCTTGGCTCAGGTGTACTAATCTCTCCCAGGACACACAGTCTAAAGCTATGGACTTCCCCATAGTCCAGAATTCTCTGTTTGGGGAACAGACAGCGAGTTACATGAAGAAAATGGATGAGTACAGGTCCACTTACAGGAGTGCAGCTGCGAAGGAAAAAGCTGCAACTCCACAAAGCAGCAGCCTAGGCCAGGCAGAAGCAGGCCTTACCAAAGGCCTTTCTAGCAGGCACAGGAGTTCCCCTGCTTGCCAGCAGCAGAGAGGATTCTTCAGAGGCAGAGACAGAAGGGGTGTAAGTAGGGCTGCTTCCCCCTCTCAGCCTAGGACTCCTGCCAAACAGACACCCTGATGTGTCAGCCAGGGCCGCCTCCCCACTGCCAATAGGGGGCAGGTTGGCTCACTACTTCCAGGCCTGGAAGGCCATTACCACGGACAAGTAGGTCCTGGAAGTAGTAAGCCAGGGTCTTGTTCTAAGTTTCAAAACATTTCCAAGAACAAGAGCAAGGTCGTTCAACCCCCCCAACATTTCAGAGACAGCACCGCTGGAAGCAGAGGTTACCACACTCCTGCAACACAAAGCTGTGGAACCTGTTCCTCCTCTTCACAAAGGAAAAGGATTGTGTTCAAGGTACTTTCTTACACTGAAAAACTGAGGAGTGGCGGCCCATTCTAGAGCTGAGGTAGCTCAACAAACACCTAACAAAACCCAAATTCAAGATGGTGACTCTAATCAAAATCCTTCCTACTCTCAGGCAAGGAGATTGGCTAGCTTCCTTGGACCTCAAGGATGCTTATTTTCACATTTCAATCAGACACTCTCACAGAAAGTACCTAAGGTTTGAATTACTCTCATGAAATTATCAGTTCAAGGCAATGTCCTTCGGCCTTACCTCTACCCCCAGAACATTCATAAAATGTCTGGCAGTGGTGGTAGCTCATCTAAGAAGACAGGGAGTGTCTGTGTTTCCCTATCTGGATGACTGGTTGGTTGTAGGTCAGTCCCCTCAGCAGGTGAGGGATGCCTTGGGTCTGCTGCAGGATGCCCTCATATCTTTAGGATTTCTAGTAAACCTTAACAAGTCAGTTCTGGAGCCCATCCAGATCCTAGAATTCATAGGAGCACAGGTGGACATGGTCCAGGCAAAACCTCTGCTGCCAGTGGGAAGGGTAGACACCTCATCCACCTAGCAAACTCTTTTCATCAACAAGTGTCTCGTCCAGCAAGACATTTTCTTCAGCTCCTGGGGCACACGGCAGTTTCTACAGCAGTGGTTCCGGGAGCCAGGTTTCAGATGAGGGATATCCAGTTTCGTCTCAGGGCCTATTGGTCCCAGAGAAGGAATTCTCTGTCCAAATTGATCCCAGTGACAGCCACCCTGATCCAGGCTTTGCAGTGGTGGAAGGACAGGGACAACCTCAGGGAGGGAGTTACATTACTCCAGCAGTCTTCTACAGTGATCCTGACCACAGATGCTTCTCTCCTAGGGTGGGGAGCTCACTTGGGGAACCACACTGCTCATGGGACTTAGTCACAACAGAAGTCCCTGCTTCACATCTATTTGCTGGTGCTCAGGGCAGTGTTATTAGCTCTTCTGTCATTCATAAAGATGGTACAGGGGAAGGTGGTGCAGATAAGGACAGACAGCACCACCACCATGTACTACATCAACAAATAGTGGGACGAGGTCCTCTGCCCTGTGTTCGGAGGCAATGAAGATCTGGAGTTTGGCTTACTCCCTCGAGACTTCCATCACAGCCATGCATCTGCCAGGCAATGTACTGGCAGATGCCCTCAGCAGAATAAATCAGAGCCACCACGAGTGGTCTCTGAACAGGAAAATACTGCATGCAGTGTTCAGGAGATGGGGCACACCACAGATAGCTCTGTTTACCGCCCCAGACAATCATCAGCTACCCCAGTACTGCTGCAGACCTCCAGTTCTGGGTTCGGTTCCCCTGGATGCACTGATACTGGACTGGACAGGCAAATTCCTGTATGCTTTTCCCCCATTCCCTCTGATCTTCAGAGTTCTGATCAAACTCAGGAGCCAGCCATCATCAATGATTCTGATTGCTCTGGATTGGGCCAGGCAACCCTGGTACCTCATGCTGCTGTCTCTGGCAGTGACCAGTCCGATCTGCCTCCCCAGGAGGCATAATCTTCTGACCTCCTTGCAAGGGAGGATCCTATACCCCAACCTCAAGTCCCTCAGGCTCAAGGCCTGGCTCTTGAGGACCTAGAGTATGCAGGCTTGCATCTCTCTGAAGGGGTCCTGGATATTTTGAAGGTTTCCTGAAAACCTGCCACCAGAAAGACTAATACTTCTAAATGGAAGAGATTTACTATGTGGTATGCACAAAAAGAAATAGATCCACAGGCAGCTGGACTGGCAGTCCTGTTGGACAGTTTAGCCCACCTTCATTCCCTGGGCCTTAGGCCTTCTACTCTGAAGGTACATCTGGCAGCTGTTTCTGCCTATCTCTCGGCAGGGAAGGACACTTCCTTAGCCTCTCATGCAATCTTCAAGAAGTTCTTTAAAGGGTTGTTCCACCTGCACTCCCCCCATAGGGAGCCAATCCCCCTTGGGATCTGAATATCTGCATAGCACAGCTCATGCAGCCCCAATTTGAACCCATGTCCTCTGCTGAGCTCATGTACCTGACATGGAAAACTGTCTTTTTGGTAGCCATAACCCCTGCAAGGAGGATTAGTGAGCTACAGGCCTTGTCAGTGGAGCCTAACTACATAGTACTCCATAGGGACAAGGTCATTCTTAGGACAAAAAGAAAATTTCATCATAAGGTGGTCTCTGACTTCCACCTGAATCAGTCCATGACATTACCTGTCTTCTTCACTGAACATTCTAGTTCAGGAGAGCATAAACTACATAGCCTGGGTGTTAAGAGGGCTATTAGCTACTGTATGGATCAGACAAAGGCCCATAGGAATGAATGCACTCAGCTGTTCCTCACCTATGGGGAAGTGGGTAAGGGCAAGCAAGCCAGCCACCAAGAGGACCATTTCTCTGTGGATTGTGTCTTGCATTCAGTTCTGCTATGGCAAACTGGGGAAAGAGCCACCAGCTGGCCTCAGAGCCCACTCTACTAGGGGAACAGCTGCCTCTGTTGCAGCTGCCAGAGATATTCCCCTGCTTGAAATTTGCTAAGCACCTACCTGGAAAACTGTTCACACATTCACTAAACACTACTGCCTGGACACCCAGGCCAGGAGTGATGCTAGATTTGGTACAGCAGTACTGCAGAGCCTATTCCCTAAGTAGGTCCTGTGCCCACCTCCATGGAGCACTGCTTGGTAATCTGCATGTAGTCAGAATACAGCAAGACTTTATGTTGTTTGAAGAAAAAATTACTTACCACAGTAATCTTGTTTCTTCTAATGGAGTCTTGTTGTATTCTGACCTTCCTCTATGCCTCCCCTAACAGAACCTGGGGGGAGGGTACTGCATTACAGCTGTTCTATTTTTCAAGTTCTGCGCCACCCTGGGGTGGCATTTTCTTGGGCATTTCTGACTTGAGTCTTTTAGTTGTCCTTTTGTTTGGCTATTAGTCTTTTGACTACTATTTTATTAATAGTTATGTATGCAGTATAGCTTAGTTGCCACTGTTTCAGTGCTCGTAAGAATCTGATGGTTATATAGAATGTACCAAGGACAGGAGTTTGAAAACTGAGCTCGAGCTCAACATTCTATGCATTTGCATACAGTTAACTCTTTCATCTCTGAGGCAGTTGAAATGGAAAGGCTAACTGCATTTAGTCAGAATAAAGCAAAACTCCATTAGAAGAAACAAGATTCTTCTGGAGTAAATTAAAATCCATTTGAAGTTTTTTTGCCATTTTGGTGAAATCTGTTGCTCTTGCTATGAGCACTGTATCATCCACATACACTTTTATTTTTTGAGTGTTGTATGGATCTAGGGAGGTCAGTCACATAAACTAAAAATAGAAGGAAACCCGATATTGATCTCTTAAGGACCCTTGTGAATAGATAACACAACTCTGACAAGATGTTATCTACAGCAACTGATTGCCTACGGTTTATTAAATAAGGTATAAACCAGGTATTTGGTGCTGCTGCCACTTCCAATTTCTTTAATTTTTCCAGAAGGATTTTGTGGTGCACCATCTCAAATGACTTTGAGAGGTCCACATAAACTGCTCCCACAGAATCTACATCATCTAATGCCTTTGCAAAATCTACGATGAAGTCCATTAGAGCAGTGGACATGGAACTGCCTGCTCTACTTCAAGATTAGGAAGCCATTAGAAGGTTATATTTTTCTAAATATGTGGATAATTGTTTACAAACCATCTTTTCAAACAGTTTTGAATAACAGATAATATGACTATAAGCCTATAATGAGAGGGGTTATTTGACCCCCTTCCCTTGTATATTGAGATCACTTTGGCGTGTTTCCATGTCTCTGGAGAAAGCCTTTCCATTCAGCTTCCATTGGAAAGATTGGTCAGGACTGGATAAATGCAGTATCATCTGTTGCTTTTTTTTAAGGAACTTAGTTTCTACATGACCCAACCCCAGGGATTTAGTTACCAAGTTCTTTTCATACTTCATTGCCTATTATTACTTTAAAGTAAAAATGAGGTCTATTTTCCAATATAGCATCTGCGTCTTGCGTCCAATCAATTTCATCATTACCATCTGTATTAGGTGTTGGAAAAGGTTTTACATCAGGAAGTGTGCAAAAATACAGATTTAGTTCATTTGCTGTGACCACTGGATTTTGGACAGTGCCATCTTCATTCTTCAATGTTATCCCAGTCCTACTTCTGTTTGAACCCCCAATGCTTTTGATCATTTTCCAGAACATGAAAGGATCGGTTATGTTTTTGATTTTGTCCTTAAAACATCCAGCTTTTGCCCTTTAATTTTTTTACAATCATCCCTTAAGTTTTTGAACCTACCCGAATCCTCTCCCTTGTCTGTTTTGTTCACCTTTCTCCATACTCTTTCCTATATCCTAATTTTTTTCTTTAGCTGTTCTGTCACCCAAGGCATGTGATTTGTTTTATGATCCTGCTTTTTTTTAATGAGCCATGTTTATTACATATTTTTACAAATCTTTGTGTAAACTCCAGAAGAGCCATATTAGCATCTGCAATCAGGTTCAGCCTGTCCCACCTTTCATTTTGGACACTAAGTTTAAAACTTCCTACACAAAACTTTCTGTAGGATCTGCTTGTCCAATAATTTTGCTTAGGTAGTTTTGCATCTACCTTGTCAAGGCTACAAGTTACTGGACTATGACCCCCAGGTTAGAACTTAATTCCATATAGTCCATGATCATTATTTGTGAGGTAACACATATTAACTTGAATACATTCCCAAAACAATTATGCAGACTTTTCCTTGTCGGGGTATCAATCAACTGGAGCATCCCCAGGGGTGTCAAGCCATCCAAAAGCTTGTCCCCTCTCAGACCACCCCACGATGCACTGAAATCACCAGCAAGGACCAGCTCTCCTCCCTTAACAACTTTCAATAGGGTCTGAGCCAGCAAGTCAAAATGATGTGGTTTCACTTTGGTAGGGAGTAAACCACCCCAATATGTAGAAAACTTATGGCAACAACAAAGCATTCAGTACCTTCTAAAACCTCAGAATGGATTATTTCTGTTTTTATATAATTTTCCTTTATATAAAGCAATAACCCCCCTTTAGACCTTTCCGATCTCAGTTGGCTGTATTTCTCCAGTTGAATTTCTTTATTCAAAACACTTTTTGTTCGCCATGTTTTTGTTAACCCTATTATATACCAGTCTTCCTTTTGGGCTTAAACTTTAAATAAGTCAATTGTTTTTACTAAAACTCAGATCATTTTAGTGTGCTATTTTAGTCCTATGAACTGCTCATCCCTAGAAAGAGCGAGAGAGAGACAGAGAGATCCCTTATTTGATCAACCTAACAGGTCATTACAATAAATGCATAAAAACAAACACCTAAATATCTATTGTACGAACCCATTTCCATTACATTTATATACTGATGTAGTAAAATATTATGAAAGGAACAATTTTGTGTTTAGTATAACATTCTGGTCTCCAGATAACAACAGTTGTTGCAAAGAAAAATCAAGTGAAGATGAAAAAAAAAATTGATAAGGCTGCATGAAATGCAGATGTAAATTTGTCCAAAAGCCTTGCATCAGAAGGTTTGGGTCTGCTTACCTACATTCCATCTGAGTTTAGTAACTGACCTATAATCACATATCTAAAAAGAAAAAAAGGCTGCTAGAGCTAAAAACGTTGTTTGGACCCAGCTTCTCAGGTCACAATTCACTAATTAGGCTTATGGGAAGGTTATGTCTCAGAATGCCATTTAAAAATCCAAAGATGCCAAATCAATCAATAGAAAAAGACTGGTCCTTTATCAAAATCAAGCCAGTATTTATATAATAAGATTTCACATCATCTGTGTTAGGGATAATCTCAGGGGTGGGTGGAAATACAATCTGGATTTGTAGGGCCAGATATTCAAAACTTTGCCCGGGGCTAAATTAGCACTGCCCAGCAGGCAAACTTAGCCCGGAGCAAAAAGCAAGCTATATTCAAAAGGACTAGCCCGGTGTTAATCCTGCTGAATATAGCAGTCTAAAGCAGCCGCAAACTGGTCTGGGGTGCAGGGCAAAAATAGCCAGAATAAGACAGCACTGAATATAGCAACAGGGAAGTGCACACTGCAACTTCAGCTCATTAGACTCTAGCAAGCCAGTGTTGCAGGTAGAACATTGTGTGATTGCACAGAGCTGTCACACATCTACTGCAAACACACCTCTCAACCTTCTGCCTCATAAATCAGGGACAAGGCTTAAAAAAATCAGGGACAAAGGTTTAAAATCAGGGGCACATCTTAAAAATAGATGATATCTACTCGGGAAGCTGGTAGAATAAGTGGTGTAGTGTAAAATGAATTTCCTAAGGAAGAACACATCTGTAACATTAATGTTTAACATTATTTTATGCTTACATCCCCCACTGTTTGGTCATGGAAACACAATTTGTAGGAGCGGCAGAGTAAAATATTGAGGTAAAACCAGGGACGTCCCTGAAAATTAGGGACAGTTGAGAGAGTATGACTGCAAACAACAATGTAAGCCACACTGCAGAACTGTGCTATGCTGAAGTAAGGATTTGCCAGGGCTAACCTGATTGCACAGTGCTAGCACATTAGCCCAGTGCAAACTGGTTAGTCCGGGGCAAACGTGAGCTATATTCAAAGCTCCCATGCAAATGAGCCTACTTAGGTAATCTGTGGGCAAACAGGTATATTTGCATCTCATCAGGTGCTGCTTAGTATACATTACCATGCAGTTTGCCCAGTGTTACTGCATGGAGCACAAAGCTCCCCCTTTTGGTCGTAATGGAAGTACAGGCTGGACACTGCAGGCCAAGGCATGCCCACAGCATCCCCTGTTTGTCAGAATAGAAGTACAGGCTGGAAGCGGCAACAACTGTGTGTTGCCAGGCACAGTCAGTGCATACAACACACCATGCAGCTGTGCAAGCAGAGACCTGTATATATGTATGTGTGTGTGTATATATATATATATATATATATATACACACACACACACACACATATACACACACACACACACACATACATATACAGATCGATAGCTAAACACAGACACACTGCCTGTGTCCATACATGCCCTGGAGAATGCCTCCCCCAACAACATAGGTACCCCACTGCAGTAGTGGGTGAAACACAGTGGGGGGACGCAATGCATGGGACAGGAATAAGCCAGACCTGGTGGGGGCAGGTGGCCATAGGCTGTAGGGTCACTAGGAACTAGGATATGCAGCATATCCAGTAGATAAGGAACAGGGCAGACTGGCTGGGCCAGGCAGTCCTTTTCTGCCGTCATGGTCCCTGTTCCATTGTGTGCCTGTTACACCCTGGTAGGCTAGTGTCCCCCCCCCCAGCATGCTCCCCGACCCCCAGTAGCCCCACAATTCACTTTAAACCCTGGTAGTCTAGTGGTCCCCCCACCCTCCTGCATGACTCCTGACTTCCATCTAATGTAAGATAAAATATATTTCCCTGGTAGTCTAGTGGTCCCCCACCCCTCCCATACGACTCCTGACCTCCGTCGAATGTAAAATAAAATATATTTCCCTGGTAGTCTAGTTCTCCCCACCCCTGCACAACTCCCAACCTCCGTCTAATGTAAGATACAATATATTTCCCTGGTAGTCTAGTGGTTCCCCCGCAGCATGACTCCTGACCTCTGTCTAATGTAAAATACAATATATTTCCTGGTAGTCTAGTGGTCCCCCACCCCCTACATGACTACCGACCTCCAATCTAATGTAAAATAAAATATATTTCCCTAGTAGTCTAGTGGTACCCGTCGCCGGCTCGCTTCATGGCAGATGGGTGGGCTGGTGAGCGGCTGCTACGGGTGGGGGTACCACTAGACTACCTGAAAATAACTAATGTCATTCAAAACGAGGGGTGGGGGGGTCATGCAGGGGTGAACCTGTGTATCTTGATGAACAAGGACAAGTGGAAGTCATGCATGGGGGTGGGGACCACTAGACTACAAAATTTCTCTCTTTCTACAGGAATGGGGGTCAGATATGCTTGAGGGGCGCAGACTACCAGGGCTTATACCACAACTACAGGGGTTCACGATGAGGAGCACAGCAGCCACATTACCACCAGCTTTTTTCCAGCGGTATCTAGTGCCGCGCTACAGGTTGCGCTACTGCCTGTAGTGCAGCGCTACACATTTGAATATGCCACACTGCTGGCATTCATGGGCACTCTCCTGTCCATGCTCCTGCATACCATTACCTATTAGCATCGGCGCTACCACACAGCACTGGTGCTAATAGGGCTTTTCAATATTGCAGTCTTGCACAGATCCAGCGCTATTCCAGTGCTACAGATTTGCGCTAGGCACAAAGGTTTGAATATCTGGCCTGTAGTTGGTAAATGTATCAGTACATGCCCAAAGGCGATCCACTGTGTGCACACCAAAGGGTCAAATTCAAATGAATGTATTTATTTGCTTGTTTGTTTATTTATTTATTTAAAAAATTGGTGACTGGGAAAGGTGCACTCAACCAAGGCTTGTTTACAGGCTCGACCAGAAGGAGGGGAAAGCAGGAGGGAAAAATTAGTACAAACAAGATAGACTGAATGGTCTATTGAGACATGATTTATTTCATGTACAACTCAACTCTTAGGGCAGTTCAGAAATTTGAGTGATTGCCTGTTCTTGCTCATGGAATAAATCTTGTTTGATATTACTGAATTTATAACAGAGACTCCATTCATGGGGACCTGAACTTTTACTGTGCAGAGGATCACTGCGGGTTTGTGATAAGCTAACTTTAATTTCCTTGCGGCAACTCCGCTCCACCATATTGCTCTGCATGCTACATAGTGAAAGTTAATGAAAGACAAGGGGCCAGATTCTAGAAGGTGGACACTGGGCTTGCGCCAAGCCCTGCATCCACCACAAGTCTCTGTGGCCCTTTAAGAAGCCCTAGGGCCTTAACATAGTCTGGTTCCAGAAGGACAGGTGCAGTTGTGACAGTTTTCCCAATTTACAGCAGCTTGCACCAAAGATTTGGTGCATGCTCTGTAAAAAAAGAGTTCCCTCACCGATGCAAAGTTAGTCCGGAGGGAGATGGCCTAACTTTGCTGCATCTGGGACTTGTGGCAGCTGGCTTTCCGGAATAGTAAATTCCCCCTGTTTGGTACAAGTCAGCACTTGCATCAAACACCTACCCCAAATCCCCTGCAGCAATCTAAACCCCCTTCCAGAATCAGCCCCAAGGAGTCTGAGCATGTTTCTCTGTCTGAATTGTCTGTGAATGTATGGTTTGAAAAGTTTAGCCATGGTAGTGTAGACAGAGCTAGTACAATACCAATCTATTGTACCTTTATTTGCCAGTGAGACTCAGTGGCAAGGATGCGGTGTTGCAAATCTACTCATCTGGATCATGGAAGACTGTCTGCTATGATGAATGGAATGATGCTTCTGGAAGTGCTGCATGTAAGCAACTTGGCTATTCCAGGTAAGTGCTGTATGAAGAGAGCATGCTTTTCTAGTTCACTGAAGTGCAAATGTGCAAAATGAATTTCCTGTGCTGTTTGCTCTGTAGTGTGCCAGCAGTGATCAGAGTGCCCAGCCACCTTCAAATCTGCTGTTGAGTTTATGGCTGGACTCAAGTTTGGGCCTGGACTTAGATTAGTGCCTTAACTTTGTTTCACACCTAGACTCAGGCTCGAGGCAGGATTATGGTTCCTGTCTGGACTTAGATTTGCTGTGAAGGCCCAGGTCTCCCCGGACCACAGGGTACCCAAGACCGGGTTCATGAGATAGTAAACTTTGAGTTTTAATTATGCCACTATTTGTGTACCTACAGTATCAGAGTTCTAATAAGAACTAGACACTAAGTGGCACAAAAAAGGAATCCATCTAGCGTGTGCTGTTCGGCTATTTTAGATCACATTCAGTTTTATTATTTCTTTTTTTTTTTCAAACTTAGGCTTTATTAAGAGTGTTCTATCAGGTACCATATACACTCATGCATTACATTTTAGTACACCATGTAAAATGTCAGGTAAATTTATGAATAATCCTTATATTCTGTTATCTATAGGTGAGTTACTGTAGTATTAAGGCCACTGTGGATACAAGACATAGGTCTCTCTAGTCCAACTGAACAAAGCCCATTGTTGGCTAAAAGCCAGAGGGCCAAATTTTCAAACCTTGGACTCAAGCTGCAACAATGGCAGCTTGCACTGCGCACTGGTGCATCTGGGACCTGTGCCCGATTTTCCACTACACAGGATCCTGGTGCCTCAGTCCCATGGCTTGCAGCAATGGTGGAAGTGCACCAAACAGATGGTGCACCCACTAGGAATGCCACAGCAGCCACGGGGCAGAAGTGGTATGAGCTGCACCCTTGCATGGGGGCATTTGATTGGCTCATGCCCCCACCATCACCAAGCCCTGTTCTCCCCATACTCCGGTAACCCACAAGTACCCATAGTGCCCTCCCCACTCCTATATCGGTAAATGGTACTATGCACAGAAATCCCTGGTGATCTAGTGGCTCCCCATCCCCCACACCCTGGCAGGTATTACCAACCACCCCAGTCCCCCACCTCCATCTGGACCCTGATTCAGTGACCGGCACAGCCCTCCACACACCACCATAGCCAGTCATTGAATGAACTGTCAGAGTGCATTCAAGCAGTTCATTTGGCAGCCAGCCATGGTGGTGTGTGGAGGGCTGTCTCCTAAACTGGGGGTCCAGATGGGAAACAGGGGAGTTGGCAATATGCCAAGGCAGGGGGGTGTGGGCCATTAGATCACCAGGGATTTCTGTGCATGTCGCAGTTCCATTTACTGGGATCAGAGTGGGGAGGGCACAAGGAGTACTTGTGGGTTACCAGGCACAGGCATATCGGGGCTTGGTGCTGGGCAGGGGACTGGATTGCCAGGGCTTATATTGTGTACTGTAATGTACAGGTTATGGGCACATTGGGGTTGGGGGACCAGTTGCTGGCCTATTGGGGGGGCACACAGTGGCACATGATGGACTACTCTCCCAGCGGATGTCTAAGTACTGTTAGACTGGTCTAATGGTACTTATCATTTTGTCCCTGCGGAGGGCTTTGAAAAGCCAGAAGTTGGGGTTATGGCAGCCAGGGTCTGCCGCAAGCCCCCTAGTGCCATGTCACAGCCACTTTTGTGGCACAAGGCTGGCACAAGCACACTTTGGTGTAAGCTGCCTACTGCTTGACCCAGGCTGCTTTCTAAAATAGCTCAGGGTACTTCCCTTGGTGCAAGGTGCTTGTTGCGCCCAACTTGTTGGACACAAGCACCTTGCACCACTCTAGGGGCTTCGAAAATCCAGCCCAGAGTCTATTTTACCCCCCTGAAACATGATCATTAAACACTTTGACCTCTAAACAAATGGTAAAGAATCTAAATGGTTAACACCTTCCCTTTTCAAATTAATGAAAGAATGGGACAAATTGTGGAAATACTATATGAAAAATCAAACTGCTGTTAATTTACAAAATTATAGGTGTCAAAGGAATAGATGCAAGGTTGAGATTAAGAAAGCTAAGGCCCAATATTTGAGACAGCAGCAGACAGCTGGACTGACAAACAGTGCAATATTTTGGAAAACTATTAATAACATGATTGACCCTCGATTTAAATCAAAATTTCATATGAATAGGGGTGGTGAAAAACTAATAGATCCTTTGACAGTGGCAAATGAAGTTAATGCTTTGTTTACTGATCTGGATCACTACAGAGCTCAATATAGACTGGGTTTAATTAATAGTGGCACAGGAGATTGTGTGGGTAGTCCAACATTTTATTTAAAGGCAGTCACACATTTAGAAGTGTTTAAACTTCTAAAACAGGTTAAAAAAAGACAAATCCTGTGGTGTTGGTCTGTCCCCCAAACTGTTACATCTGGCTTCAGCAGAGTTGGCATACCCTGTTAGTCTAACCTTTAATCTGTCATTTTGTTTGGGAGAAGTACCTGAGTTATGGAAACATTCTTATGTAATTCCAATTCACAAGGCAGGTTCAACTAGTAAATTCATAAATTATAGACCAATCTCCATTCTGTTGGCTTTATCTAAATTACAGGAGAAGATTGTTTTTGGGCAACTGTCTGAAAATGTGGAAACACATGGCCTATTATCAGAATTGCAGCACGGTTTTAGGAAGGGGAGGGGTGTTGAGAGTGCCTTGGTCTAGTTCACGAGTGTGGTCCACAAGGGCATGGAAGAAGGATGCCTGACTAGGGCCATGTTTGTGGACTTGACCAAGGCATTCGATCTAGTGGATCATTCCTTCCTAGCTGAGGGACTTAGATGTATTGGGGTGGGTACTCCAGTATTAACATGGATATCTAACTATCTCTCTAACAGGTACCAAATGGTGAAGATTGGAAGTAGTTTATCTGATAAGGCTTTGGTAAAGTGTGGAGTCCCACAAGGCTCCATATTGGGGCCACTTTTATTTTCTATTTTTTTATTTAGTTGGTACATCTATCAAGGATGCACATGTAGTCATGTATGCAGACAATGCTGTTACATAGAAACATAAAATCTGATGGCAGATAAGGACTGCTTGGCCCACCCAGTCTGCCCATTTCCCTACCTAATGGATAAGCTGCAGATCCTAGTTAACCAGCAGCCTACTTCTTCCTACCCCACCCCCTAGAATTGCCTTATGACTGTCCCATGCATGCTTGAATTCCACCACTGTTTTTGACTCCACAACCTCCTCCGGAAGGCCGTTCCATGCATCCACAACCCTCTATGTGAAAAAATACTTCCTTAAATTACCTCTGAGCCACCCCCCTCCATCTTCAAATTGTGTCCCATTGTTCTTGCACACCTTTTTTTTTTGGAAAGATGCTACCTTCTTGGACTTTGTTGATTCCCTTGAGGTACTTGAAGGTTTTTATCATGTCCCCCCTCTCCCTCCTTTCCTCAAGGCTATACATATTCAGCTCCTTAAGTCTCTCTTCATATGCCTTCCGGTGCAGACCCAGCTCCATTTTAGTTGCCCTCCTCTGGACAGCTTCCATCCTGTCTATGTCTTTGCAGAGATTGGGTCTCCAGAACAACACGCAGTACTCCAGATGGGGTCTCACCAGCTGTCTGTACAGAGGGATAATAACTTCCTGTTTTCTACTGGTGATGCCTCTCCCTATGCATCCCAGTATCCCCCCCAGCCCTCCTTGCTGCCCTCTCGCATTGCTTGCCCACCTTTAGGTCATCTGATATGACTACTTCCAGGTCCCTTTCCATTTTTGTTGTTGTTAGTATCTCACCCTCCATTGTGTACTCTTCCCCTAGGTTTTTGTTTCCCAGGTGCATTACCTTGCACTTCTTAGCACTGAATCTAAGCTGCCATACATTTGACCATTCCTCTAACCTTGCCAAGTCCCTTCTCATCCTTTCCACCCCCCTTGTGCATCAACTCTGTTGCAGATCTTTGTGTCATCTGCAAAGAGACATACTTTTCCTTCCAGTCCCTCTGCAATGTAGTCATAAAGACATTGAAGAGATCAGTCTAATACTGAACCCTGTGGTACCCACTAGTAACCCCTTTCTTCAGAGTGGACTCCATTTACTATTACTCTCTGTGTCCTATTCTCCAGCCAATTCTTTACCCAGGCTGTCATCTTGGGACCCACTCCCAGGCTGGCTAACTTGTATATTAATCTTTTGTATGGGGTTGTGTCAAATGCCTTGCTAAAGTCTAGGTAGGCCATGTCCACAGCCCTTCCCTGATCTACTACTTTGGTCACCCAGTCAAAGAAATCTATCAGATTTGTCTGGCATGGCCTTCCCGCTGTGAATCCATGCTGCCTTGGGTCCTGTGCCCCTCTGGCTCCTAGATACTCAACAATTCTTTCCTTCAGAAGTGATTCCATCATTTTCCCTACCACTGAGGTTAAACTAACAGGTCTGTAGTTTCCTGCTTCTGCCTTGCTCCCACTTTTGTGAAGGGAATCACATCTGCCCTCCTCCAGTCCTCTGGTACCACCCCATCCTCCCATGATTTGTTAAGAGGTAGTCAGTGGTGTCACTAGTTCTACCCTTAGTTCTTTTAGAATTCTGGGATGAATCCCATCAGGCCCCATTGCTTTGTCCACCTTTAGTTTTAAGAGTTCTTTCAGAACCCTTTCTTCTGTAAATGGGCTGGTATCAGCTTCTGTATCCAGAGTGTTTCTACTGTTTGTTTTAGGTGCCTCCCCTTCATCCTTTGTAAATACTGAGCAAAAATATTTGTTTAGCATCTCTGCCTTTTCACAGTCACCCTCTGCCCACACTCCCTCCCCTTTATTAAGCCTCACTATCTCTCCGTTGGTCTTCCTTCGCTCCCTGATGTACATATAAAAGATTTTATCCCCCTTCTTATTTGAGTTGGCTATCTTTTCCTCGGTTTGGGCCTTTGCAGTTCTGACTGCCTTCCCAGCTTCCTTTTGCTTTAATTGATAAAGTTCTCTGTCCTGCTTCTTCTGTGACTCCTTGTACTTCCTGAATGCTTTCTTTTTCTCCTGAACCTTCACTGCCACTTCCTTTGAGAACCATAGTGGTTTCTTACATCATTTCATTTTGTTTGTTTGCTTCACACAAAGGCTTGTTACCTCTGTGATGGCAGGTTTTATTATTCCCCATTGTTCTTCCACCCCTCCTTCCAGCCCATTTGCTAGTGCATTCCTTAGGCACTCACCCATTTTGGCAAAGTCAGCCCTCCTAAAGTCCAGTACTTTTGCCTTTGTATGGCTTGACTGTATTGCTGTGCTTATTGTGAACCATACTGTTCGATGGTCGCTAGTTCCCAGATGGCTACCCACTTCTGCATCTGTGATCCTCTCTTCATCTCCATTTGAGAGAACCAGGTCTAAGATTGCTCCCTCTTGAGTGGGCTCCAATACTAGTTGTCTAAGGCATGCCCCCTGTAGGGCATCTAGAATAACCCCACTCTTCAAAGTGGCTGCTGCAGCTGCACTCCAGTTAACATCTGGCATATTCTGATCACCCATCAGCAATATCTCTCCTTTTTCTGCCATTCTAAGTATTCTTTCTATCATTTCCTTGTCCATTTCCTCCCCCTGAGAAGGTGGTCTGTATACAACCCTTGTGTGGATTGTGGTGCCATTGCCAGTCTCTAAATTTACCCACAGTGCTTCTTCTCCTACCTGTTTACCCTTTTGACTTGTTCCCTTCCTGGACAGATGCAAACCATCTTGCCAGTATAGGCTGGTGTCCTTCCAGGTGGAACCCCAATCCCCAATGAAGCCAAACCCCTGTGCTCCACACCATTTTTTCAACCATTCATTAAACTGCATGGTGCAAAGCACCCTTGCCTCACTCATGCCATTGACAGGCAGCACCTCTGAGAAGGATACTGTGTGTGCTACTTGTCGTAGACCCTTCCCCAATTCTACAAAGTCCTTCTGCACTGCTGTAATCTCATGATGAGCCAAGTCATTTGTCCCTAGGTGAACAATGACATCCAGCTCAGACTCCCGTGCAGCTATTCTCGTGATCCTTAGGATGTGCTTCCTGTCCCTCCAAGCCATGGTACCAGGCAGGCACCTTACTTCAGTTTTCCCTGCTCCCCCAGTTCTATCTCCCTAATAACTGAGTCCCCCACCGTGAGCTGCTTCCTGTCCTTGTGGTGTCCTCTGCTTCTGTTGTTTTTAGCCAAGGGAGAACATTGTCAGAGCTTAATGTAACTCTGACTAGGGAACTTAAATCAATGCAAAACTGGTTAATAAATAATAAATTACTACTCAATAAGCAAAAAAACAAAACCATGGTATTTGGTACCCCAGCTAAGTTAAAAGCTATTGGTTCAGGTTTACAAGTAGAGTCGTTGGATGGGGCTATGTATGAAAACATAAATAGTTCTAAATAATTGGGGGTTGTCTTAAACTCAACACTGACATATGAGTCACACATACATGTTATTACATCTAAAATACATTCCAAGATTGCTTTATTGTATAAGTTGCGTAGCTTTATGACAGATGAGACACGTTTGGCAATAGCTAATCAATGTATGTTGCCTATTTTGAATTATGCCTCAATAGTGGCGGATGATGCTCCTTGTAGTATTTTAAGGCAGAAATCGGTACTGTTGCACAAAATATGAAGATCTGCATTATTAACATCTAACAATGTACATCATTGTACTATTCTGGAGAATCTAGGATGGTTATCAAAATGGTCAACACAATTCAACAAACAACAAACAAATATCGTCCTTGGTTTCACAAGGTCCACCTAACTTGGTGTCATCTGTGTACTTAATGAGTCTATTTTGTAGACCTCCCCCAAAGTCTGCTATGAACAACTG
Organism: Neoceratodus forsteri; assembly: GCA_016271365.2. Lineage (NCBI taxonomy): Eukaryota > Metazoa > Chordata > Ceratodontiformes > Ceratodontidae > Neoceratodus > Neoceratodus forsteri. The sequence goes on along the minus strand of CM057459.1, from coordinate 423,271,538 downwards.
AAACAACTGAAACAACACAGGGCCCAAAACAGAGCCCTGTGGCACCCCACTAGTCGCCCTCCCCATCTCAGATAGGACTCCATTCACAGACACCGTCTGCGTCCTATCGACCAATCAATTACCTATCCTGTATATTAAGTGTGGATCTATTTTATGTGTCTTTAATTTATGAATTATAGCCCAATGCGGGACGGTATCGAATGCTCAGAAGAAGTCCAATAATATAATGTCCACTGCTATTCCCCTATCCAAAAGTTTACTAACTGGGTCATAAAAACAAATTAAGTTTGTAAGACATGAACGACCTGATGTAAACATGTGTTGTGTAATATCTGCCATTTCGTGTGCTTTAGTGCATTCATTATTTTATCCTTTACAATTGACTCGAATATTTCACCTGGAACAGATGTCAGGCTAATGGGCCTGAAATTTGTTATATTGTGTTTGGGACCATGTTTATCTATTGGAGTTGTTTTAGCTGTTTTCCAGTCTGCTGGCACCTCTCCTGTTTTTAAAAGTTTATTAAACAATATCTCCAGAGGAAGACAGCTAGTATTTTTTGCTATCAAAAGCATTTGAGGAGTAATATTATCCAAACCAGGGGCTCCATACTTTTTCAGTTGTTCAATTTTTTTACTATGTTTTTTTGTCACAAGTTGGGGCCCTTTTAGAAACAAACTGTCCATTTCCTTGATTACTAGAATCAGTATAAACTGAACAGAAGTACTTGTTAAACATCTCTGCCACTTGTTCAGGCTCACATATGATTTTGTTATTGTCAATTATTGCAGTTACCCCATTGTTAGAATTTTCTAACAAATTAATATATCCGTAGAACTGTTTGCTATTTCCTTTATTTGCTGTCTGTGCTAATTTTAATTCCATTCTTTTTTTGACTTATTTATAACTTTTTTGCACTGTTTTTTTTTGTCTTGAATCTAGTCCAATTAAGTTTTGTTTTGTCATTTTTTTATAATGCGTATGCATGTGTTTTTTTTTTTTGTTTAATCAATTTAATAATATTCCTGTTCAGCCATTTTGGCTTTAGCATTTTTTTGTTATTTTTTTATTCTTTTTTTATGTGTTTAATACAAGTATTCAGTAATTTTTCCTTGATGAGTAACCAGATTTATCCTCCATTCTTATCTTTGCATATGTTATGCCAATCAATTGCACTAATGTCATTGTTTATCATCACTTTGTTTGCTGGTTTATACAAACACATCTCAGTAAGCCCCTGCAGTTTATCCTGTAAATACTGTATATTAAAGGCTACACTATTATGATTGTTATCTCCTAATAGGGATGTCACTATACAATCTGTAATGTTCACGCACTCTGATAAGACTAGATGAAAATATCTTTGTCACGTGTCGGTTCTTTGACATGCTGATTTAGGTTATACACATTATAAGTTTGAAGAAAGGACTTACTATCCCTATGACTAGCAGTGTTATCTTGCCAGTTTATGTCACTTAGGTTAAAATCACCTGTTAGTATCAGTGAATCCTAATTCTGCAGCTGTATTTATTCCCTCTAAAAGTATAGAGAGAACATCTTCTTTCATGTTTAGAGGTCTATAGCATAGTCTAAGTATATTAGTTTTCTTCATATTTAAATTTAGACATATCCATAAGGTTTTAGTTTCTACTTTGTGTTGTTTAATCATTGATGTTATATATGTTGCAGTATTCTGTTCATTTATGAAAATGGCAATTCTTCCCCCTGTTCTGCATTGTCTATCTAACCTAAACAAAGTATAACCTGGCAAGTTACTACCCTAGTCATCAGTACTTCTCCACCATGTCTCTGTTATTAGTATAATGTCACTGTTCTGGCTTAATGCTACGAAGACCTGAAGCTCGTTCATTTTATTATTTAGGCTTCTAGCGTTACACAGCATACACTTAAATTTATTTTTATTACTTAATTTTTTGATGCTCCTTAGCTCCTTACACTACTTCTGGCTCCTTCTTTAACTATCCTTTGTTTCTTTGATGGGAATACTGTGACTCCCTGCTTATGTAAGGAAACACCTCCATGTGCATTTTAATTAGCCTAGCAAGTATGTAGGTCCCTTTGTCATTTAGGTGTAAGCCATCTTTTTTATAAAGAAGAGATCTATATTCAATGTGTGACCAACAGTCAATAAATCTGATGTTTTTTTCTTTCAGTCCAGTTTTTCAGAAGTGTGTTAATTCTACAGATTGCATCATTCTTTTCCTTTTTTGCACAAAATATTGGTAATATTCTTGAAATGATTACTTCTGCCCCGATTGCTTCAGTGGTTTTGCAACATCCATAAGCTCATAGCAAATGTCCTTTTCTTGATTGTGCCCCACATCATTCGACCCCCACATGTAGTGAAATTATTGAGTTACATCTATTAGATTTAAGTACATTTGGTGCCATTTGGGTGATACTCTTAACTTTTGCTCTGGGGTAGCATAACACTATTCAGTGTGATTTGTTCCCTTCACAAATTACTGTATCACATCTCCTTATTAAAGAGTCTCTCATTACTATCATTTGTCTGTTACCTATGGTCAATCTGTTAGTCTCATTATTTTCTATTTTTGTGTTGTCTAAAGTATGAAACCTATTGAATGTTGGCAATGTATTTGCCTCAGCCCTTCTTCCTTTTTTGCAGCTTTACCTGGTTTAATCTTATGCCACTGGTCTTTGTCTGAAGTGTGTTCACTATCTTTCCCCTTTTTAATTTGTCTAAGATCAGTTTCTAAATCACTACAGTCCTGATCGTCAGATCTCCCCCTTTTTCCTCTTTGTCTGTTACTATCCAGTGTGATCTGTGAAATGTTCTGTTCTCTACTAACTTGCAGGTTTGTTATTTCATTTTCAAGCTCATTTAATCTAGCTTGAAGCATAGAGTATGCCTTACATTTTATACAAGTGAATATTTTAGTACTTTGATTTGGCGGCGTCTCAGCATACATTTTACATTTTTGGCAATGTACTAACGTACCTTCCTGGCACAGTATTTGGAGCAATTCCCCTGCTGGGTCTACTGTTTCCATCTTACTTAGTCCCTTTTGTTTTTTGTAATTCAGTGTATTCTCTCCTACCCCTTCTTTACAGTTGGGCTGCAAGTAAATGATTTTTTGTGTCCCCTTTCCCCATCTTCCCCAGTGGACACCAGCAGATGCTTCTGCCCTCTGCTCTCTGCCCACATCGCCTCCACTCTGACCTCAGTTCCACTTGCTAGAGCTGAGTATTATATGGCCCCCATAGATGACATTGCCATGAGCTTCTTAGCAACACAACCAGGCAGCCAACTCAAGTGTCCATCAGGCAACGGGGGGTAACCTGCCCTTAAAAGAACAAGTCATACCCCACAAGGCAGCTGAAATGGCTTCTCCAAGACACCTGAGGCATCTGCCCTATGTTCAAGAGAGTCTCGAGAAGCAGGACTCTCTGGTACTCCAGTACACTGAGCAGTGCTTGTCCCACAAACTGGCTGCTTTTCCCTGCACCTCTAATATAATGCAGACTGGAGCATTCTGTTGCCTACTGCTGCAGCATGTATAGTTAAAACAGTTTCCTAAAAATAAAACAAGTTGCTTGGATGCTCCTGCAGTGCTGTGCTGCTCTCAGCTGCACCACCCTTTTACAAGCAGTATTCAGCGCTCTCTTCCTAGAGCCAAGTATTATATGGCCCCCTTAGATGACATTGCTGTGAGTTTCCTAGCAACACAACCAGGCAACCAGCTCAAATGTCCATCAGGCAATGGGGTAACATGTCCTTAAAAGAACAAGTTATACCCCACAAGGCAGCCAAAATGGCTTCTCCAAGACACCTGAGGTGTCTGCCCTATGTTCCTGAGAGTCTTGAGAAGCAGGAATCTCTGGTACACTGTACACTGACAGTGATGCGTATGCAACTACTGATTCAACAAGTACTAGAGATAGGAGTCTGATGGTCTGACCTCCAGTGAATAACTCTAGTTCAATATTTTTGCTTTTCATGTGTGTATCAGGTTTAGCCAGCAGGAGTAAATGTTTTGCTTTTAAAACTTTTCATTTTCATCAAACTACACACAGCCATAAAAACACACAAATCACCCCAGATCATCAATGCTAAAATTAGTACAGACTCTAGCTGTTTTCTTACAGATTGCCCACTCAGTTAGCCCTTAGGTATTTGCTAAACTGTAAATGTAGCAGTTAGTGATCACTAGCTAAGAAAAGTTACTTAATATCACAGTTCAGCTGTAGTAAACTGACTCTAAACCAGTGTTTGATAAGTTCATGACCCTGGATACATCACTGTCACATGGGACTGAAGGAACAAGAAGAACAATAAATCTTGCGGAGATTGAGATCTCCAGGGGCCATAAAACTACCATAAAACTAGCAGGCTAATTTAAAATAAAATCCTAATAGTAGACAGAGGGAAGGGCATACTAGGACTACACACACAAATTAAAACACTCCGCACAACAGATGTTATTACAAATTCTTATTGTACTACTCAGTTAATAGACAGTAAAATATCCTGATGAATGTGCAGCATGGTTTCAGGAGGGGGTATGGCATGGCAACTGCCTCGGTCAAGTTCACAGGCGACCTTCATAAGATCATGGAGGGGGACATGTTCATGGAGGCAGTATTTGTGGGCCTGACCAAGGCATTCAGCCTAGTGGATTGCTTCCTCCTAAGGCTGAACATGACAAAATTAGGGATGGGTGCCCATATTGCAAATTGGGTCACCAGTTATTTTCCAAAAAGAAAACAAATGGTGAAAGTAAATGAAACTGTGTCTGACTTAAAAGCAATAACTCACAAAGTACCACAGGGGTCCATTGTTGGGCCTCTGTTGTTTTATTTGTTCATCAATGACCTGTATCAAATATTATCCATCTTTCAGATGAGATGTTAAACTGAGGTCCCATCTGCCTGTTCTGGTGATAGTTCAGGTGGATGTTAAAGATCCCATGGCACTTCTCAAAAAGAGCAGGGGAATTTCCCCGGTGCAATGGCCAAATTACCTCCATTCATTAAAAAATACCAGCAACAGCTTAATCTGGTTCAAGGTCAGTTGGCATTCATCTGTATCCCCCTCCCCCGGGTTGTGCCTGAAAATAGGCAGGATTTGTCTAGTGCACTTACCCGGTCAACAAAAACTAAATAAATAAATAAAAATGAAGTGCGTCAAAAATAACATATGTTGACAATGCAGTATTGCACCTAGCACATCAGGATTTGAATATGTTAAATCCAAAACTGAACACTGAATTTAGTCAACCGCAAAGATGTTTTTTTTTCCAAAATAGGATGTTGATAAACAATAAGAAAACAAAAGCAATGTTATTTTCTACTCTAGAAAGCTGTTGTAGAAATAGTGATACACTGGCTGTAAAATGTGGTGAAGGAGCTTTACTGGAAGTCGTGAGTCACTTAAAGTATCTAGGAGTAATTTCACTTCCAAGAATAGTCAAGCACTCACCACCACATATAGTACAAGATGCTGCTCTCTGAGAATCTGTTTAAATGCCCAAAAATTTATTCAGAGTGCCACACGCAATGCCTTGACACATTTTGGATCTCAGTCCTTTATCAAAAGGCTCTTGATAAAGGACTGAGGTCCAAAACATGTCAAGGTATTTTGTGTGGCACTCTGAATACATTTTTGGGCATTTAAACAGATTCTCAGAGAGTGGTGAGTGCTTGACTATACTTGGAAATAATATGACTGTTGTGTTTTTAGCACCTCCAACTGAGTGCGTATACTTTGTTTCTTGGACTATCTAGGAGTAACTCATAACTCCCATTTAAATTTTGAGAAGCATGCTGATTTAATTTGTGGCTCATTATACAAACAATTGGGAGCACTGTATACGGTAAGAGATTTGCTAACAGACAACGCCTATAAGTCTATAGCACAAACATGTCTGTTGCCTGCAGTTGAATATGGAACCGTAATATGGAAGTCTGTGTCTGAGAAAGTAAAAGCTAAAAGAATCTGTATGTGTAATTCAATTTGCAGATTGTCCTTTAGGAAAAAGGCCAGGGAACATCTTTTTACCCTTTATAAAAGGTTGGGCTGGTTACCTATGGAAGTCAAGGACATGTTCTATTTAAACTGTGTGACAGACAATATACTAAAAAAAAGGTGAGGTGGGCCCTCTACAGTGTATCCTAAAGTTCAAATGTTTGCAAACTGATGATATCACTACCTTATCTGTTCCATGTTTGCAAAGTTCAAAAGGTCAGAAATCATTTATGTATGCAGTAGTCGAAAAGTGGAACATAATAGGCTAGAAATCAGAACCCTACACACAATAAGCCAACTCAAACCAGTTTGTAAATCCTGCTTGGTCTATATTTCATTGAAAGTGGTTTTAGTAACCCATATAATAATTTGTCTTTTTGTTTTATATTTTTTGAACATTATTTTTACTGTAATTATTGTACTAATTTGCTGTCATTGCATTTACTTTTTTTCATGCTTTAGCATTTGTTGTATGTCCCAGATTGCACCTGTAAAAGGGTCATGAGCCCAGTGTGCTTACCTGGTTAACAAAATTTTAAATAAAAACTAAAAATAAGTAGGGACAAGACAGTGGAGTGGGTCTTCCTGAAACCAAGCTGGTAAGGGCTACAAGAGTTGGAAGAGGACAATGTGCTCATGTAGTTCGGCAAGAGCAGGGGTGAGATAAATAGGGTAGTAGTTACTGTCAGAGAGGGTGCCAGCTTCCATACTGCAGTGGGGGGGGGGTGGAATGAGAGAACCCAGTCAATACAAGAATGGTTAGTATAGAATGAGTTGATCTGGATCAGCCATGAGATGTGCTGCTTCGAGAAGAGACTAAACTGTCTGTTAGTAAAGAGATGGAGGAGACTAAGCCACGAACAGAGTCACAGTTCGGATCCAGGATGTTAATAGATGCCGGCAATGAAGACAAGAAGGGACAGAAGTGTCTGCTCACCAGGAAGGAGTAACAGGAGGAAGTGGAGGAGTGGCATATGACCCTGAAACAAAGTTTGAGGGATTATAAACAATGCCACACACTTACTTACCATGATCAGTGAGAAAATAGTGTAACCAGCAAGGATAATCAGGTATCTTAAAATCTAATCCAACCTCAATTATTAAGATTATCTGTAACCAAATCCATATACAATCCTAATCTCTAATATCATCGGATTTGGTTTAGGAAATCCTAAAGGATCAAAAGCAAGGCTACTGGTTTTCGTTTTTTACCAGAAAACCCGGTAAAATTCCAGAATCAGGGCTGCTTGAACACCGGTAGAAACAAAGATTTCATAGACTCTGCTATTTTATGACAGATCAGTAAATCTACAAAACTTGTATTTTTCTTATAATTGCTTCCTGTACTATTTTCAATTTGCTTTATTTAATGCTCTATATATTAGGCCTTCTTTTATTCTGATTATTTATACACATACTAAAAGAATGATAGCAAAATCCCAGTAAAATCCAGAAATTAGAATAACTATCACGATACAATTCTGGAACCTGAAGTCTTGAAAATGGAATTTCATTGTTTTACTCCTACTTGGATTCACAGAGGGAAGGTCATGTCAGACGAATCTAATAGATTTCTTTGACTGGGTGACCAAAGAAGTAGACCAGGAAGGGGCTGTGGACATCACCTACCTAGACTTTAGCAAGGCATTTGACACAGTCCCACACAAAAGATTAATAAACAAATTAGCTAGCCTGGAAGTGTATCCAAGGGTGGTAGCCTGGGTAAACAATTGGCTGGACAACAGGACACAGAGGGTAATAGTAAATGAAGTCCACTCCAAAGAAAGGGGGTTTGCTAGCGGGATACCGCAGGATTGAGTACTGGGACCAGTCCTCATTAATGTCTTTATAAGTGACATTGCAGAGGGACTGGAAGGAAAAGTATGCCGCTTTGCAGATGACACAAAGATCTGCAACAGGGTTGATATACAAGAGGGGTGGGGTGGAAAGGATAAGAAGGGACTTGACAAGATTGGAGGAATGGTCAAAAGTATGGCAGCTTAAATTCAATGCAAAGAAGTGCAAAGTAATGCACAAGGGAAACAAAAACCCAGGAGAAGAGTACACAATGGGGGGGGTACTAACAACAATAAAAATGGAAAGAGACCTGGGGTAGTCATATCAGATGACCTAAAGGTAAGCAAGCAATGTGAGAAGGCAGTAAGGAGGGCTGGGGGGATACTGGAATGCATAAGGAGAGGCATCACCAGTAGAAAACAAGAAGTTCTTATCCCTCTGTAGAGACAGTTGGTAAGACCCCATCTGGAGTACTGCGTGCAGTTCTGGAGACCCCATCTCCACAAGCACATAGACAGAATGGAGGCAGTCCAGAGGAGGGCAACTAAAATGGTGCTGGGTATACACCAGAAGCCATATGAAGAGAGACTAAAAGTGCTTAATATGTATACCCTCAAGGAAAGGCGGGAGAGGGGGGACATGATAGAAACTTTAAGGTACCTCAAGGGACTCTACAATGTCCAAGAGGGTAGCATCTTACACAAAAAGAGATGTGCAAGAATAAGGGGGCACAATTTGAAGATAGAGAGGAGATGGCTCAGGTGCAATATGAGGAAGTATTTTTTCACAGAGAGGGTGGTGGACCCATGGAATGGCCTTCTTGAGGAGATTGTGGGGTCAAAAACAGTGGGGGGATTCAAGAATACATGGGCCAGACATAAGGCAATTCTGGTTGGGGTTAAGAAGAAGCAGGCTGTTGGTTAACTAAGATCTGCAGCTTATCCAACAGGTAGAGAACTGGGCAGACTGGGTGGGCCAAGCGGTCCTTATCTGCCATCAAAGTCTATGTTTCTATGCTATACAGGCAAATTATATTTTAACAGCTCTCCAGTAAGCACCATCCTGCCATGGCCTACTTTAAAGCACAATTCACTGACTAAACGCTGACTACTAACTATTCAAGGTGCCAACTGTTATCCTAACTTCAGTAGTCTTGGAAAAGACAAACTGCTGGGGTGGGGAGATGTGAAAAGAAAAGAGATTAGAACTATTCCTTTAGCTCAGTGTCAGAAATACCTCACATCCCCTTGTCATTCAAAGGTGTGAACCAATCCTTCAACACGTGACACAAAACTGAAATAATTGTTGAACCCTAGTTCAAGCATGGAGATGGAAGCATTGCAATACTGTAAGAACCAGTGCTGTGGTGTGAATATGTTTGCTGTTTATAGCAGATTTTTATGAATGACTGTTTAATAGTCCCACTGCAAAATGTGGAACAGCACATTTTAGATTTGGGTTCTAAGTGGCAAAATGAGGGGGAATCCCTCCTAATGAGGGACAGTTAAGAGATATGGTTATTTTTTAGTTGAGGCAGAAAGTTGCAAGTTCAAATTCAGGGTTCTGTGGTTTGAGTTGGAATGCTACAGCACTAGGGAGTACTGTCCAAGTGACAGCAGTGGTAGGTGATCCCTTCACAGTTATGTGTTTTGGATATTACATCTCCTACATGTAGTGACTGACTTTGAAATACAGCATACTCAAAGTAGTCTTTAAGGTTATAACTGAATATGAAAACAGAAGGGCCACTAAAGGAGAAGAATATGAATATAAAACCTGATGAGATTATGGTGCAACCAGGTCGCTGTTTATGTTGCGGTTAATGCCCCTGCCTTGTAGGCTCAACATGACTGAGATGCATGGGTCCATTGATCTGCTGGTTGGGTGGTTCATATCCAGGGTTGGAAGCTGCCTCCACCCATAGGGAGGTTTTAGTAGGCCGGTGTAAGTATGGTACAACCCACTGGGATGTAGTACCTCCCCACCTTCCCACAGGATCAACCCATCTACAAATCAACTTAATGCACTCAGAGCCCCCCAAAACTTAAGATTTTAAGACAATAAATGCTCAGACAATGATTTCAAGCAATAATAACAAGGGCTTCAGGTCTTAAAAGGAATAGAGGAGGGGTCATCAATGAAGTAGCCAGCATAGTCCTGTCTGGTACTTCTGTGCCTTTCCAGGCCCAGCCTACGTACACACAGGGCTGCTATTTGGTTGGCCTGGTAGGTGCAGTCAGCTAGCAATAGTAACATAGGGCAATGCTTCCATTACCTTCAAAGCTCAGCCCAACTGCAATGGTCCTCCTCCAAACCACTCTATTCTTGGGCCTATATTTTTCCCTGTTTATTAATGACCTACCCAGTAACTGTGGTGGTACATCTGTGCACCTATATGCAGACAATGCAATCATATACTTATCATCTTCTGTTGTTGATCAAATAAACAGTGACCTTGTCTGACTTCTCTGACCTAGAAGGTTAGTTCAGGCGTGATGATCTCGTCCTTAAAACAAAAAAACCTAAAAGAATGTTATTCCCGCACCCATCCTCCTCTCCTAGTACCCTCCCCCCGCTTAATATTTCATCTCTGAATGGGGATGCCCTTTAATCTGTCCACACCCTTAAATACCTGGGCATCACACTTGATTCCTCCCTTTGCTTTAATATCCATGCATCTACTATAGTTAAATCCCTGAACCAAAAGTTAGGTCTTCCCTACCATATCTGTTCTTTCCTCACCTCTGCCTCTTGTTTTAAAATTGCTTCTTCATCCATTCTCCCTCTCCTAACCTATGGTACTCCTTTATTGCTATCTACCAATGTCACTACCCTGTCTCTCCTGTCTCAGGCATATCACAGAGTAGGTAGATTCTCCCCGGGGGTCTGTGCCCGTTATCATCACTGTGATGTCCTTTCTTTCTTAGGATGGCTACCATACGAATCAAAACTGAGGTATACCACCCTGAGTCTACTGCATAAGTTGGTCCATAAATTCACCCCGTCCTGCCTCAGTGAGATTTGCCGTAGACAAGACCTTTGCACTCTCAGATCTGCCAGTTTAGCCCTCCTCTCATCACCACGGCCGGCCGCCGACTGAGGTAGGAAGCTCTCCTTCCTACCTCGGTCGATTAATCGGCCGATGAGAATGAGAGGGCTGACGTGCTGGCTCCATTCTGGGGAACCTGTTTTGATGGGCGGGTTGTCACTGCGGGGGAGGGGACCACTAGACTACCAGGGAAGATGAATATTTGTTTCTACACTGGGGTCGGAGCGGTGCTTGGGGAGGGGACCACTAGACTACCAGGAAATAAGCTGATTCATTTGTCAACCGTGGTGGGAGCGTGTGCTAGGGGGACCACAAGACTACCAGGGAAATACTTGAATTTATGTTGAAACCATGGTCGGGAGTGATGCTTGGGGGGACTACTACTAGACTACCAGGAAATATGTGAATTTATGTTGAAACTGTGGTCGGAGTGGTGCTTGGGGGACCACTAGACTACCGGAAATAAGCTGATTCATTTGTCAACCGTGGTCAGGAGTGGTGCTTGGGGGGGGCACTAGACTACCAGGAAAATAAGCTGATTAATTTTTCAACCATGGTCAGGAACGGTGCTTGGGGGGGGGACCACTAGACTACCAGGGAGTAGTAACAACACAGCTGGAAACAGGAACCATGACGGCTGTGACGGGCTGCCTGGCCCAGCCTGTCTGCCCAGGTTCCTGTATGTTGGATGGCGCGCTGCACAGCCCAGTGACCCTACAGCTGACAACCCACCCCCATCCCCAGCAGGTTTGCCTTATGCCTGCCCCATGCATACATATGTTCCACCCACACCTGCTGTGGGCTGCCTCTGTTGGTGTGGAGTGGGGGCATCATCCAGGGCATGTGTGGCCACTGGTGTAGTGTGTGTGTGTGTATATATGTATATATATATATATATATATATATATACACACACATATATACATGTGTCTCTGTATTGATCTATAGTTATAGATCACTACGGATCTATATATCTCATTATGTACTGCTTGCAGTGCTACATAGCTATGTTGTATGCACTGCTCATACCTGCCAGTGCACAGTTCCTGCTGCTGCCAGCTTGTACATCCATTCCGACCAACAGAGGATGCTGTGGGCATGCCTTGGCCTGCAGCATCCAGCCTGTACTTCCATTCTGACCAAAAGAGGGAGCTTTTCGCTCCATGCAGTCGCACCGGGCAAACTGCATGGTAATGTATGCTACACAGCACTTAATGAGACGCAAATGTACTTGTTTGCCCAAGTAGGCTCATTTGCATGGGAGCTTTGAATTTAGCTCCCGTTTGCACTGGGCTAACCAGTTTGCGCTGAGCTAATGTGTTAGCACTGTGCAATCAGGTTAGCCCCGGGCAAACAACCTCACTTCAGCATAGCACAGTTCTGCAGTGTGTGGCTTACATTGTTGTTTGCAATCAAACCTCTCAACTGTCCCTGATTTTCAGGGACGTCCCTGAATTTACCTCAAACGTTTACTCTGTCCCTCCTACAACCTGTGTTTCCATGACTAAACAGTGGGAGTTGTAAGCATAGCATAATGTCAGACATTACTGTTACGGATGTGTTCTTCCTTAGAAAATGCATTTTATACTACACCACTTATTCTACCAGCTTCCTGAGAAGATACCTCCAATTTATAAGGTGTGTCCCTGATTTTAAACCTTTGTCCCTGATTGTTTTAAGCCTTGTCCCTGAGTTATGAGGCAGGAGGTTGAGAGGTGTGTTTACAGTAGCTGTGTGACATCTCTGTGCAATCACACACAATGTTCTCCACCTGCAACACTGGTGTGCAACAGAGCCTAATAAGCTGCAGCTGCAGTTTGCACTTTCCTGTTGCTATATTCAGTGCTGTCTTATTCCTGGGCAATGTTTGCCCTGCACTCCTGGGCCTGTTCGCCTGGCTTCCTTCGCTTGCAATATTCAGCTGGTTTTGCATCGGGCTATTTGATTTGAATATAACTATGTTTTTGCTCTGGGCACAGTTTGCCCACGCGCAACAGTCTAGGCCCTGGGGCAAAGTTTTGAATATCATTTCTACGTTTTATGAGTCACAGACTTCATTGAGGTCCACAATCCAATAGCAATTTGTGCAAATCTCATATCACTATATTTATTTTTAAATTTGGGACACACAAACTCTCTTAAGTTTATACTTCACAAATTTTGATGGTGTAATTTCTTTTCCAATTTATCATAAAGATATCTTGGCTACTTTAAGTTTAGAACTTTATAAGTCTGTGTTGCCCAAACTAATTTCCTCTTAATATCTTGTGGAAACCACCCAAGTTCCTCATAAATATCATATCGGTGCACATGAAAATCCTTTCTAAGGATAAATCAAGCCAGTCGATTGTACATTGTGTCAATTTTTGTCAACATATTTTTAGTGGCAAAACCATATACATGGTTTCCATTCTCAAGAACTGGAATGAGAAGTCGGTTTACTATAATTTTCCTCATGTATTTGTTCATGCAAAAACTTGAGCATCTAAATGCCCCTAATCTTTTAATTTTTAAAATCGTATCAGTTATATGGTAGTCAAATCTTAAATTCTGATCTACCCATACCCCTAAGTATTTGTATTCTGATACTTGAGATAGAACTTTGTTTTTTGTAGTTTTTATCTCCCCTACGTGTTCATTTTTCCCTGATTTATTACCGCTTTTATTAAATAACATGAGGTTTGTTTTTTCACTATTTACTACCAGTCTTGAGTTTGTCAGCCATGCACATAGTTCTCCAAAATCTGCCTGCAATTTTACTTCCATAATCTGGGAATTTTTTCCGCTAGCAATCGACAAAGTGTCATCTGCATATAAACGTATGTCAGAATATTTTACAATATCCACCCAATGATTTATGTACATTAAAAACAATGTAGGCCCCAAAATGGAGCCTTGAGGCACCCCTCTTAGAACTGTAGCTTTGTCAGACAAATAACCATCAATAAACACTTTTGGGTTCTACCCTGCAAGTAAGAATTAAACCAAGCACATGACTTCCTAGACAATCCAATGTCCATCAGTCGCTCTCCCAGTATCTCATGAGGCGAAAGAGTCTAACGTGTTTAAATATAAGAAAAATAGCAGGACAAGAGGACACAGCATGAGATTACAGGGGGGCCGATTAAGGGGGAATGTGAGGAAATTCTTTTTCACAGAAAGGGTAGTGGATGCATGGAATGGCTTACCACAAAAAGTGGTGGCTATGAATACAGTGCAGGGCTTCAAACAGGCATGGGATAGGCATAAGAGAGCAATACAGATGAGTATGACTAGATAGGCCATTGACAGAGCAAAGGCCGATGGCACATATATAAGGTAGAAAAAGAAATGGGCAGTCTGGATGGGCCTTGCAGTCCTTATCTGCCGTCAACTTCTATGTTTCTATAGACACAGTATTGAAAGCTTTAGATAAGTCCACTAACACCACACCCACCGACAGGTCATCCTCCATCTTCAAAGCTATTATAGCTACCATGTTGGTGAGTGTGGTGCCCATGGAGTATCCCTTGTGAAATCCAGACTGGAACCCGGTTAATAGGGAATACTTTTCCAAATACTCAATAATTTGGGTCTGCACTAGACGTTCAAATATCTTAGAGATCCCAGATAGTAGTGCAATGGGTCTATAATTTATTGGCTCAAGGATATCTCCCCCTACCTTATAGACCGGAATAATTTGAGCACTTTTCCATTCCTGGGGAAAGATTCCATCCATCAGACTCCAGTTAAACAGTCTGGTTAATACTGGAACAATTACTTATATGGAGTCTTTAAGGAAATGATTTTCTACTTGATCTAGACCAAAGGCTTTTCTCACTTTAAGTTTATATATTATATCCTTGACTTATCTACAGGTTAAGCATCTAAACCTAAATTTAGGGGTCCCAAGATTAACCTTTTTAGTATTTAAATTTGCATCAGTTGAAACTGGAATGTCTAGGTCAGGCAAATTTACAAAATAATTATTCAATAGGTTTGCTGATTGTTTAGGAGATTGAATAATGCAATTTCTAATCATTTGAATAGGAGGTTTATGAGTTACTGGGGTATCAAATGATTTTATTAACAACCAAAATGTTTTAGTATCTGTAGTTTTAGAGGTTTTTGTTTCGTAGTACTTTTGTTTTAGTTTTCTAATTTGAAACCTTAAATTATTTCTAACCCTTTTATGCTTATCCCAATCAACTGGGTTTAGTGATTTTACTGCTTTTTTTTTCAAAGCCTATTTTTTTATCCTAATCTGTTTCTTTACTTTTTCTGATATCCAGGAAAGATGTGATTTTCTTTGTGTACAGGTTTTAAAGGGGCTAATTCATTGCAAATTTCCATAAAACACTTGGTAAACTCTTGAATCGCTAATTCAAGTGAAGGCATTAAAAACCTTAATAAAAAAAATTTGATAGAAGCTAATCTAACCAAAAATGTTACTTTATTATAACTTTTGAAATTTCTACATTTGATTTTAACTGGAATATGTCCCAGAGAACCCCAAGTACAATCTTCTATCTTAAATTTACAACTGATTGTGCAGTGGTCTCAGAAAATAGGTTGGTTTACATTTATATCTTTGGGCCTAATTCTCGCAGTTACAAACAATAGGTCTGGACCATGCAACAAGGATTTCCTAGTTGGAATAATAATTTTCTGGGTAACATCAAGTCCTTTGAGACTATTCTCCAGTGTTAAGCCACGCTGTTTACCCCAAGTGGCGTTAAAATCCCCTATTAGGATTTATTCACAACCCATGGAAACATTTTAAATAGTCTGTGCTAAATTTTCAAACTCTCCGGTTTTCATTTTTGGAGGTGTATAAATAATTCCTATAATTAGTGCCAATTTGGATACTTTAACCAAGAGACAATCAATGAGCCCAGTTTGACCACTGTATATAACACTAGTTTGACCTGGGTCCCATTTAGTATAAAGCAACACCCCCCCCCCCCATGCGGCCTACCTTATCCAAATGATGACAAGCCAATCCCTCAAGTTCTATTTCTTTAACATCTATTTTCTTGTTTAACCAAGTCTCCGTCAATGCTATCATATCTGGAAATTCAGTTTCTAGCCATACCTTAAATAAATCAATTTTGTTTTTCAAATTCCTTGCATTGTCATGAATAATTTTCAGTTTGTTCTCAGTTTCAGGACCAGGATTTAATTATATATCCCCCAACAATAAAAATATGATCAAATAACTTTTTGATTTATAAAAACAGTAGTTTCCAGTGGGTACTACAGTATTTAGAATTTCTTACTCAGTCATAATCAAGTTTTTGAAAATCGGTTTCTACTTCTAGACTTTGCCATAGTCTCCTTACACATCTGTGTTCCCCCAGAACAATAAGGGAACCTAATTTCCAAAGCCAGAGCACTTGGAGTCTCAATTAGGTTTGGGTTTAAAGGTTTTCAATACAAAACACATATTGCAATAAAATAAATCAGCACTCTACACAGTACTTCCCTTTTACCTAAAATTATTTAAGCTTTTAAAATTTCTGAAACTTGCTTCTACACAATCACAGTTCTAACTAAATTTCTACCACTTAACTAATGCTATTTCTACAATCTATCTATGAATTAAACATTTTTTACTCTGGATTTCTTCACACTACAGCAGGGTTTTAAATAATTGATTAGCAGTTTTTTCTTGGGACAATTCTAACTGTACAGAAAGTATTTATATAGGTTTTCTAGAAGTGGTATGTTTGTTAAACACAGTGAAGCAAGTGCTATGCATTTTCACAATGTTTTAGTACTTTTATGAGCAAAACGCTAATCAATTTTTGGAGTTAAATAAATCCCTGTACAGTTTATTGACTAGGTCTAAAAACCTCAGATCAATATCAATCCTGTCTTCTATGTTTCAATGGTTTTCTAATATTTACTGCATTCATGCATCAAACAAACCCTGAGAAAAGTTATCTCCAGGTGTTTTGTCTTTCCACTCACACGCTCGCTGTGTGCAGCGCAGCTCGATTCAAGCAGTGCTGCTCCTCCCTTTCTAGTGATGCACCGTTACACTCTCCTCCCTCTCTGGTAGTTGAATTTGCTGGTAAAACTGGGACACAGTCACAGTCACAGATATCAGTACAGGGATAATTCAGCTACATACACACCTGCCAGGAATCTTGTTGGCACAGTTCTTTCAGTGGCTGTCACAAACATCAGCTGTTTCAAATGATGCAGACGCTGCTTACTGTGCATAGCATGGCTCAATTTAAGCAGTGCAGCTCCTTCCTTTCTAGTGACACACCATTACACTCTCCTCCATCTCCGGTAGTTGGATTTGCTGGTAAAACCAGGACACAGTCACAGATATCAGTACAGGGATAATTCAGCTACACACACATCGGCCAGGAATCTTGTTGGCACAGTTCTTTCAGTGGCTTGCACAAACATCAGCTATTTCAAATGATGCAGACTCTGATTACTGTGCACAGCGCGGCTCAATTTAAGCAGTGCGGCTCCTTCCTTTCTAGTGATGCACTGTTACACTCTCCTCCCTCTCCGGTAGTTGGATTTGCCGGTAAAACCAGGACACAGTCACAGTCACAGATATCAGTACAGGGATAATTCAACTACACAAACACCTGAAGCACAGTTCATTCAGTGACTTGCACAAACATCAGCTGTTTCAAATGATGCAGCCACAGCTTACTGTGCGCAGCGCAGCTTGATTTAAGCAGTGCATCTCCTCCCTTTCTAGTGACGCACCGTTACACTGTCCTCCATCTCTGGAAGTTGGATTTACTGGTAAAATTGGGACACAGTCATAGTCACAGATATCAATACAGGGATAATTCAGTTACACACACCTGCCAGGAATCTTGTCGGCACAGTTCTTTCAGTGGCTTGCACAAACATCAGCTGTTACAAATGATGCAGATGCTGCTTACTGTATGCAGTGCGGCTTGATTTAAGCAGTGCAGCTCCTCCCTTTCTAGTGACGCACCATTACACTCTCTTCCCTCTCTGGTAGTTGGATTTGCTGGTAAAACTGGGACACAGTCACAGTCACAGATATCAGTACAGGGATAATTCAGCTACACACACACCTGCCAAGAATCTTGTCGGCACAGTTCTTTCAGTGGCTTGTACAAACATCAGCTGTTACAAATGATGCAGATGCTGCTTACTGTATGCAGTGCGGCTTGATTTAAGCAGTGCAGCTCCTCCCTTTCTAGTGACGCACCATTACACTCTCCTCCCTCTCTGGTAGATGGATTTGCTGGTAAAACTGGGACACAGTCACAGTCATAGATATCAGTACAGGGATAATTCAGCTACACACACACCTGCCAAGAATCTTGTCGGCACAGTTCTTTCAGTGGCTGTCACAAACATCAGCTGTTTCAAATGATGCAGATGTTGCTCACTGTGTGCAGCGCGACTTGATTTAAGCAGTGCAGTTTCTCCCTTTCTAGTGATGCACTGTTACACTCTCCGCCCTCTCTGGTAGTTGGATTTGCCGGTAAAACTGGGACACAGTCAGTCACAGATATCAGTACAGGGATAATTCAGCTACACACACACCTTCCAGGAATCTTGTTGGCACAGTTCTTTCAGTGGCTGTCACAAACATCAGCTGTTTCAAATTATGCAGACGCTGCTTACTGTGCTCAGCACAGCTCAATTTAAGCAGTGCAGCTCCTCTCTTTCTAGTGACACACCGTTACACTCTCCTCCCTCTTTGGTAGTTGGATTTGCTGGTAAAACTGGGACACAGTCACAGTCACAGATATCAGTACAGGGATCATTCAGCTACACACACACCTGCCAGGAATCTTGTTGGCACAGTTCTTTCAGTGGCTGTCACAAACATCAGCTGTTTCAAATGATGCAGACGCTGCTTACTGTGCACAGCACGGCTCAATTTAAGCAGTGCAGCTCCTCCCTTTCTAGTGACACACCGTTACAGTCTCCTCCCTCTCTGGTAGTTGGATTTGTCAGTAAAACCAGAACACAGTCACAGTCACAGATATCAGTACAGGGATAATTCAGCTACACACACACCTGCCAGAAATCTTGATAGCTCACTTCTTTCAGTGGCTTGCACAAACATCAGCTGTTTCAAATGATGCAGACTCTGATTACTGTGCACAGCACAGCTCAATTTAAGCAGTGCAGCTCCTCCCTTTCTAGTGATGCACCGTTACACTCTCCTCCCTCTCCAGTTGTTGGATTTGTCTGTAAAACTGGGACACAGTCACAGTCACAGATATCAGTACAGGGATAATTCAGCTACACACACACCTGCCAGGAATCTTGTTGGCACAGTTCTTTCAGTGGCTGTCACAAACATCAGCTGTTTCAAATGATGCAGACGCTGCTTACTGTGCACAGCACGGCTCAATTTAAGCAGTGCAGCTCCTCCCTTTCTAGTGACACACCGTTACAGTCTCCTCCCTCTCTGTAGTTGGATTTGTCAGTAAAACCAGAACACAGTCACAGTCACAGATATCAGTACAGGGATAATTCAGCTACACACACACCTGCCAGAAATCTTGTTAGCTCACTTCTTTCAGTGGCTTGCACAAACATCAGCTGTTTCAAATGATGCAGACTCTGATTACTGTGCACAGCGCGGCTCAATTTAAGCAGTGCAGCTCCTCCCTTTCTAGTGATGCACCGTTACACTCTCCTCCCTCTCCGGTTGTTGGATTTGTCTGTAAAACTGGGACACAGTCACAGTCACAGATATCAGTACAGGGATAATTCACCTACACACACACACCTGCCAGGAATCTTGTCGGCACAGTTCTTTCAGTGGCTTGCACAAACATCAGCTGTTTCAAATGATGTAGACACTGCTTACTGTGCTCAGCGTGGCTCGATTTAAGCAGTGTGACAATTAGGCATGAATTTCCCAAAAAGGATGTATATTGACAATTAGGTATGGATTTCTCAGAAAGGATGCAGATAGACAATTAGGTATGTGTAAATGGATATGATAGTAATCAGATAGCAGTGCAATAAACATAAGAGGGCAGGAAATAAAAGGACAAAAATTAACTAGTTTTAGGAAGAGAAAGCACCACTGGATTAAAGAAAAGGGGTGTTACAGAACTATTCAAAGGTAAATTGAGTGTTTTACTTCAGTCTGTCCATATCATACGGCTCCAAAGTTTTTAGCTGGGCTATATGACATGCCTCACACTGGAAAGGGTCTTTCTGGTCTCCAACTTTGTGAATGGCATTTTGCAGATGTCAACATGCTGGCAATTGCCTAACTGATGAAAGTGCTCAGAGTCGACAGTGTCTGGGTTTTTTGAGATGGTATATTTGTAGCTGCTAAAGTGTTTCCTTAAAGAATCCTTTGTTTGGCGTTTGACCTACATATTGCAATCCACGTTGCTTACGATTCATAAGGTAAATCATTAGTTATGTCCCACAGTCCATGTATTCTTTGATCTTGTAGTGCCCCTATGGAGTGCCTCTGGGATCTGTAATTTTCTCTCTCATAATGACAAGTGGAGCATCTCAAGGTGCATTTACACTACCTGATCTGTTACTACTGCAAACAGTACAGGTAAGTTGTTCCAGTGCAGATCAGGTAGTATAAACTGCTTCTGGAGCATGGCAAGTCACTCCGACATGCCACAGAGTGATCTGTGTTTGTTGCATATGTGTACCGGTGCAGGCATTTTTTGGCAGCTACTCTGCCTGCACCAGTGCAACCTGATGATACACTGTGCAACCCCCCTCTTCTGGGTGCAGCCATAAGTTTACATGTCCCCAGTATTGTCACATACATCCATTGGTAGTGCAGTTTGGAGTGGCAACCTCCAAGCTGCTGAGACCTCTTCTCCACATAGTTACTGCATTTTCACCAAACATTTGGATTGTGGGAGAGGCGGGTTGCACTTATATTGTTAGGTACTACTGTATCTGATGCTAGGCAAAATTAGATCATAGGCTTGCGTTATCTGTATTTGTATGAATTTATATGTATTTATGAAAGTGAGCCTCTTGACCACATTTCTATCAGCATTGGGTACAGCAGTAGGACCTAACGATATAAGGGCAACCCACCCACCTCCAATCCAGAAGTTCAGTCAAAACGAAGTAACTGCACCAGCAACAATGCAAACCTTGCTGTGTAAATACACAGTGGTGGTGAAGCAGACTGAGGGGCAGCTGAGTGGTGCCGAGTAAAGCACACCACTCAGGTACTGTGGTAGAGCTGTGCTCTCCCAGGAAATTGGTGTAGCAGTTAGGGACATTTTTCTATCTTCTCCCCTTCCTTCTATACAATCTGTTGCAACAGTACCTCTAGAAAACGATCATGTTCTTTTTCTAACATTGCAGTAGGTTGGCCACCTTCAGCAATCTTTTTATATCCTCCCTAAGTTTATTTTCTTCCTTTGTTTCTTATTCACCATTCTGTCCCTCACCAGAAGCCATATGCCTTTCTAAACAAATAACAGATATAGCTATGAGCAAATACAGTAGCTGACTGTATATAGGAAGTAGACTGGAACCTGAATAAATATGTATACCATCATAAAATGCCACGCTTGCTTGCTGGCTGTTTAATAAAGAACTATATGCATTTCATATGAAGAAATATAAAGTGCTTAAGGTACTTTGAGACATAAAGTACTGGCAGTGCATTAATGAAGTGCAAGGTGCTTTTTAAAATGAAACTTCATGTTGTTTGAAAACAGTGCCCTATAAACCCTGCAAGGGAAGGGGTGTGATGTAGTTAAAGTGCTAGATAAAAAGAAACTGCTGTTGTTTAAACTATTGTTATTAAGTGAGTGCAGTCAGAAATAAAGTGCAGCATGCCTACAAGAAATTATTGGCACCATGCATTCCTGCTTGAAGCTGAACCAACCTAAAATTTCATGAGGATTTGCATATATGTCCCATGATCCTTTGTATTATGGGGTATGTGTGACTTTGTATTTCTTTGAAACTTTGCTTATTGCTAATGCCCTTTGGGGTAACCCTTGCTTCACTGCTTCTGCACTGAGGTTCTTTGTCTTTAGCTTTTTTTTTATTTATTTATTTGGGCTCACCATCACCCAGATACGCAAGACCAATATAGGGGATGGACCATTTCCACTGTAGAGATAGATCAGTGGGTTAGTAAGTACTGGCCAACTGCAGAGGAAGGACATGTATAGTCTGTTGCTGCAAGCTGATGTACTGAAGAAGGGATATACCAATTGCTTAAGGTTATTCCATGTGGTCACCGAGGAAAATGAGCCACCTGCAATTCTGGAAAGAATTTTGTTTTATTTATTTTGGCTTATATTATTTTATCCTGACTTTTAAAGAAAATAAATCCACACTGTGGTGTGCTGCACAAATCTGCTGTTGTCTGTGTTATTCTTCACCCACACCCGGCCACGGGTACTTGTAAACATGCCTTTAGGTTTGCATTTTTTGAGGCAACCAGGTGTATAAGCTGGGGAGTTGAGAAAATAAAAGACTGCTTGGACCAGGATTTTTTTTAATATGTTTGCATCTACAGAATGCAATAAACAGGAAAGAGTCAGCTTCAAATTAAGGATTTGTTGGTTTTCTTTTTAAAGGATGAACTTGTTGGCTGTGACCTCCTTGACAGCCTCTGGTAGCTAGATGACTTAGGGAGACCAAGCCACATTTCCTTTTTCATAAATTTGATAGGATGTAAATTAATTTTAATCCATAAAACAAGCCTTGCAAACTCATCCCCCACAGCTACACATATGCAAACCACAAAAGTACAAAGCTCTAATAAGATGAAAAACTTTATTACAATTCCATATTTAAAATACAGAGATAAGTGCTAAGTGGTAAAGGTGCCACCCCCACAGTTTGTGAAAACACACTTGATCAGTGTGATCTGCATATGAGTAGCTGTAGAAGGTGAGTTTGTGAGGCTAGTTTTTTTAGATTTGCACTATTTTAACCTCACGCATCTCATGCCGTGGGTGACCCCTTTTGTTAATATTGAGCATTTAAATACATTTTCTTACCCCAGGAGTCCTTTAGCATCAGTAACTTTAGCGGTTAGTTGGATAGGTGCAACTGCCCCAGAGGTGTGCCTTTAAGAGAAATTTAAATGAACTTAGGGCCATAGCCAGTCAGAAAACAGGTAGAGTAGTGAGCTGAGTGAGAGCTGCTGAAGGCTTCAGAATTTTTTCTCTGCTGGACTGAGCAACATTGCCCCTGAGGTGTCTCTCAACTTTCCTTGTTGACAGTCTCCTAGTGCTTATCTGGGTAAAGTTTTCCTCATATTTCTGTTTTAGTGGTGTGCTGAGTGAAATTATTCCAAATTCATTAGTGGCACGCTAATGTTTTATTTTTAGCACAACTGCACTATGTTGACTTCATTTTTACTGTGACTGTTCATTTTGAATGTTACGTTTATTGTGGGTACTTAATTTCAATGGTTCCTATCTTTCTGTATCAAATTCTTGTGGGAACTGTTGAATTAGGGACAGTTGCCTTGTTTTTTTTTACCTCAAATCTTGCAGGTTTTACTGTGAGGCACCCCATTGAAATTCAGCTATTAACAGTGTTGGGGTGTTTCTCTCAGGATTGGCAAATTAAGAGAAACCTTTCTATACATTATGTTTATACATAAAGTAACTGGACCTAGGTATCATCTGTCGCAGGACTGTCCGTATGGGTCCAGCAGCCACCTGTGGCAGTTGACAAGCATTGCTGGATTTTCTATTAAGATTGGCACTGGTATAGATCCCAGTTCTACAACCACAAAAAAAAAAAAGGCACTGGCAACAGACAGAGCTAATTAACGGGGGCAGGACTGGCCGGTGGCATTTCACAGAAACCTGCACTCAGTTCGTAAGGTCCAGGACTGGTTTGTTTGCTTAAATTGGGCAAATCATAGCAGACAAACCTTTGGTTGTTAAGGCTTCTAACTAGGGGCCATTCAAAAGTACAAAAACATAAGGAGGTGCTGAGGAACCTTCCAGATCCCAGCCAAAAATGAAAGCTTCCAAATTATGAAGTTCCTCACAATTTAAAAAATAATCGAAGTGACGAAGGAAGGAAGCTTGATTAAGCTGCTGATGAAGTGGCTAAAAAGAAACTCTGTCTAGACATAAATGCTCCCGTTGCTCCTGGGAAAGCCAATAGTGAGACAACAGGCAGTTAAAGCATACAGAAAAACTGCACAGTACTCCATCTGTGCAAAATATGGAAAAAGCATGGCAACCGTTTCAGACCCTATAAAACAAGCATTTGTCAATGCCGAATGTTTGCTTGCTGGCATTGGCAGTGGTAGTGTAGAAGTTGCAGAGCTGCGTAATAGGAATGGCAGTGAAGTATTGAACTGAAGCCAACCCCACCACCATCCTGTAGAGAGTAACAGGCATTGGGGTGTGCCTTTGGGTCATGAGGCATAACGGCCACGCCATTTCAGTACACCCCACCCTGCCGACACTGGCAAGTGTCACGGTGTTCCTTGGGGTCATTGGCCCTTATGCGCACCCCATTCCATTAGGAAATACAGTGAGATGGGTACGATATAGGAGAATGGGATTAACTTTGGAGCTGAAGAGTCCAAGGCATACCTCGATGCCTCTCACTGGCTGCAGGGTGTGGAATGGTATGAGCATTACAGGCAAGAATCCCAAGTCACACCCCTGATGCCTGTCATTCTCTACAGAGTTGGGTGTTATGGTTGGAACCCCTAATATCTCAGGACATCGTTGGTATTTTCACTCCAAATGTTCAACATGGTTTTTTTGTGACCCCACCTCATGAACAGGGGGAATATCAGTTTCTTAGCCGAAAGCTGCTTATGCACAATGACTACGGCATTTAGCACCACAGGTGCAAAAACATTCCGAACAGGATGTAAAAAATGACAGCTGCACTGTTCATGGGGAGGTGTAAAAAATGGCAATGTTACAAATCTGCAGTAAAAATAATTACAAAAATGATGAATTCACGAGCGTACATAGAAACTGTGCAATGCACACCCGTAATATAATTAGGTTGGGGATTTTTTTACAGCAGATTGTCAACTCAGGCATTTTGGGGCCTCCGATCATGAACAGTGTCACTGTGATTTTCTTTATCTGTCCCAAACAATGATTTCCCACAGCGACCACGCATCTCTGTGCTGAAAGTGTGAAAACACACTTTGGCCATGTTGTGAAAAATGACAACTGTACTGTAAATAAGGCAGTGTGGAAAAATGCCACTGGTGAAAATCTGGACTTAAAATATTACAAAGTCATGAACTTATGAGGGTGCGTGGAAACTGCACAATGCTCCCTCGTAACACAGTCATTTTATGGACTTTTGTCATCCAATTTTCAACATAGCCATTTTAAGACCTCTGCTCATGAACAGTGTAACTGTGATTTTCTTAATCTGTCCCAAACATTGCTTTCGCACACCAACAGCACCATTGTGCACTACATGTGTGAAAACACATTTTGGGTGGCATGTGAAAAATGGCAGCTGTACTGTTCATAAGCAAGTGTAATAAAATGGCAATGTTGAAAATCTGGAGTGAAAATATTAAATTCGCAAACTTATGAGCATGCATAGGAACTGCACAACGCACGTTCGTAAAACAGTCATTTTTAGGATTTTTTCACCAATTTTCAACATAGCCATTTTAAGACCTCTGCTCATGAACAGTATCACTGTGATTTTCTTAATGTGTCCCATACATTGATTTTGCATCGACCTAGCCATTGTGCTTCATGGGTGGAAACATATTTTGGGCAAGATGTGAAAAATGACAGCTGTACTGCTCATAAGGAGGTGTGGTAAAATGGCAATGTCAAAAATCTGGAGTAAAAATATTGAAAATTCACGAACTTACAAGCGTGTTTAGGAACTGCACAACGCACGCTTGTAAAACAGTCATTTTGTGGAATTTTTCCACCAAATTTTCAAAATAGACTTCTTGAGAGCCCACCTTATGAACACTGTCAGTGTCATTTCGTTAATCAGTCCAGAAAGGCGATTTCGCGCAGTGACCGCAAAATCACCCTTTGGGCCCGAATAACGCCATGACAGTGACATTCATGAGAAGGGGTCCCCAAAACCCCATGTTGAAAATTTGGTGCACAAATTCCAAAAAATGCCTGAGATATGCAACAAAGTTGAAAAAACCCTATCTAGCCCATTATACAGCTTACCGGCATTTCCTCAGTGCACGGTCGGCTTTGAAGAGTGCAAACATGTTCCAGGTCCACCAAAGATCGTCGCGCCGAGGTCCGGAGGTAAGTATGGGGTGAGGGGGGTGTGGGGAGGCAGGGTGCGCAGTGGGTGGGTGCGGGTTGTAGGAGGGGGGCCAGGGAGACTACGGGGACCATTTTTCTTTACAGGTTTTAAAAAAAAAAAGGACGACGTAGATGTTTTGCCACACTGGAGTGGGCTCCCAGCATGGCACAAGGAAGGTTGGGGGGCATTCAGCCGATGGGGATTGGGCACCCCATTGGCTAAACATATATTGCCACGCTGGGTGGGCTCCAGCGTGGCCCCGCAGTCGGGGGTGAGGACAGTGGAGTCGATGGGGGATTGAGCACCCCCATCGGCTATATTCATGAGTTGCCACACTGGGGTGGGCACCCAGCGTGGCATTTGGAAGGTTTTGGGGGCCGGGGGGAGTGCAGCACAGCCGACGGGGGATTGGCCACCCTCATCGGCTATACAGTGTGTGCATGCGGGGGGGTGCACGCCAGCATGTGCATGTGTGTATATGTGTGTGTGTGTGTGTAGCGGGAGCTGCGCATGAGCAGGCGATATCTTATCACTGCTCACTGAAGCATAGCTCCCCCTTTCAACTGTATGCCACTGCATTTTGGAGCTTGTCATAGACAGCTCCAGCATGCACTGGCTTACAGGGGCCGTGCCTGCCAACACACTGACTGAATTGGAAGAGGGGGTGACACACCTCCAAAATCTCGGATGATGGCACTATGCTTCTTGCACATGCATGCAAGCAAACATAAAAATGGGTCCTTTCTTTACTGGGGCTGGCAAACACTCTTCCACAGTTCTCTTTCCCCATAGACTGTGAGGGTGATACAGTTGATGATAAATAATTTTATGATGCCCTTACCTACAGAGGCTGTGAACGCTTTTCCACAGTTCGTGCCCCAGAGACTGTGAGGGTGATACAGTGGATGGCAAATATTTTATTCTGCCCCTGCTTAAAGGGGCTGCTATCACTCTTCCACAGTTCTTGCCCCTGAGACTGTGAGGGTAATACAGATGATATGAGAATTTTTATGATGTGGAGGGTCTAGCACCCTATGTATCCAAGGAGGTTATCCCTCCATGCCTTCATCTATCCAAAACATATTGGCACCCCGGACATCCCTTCTCAGGAGTCCTTCCAAGGTGAGGATAAGGATAAGAAAAGATTATAGGGGAAAGGTTCCACCTCCTAAAAAGCCCTGTCTTAGTGAAAAATATAAATAACAATACCATGAAACTGCTTCAGACCCCCACTTCTGTGGCAGAGGTTTACAAGCGGCCTGGAAGTGTTAATAAATAAATGCATAAATATATCAATTGTTTAACAATACTGAGTGCCTGTCTGTACATCCCAGCCATGTGAGTACAGCGCATATAATAGTTACCTCATATTCGTAATTCAGTCGTTTTTCTCTTTTGCTTAAACAAGCTTATTCATGGATATGGCTGTCCTTATGCTTTAATCTAAACACAGTTTTATGTTTAAGTTAAACAAAACATTTATATCCAAAATGTACTTCACAACAAATATAATGAATGCCGCGTATTCTTGTTCTGTGACTATCCACTTTTAAAAAAATATTCTTTCCTCATACTCATATTTTATTATATTTAAACCATACTTGTGATAAATTTGTTTCTAAATTCACATTATAGCAACCACATCGATGTACACCGCAGTTGCTTTGAATAACTACATTGCTCGATTCACTGTGTTCTTTATATCCGTTATTTAATATTAAAGCCTATTGTTTAACTTTACACCATAATGATACAACACTTTCCAAGCAACTCAAAAGGCATAATCCATTTTTTAAGCATTTTTAAAAAACTTCTTACTCAACATAAGCTTCTCGAAGGCTTTACACAGACTCTCTGGCAGCAAGAGGTTAGCGTTAGCCTGTACCTCTTACACCCGCTTGGTAGGTGCTGAGATGTAATTAATCAGTGCGATCAAGGTGCTGTTGCATAGCAACATACTGCTATGATAAAGGCTCCTTACCACGTGGGTATTTTAAGCATGGATGAATCTTCTATCATCTCATAATTACTTTCAATCTATATATCAAACGCTGTTAACCCCTTATTATTAGTGTAGTTTCATTTTCAGATCTAGAGAATTCAAAGCCCTAAATAATACATTTCTAAAAGATGAACATTATTATAATGAATGGTAAATGAAAAGAAAGGGGAAAAGGGGGTCAATGAGGAAATCTACAAATTACAGGTAATATGTGGGGTGGTATAACAGAAATATAGTAGATTAGTGGTGTAAAGTGTGCTTCTGCCTGCTGATAATAATAGAAGCACACTTTACACCACTGGTTTCCTTGCTATTTGACTTTACCTTAATGTTTTCTTACTGTTTTATGTTAGTTGCTTGTTCAATAGTCATTATGTTTGCTTGCATGCATGTGCAAGAAACATACTGCCATCATCTGAGATACCGGATGCAGTGGCATACAGTTGAAAGGGAGAGTTCCACTTCAGTGAGCAGAGCCCCCCCCCCACGCACACAGGCATGCAACCACTGCATTTTGTGTGCTCGTGCCTGTGTGCGCTCCCCCCGATGCACACACTGTATGGCTATTGAAGTGCCCAATCCCCGCGGCTCCAGGCCCCCACCCCAAAACAAAGCCTTGTCAGCTACGCTGGGAGCCCACCCAGCATGGCAAACAATGTAATGGCCAACGGGGTGCCAAATCCCCCATCGGCTCCATGTCTCCAGGCCCCTGCAAAACATTTCCAGATGCCATGCTGGGAGCCCACCCCAGCATGGCAGAAACTGTTTTGGCCGACGGGGGTGCCCAATCCCCCATTGGCTCCAGTCCCCCAAAGCAGCCTTCCCGATGCCATTCTGGGAGCCCACCCCAGCATGGCAAACATCCCACGTTGTCCTCCTTTAAAAAAAATGTCCCTGAAAGAAAAAAACAGTCCCTCGCGGTCTCGTTAGCCCCCTCCCCCACCTGCACCCACCCACGGGACCAATTAATGGAACGACAGTGCCAGTGTTCATGTGTTCATGAGGTGGGCTCTCAGAAAGCCTATGTTGAAAATTTGGTGAAAAAATTCCTAAAAATGACTGTTTTACGAGCATGTGTTGCGCACTTCCTACGCTCGCTCAATTGTTGTACCCGAGTTCAGCTAAATACAGTTTATAATAAGAAAAAGAGGTGCAGTTTCTAGTAGGAGAAAGAAAGCTCAACTCGGGGGAAATATTTGTGGTTTTTGAAAGAGCACTTAGTTAGTTTAATCAGGGTCTGAAGGTCGAGCCAAGATACTAGGCATGCATGTATGCACATGTGTCAGTGGCTCAGCAGGTTGCACACTCACCTCTGAGGCTGGGAGAACAGAAGGCTGTGGGTTAGAAACACAGAAACAGAATTTGATGGCAGATAAGGACCTGCTTGGCCCACCTAGTCTGCCCATTTTCCTACCTAACAGATAAGCTGCAGATCCTAGTTAACCAACAGCTTACTTCCTCCTACCCCCTACTAGGACTGCCTTATGCCTGTCCCATGCATTCTTGAATTCCCCCACTGTTCTTGACTCCACAACCTCCTCAGGAGGCTGTTCCATGCATCCACAACCCTCTCCGTGAAAAATAAAAATACTTCCTCACATTACCCTTGAGTCGTCCCTCTATCTTCAAATTGTGCCCTTGTTCTTGCACATCTCTTTTTCTGAAAGATGCTACCCTCTTGGACTTTGTTGATTCCCTTGAGGTACTTGAAAGTTTCTATCATGTCCCCTCTCTCCCTTCTTTCCTCAAGGTTATACATATTAAGCTCCTTTAGTCTTTCTTCATATGTCTTCTGGTGCAGACCCTGCACCATTTTGGTGGCCCTCCTCTGGACAGTCTCCATTCTGTCTATGTCTTTGCAGAGATGGGGTCTCCAGAACTGCACACAGTACTCCAGATGGGGTCTCACCAACTGTCTGTACAGAGGGATAACAACTTCCTGTTTTCTACTGGTGATACCTCTTCCTATGCATCCCAGTATCCCCCCAGCCTTCCTTACTGCCTTCTCACATTGCTTGCCCACCTTTAGGTCATCTGATATAATTACCCCCAGGTCTCTTTCCATTTTCACTGTTGTCAGTATCTCACCCCCCATTATGTACACTTCCCCTGGGTTTTTGTTTCCCATGCGCATTACCTTGCACTTCTTTGCATTGAATCTGAGCTGCCATACATTTGACTATTCCTCCAACCTTGCCAAGTCCCTTCTCATCCTTTCCGCTCCATCTTGTGTTTCAACTCTGTTGCAGATCTTTGTGTCGTCTGCAAAGAGACATGCTTTTCTTCCAGTTCCTCTGCAATGTCACTTATAAAGACATTAAAAAGGTACCGGTCCCAGTACCAAACCCTGTGGTACCCCGCTAGTAACCCTCCTTTCTTCACTGTGTACTCCATTTACTACTACCCTTTGCTTCCTGTTGTCTAGCCAATTTTTTATCCAGGCTACCACCTTGGGACCCACTCCAAGGCTGGCTAACTTGCATATTAATCTTTTGTGTGGGACTGTATCAAATGCCTTGCTAAAATCTAGGTAGGCTATGTCCACAGCCCCTTCCTGGTCTACTACTTTGGTCACCCAGTCAAACAAATCTATTAGATTCGTCTGACATGACCTTCCCAACATGAACCCATACTGCCTTGGGTCCTGTGCCCCAATGGCCAGTGATTCCATCATTTTCCCTACCACTGAGGTCAAACCAACTGGTCTGTAG
This sequence comes from Neoceratodus forsteri, assembly GCA_016271365.2. Classification (NCBI taxonomy): domain Eukaryota; kingdom Metazoa; phylum Chordata; order Ceratodontiformes; family Ceratodontidae; genus Neoceratodus; species Neoceratodus forsteri. Next base: position 423,240,765 of record CM057459.1, on the reverse strand, counting down.
TTTCTTGCCTCTGTCCTGCTCCCACTTTTATGAAGGGGAATCACATCTGCCCTCCTCCAGTCCTCGGGTACCACCCCATCCTTCCATGATTTGTTAAAGAGAGTAGTCAGTGGTGTCACTAGTTCTACCCTTAGTTCTTTTAGAATTCTTGGGTGAATCCCATTAGGCCCCATTGCTTTGTCCACTTTCAATGTTATTAGTTCTTTCAGAACCCTTTCTTCTGTAAACAGACTGGTATCGACCCCCGTCTTCAGAGTGTTTCTCTTGTTTGGTTTAGGTACCTCCCCTTCCTCTTCCTTTGTGAATACTGAGCAGAAATATTCGTTCAGTATCCCTGCTTTTTCACTGTCACCCTCTACCCATATTCCTTCCCCTTTATTAAGCTTCAGTATCCCTCCTTTGGTCGTTCTTCACTCCCTAATGTACCCATAAAAGGTCTTATCCCCCTTCTTAACAGAATTGGCTATCCTTTCCTCGGTTTGGGCCTTTGCTATTCTGACTGCCTTCCCAGCTTCTTTCTGCTTTAACTGATAAAGTTCTCTGTCCTTCTCCTTCTGTGTTTCCTTGTATTTCCTGAATGCTATCCTTTCTCCTTAACCTTCCCTGCCACCTCTTTTGAGAACCATAGTGTTTTTTTCCTTTGTTGTGTTTTATTGATTTGCTTTACACAAAGGCTTGTTGCCTCTGTGATGGCTGTTTTAATTACTCCCCCATTGTTCTGTCACCCCTCCTTCTTGTCTTTTGCTAGTGCTTTTCTGAGGCACTCTCTCATTTTCCCAAAGTCAGCCCCCCTAAAGTCCAGTACTCTTGCTTTTGTACGGCTTGATTGTATGGCTGTGTTTATCGTGAACCACACTGTTTGGTGGTCGCTTGTTCCCAGATGGCTACCCACTTCTAAATCTGAGATTCTTTCTCCGTCCCCATTTGAGAGTACCAAGTCTAAGATTGCTCCCTCCTGAGTGGGTTCCAATACTAGCTGTCTGAGGCATGCCCCCTGTAGGGCATCAAGAATGACCCTGCTCTTGGATGTGCCTGCAGCAAAGGTGCTCCAGTTAACATCTGGCATAGTCAGGTCCCCCATCAACAATATCTCCCCTTTTTTTGCCATTCTAAGGAAGCCTTCTATCATTTCCTTGTCCATTCCATCCCCCTGAGATGGGGGTCTGTATACAACCCCCACCAGGCACTTGGGTTAATATCACAGTACTGACACCGTAATGCAGCATGAGGTGCCATCTTTCGGATGAGATGTTAAACTGAGATCCCATCTGCCTGTTCTGGTGGTAGTTCAGATGGATGTTAAAGATCCCATGGCACTTCTCTAAAAAAGTAGGGGTATTTTATCGAAATATAAATCATACAATATACATCAACACAGAGCCAAAATATAGAAATAAAGACAAACCAATCTACACTATATCATAAAAAAAGAAAAGTTAAATTAATCATGTTATAGGAGTATCAGTGTTCATAACCCATGATAAGTTCTGCCAATATGCTTCCAAAACTTGCTGAAGCACTCTACCTGCTTCATCTCTGTATATAGTCCTTAATTCCTCTGTGATTTGATAAATTAAATGTAAAAGTGGAGTGTCTGTTTGCAGTAAACAAAAACCACATCTCACATTCCAAATATACTATTTTACTACTGTAAAAATCACATTCAAAATACTTTCATGATAAATTGTCCAAGCAGTGGGGTATGATCCATACATAAGAATTTCTTATGTTACTTTAGAAATAAGTGGCATACACCAGTGTTTGGAAAACAGTTTCCAAAATAACAGTATGTAGGAACATATAAAAAACAGGTGTAAACTAGATTCCTCTTGCTGTATACATATGGGTCTGGAATCAAATCTGTCAGTCAGCTGTTTATGTTTTTGATTACTTTCAGCATTCATTTTTTCATGGCAACTTAGCCAATGTAAATCCTACATTTTTCCTGGAATTCTAGTATCTTTTAGAAGTTGTAATAAAGAAGACTGAAATGCTACTGGACAATATGGGAATGTAACAGACTCTGTAAATGAGAATCTATAATGTATGTATACGTTTGTTTTCTATTGTTTGAAATTATCATGTGGCTACTTATACACCACATACTCTATAGTACAGATGGAGATCCGGTACCTGTTTGATAATTAAAAAAGTATCTGTATCCCATTTAGAAAACCAGGTTTGTATGGACTGATAGAAAAAAAGGGATCCACACTTTTTTTTGGTTCACTATTAAAGGCTTTATATTAACAACATGAACGTAGTAAAAGGAAAAACAACAGGATCAACCATAGTAAGTCCCCCTTTATGATAATGCAAATAAGTGATGTTCCATTTTAAGGGACTAAATCTAAACCCCCAAACTGCCTGGAAGAAAATATTAAACAAAGTAACTTCTAATTGTCTTGGTACAGGAAAAATCATATTCATAAATGTATATTGAGCTAATAAAAAATGTTTTAATAAGGACTATGTGCTTTTTTTTTTACTTAGTTACCATTTGTTCCATTTGGTGACCATAGATTTCCCAATTTCTATTTTTGGATCCCAATTCAATAAATCTAACTCCCCTAATCCAAAAATTACTCCCAAGACTTTTATTGGACTTTGTGAAATGGGAATATTTCCCACTTTGTTAAGAAAGGGACCCATAGGACCTAACTTGAGATATTTACATTTATCCATGTTTAAATTTGCTCCAGATACTCCAGAATACTGTGTGCATTTTTGAATTGACAGTACAATCTATGGTTCATCCTCCAATAAAAGATATAAATCATCTGCATAAGCTATGTATTTGTATGGTATAATATCTTGCATTGTCCTTAAGGGTTGCATAATAGGATTAGTAGTTATTAATCGCAACAGGGGGTCAATGCAGAAAATATATAAAAAGGGGCTAAGTGGACAGCCCTGTTGTGCACCTCTCTTAATTGGAAGCAATGGTCCACTAGTCCCATTAATATAAGGTGTTGCTGTAGCTGTACGATATAGGTTTTGTAACCACCTAATAAAAAGTTGGGGTACTCCATACCTATCCAATACTAAATATATATGACTGATAGAATCAAAAGCTTTCTTTTGATCTAAAGAACCAACAAATCCAGTGATTTCATTCTTATTTCCTCTATGTATTATTTCTCTTAATAATAATACATGATCTGAGATGTTTCTCCCCAGTACAACGCATGCCTGGGCCTGATGGATTACATAGAGAGCCATAGCTGATAACCATGCTGTAAGAATTTTAGTTAGGATCTTGAAATTCATATTAAGTAAACAAATAGGTCTCCAGTTTGTTATTTTATGTTTTTCCCCAGATTTATATAAATAGATTAATTGTTATTGTCATTTTTAAAGGAAATGATGTATTGAGTATTGAAGTGAATACAGCAGCCAATTCTTCTGCTAGGTGGTCCGAGAGGAATTTATATAGTTCTCCAGTTAATCCGTCTCTTCCAGGAGATTTATATTAGAGAGAGCTTTAATAGCAGTTTTAATGTCTTCAGGTTTAATATCTGCTATAGTATATTGCAAAATATGAGATAGACACTGTGAAATCAGAATTATACTCAAAAAATCTTTTATATAGTCCAAATCTACAGGAATTTCAGAGAAGGATTGTACAGTGAATTCTGTCACTATTCTATTCCTATTATTTTGGTCTGTACAAATAATGCCATCATTATCCTGTATACTGAGTATTTGTTTATTTTGGTCCCTCAATTTACAAGTGTCATAAGGACACATCGTAGAAGAGTTACCTTGTAATCCAAACATTTGTTGATATTTAAGTGTTTCTGCCTTCTGATTGTGAAATTGGACCATGTCTGTCTTTAGCCTCTGAATCTATGTAGAGTAATTATGTGTAGAGCTATGAGATAGTGAGATCAGCTTTTGCAATTGTTTTCTTTTTTGTAAATATGCAAAATATGCTTCTTGTCTGCTGCTTTTACTAATAAGTTTTCATAGAGAAATCAACTCATATTTTGCATCTTCCCACCATAAGGCCAGTGAGTCGTACATGCAGATAATTGATTAATATCCTGGATTTACACTGTTCTTGTGTCAGAAGTTGTGTAGGACTGTGAAATTCTGATATGTAGGGCCAACAGCGAATGATCTGTATATTCTACTGCCTCAGAAGTCATTTTAGCAATATTCAAAGATTGTGAAATAAAAAAGAACTCTATCCTAGTAGATAGAACCCCTTTATGAAATGTAGGGATGACCTTCCACATGTATTGGAGAGATGCATCCACCAAGTCTGCTGTACGCACAATATTGGACAGACACGCCATGTCACTAAATATTTTATTAATAGTGATCTGAAGCCCTCTGTCTTGCTTAGTTAAGCCACAGTTAAAATCTCCCCCAAATATTATAGGGTGTGCAGCATGTAAGTATGGCTGAATATCTTTAAATAATTGCACACATTCTGCTTTGGTTTGCATAGCATAAATGTTAATTAGATGGATTAGATGACCCTGATATATAACGTCTAATAACAGAACACGACCTGCAAACAAATCCAATAATTTAACCATGTGAATTTCAATAGAATGAAAAAAAAAATAATCCCAACTCCAGACTACTGGTCTATGCCAATGGACCAATATGATGGTCCTGCAAACCATGTAGAGGTTGCATGCTGAATGTCTCTTACAGTGTGAAGCCAAATATCCTGTAAAAAATAGATTCCAGGGGGACCTGTAAGTAAAGCAGAAAAAACTGCAGCATGTTTTCTAGGACTCTTAATGCTATTCACATTAACAGAAAAACAATGTAAATCAATAATCATGAAAAGCAGTAGATAAATACAGAAACTAATTTTTTCCTAATAGTTTTCTTAGCACCGACTTTAGGTTTCAACTTAATTTTTGGTTTTTGCCTCAACTCCCTTTTCTCTACTGTACTGGCAGGGGCCTCCCCCTCTGGTTCAGAAGCTTCATTACAGACAGGTGACATAATTGAGAACGACCTCTGTGTCAATTTCAGATTCAGTGTTATCTTGTGACAAAGGATTATATCTGTTTGAAGTAGGGATGGTTTGCTTTTTTGCCAATTTTAAGGCTGGGATATTTATATCTGGCTGCTTACAAGTTAGCATGCCTTTCCTGTCCACAGGAGGGGGAAGCATGTCTATCGATGTACTTGGGACTGGAGTCAGCACGACTTCGGCAGCTGTAGGTTGGTCTTCTATGGTGTCTGGTATGGGGAAGGGAAGGGTTTCTGGGATTGGGAAGGGGTTCCTCACTATCTGCCTGTTGGTTTTTATTATGTGCTGCTCAAGGACTGCTCTGATAAGAATGACCCCCTTCTTCACACAAACTACACACCATTTCATTCAAGCACTGATTACTAGCATGTCCAAACTCTGTACATAAAGAACATCTAATCTTGTCACAAATGCTACTAATATGTCCCTTTGAGTCGCATTTGTAGCAAGCCTTAGGTTGGCCGGTGTAGAAAAGAACACCTCTGTCCCTTCCCAAAGTAAAGGAGTTTGGCAAATGTTGTAAGCCTTCATCAATTGATTTTAGTAGTATTTTATATTTCCAACCTCCTATTCAGTAATATTCACTGTCAAAAATTGCTGTAGGGCCCTCTAAAATATTACAGCGTTGTTTTAACCAATGTGTTAAATCTGAAACACTGACCCCTTTGTTGCGAAATAGCACAGTAATGTGCTTCACAGTTGGTTTGGTGTGGGGAATAGCTTCAAAGGGGAGCCATAGTGGTATATTTTTGACCTCAGAATATTTTGTCCAAAATCTTTCTAGTTCTGCTGCTACTTTAAAACTTATGCCATAAGTATGCTGTCCTGACACATGTATGACAGCATATACTTCTGTAGCAAAAAAACTTCAAAGAGTCCTTAAGTAGGGATTTCCCTACATAAGTCCAATCTGGAACAGTGTCCAGACCCACTTTACACAGCAGTCTTATTGCATTATGACACTTTGCAGGAGCAATGGGTAAATAAAATAAAGAGGCATATGGCCTTCGAGAATTTGTAGGCCTGATATTCAAAGGGGCCTCAGGTTGTTGTGTAATGTTCTCAGAACCTGTTTGTAAGGAATTAAATACTGGATGGTTAGTAAGGTGTAAGTCTTGTGTGAGGTGTAGCAGTGAAGGAACTGTAACATTATCATTGAGGGAAGGCATTTTGATAGGAGAGGCTCCTGAAACCCAGCGTAGACTGTCTGGTGATTTTTCCCACCCAGCCTCCTGAAGGGCTGTCTCAACTGACCAGTCCGTAGTCTGAGTAAATGATAAAGTATGTGTGTCTTGCAGATCTTCCTGAGAAGGTATTGGACATATTAAGTCTGTGGTAGGAACAATAGTGGCAGAAACCCCCTGAGAATTAGCATTTACACCATTAGTATTGTATTGTAAAAATTCCACTTGCTTGTTTATCTTTTGCATTCATGTCTCCAAAGAACAGCTTTGTGAAGTTCCTGGTTGTACAGTTGGAGACTCGAGCAGCTTTGGACACATGGAGTCCTCTCTGTTTACACTGCCAGCCGCAGTAGGAGTTTGCAAAGTCTCAGTGTTTAGCACAACAGGCAGGCGTGTCTCTAACAGTATGGCTGCAGTGTCATCAGCATTTCTCAGTGGGCTGGCAATAACAGCCAAGCAAGATGTCAGAATCATTCTTTCATTCTGTTTAGCGGCCAACATTTTTTTCTGCAATCATGCCTTTTTTTCATTAAGAAGTTGCTCTTCTTGTATAATCATTTGATGCAATTTCTCAGTTTCTTCAGCAGAAACAGGTTCCTTTGGTTCACAGTTCTGAACAAATACGGGAGAATACTCTTTTAAAGGTGAGCTCACCTCCTTTTCTGTAAAGTTCTCCATATGAGGAGATGTAGACAAAACAACTCGGTTTTTGGCCTCTAGGTTGAGAAAGACAGGGGATGAGGCCTGTTCCCCTGCCTCTGTGACATCCATCCTCTCTCCTGGCTCCAGCACAGTGGCCATCTTGGTCTGTGGAACAAGGAGTCCCCCTACTGATGAGTAGGGGAATTTCTCTGGTGTTCTGGTCAAATTTTCCCCCATTCACTAAAAATACCACCAACAGCTTAATCTGGTTTAAGGTCAGTTGGCATTCATCTGTATCCCCCTCTCCCAGGTTGTGCCTGAAAATAGGCAGAATTTGTTTAGTGCACTTATCCAGTCAACAAAAACTAACTAAATAAAAAATAAATAAATATGCATATACATTTGCATACATGCATACCTAGTATCACAGCTCAACTTTCAGACCATGATTTAACTAATTGTGAGTACTCATTTAAAAACCACAAATACTTTCCTGAGTTCAGTTTCCTTTCTTCTATTAGAAACTGTATCTAGATGAACTTGGGTACAATAATTGGTGAACGAGCCTTCCAGTGCTTCAGCTCAATTTATATGTGTAAACACACTTTGGACTCAGGCACAGGGAGAACAGGACCAGACTGAAACAGTTTTGATTTTCAATTAAATTTAAAAAAGGAACTATTATTTAGGGGAGTACATTGCTGCCATATCTACTGCATCAAGGGACAGACTGCTTCCGGCAGTGCAAGCACATTTGGAAGTTCCTGACAAAAAGTATGCTGATAGCATCCCTTTAATTCAGTGATTCCCCTAGCTTTACATTATGGGCAATATATAATGAAAAAAAAGTTTGATGTGCAATTCTTTTGTTTTGGTTTTTTGAGGGTATTTGTTCATTGAAAAAATTGAAAAAAATGGAATTTTCTGCCTTTTTTTTTGCTGATTATAAAGAATCTCAAAGTAGCTATAAATGAAACACCACTCATTTTATAGACATTTTTTGTGCTGAACAACTATCATGCTCACAGTTCCATGCTATCATTTTTTGTTTTGAAGTTATTCACATTTGTTCATTGAAAAGTTAAAAACAATGGAATATTCTTTTTTTTGATGATTATAAAACATCTAAATGGTATCTATAAATGAAACACTGTTAATTTTGTAGATATTTTTGTGCTGAACAACTTTTATACTTACAGTACCATGCTATCATTTTTTTGTCTTGACATTACTCGCATTTGTTCATTGAAAAAGTGAAAACAAAATTGAAATTTATGCCTTTTTGTTTTTGTTGATTATAAAAAGAATCTAAAAGGTATCTATAAATGAGACATCACTCATTTTGTAGATATTTTAACACAGAACATCTTTCGTGCTCACAGTACCATTCTATTATTTTTTGTTTTAAAGTTATTTGCCTTTGAATGGTCAGTACTGCTACTGAGGTCAAACATTCTACATCTGAATGAGTTAATAATGCACTGTGATATACTGTTACAAGGAAAGAAATCACCATGACATAATGCAACAAGAAAATGTATTGAAATCTTTCATATTCAGAGAGATATCACTCTTTAGCTGGCCAGTTATCTCAAAACATATGTAGCATAAGTGTATATAAAACCAGAACTGTGACTTGAATTAACAATGTGGTATTAAATAAAGAGCAAATATCTGCCAGTATGTTTTAATGGGTGTTATTGGCTTGATGTGTTTGAAGTGTATTATACTGCAATGGTACAGTATACAGGAAAACATTTAACATGAACTACAGGATGACAGTGCCTGTCTAATGTTTATCCCTTCCTACCATATGGGATCAAATAACATTAGCTCTTCTGAATTATTAATTACTAATTATATTAATTTGTTTGTTTTCTGTCTTTTCATATTAGGTGCTAACAATGTACTGGTATTTCAGTGGATGCTTGTATGCTGAAAACAATATTGTTTTTCATTAAGACAAGAATAAATACGCCAGCCAGTAATTCTGGCTGCACACCTAGCCAGATGTTTGTGCACCTAATGCTGAGCCCAGAATCATGGAGACTGTTCTTGTAATCATCAGGTACATCAACTCAAGTTTCCTGCCAGTGTCAAAGGTGGAAGACCAGTTTCAAAAGGAATTTGTTTCTGTTAATTTAAACCAATCAAAAGGCACAAACCCAAAGTTGCATCATGTGGCATTGTTAAGGTAAATGGAGACCTATTGACTTTGTTCAGCTGGGAAGGTACCCTGCATTCAAATACATATAGCAGAATGTACCTTTGTACTATATGGTGAGTTTGTTGCATGTGTTTTACATGTTTTACTGTCCACTGCAGTTTGTGATAGTGGATTTTACTGCATAGTCTAAATGCTCTACTCTGCTGATTTTATGTACTGTATGTTACAGTGGGTGTGATTGAAGAGCTCCTAACATCCCATAGGACACTGTGAAAAAATATAATTTTTAGACAGATTTCAGCTATTTCATATATTCCTTGTATTTATAGTCCTTTTTTCTGTATAATTATTCAAATTAACATGAAAACAGGATCAATGTCCACTAGACAAACTTCATCTGCTCTCTCTGGCTACTCCTACTTGTAACATGGAAATGAGTTTAGATATCATGTGTTTTTGTTTAATTATTATTTATTCCCCCAACAAGTACCTCAATCTGCCAGGCTACCTTGCTCTTTTCCACCATCCCAGAACCCATGGAGCAACACTCACCTGCTCTGTGGGGAACTCTGCCATAGTAGAGCCTTTCAGGGGTGGGGGATGAACCCCCTTTTGGTGCACTCCAGATTCATACAAAGGTCCATACAAAGGTCTGTGGGAGCTAAGGAGGCCAAATGGTAAAAAAACAGCCCATAGCTGCTCCCTTCCAATATCCCTTATTTGGTCATGTTACCCTCTTTCATGATATATTTATCCAACTGAGTTTTAAAATGTTTCTTTGATTTAGAACAAACGAGCAACAGTGGGAGCTCATCCCAAGGGGCCACCACACTCTGCGCAAAGAAGGCCCTCCTTCTTTTAGTATTATATTTTATGTGCCTAAGTTGAAGAGAGTGACCCCTTGTTCCCTTAGTGTCATTTTTAAATTGAAGGTTTAATTCATTTAGTAAATAATCATCCACCATTATATCATAACAAAGTAGTAGATCTCCTCTAACTCTTCTTGTTTGATGGAGCATAAGCTTCAAATACTCCAAACGCCTTTCATAGGGCATATTTTTAATATTATGTATCAATTTAGTGGCTTGCCTTTGAACCGTTTCAATATTATTCACTGCTGTCTTGGTTACGGTTCCCCATACAGGGGCCCCATAGTCCAGGATTGGTCTGACATGTGCCCTATACAGGGGCATGATCACTTCCTTGTTATGGCTCCTAAAATTTCTCTTAATGTTGTGTAACACCTGTTTGGCTTTTACAATCTGTTTATTTGCATGAAAGCAGAAGGCCAGTTTGTGGTCTATAAGAATTCCCAGGTCTTTCTCTTCCATGGAGTTACGTAGCACCTTACCATTCATATAATAGTTCTGCATACCATTATGATTCTCCAAATGTATCACACTGCACTTGTCCACACTAAATGTCATACCCCTAGATGATGCCCAGTCATAAATACTGTTTAGATCAGCCTGTAGGCCTCTAGCTCCTTCTGGGTCACTTACTATTGTAGCAATGTTGGTGTCATCTGCAAACTTACTAATCCAGCCAGAGCTATCCCTACTCATAGAGGACATAAAAATCCTGAACAGCACCAGGCCCAGGACCGACTCCTGCAGAACCCCACTGGTGACTCACACTTTGTCTGAGTAATAGCCATGTAAACACACCCTCTGGGTCCTCCCCCTCAGCCAGGCCATGATCCAGTATACCACTCTGTGATCTATATCTATATCAGTAAGGCAGCGAAGCACCTGGTGGTGGGGAACCTTATCAAAAGTCATTACCAGATCCAAATAAATGCAATCCACATCCTGTCTCCTATCCAGTGCCTCTGAAATATTTTCATAAAAACAAAGCAGATTTGTCACACATGACCTCCCCTTAACAAATCCATGCTGCTGTCTGTCCTCCTGACCAGTTCTCCTTAGGTAGGTATCAATGACGTCCTTCAGGATGGATTCCATAAGCTTACCAGGGACTGAAGTAAGACTAATGGGTCTATAATTTGCACAGTCCACCCTATTTCCTTTCTTATGTATGGGCACCACACTTGCCTCCTACCAGTCCCGAGGCACAGTCCCGCTTACAAGTGATTTATTTAACAATAAGGCTAGAGGTGTTGCTACACTGTGGGACAATAATTTAAGCATCCTATTTGAGATATTATCAGGACCTGCAGAGTAAGTATTTTTGAGGGACTGGATCTTTCCCAAAATTCAGTGGTAGTGAGGCACGTCATGCTGGATGGTGCAAGGCCCAAGCTTGCTGGCATCTTTGTGCTGAGCCACAATGGTCTCCTATCTGTGTTTTACCTTTCCCAAGGCACTAGGCTTGAGCACACAACATAGCATGCACCAAGCATGTGTATCACAAAGCCAGCTATGTCTCTCATCCCACAGCTGTTTCCAAGTCACCCACACCACCTATACACCCCTAGGTGGTGCTTACACAAAAGGAAGTGGACCGTCTCCCCACCCAAGGCAATAAGTATCCTCTGGGGTACTCAGTCCTCCTTTCCCATGCATAGCCGGTTTTAGGTACCAGCGAACCCTGCAGTTGCTGGGAGCCCCTGCTCATGGGGGCCCCCCAATCAGAGAAGTTTACCCTATTCATTTTTAAACATTTTTTATCTTAATATATTTTTAAGACACCAGTAAAGGACTTTATAGATCCTTCTGGTTATGTCACGAAATACCTCAACAAGCTATGATCCGGTCAATATGAGGTGGACAGGCAGCAGTGGATGGGATTGGATGGGAAGAACAGCCCCAAGAACCAACACTGCTGTGTCCTCCTAAAAAATGTTTTTAAAATACTACTGCTCATACTAAAACTATACGTAGAAACAAAGAAATATAAAATTTGCTGGCAGATAACTACTGCTTGTCCCACCTAGTCTGCTCATTTTCCCTGCCTATAATATCACCACAAATAAAATCTTGCACTTACGGGCTACAGTAAAACACATGGGCTAAAGGTGGGCCAAGTAGAGAGGCCCCGTGACTTCACTAATTCTGCTGGGGGCCTCCAAAACCCTAAAGATGACCCTGTCCCCATGACCGTTCAGTGCCACTGGCTCATTTCCAAACCTGGGTTGCTGACATCATAATGCAACCCTGTCACTACACCCCATGGGGTAGCTTATGATATAAGGTGTAAACAGGCAACCACACCACATAAATCTTAACTGACAGTGACCCCATTGTTTCATGCTAATGTGTATAGTTATAACAATTCAAGAAGCTAAAAACAGAGTATATATGAAAAATGCAATGAAGTAAGTCTAGAAGTTATGTTTCTCTAAAGTTTAACCTGAGACATCAGGTGCCTTTTAAAGGGAATCTGTATGTTCCATTAAGAAATTATTGTAAAGGTCACTATGAGGATCCAGTATGTAAATTGCCGGGTTGTAGTTAGAAAACGTTTTCAGTAAAACAGAAAAATGCTTTTTAAAATAGGGATGTGGAGGCATCCATTTTGTGGACAGGAAGGGTGTTGTGATGATGTCACTGCCTCACCAGAGTTAACAGTGTGCAGTGCAGCTGGTGAGAACAGTTTGACTGTGCTGTCAGGGATTCTATTATATTCTGAGAAACACCCAGGATTTTATGTTTGGTAGAGTGCAAGGAAAGAAGTGCTTCTCTTCATGATAGAACAGGATCCCTGTCTGTAGGAGCAGTTTGTTTTAACCTGCTTAATTACATACTGTTGGAGCTGGCGAGACTGTCACATCATCACAGCACCCTTCCTGTCCACAAAATAAGTGATCAACTATCCTTCTCCTTCCAAAGCATCCAATCCTGGCTCTCCTCGCATCAGCTCATCCTTAACCTACCAAAACGTATGCCATGCTCTTCGGATTCACCAGAAAAGTCCAGACAGCTACCGCCTGTCTGCAAGTCTGTTGTCTTGATGGATCTGCTATATCCAATACGGACTCCTTTAAATACTTGGGTATGACATTTGACCCATCTCTGAACTTTTCCTCTCACATAAATGAGATCTGTAAGTGTATCAACATGAAGATTGGAGTCACCTACAAAGTTCGCCATTCACTTACCCCTTCAGCAAGGATTTCCATAGCCCAGGGTATCCTCCTTCCAGGGCTTAAATATGCCCTACCAGTTCTGTCCCAGGCCAATGTTACTATTCTCCACAAATGGGAAGTTACATACAATAATATTTGTAGATTTGCCCTGTCTGCCCCTAGACTCACCCACCACTGTCTCCTCTACTTCTCTTTAAACTGGCTTGCTCCTAATGCTTTGCACTCCTACACCCTTGGATGCTTTATCGACTCTCTTACCCATATCCCCAGACTTGACTCTCTTTGAGCTATGTTAATCCCTGTGACTTATGCTCACTCCCTGAGGTCCTCTGCCTCCCCCCTATTCTTTGTTCCCACTTGCTCAACAAGAATGGGTGAACAAGCTTTCTCCCGCTTTGCCCCCAAATTCTGAAACTCCCTACCTCCCCACATCAAGGTCTTTGCATCTCATGACTCATTCAAGACAGCACTCTTCTCTTACCTAAGGACACACAGTGTCTGCAAATGCTCTTAACCTATTTTTTGTTGCTTGTCTTGTCTGATATTTCTATTGTGTTAACTCCCCCTACACAGTGTTATGTTTTGCTTCTCTCTCTATTATCTGAATGTAATCCACACTGTCAGACCTTCCTGGGTTGGTTCCAGCACAGGTTTAACTTGATTTTGTTTTTGTTTGTCTCACTCTTGCATGGGTAACCTATGTTAATGATGTCGATTTGTATTTTGACCTTCCTGTGTGAGGTCCTGCTTTGGCATACTGTACCATTTTCTACTGTTTATTTTTGTATCTCTGTATTCTGTACTCTCCCAGGTCGTGCTTGAAAATAGGCAGGTCAAATTGCCTAATGTACTTACCCGGTCACCAAAAGCTAATAAATAAATAAATAAAATGGATGCCTCAACATCACAATTTTTAATGTATTTTTCTGTCCTTCTGAAAACATTTTCTAAGTATAACCTAGCAATTTACATACTGGATCCTGATAGTAACCTTCACTATAATTTCATAAGGAAATGTACAGATTCCCTTTAAGCCTTACAGTACACTGTGTGCATGGTTTCACACTGGATACTGTCCTTAAAGCAGCAGTACCTGTTAGCGGAAAAAATAATCATCATATAGTTTTTTAGTAGTAATTTATGTCAGGCAAAAGCAACAATATACCCATTTTTTTTTTCATTTCATTCCTAAACTGAGATATGTAGTCCTGAGCTTTCTAAATTATTTTGTTTGCTTGCCATGCCTACCATGAGTAAATTAAACATCTTGGCATGATGCTGTGGGATTCATCAACTCAAACATGTTCTAGTACCATCCTAATACATCCACAGTATGCATCTCATCTGTACAATTAAAAGGTAACCTTGATGGAAGACATTTTCTAAAAATCGGTTGTGGCAGCCATCATTATCGACCTGAGTCGTTAATTACAATATTAATAATAAAAGCTAATTTAAATTTATCTGAAGAAATTACAAATATACCGACGATAATTCTGAGGGTTTCTCATATGCATTTTTGCTAAAAAAAATTATATCATGAATTAGTTTGCCAGCTACCAAACACTGCTGCTCGAAATTATGCCATTGGGGAATGCTAACTTGGTTAAATCACAATGCAATAAATTGTTTAATACTTTAATAATCTTGAAAGAATTAGTATTATTTTCATAGCATTTTGGCAATGTCGAAGTAATCATTTACTGTTAACACTGAGCAGTCAAATTAAAATCAGTCTGTATTGAATGCAGACATGGGGCAGGAGTCACAAAGCGGTTGCACTGGGCACATCACAAATGCGCAGGCACAAAGCAGATGCACCGAGCACAGAAAGAGCAATTCACAGAGGCATGCGCAGTGGGAAGCGTTGAGTGCAGCCCCACTGTGAATCGCTGTGAAACACAACAGCGCAATTGGAAATGTGCCGGTGCAACCTTAGATGCACCAGGGCAAATTGGATGCCCTGTAGTCACACAGGGGAGCTATTCAGAGCAAGTGGAGCAAGTCAGCAGGGCACAAGGGAGCAACCACATAGCTGGAACAATGAAACCCATGGACACAAGTGCTGAGAACAACATGTTTATAAAAGAGTAAGATCATATAAAAACTGTACAACGGAGAAGTATAACAACTAACAACAAGAACAACACCAAACGGGGATGGGAAGGAGGGCAGGAAGGGGACAGTAACAGTGGACTATGTACAAGAACTATATACAAGGAATGGCCCCAGGAAGAGGCAAGGGGCCACCAGCGCCACTGTGCCCTGCCACACAACACCCTGGCATGGCCACAGAACGGGAGCTGCAGCAGGACACCCGGCAGAGCAACTGACAGGTGCTGTACAGTCCTGGACAGAGGGTGCAGGGCTGCCTGAATGACCACATGGATCCACTGGTCCACGTCAACAGGGGTACCACCCCCAGCCACAGTATGGCAATCCTGGAGACCTAAAGCAATGACAGAAAGAACACACACTGAGGGCCTAAATGTGGACAACACTCCTACCCAGCTGTAACCCACAGCAACTGAAATGCAGCAATAGCAGAATACATCATTCACCTGCCCCTGGAAGGGCACCAGGCCATGTGTGCAGGATGCCTGAGACTCATGAGGGTGCCCCATGAGGACCTTGACACACACATCCAGCATGCACCACAAAAGGAGCCAGATGAACAACACCTATCTGGTCTTGGCAGTGCACCCCTGCATACACGGTGATGCAGCTGTGCCAGCTTCTCCGGGTCCTGCCTCTGGAAGTCACCATAATGATGCCTGCACTGCTCCCGAGTACATGGCATCCCTATGCATCGCACAAGCCTACAGGCAATGGAGATCCACACCTGGGTCCTGGGCTCATGGAGGTCATCCTGGCCAAACAGCTGCCCCTCCACAGACATGACAAGAGCCACCAGATATAGCAGCTCCACCTGGGACCAATTCATGGCCCTAGGTATCTGTCTCCATGCCCTAGGCATACTACAAGGATAAATAACAGTGGCAAGGTGCAACAAGGCAATGCACAGCTGAGCGGTCGTTATACACCTCGTGAAACACTGAGACAAGTGCAGCACAGTGTGCACTGAGCATGACGTATGATGGGTCAAAGCCAACATGCCCGTGCATGCGCAATGTAGTCCGCAATGGCGTGGCAAGGCCATGACCCGGTCATGCATGCTTGATGCACGTGCAGGTGCTATGTTGTGCATGGCATGCACTACGAACACCTACTGCATGCTGTGCATGATCCATGGGCACTACAAACACAGTGCAGCATGGACTGCACATATTGGATCACACTGCGCGATAGGGTACACAGTGTCATGGCCAGCAGACCTGCAATGGCACATTAGGGTAGCAGTGTAATGGCGCATCACAGAAGATGCGCCAACAGACATGGTGACCATGCATGTACGACAGAAGTGCTGTGTAGACTGCCTCGGATACAGGAACATGCACCCAATAACACACACATGCGCTGGAGATGCGGTGTTCAGCCATCGGTGCATCCCTAAGGTGCTCCGTGTAAAGTGAGATAGGTTAGGGGCAATTTTGCAATTCACAGAGAATGCGCCCAAAACAGCCTCATCCCACATGCATGAGCATCTCAGCAGATTTGCATCTCATTACCAGGGGCTCAGGCCTCATTTGCATGCCCTGAGCCATAAATGCTCCCAATTCAGCAGACAGAGACCAGGTGACTGACAGGAGTCAGTGCCTTGAGAATGAGTACACAGCCATGTTCACAGGGCAACAGAACATATTGGGGGGATTAAACATGAGCATGCACACCACCCAATGCTCCAGTCCCCCAGATGTGGAACAATGCCTCCCAGTGTGTGTGGAACACATGGCCGTAATGTGGAATACAGCTGCAGGGCAGTACAGAAGGTGCAAAGAGCACCGCTTGACTGTTCTCTGTCATGTCCATAATGGCTGTATGTGAACCGGACGTCCACATCTCAGCATGTATGACACAGTCCTGTTGAATGATGATACGGTCATCCTTGGGCCTAGGCCTTGCAATGTGGAACAGGGAGGTCATGTAACATATACATGGGAGCCGTCCACTCTATACTAGGATACAGGAGAAGTATGTGTGACTGGGTGGCACTGGCAATGTGTGGTGGATGCAGCAAAGTGCAACAGGTCAGTCCGAGGCACACAGCTGTGCCCGTTCAGGCATGATGGCAGTGTCGCTATGCCGCACTGCTGCCAGCTGCACCATGGCTGTAGCCACATGTCCTGTGCCCCTGCCCTGTGGGCGTAGCATTGGTGTCACCCAGAATGAATGGGGTACCACGGTGGCAGCACACATGCTGCAGAGATACCAGGACATGACCATGGCGGACAGCACAGTGTGCCCTTGGGGTGGCTGTACTATTGCCCCAGCCATGGACTGGGTGTCATACATGGCATGTGCAGCATCTCCAGTGGACCATGTACCATGGTGCATGGCCACCTGTGCCAGGATGACCACCAGCGGACCACCGCCAAGACCACTGGTGTCATGGACCATGGGGGGGTAATGGACAGAGGCAGATGGGAGCAGTACCATGTGTACCCACAGGTGTGACTGACACCTGGATGCATTCCCCCACAGTAGCCAGTATGACAGGGGAAGCAGATGCCATCAGCAGGTGGCACCCCACCTCAGCAAGGATGATTAGAGGGTGCTCACTGAGGCATGCCACCTATGCCTGGATGTTCTCACCAGCAGGGGAGGCAGCTGGATGGTGCAGGCAGAAGGCTGGGAGAAGGTGGCCTGGCAGGTGAATGCAGTGCCACCGTACAATCATATGATCCAAGACTGCCGCAAGCACTGGAATGATGGGCACAGGAGGGGCTAAGGAGAAGGTGGCCAACATCCAGGCATCCCTGCAGTGGACAGGGAGCAAACCCAGTATGGTGGAACAGCTCAGCTTGAATGAGGCCCTCCTGTCCACCAGAGTGTCCAGGAGAGCCATGCATGGTGTCCCAGGTGGTGGATTCCAGACAGGTGGCAGCCCGTCGCAGCATAGTGAGTAGCTGTGTGTCCTAGATAGGCTCGCCCACCCATGTGCCATGGTTGGCATGCCTGTCCCCACGTGCCATGCACTGTCACTGTACATCCAGGCACAGCATCCCAGGGACGGTCATCCCTGGCCTGGCATGTCATGCCCCGTGGTGCTGCAGATGCTATGCTGCAGCACCTGAGGGCACGTGTCCATGCATCCATGTGGCATGTGAGGCCGCTGCTACGCAGTGTGCACAATGGGATAGTGGTAGGCTCAACCACACCATGGTCTGCATATCGCCGTCGCATCCGGGCCCTGGTGTGGACAGACCTGAGGACCTGGCACCTTGTGGATGGCCGTGTCCTGTTGTGCATCACCACTGTGACATGTGTGTACTGTGCATTAACCATGGTCTCCCTTCCTCTCTCCACAGCACCATCGTGCCTCCATGGTGCAGCCATGGCCATGGCTGACAGTGATGCCCTCACAGGCAATGATGCAGGCCCGTCACACGGGGCTGATGACACCACTGTGGATGACTCTGCACCTGCACCATCAATGTCCCGAGCAACACCAGTCATGGCCTTGGTGCAGGCAGGCCCTGCGGGCCCCTCGGCCAATGATGGCTGGACAGCCAGTGGGTATATTGCTTGGTTGGGGAGCCTGTCAGGGTTGTCTGATGCTGACCCAGATGATGCGGTGGACATTGCAGATGCCCTCCTTGTGCTCACCAATGGTGTGCATGGGGAGGGCATTGGCACCATCGCATGCATCACTGACACCAGTGCCGCAGACATGGCTGACAGCGGTGCACACATTGCGGGGTTGCCTGTGCACAAGTCCCTGGGTGTCACTGATGTTCCCACTGTGCTGGATTCTAGTGCAGTTGCAGCACAGCTGCCCGCAGTGCTGGCAACATCAGTATCATCTGGGCAGGGTGTCTGTGTGCACGTACTCGCTCCAGTGGCCCTGGAGGACACCACTCATGGGCAGCCAGTGGTGATGCCCTGCCAAGCCCCACCCATGTTGCAGCCTGCCAGGGTGCATCCACCACCTGTGGATGCACCAGGACAGGATGATCCATCCCCTGGTTGTCGGCAATGCCACCATGCTGCATCACCCGCTGACGACATGAGGGCCTACCTTGACCTTCTGCGGGCGACTGTGGAGGGACAGAAGGCACTCCATGTGGCGTTCCAGAGCCACAGGGCTGTGATGGTCCAGGAGCATGAGTCCACGGCTGCGTGGCATGCACAGACACTGGCAGAGACATGCATCATGCGGGTGGGCATGACCGCAGCTCTGAAACAGATTTTAGCGGCTGTGGAGGTGGTGGCTGCATCCACAACACATTGTGGACATCATGCATCCAGTCAGATACCCAGGAGTATGTCCTGTACACCCCAGAAGTGGAGCCAGGTGAACCTCCTGTTGCTGACTCTGTTGCCGCTGGCCTCCACACCCACTGTCCATGGCTTGGCCAGTGAGCATCAGATGGCCACTCCACTGGACACCCATTCACGGTCTCAGTGCAGCACCCCTGTGGGGTCACTGGGAATGCCCCCTGTGGCCTGTGTTGCCCATATCCCCATGCCTGTTGTGGGGGGATGCCACACCCATGTGTACCAAATGCCCTGTGGGTGGTGCCAGTGGTGGTGTGTGTGGACATCACCTGCCCCACAGCCTTCCTGGCACCACCTTGTGCAACCTATATGGGTTGTCCAGTGTGTCTCTGTGCACCACTGTGGTGCCATGTGTCATGGGAATGATGAGTGCTTTCCAGTGCCTGCAGTGCCTGTGTGCAGGCCACAGTGCACACTGACCTGTGGCATCTGTGACATGGCCTGGGTGGTGCTAGGTTGATGCATGCCTGGTGTCTGTGTATCTCCCACCGTGTGCATGTGCCTGTGTGTGCACCACTGTGCAGTGTCCAGTGTCCACTGTTCCCACATCATGCAGTCCCTACACCTTGGTGTTCACACATGCATGCATACATACCTGCATACTTACCTGCGAGGCCGAAGTGTTCCTCCACCACATGCATGTGGTATTCCCATGCTCTCTCTACCAGCCTTGGATCTCTGTGGCCCTACCTAGCATCACTTCCCTGGCCCTCAGGGGGTGCCCTGTCCACTCCTTCCCCCACCCATCCTCCTCCTCCTCCCCAGAACTGTCGCCTTCACCAGCCTCGACAGGTTTCCCATGGTCAAGAGCCATGTTGTGTAGCATACAACAGGCCAGGAATATGCCACAGGCCTTCTCAGGCTGTACTGTAGGGCACTTCCTGACCAACCCAGGAACCTGAATCGCATCTTCAACATGCCAAAGACATGCTCTATGATGATGATGCGTGTCGTGATGTTTGCCTCATTGTAGCATTCCTCCACCACTGTTCCGGGTTGTTGGAAGGGGGTGAGGAGCCAGGGCCTCAGTGGGTATGTGGCGACTCCTGTGGGGGTAGACGTGTGTTCGTTAGTACATTGGGTTACACTGTGGCATGTGCCCTGTCCTCATCCCTGCCCTCTGTGGTGTGTGCCCCTGTCCTGCTCTCCCGCACTGCATCCACATACCTGGCAGTCCTGCATTCCTACCACGGCTGCTCCTGCGTGCTTCTGTCTGTCGTGTGGTGCACAGTGCTTGCATGCCACCCTGTGGCCACCTTTGTACCCTTTCACACCCCTGCTGTCCCAGGGCCCATGCGCCTGCTTCACACTGCCCATGGCCCACCCCATGTGTCCAGGCCTTGGTGCCCCCCTGTGCTGTTGGCGCCCCATCACATGTACCTAGCAGATGGCCTCTTGTTATGTCCCTGTCCTTGAACCTCATGCAGAGTGCCGACTGGTGCCATATGTAGGCATCATGTGGGCTCCCAGGGTGTGTGGTGCAGATATTGGTGATGTGCCCTGTGGCATCGCACACCACCTTGCAATTCACGGAATGGTACTGCTCCCGGTTGATATATGTGATTGCCTCATCACCAGGTGGTGGGCAGATTGCCACATGGATGCAGTTGATGGCCCCTATGACACCTGGCATGCATGCCACCCTGTAGAACCCCTGCATAGCTTCTGTCCGCTCTGTCTGCATGCTGGGGAAATGGATGTATTCCAAGGCATGCGGTAGCAATGAGTGCAATGAGAAACCATGTAAGGAGGTGGGATGTAGAGGCCTGTGATATGCCAGTGGTGTCCCCAGTAGACCTCTGGAAGGTTCCTGTGGTGAGCAGGCACATGACCGTTGTCATCTTGGTCTCCACCGAGATGGCGCGACCACGTCCGGTGGGTGCCTGCATCTCATCATGGCACAGCTCACACAGCTGCCTCAGCATGGCTCTGTTGAGGCAGTATCGCCCTACTGTCTCCACCTCTGTGAGCTGCTTGAAGGACAGCTGGGCATGATACCACAGCAGGTATGACCGCCTATGGTGCTTTCCAGTGCCCTGCCTCCTCCTCCTCATTTGTGCACCTGCTATGGCGACTGCTGCTGGGTTCATTTGTGCTGTCTGTGCAGCCCTCTGGCTTAGCTTGCTGCCTGGCTTGCTTGCTGGCTGTCTCTCTCTCTCTGTCTTCCTCTTCCTCTCTGGCTCTGGCTCTGGCTGTGTGCTGCTGCAGCTGTTTCATTCATGTCCTGCAGGTGTGCTGGACATAAGTCTCCTATTTTTGTACTTATCTTTCTATGGCGCACCTTGGCTTTGTGCAGGAGTTGCCCCATTGATGCACCATGGATTTGCACTGTGAATCGAGTTACGCTGTGCATGCATGGGTACACCCCCTGTATATGAGCTGGATGTCATTATATTGCGCCTATGGTGCATGTCATTCAGTGCAGGGCATCTCAGTTAGGTTGGCACATTCACCCTGTTTCTGAATCAGCTTATGGTGCATTTCCAGCTTGCGCCGATGCATCTGGGTTGTGCTGGGAACATCTCTTGTGAATCCTGCCCACTGTCTTAAGTTTCAATTCTGTTGTCATATGCTAAGGAATTGATGGTACAGTACTATAAAATCCAGTGATCAGATTAGTGGAGAACTGTAGTATATTCAGCACAACCCCACAGTTCGGTATTGCTTCAGGGACCCCCAAACTTATTACACTACTAAATCACTATACCTGTTACACTGTTTCAAGGCACTTGAAGCACACCAACAGGAAAAAAGTTTCTTGTTTCAAATAGCAGTCTCTTTACTTTTTTTCAGCTTTGTCACTTTTTCTTACCTTTTACTTATAAACAGTAATACACCTTTTATCAGTGCAGCAACAACCGCCAGGGTTTGAGGGTTGTGTTAATATACCCAAGATGATGGCAACTGAAGCCCCTTGGCTTTGCCTCATAGCTCCAAACACCCATATCTATGAAAACAACCCACAACCTGCCATTGCAGCCTGTCTGCTGCTCCTAGATATCATGATGATGCTGTTGGAACTGGGGGGGAGGGACAGCCAGGAAGACCCACTGCTCCACTCCTGAGGTAGCATAGTCACGTGAGTGAATTAACATGACTGTGCATGGCAAGAGTGAGAGCCACGATTATGCTCTCTATAGGGAGGAAAAAGCACACTATTCCTCTGACCCTCACAGATACACTGAGGGCTAGAAGGCGGGACCCCACATTTCAGATATATGTTTGCTGGACCCACTGCTTGCAACCATATCAGGAGAAGAACTGAGGACCAATTATTAACAAAGTTTGGCACATCGTGTGTGCTTATGGGAGGACTGGCCATGGGGGCAGCTATGTTTATGTTCAGCCCTCGGCCAATCAGGCTTCAGATAGAGTCCCACATGACTCTTATGAGAATGGTGTCACTGCCCCCAGAATTCTGGGAAGGAGAGTGACTAATTTGTTTGGCATACATATCAGCCAGTCAGATAGCTGTGATGGACCGGTCAGCCTTCCTTTCTGTTGACTTTAGGCAATCAGAGTCCAGTGCGGCTGATGCCACCCTAGTCCAACTGACATACCACGATTCATATTGGGATTCAGACTGGGAATGACAGACCTGAGAAGGTGTAAGCCCATTATTTTTACTCATGACTACATGGTATTAGTTGATAGTGAGTTCCACATCTTAACTATACGCTGTGAATAATAGTTTTGCTTTTTTTTGTTTTTGCCCTTGTTCCATTCAATAGGAGTGGATGTCCTGTAGCTTCTACTTCTGTTTGTTTGAATTTTATGTGTAGCTCACCCATCAGATAACAAAGTCACACATATGCGCTATACAATGGCAAGATCACTTCTCTATCCCTTGATTTTATGTTATGTCTTATGGCCCAAAAGGTGCAGTTAACTTTGGCAATGAATGAAACATTAAGATATGCAAGGACTCCAGCGGTAATCAGCATTTGTGCTGCACCTGAAAAAGGGGCACTCCTCAGTGCATCCAACACATCCAGTGGTGTGCCGTGAGAGACCATCCCCCCCCCCGTAAATCTTCCTGATGACTTGCATTAAATTACTGTTTTCAGCCATTATTACTATTTTCAAGCTTTTTTGATCTTATGAAATATAAGAATGCCAAAGTATATTCGTTCCTCTCAGTATTATTTTTTTACTGAAATAAGGGACTTAGACACTCAAGATAAGGGAAATGTGCCTTTGTACTTTGTTTAACCAGGAAAAAGCTCTATTGAGTGACGCTTATTTACAAGGCAGTTGTGGCTTAGGACAGCAAAACGTCATGAAGTTCAGAAAGGTACATATGTAGATACAATACAGGAAGTCAACAGAATCATCATCAGTTTCAGAGGAGAGTATACAGAATACAATATAGGTAGTGACAAGGAATTGAATGTGGGACAGATGTCCTCAGAATGAGGGACACGTGCATCAGTCATGAAAATACAAGCTCCTAACACTGTTGAAACCAATACTATTAGTTGTTCAAAGTTTACTTTTGCTTTAGCATCATAGAATGCTGAGAATGTCTTCTTTAAAGTCTGATTTTATAGCACCTTCCCTTTGTGGGCAGCATCAGTCCAGTGTTGGGTGGATGTAGGACAGATAATTTCTGAAGGGTAAAATGAGAGATGTCACTTATAATAATAATAATACTCACAGGTCAAGCTGCCTTCTGATAAAATTTTTCTAAACTCTGGTCCACTCCTCCCTATCAGTCTGCTCAGACTTATCCATCTCCTCCCTGAAGTTCCTTTTTTGTGACTTTATTACCCCCACCTGGAACTGTTCCTGACCTCTGACCCTAGTGTTCCTCTATTCCTGTTTTGTTGATGCCCCCATGATCCCCTGCAGCTGTAAGCTATTTCCTGCTCACCCTAGCCCCCCTCCCCCCCCCAGTCTGTGTGGCTCTAATTTGCTCCAAATCAGTTATTCGCATCTGGTAATGTTTTGCTCCTGTACCTACCTAACTGCACTGGCATTGATAACTCTTGCTCCTTGCAGGCTGGGTAGCAGTAATCTGCTGCTTATCTGGCATTTGCTACCAGTACTGTATTGCACTTGTACCTTAATTTGCATTGTTTTTATCTTCATTTTGTGTGCCATGACTATCTGACTGTACATTCCTGACTGCACAACTGTAATGTATTTTATTTTAATTTGTATTTTATTTTATTTTTATAGTACTGCACCGTACATAATGTTATTTTCAGTTACACATCTTGTGTTTTTTATTCCCCATCCCCCAGGAGCTGTTTTCAGTTCAGTGTGTATTTTCCGATAACATTTTTGAAATAAACAAACAAATAAATAAATAAATATTGAAGGACAGCTGAGCGGTATGGTACTATTAAGTGGGTATTTGGGGGTATGCAGAGTGTCAGAACCCATGCATGGGCAGTAATAGCCACAGTTCTCCTATCTTAAGTTCCTAGTAGAAGGTACAGCACCTAGCATTCCCATTTGTTAGGGTCCTTGCTAGGTGGAGACACCACACAAAAACCCCTAAGCACTCTACTTGTCCATATCATCAAGCCTAGGACATCTGTCCTAACCTGAAAGACTACAACCACTCTGTAATCCATCTGTCTGGGTGACTTCTCAGGGTCAGGGGTTACATAAGTATTTAATGTATTTTTTTATTTATTTTATTTAGAATTTTTGTATGCTAGAATAGCCCTATTTAGGTAAATTAAATACTTTGCAGAGAGATCCAGAGAGCAGTAAAGTTGTTACATTTTAAGGTAAAAGATACAGTCCTAAAAGTTGCATTTTGTAGCAAATTGAAATTAGGATGTACCGCTCCTTATTCTCCAATACAGTATTCTTATTATTTCCCCCGGACACATGTGGAGATGAGCTATTATCAACTCAGTGTGCCTTTCCTTCTAAAACTTTTGAAATAAATGAATTAATGTAGCTCTTACAGGCCACCACAGGTGAAAGGAGGGCCAATGTTTTGTGGCTATGTATGCCAAACAGGCTCCTTTGGCAATGAAACCAGCTAGCTATTTAAGTTCAGGAAACAAACTAGAGTGCTACAAGCAATCAGAAAGTGAGTTTAAAGGACTAGAGTCAGTTTTGATAGCAGTCAGGAGAGGGAGAGAGAGAGAGAGAGAAACAAAACCTCTAAATCATACTGAGCAACAGAGAGTATGAAAGAAATAAGTTTGATCATTTTCTCTGGATCAGGTTAACCACTGTGTACCCAGGAAGAACATGGGCAGACCAGTCCATGAAACATCAGTCCTCCATTCACGTCTGGTAGTCTGTAAGAGCTGAATAACAGAAAAATACTGAGTCAGTGAATACGGTGTGTAGCACTCTCATTTCAGTTTGCAGCATTTGATGGTCATAAAGATGGTGCCTCTGACTAAATCCATTTCAACATCCAGAAGAGGGGAACCAGGCATCTCTGAACTCTCATCACCAAAATTACATCTTTGACACATTAAATGTATACTAAACTATAATGTACGGTAGAACGTTATAAACCATTGAAATCCATCGTTCCCCTAGGTTATCCCATCATTAACCGCAGTTCCATGCTGTTAACCTATCGATGTTATATGCATTGATGGGTTAACAACATGGAATTAAGTCACACAGCTGGCAGTAAGCTAGCTGTGCCGTGTGAATGTTTAAAAAATCACTTTCTCCCCAGGGAGATAAACAGCGGCTTCACGGTGCATCAAAATCTCTGTGCAGTCTATAAAAAATGGCAGCACTGCTTGACTCAGTAAAATGTAGGTGCCCATTAGCTTTTATAATGTAAGTGCCCATACACTATAAAAGCTAATGGATGGGTGTCAGATGGCAGCCAAGCGTGTAATCACTTTTCAAGGTTTCCATGACAATGGTAAACCTATCAAGCACCAAGTTGCCATGGAAACCTCTTGAAGCGATTACAGCTTGGTTACCATCTGACACCCATCCATTATCCTCTATGTTATTTACAATCTACAAATTAGGTAATAGTCATATAAATTTACATGCACACTATATGTGTTTGTACCCCAAGAATGTAGGGTAGTTTCATAGCATGAAGAACAAGAGAGAGAGAAAAAGATTCTAAGGGAGAATGGGTGATTAGGGTAAAACTACAGCAGAAATTTGGAAGGGCAGATGGGTTAAAACAAGAGTGGGCTGAGGTGCTGCAATTGGTGTTTTTATTCAAAAATGGAACAGTTGCACTAGCATGTTTTTTTGAAAGTGGGAGAACATGGCTCTTGTAAAGCAGCAGTGCAATGCAAAACGTTTTTACAAAACAGCTAGTTTCAGCTACAAAAAAAAGTAGATAAACATGTGGGGAGTAGTGCAATGTAATGGCTGTAGGGTAGCAGTCTTCCGGGAGTCTTTCTGGAGGCTGAGATGCTGCCCTATTTGCAGACAACTCTCTGCTCTGAGGGAGGAAGTTGCCCGTCTTCAGGCCACACTGGACAGTAGTAAGGGAACCTTCCCCCAGGCCACACTGGACAGTAGGAAGGGAACCTCCCCCATCCAGGGAGCACCAGAGCCACCACCACTACTTCAGAGGTTGCAAAGAAAGCACAGCAGTTGGACCACAGTGGGCTCAGGGAGGGTGAGGATGATGGAACAGAGGCACACCCAGTTAGTTGTTCCACTCCACAATCCATACACCATTCTGGGGGAACATAGCTCCCCTATGGATGCCCCTGCAGAGGAGACTAAGGAGGCTGAGGACAACTGTCACGAGGGAGGCCCACAGGAAGGAGGCAGAGGACACCACAGGGAAAGGAAGCAGCTCCTGGTGATGGACTCAATTATTAGAGGGATAGAACTGGGGGGAGCAAGGGAAAACTGAAGTAAGGTGCCTGCCTGGTGACATAGTTTGGAGGGACAGGAAGCTCATTCTCAGGATCATGAGAACAGCTGCATGGGAGTCTGAGCTGGACGTCATTGTCCACCTAGGGACAAATGACTTGGCTCATCATGAGATTAGAGCAGTGCAGGAGTACTATGTAGAGCTGGGGAGGGGTCTGAGACAAGTAGCACACACGGTATCCTTCTCAGAGGTGCTGCCTGTCAATGGTATGGGTGAGGCGAGGGTATTTTGCACCATGCAGTTTAATGAATGGTTGAAAACATGGTGTGGAGCACAGGGGTTTGGCTTCATTGGGGACTGGGGTTCCACCTGGAGGGACACCAGCCTATATTGGCAGGATGGTCTGCATCTGTCCAGGAAGGGAACAAGTCTTTTTCGCAATCAGTTTAAATGCTTCATTGGCAAGCTTTTAAACTAGTCAAGTGGGGGGAGGCATTGATAAGCAGCAGAAAAATCCCAGCCTCTCCCTACAAAGCAGGGTACTAAATGAGAAAAAAAATGAGGTAGAAAGGTCAGTGGGGGATGCTGCAACAGAAGGTAAAGCCATCAAAAAATGGAAAGCAATGAGTACCAATGCCCATAGTCTGGGTAACAAGCTTCCTAAATTAGTGGCCTTGATGGAGGAGGAACATCTGGATATCATGGCAGTCACAGAAATATGGTACACACAAAACCATGACTGGGACATAAACATACCAGGATACACTATCTGCAGGAGGGACAGGGAGGGTAAAAGAGGAGGAGGAGTAGCCCTTTACATAAGAGAAAGAATCAAAGCAACAGAACAAAAGGGTAAACAGTGAGGAGAAGAAGCACTGTGGGTCAATTTGGAGACAGGCAATGGCACCACAATCCGCATAGGGTTAGATACAGACCCCCTCTCAGGGGGAGGAAACAGACAAGGAAATGATAGAAAGTATACTTAGAATGGCAGAAAAAGGGGAGATATTGCTGATGGGTGATCTGAATATGCCAGATGTTAACTGGAGTGCAGTTGCAGCAGCCACTTCGAAGAGTGGGGTTATTCTAGATGCCCTACAGGGGGCATGCCTTAGACAACTAGTATTGGAATCCACTCGAGAGGGAGCAATCTTAGACCTGGTTCTCTCAAATGGAGATGGAGAAAGGATCACAGATGTAGAAGTGGGTAGCCATCTGAGAACTAGCGACCATCGAACAGTATTGTTCACAATAAACACAGCAATAGAGTCAAGCCATACAAAGGCAAAAGTATTGGACTTTAGGAGGGCTGACTGTGCCAAAATGGGTGAGTGTCTAAGGAATGCACTAGCAAATGGGCAGGAAGGAGGGGTGGAAGAACAATGGGGAATAATAAAAACTGCCATCACAGAGGTAACAAGCCTTTGTGTGAAGCAAATAAACAAAACTAAATGATGTAAGAAACCACTATGGTTCTCAAAGGAAGTGGCAGTGAAGGTTAAAGAGAAAAAGAAAGCTTTCAGGAAGTACAAAGAATCACAGAAGGAGCAGGACAGAGAACTGTATCAGTTAAAGCAAAAGGAAGCTGGGAAGGCAGTCAGAACAGCAAAGGCCCAAACCGAGGAAAAGACAGCCAACCCAGTTAAGAAGGGATAAAACCTGTTATAGGTACATCAGAGTGAAGGAAGACCAAGGGAGGGATAGTG
Source organism: Neoceratodus forsteri (assembly GCA_016271365.2). Classification (NCBI taxonomy): domain Eukaryota; kingdom Metazoa; phylum Chordata; order Ceratodontiformes; family Ceratodontidae; genus Neoceratodus; species Neoceratodus forsteri. The sequence continues at coordinate 423,211,837 of CM057459.1, read as the reverse complement.
AGGCTTAATAAAGGGAAGGGGTGGGCAGAGGGTGACTGTGAAAAGGCAGAGATACTAAACAAATATTTTTGCTCAGTATTTACAAAGGACATGGGGGAGGTACCTAAAACAAACAGTAAAAACACTCTGGATACAGAAGTTGATACCAGCCCATTTACAGAAGAAAGGGTTCTGAAAGAACTCTTAAAACTTACAGTGGATAAAGCAATGGGGCCTGATGGGATTCATCCCAGAATTCTAAAAGAACTAAGGGTAGAACTAGTGACACCACTGACTACCCTCTTTTACAAATCATGGGAAGATAGGGTGGTACCCGAGGACTGGAGGAGGGCAGATGTGATTCCCCTTCACAAAAGTGGGAGCAATGCAGAAGCAGGAAACTACAGACCTGTTAGTTTAACCTCAGTGATAGGGAAAATGATGGAATCACTTCTGAAGGAAAGAATTGTCGAGTATCTGGAGGCCAGAGGGCCGCAGGACTCAAGGCAGCATGGATTCACAGCCAGAAGGTCATGCCAGACGAATCTGATAGATTTCTTTGACTGGGTGACTAAAGCAGTAAATCAGGGAGGGGCTATGGACATGGCCTACCTAGACTTTAGCAAGGCATTTAACACAGTCCCATACAAAAGATTAATATATAAGTTAGCCAGCCTGGGAGTGGGTCCCAAGATGACAGCCTGGGTAAAGAATTGGCTGGAGAATAGGACACAGCGAGTAATAGTAAATGGAGTCCACGCTGAAGAAAGAGGGGTTACTGCTGGAGTACCACAGGGTTCAGTATTAGGACCAGTCCTCTTCAGTGTCTCTATAAGTGACATTGCAGAGGGGCTGGAAGGAAAAGTATGTCTCTTTGCAGATGACACAAAGATCTGCAACAGAGTTGGTGCACAAGGTGGGGTGGAAAGGATGAGAAGGGACTTGGCAAGATTAGAGGAATGGTCAAATGTATGGCAGCTTAGATTCAGTGCTAAGAAGTGAAGGTAATGCACCTGGGAAACAAAACCCAGGGAAGAGTATACAATAGGGGTGAGATACTAACAACAACAAAATGGAAAGGGATCTGGGGTAGTCATATCAGATGACCTAAAGGTGGGCAAGCAATGTGAGAGGGCAGCGAGTAGGGCTGGGGGATACTAAGATGCATAGGGAGAGGCATCACCAGTAGAAAACAGGAAATTATTATCCCTCTGTACAGACAGCTGGTGAGACCCCATCTGGAGTACTGTGTGCAGTTCTGGAGACCCAATCTCTGCAAAGACATAGACAGGATGGAAGCTGTCCAGAGGAGGGCAACTAAAATGGTTCAGGGTCTGCACCGGAAGACATATGAAGAGAGACTTAAGGAGCTTAAAATGTATAGCCTCGAGGAAAGGAGGGAGAGGGGGGACATGATAAAAACTTTCAAGTACCTCAGGGGAATCAACAAAGTCCAAGAGTGTAGCATCTTCAAAAAAAGAGGTGTGTAAGAACAAGGGGGCACAATTTGAAGATAGAGGGAGGATGGCTCAGAGGTAATTTAAGGAAGTATTTTTTCACAGAGAGGGCTGTGGATGCATGGAACGGCCTTCCGGAGGAGGTTGTGGAGTAAAAAACAGTGGTGGAATTCAAGCATGCATGGAATAGTCATAAGGCAATTCTAGGGGGTGGGGGTAGGAAGAAGTAGGCTGCTGGTTAACTAGGATATGCAGCTTATCCATTAGGTAGAGAAATGGGCAGACTGGGTGGGCCAAGCAGTCCTTATCTGCCGTCAAATTCTATGTTTCTATGCACAGTTACTAAACATTTTAGTATACTTGTTGAATATACTTTTCCAGGTATGTCCTATACTATGCATCATATAGAGAATACTGGATGGGCAATTATGTACAACCAGTGTGTTCTGCCACAGAGGGGTTCTGATTCTCTTTGACCACGAGAGGTCTGTGGAAATCAGAACCCTGAGGTGGCAGAACACATTGGTTGTGCATAAAGTTGCGCATCCTGTATTTTTAGTGTATAGTATTATGTAAAATGTACCTACAGTTGTTCTTTCCCTTTCAGAATGAAACTGACTTGAGCAATCTCTAGAGGTTTTAGAACGCTGTTGTACCACAGAAGGGTACACTCACATTCCATGATCTTTAAACTATGGTACAACAGCAATTTGAAAGGGATGGAATTCTATACAGACTAATACTCTACTATACACTATATAAGTTTATTTTATGTTCTTGATCCCAACCCTTACCAGGTTTATTATATGATATTTTTTTTTTATCTGCCCCTGTTACTGGTCACATCAGTCTGGCCATGGACCCCATGTTTCCACTGCCAGGTTGTTCGCGCCTCCCGCACCTCTGGCTTACCCTCCTAGGGTGGGGTCGTGGCACCAGGCTTTGGTGCTGCATTACAAGTAACTATCCGGGAAGAGCCGGCCCTAGAGGCTAATAAAAGCTGGGGGCAGGATTCACCAATGCAGCCAGCAGCAAGGTATTTTCTTGCTTTTTCTCTCCAGAGGCCGATGGGCTGGCATCCTACTGTGGTATTTCTGAAGCAAATGTGGTGGCCATTTTTTTTCTTCAGCCTTTTTTTTTCTTGAGAAAAACTAAATTAAAACATTGATAAAATACTCCAGTTTTGGTGAAACTAGAACATTTTACCACCAAATAAAACTAGAAGATGCCTGAAGTCTATTATAGTGAAAAAAAGCATGGACAATTTTTTGCCTATTTTTGTTGCAATGCAACTTTAAGCGTTTGCAGATTTCTGAATGGTTTGACATTGTTAGGGTATGGATTCCAAATGACTAGGCAGCAGTGAAAGCCTTTTTACCTACAATATGTTCTGGGAATGTGCAGAATATCTCTGACCTGCAAATTTTGGTGGTAGATCTATAAGTTTTTGCTAAGGATGTTGCAGAAATAGTCAAGGTACAGGCCATTGATGCATTTCTACAGTATGGAGGGCCACTTAGGTTCATTGTGCATCTCATGAGATATAAACCCAAGATTTGAATATAAACAATTACGATGAATGTTCTTGTCACAGCCAAGGGCAACTTTGCACATGCTACCGAAAGTTGTTATTCTGTACAGCGCTGTGATGCTGGCTGTTCTATGTATCTCAGTGACATATTCCAAGGCTGGTAGTAGAGATTGTCTGAGAAGTAGCTTTCTCATATTAAGGTCAAAGCAGCTGTGGTGGCAGAATAACAGGATGGGTTTCTGTTTGGAGCTCTGAACAGTTCTAGAGATTTATTACTTGTTTGAGAGTATCATGTCTTGCTAAAGACTGAAGTATTTGAAAGCTTGTACATTTTGTCTAGAAATGGTTCATTCTAGGGTCAGATTTGCAATGATTTAGAGGGTGCACATTTTTTTCCTGTGAATAGCATGACTTTTGCCTAGGAGCTGTTCGGCAGGAGTCTGTTGCCATTTTGTTCTGCACCTTGTTGAAGGAGGTTTAGCATATTCAGGTATGTAACCCCCAGTCGGCGCTAAACTGAGAGGGCTACTACCCCTGCCTGTGTGGCTAGTGAACAAGTTGAGGGGCCTGAGTCCTACGACATGGTACCTCTGGGTACTTTCCGCAGGCACTGGCTAAGTACCTGAGAGAAAGCAAACAGGTGTCTCAAAGCAAACCCGTAGAGGTGACTCAGGTCACGCCAGATGGGGGGTCTCCCACCTCTTGCTCCCATAAATCATACCCAGCCATTCCTCTGAACTTTAACACCTCATCTCTGAAAACATTTTACTTTGTAGATTCTCCTTAAATGTACGTCACACTTGGTCTATGGTTCCTTCCATCCCAATATGTGCTGAACTTGAAACATACTTAAAGAGTGGTTGTGTCCATTTCTCTAGACCCCCACAGAGTTAAGCAGTCCAATTCCCACAACTTTTAACTGTACTTGGCTGTCTTTTCCTGACCACACAGTAACAGTCACTTGAATTCACACTGTCCCAGGTGAAAACACATTGGCCCTTTAGCAGAGCAAACTCACCCCTTGGTTGCAGGTGCCACACAGGTTTTTTCTCTTCAAAGAAATCTCACAAAGACATCTGGTACCTCAGCATAAATCCTCACAGGCAGCTTTTTCTTCCTCTAGCCAGGCCAGGGGATTGCCCCTGGAAGCAGGCTGAATCCTTCCCCCCATACCCGCAGGGATAGGGCCCTGAACCTTTTGAAAGCGGTCTCTACCACTTCACTTGGCTCTTCTTGTGTTTCTCTTCAGGTGAAAACACACACCTCAACAAAAATATAGCACTTTGTCAGAGCTTAGGGCTCTGAGGGACTATAGCTGCAGCTGCAGCACACCTCTTTACTCTACTGAGCCCACTACTGAACTACTACTGACTCTCTTCAAATTCCCCAACATTCTATCCTAACTTCCCTAGCTGCAACATTCCAGTGTGACTTATGCAGCTGTGACAGTTCTAAAATGATGTCATCCCTCAGTCTCAGCTGAGACCGAGAACAGAGTGAGACAGTGTGAAATCCATTTAACTGGAGTTTCACAAGCTACCTTCCCTGCCTGCCACTAGGTCTAACTGGGATTCTTGTAACCCCGGGTAACAGGGGGGTTACACAAGTCAGTGGGGATTTTTGCTTTTTACATACGTATATCAGTGTGTCATACATTTGGCACAGAGATGACGGCTACTGTTTGAATTAGAGGAGATGAAGGTCATTCTAATAGGTTAAATGGGGGGACCCCAAGGTATTGTGGTTTAGAAGATCATATTATGCCACTGATTTTGCAGAGTTGTAGCTTGAGTGATAGTCTTTAAACCAGGTCAGTGCTGTCTGGAGATAGGCCTAGATAGTGGAACTTGCAGATCCTGATATTATGCTAATGGAATTAAAAGCCTTAGTCAAGTCAATGACAATGGTTACTACTAGATTACCTGTGTATATTTGTATTGGGATTTTGTCATTGCCATGCTATTAATTATTTTTAATGCTTCTATCACCTGTGCTTTTTCCTGTCTGCTTATCAGAAGATTAAGTGTGAATATGTACACCATTTGAAACACATATTGATTTGAGAAACAAGTAATATGACCATAGAACCTTAATCCAGGCCTCATGGAATACTGTCCTGTTGCTCTAACAATTGAGCTACTGTGTGAAGTCAACTGACTAGCCCCAAGCTTCCTGCTGTCATTTCTTTACCAAACTTCAGATCCTGCTGCCAGAAAGAATTGAGATATTAAAGAATTGTTGGAGTGGTCACTGCAGAAATTGTTGAAAAACTTCAGTGCGCATCTTAGATGACAAAGAACCAACAACATTTTTTTTTTGTTTGGTGGATAGTATATTTTTATGCGACTAACAAAAACAAATTGGGGATACAGACTTTTGAGACTTCTAGTGTTTTTTAATGAGGATTAACCAGCCTCTCCCAACCTTGAAGCAGGTTAAAAGTAAGTAACTAAAGTGTTAACCAGCTCCCTGAGAGCTGTTTTCCTGCTAGGCCTCAGCTGGAGACAGGGGGCCCAATTTTAGAAGGTGGATGTAAGGCTTGCTTGGAGCTTCCTCCCTAAACTGGATCATCTCTGTGTCTGGGTTTCTCAACTCTCCTGACTTTCTTTGTATCTCCATATCCTGGCTCTCCTCTTGAATTCCTCATTCTAGCCTGGCCCTTCCTGACTATCACATCTTCAGGCAGGACAGTGGCAAATGAGGTAGCAAGTATTGCCCTTTATATTGTCCAGAGCCTCTCCTGTACCATCACCCTCAGGTGGGCTACTCTCCTCACATGAGTATCTCATAGCAAAGCTTTCCTTTCAATCCACTCCACCCATCTTCATTTGGGTTCATTATGCCTCCCCAAAAATCTCCCCTTCCACTGGTTGACTTACTATCTGCCATTACTTCACACTCTTCCTCAGGTAAACTTATCCTCCTTGGGGATTTCAATATAAATTAGCTTTCCCCATCTACAGGCCTACCTCTCTTAGAACTGAGTCCCTAAACCCCTCCCCACTTATCACGGAACTCACCCGGCTTAATTCACAATCCCCTAACTACATCCTCATGGACTGAATTGTGTTCTCACACTCCCACTGCATAGTTGCAGCAGGTATTCTATAGAACACCTTTAGTGACCACTGCATGACATTGTGTCAGGAAAGTCCAGCACCCCCCCCCACCTTGAATACATCTGGTCCAGGTCCCTTCAGTTGCTAAACAAAAGCACTCTACTAAATGAACTGGCTGCAACTGACTGGTACCTCATCCTTTCTGTCCCAGACACTGATGTGGCTGTTTCCTCTTTCTATTCAAAATTTACTTCCATCTTTAACAAGCACACCCCCATTTGGAAGTCCAGGGTTTAAGTATTTCCACTACCTTGGATCATCTATGATCTCACTGATATTTACAAGTCCCGTGATAGAGCCTGGGTCTGGTACAAATTAACCTGCTCCCTATCTGACCCCCTGTCTTACAGGGCACTCAGAAATATTTGCACAAAGGCTGACAGCACCACCAAATCTCGTTCTTTAAAGGCCAATCTCCAGAACAATCTTAACTCTCCAGATAAATTCTAGAAGGTGATTCATTCCCATTGTAATCCCCCAGCCCAGCCCAGCCCACTCCTCCAGTCCTCATGGTTAATTGTTCACCTGCCTCCAGCCGTCCCTCTGTTGCTGTGTATTTCATCAAGTTTTTCACTACTTGTGCTCTCCCCTCTTCCCCCTACTCCTCTCCTTTCCCCAATTCTTGGTTCCTCTTCTCCCCCTCCCCCACCTCCACTCTCCTCTCCACCTTACCCCTCCTAGGGGTTTCATTTATCCCTATCACCATGCATGAAGCCCTACTTACCCTTTCTTCACTCAACCTGTCCAAATCTAGTCCTGATGACTTGGACCCTAAACTTCATCTCTCAGCTGTAGCCATCACCTCTCCACCTCACACTCACTACCTCAACCTCCACTTTGACCTTTGCACTGTTCCTCCATCATAGAAGATTGCCCAAATTCTCCCCCTCCACAAAGGGGGTGATTCCCTTCACCCCAGCAACTTCTGACCTATCTCCCTCCTCCTCTCTCTCTTGCAAAATCGCAAGAGAAACTTGTCTACTCCAGGCTTTCTGACTTCCTTCACTCTTCCAACTTCTTCTCCCTCTCCAGTCTGATTTTCAGAAACATCATTCCATTGTCTCCTCCCTGCTACATGTCACTGACTCCATGTTCACTGGGATGGATCAGGGACACATCATGCTACCATTTTCATCAATCTGGCCAAAGCTTTTGTTTTGGTGGCTCATCCACTCCTGCTGGAGAAGTTGAGTTCTGCTGACCTCTCTGCTCCCACTGGTGACTGGTTCTGATCCTACTTCTTCAGTCATCAGCAATGGGAACGGGTAGGAGGTGCCCTGTCCCCTCTCTTACCAGTCTAGACTGGGGTTCTGACAGTGCTCCATCCTGGGTCCAATCCTCTTCTTCATTTTCCTCAATGTTCTTCCCTCTGCCTGTGTCAACTTACATATTCACATGTATGCAGATGGTACAGTTCTCTACACTTCAGGCCCCTCGACCACAGCAGTTGAAGCCAAGACTCAGCAATATTCCTGCAGTGTCCTGCACTGGTTCCAGTCTAGTCAGCTCTGTGTTAGCAGTAGAAAACAGTGTCCATGACCTTTGGCACCAGCCAGAAGCTTGCCAGGCTCACCCCCCCTGCCTTCTCCACCCTGGATGGCACCAGTATCTCAGTGTGTGGCTTGATAGTAGGCTTGACTTTTCTGCCCACCTCGATGCCATCTACTTCACACTCAGCCCAAAGCTTGGAGCCTTGCACTGTAACAAAGACTGCATGTCCCCACAGGTCCACCAGGAGTTGGTTACCAAAATGGTGCTCCAGGTTTTCGACTACACAGATGTGGTCTACAATACTGTCCCCATCTCTTCCATTGCCAGACTGAACACCCTCTGTAATGCCTTCTATCACTATGCTGCTGACTCTCCCTGATGTATGAATCACTGATCCCTCCACTCCCTCCCATCTATCCCCCTCCCCACCATCACATCTCCAGTGCCACTGCACCTTCTTCATCTCCAAATACTGGTTTGGGTCCCTACTATCTTACCTAGCCACACTGCTCTCACCCACTCCCTCTGCCTCATACACCCTCTACTCCAGGGACCCTTGCACCTTCTCTCTCCCACACCCTCACTCCTCTGCTAGGCAGTCACCTTCCCTCCCTCTGGAACACAGCTCCCCTCCTCTCTCCATCTCTCACCCGCTCCATTTCCCTTAGGCACCAGCTAAATCTTCTCACCTCCCCCTCCTGCTCCTGTCAGCCCCTTATTTGCCCTGCTTCTGGTACCATTTTTGCCTCTGCAATGGCCCCTTGGGGTCAGTTCATCTCACTACAACTACTTCATTTATCTGTATCAACCTGTTTTTGTTATTTTATTGGGGTATTGTTGGTGCTGTTCACAGAACCATCTTCTCTTCACCGTTTCTTGTTATTTGCACTTGTATCTTGTTGAATTGTTCACTGCGTGCACTTTATCTTTGGAATGCTTCATTACTGCTGTTTCTGATTTCCTGTATTGTCGTTCCTTTTTCCCTTGGGTCTCATCATGAAATGAGCCTTGGCTCAGCGTGCATTTCCTGTTTTCCAATTTTGAAATAAATAATTGCAATAAGTAACCGTTGCTTTTCTGATGAAGCTTTCCATTCATTCATTCAACTAATGTAGGAGTTGAGTTATCTGGGATTAATTGCATGTGTATATTAGTAAACTGAAACTATTACATGCTTAATTACTGCCTTAATCTTGCATGTTTTATTTATTTGGGTGCATGAGGAATAGAGCTAGTCTTAGGTATCAGCTTTCCCAGAGGCCATTGACATTTACTCAGAGATGCAGCAGATTTACCACTACGTCAGTGGCACACATACTTAAGAAACTGCATTAGTTTAAAACATGTAGTTTTTGTGGCTATGGCTTAGATATTACTTTTGTATAACATGTCTGTGAGTGTAATAGTGTAGTTGCTTTTATCTGTGTGTGCATGTCACAGTGTTTATTAGTGTGTTTATGTATATGGGTGTCTCTATGTGTATGTCTTTATATTACTGCATCTGTTTGAGTCCATGTGATTTAGTATTCCAATTTGTTTCTAAGCAGATGTCCATTTCATTATAACTTTAAAATGCCGGACCAACTATTGGTGGCACCCCACCAGGCAACTTTTGTTTTATTTTAGGATGCTGCCTTTCAGCTGTGCTTACGTAAACTGTTGAGGAAGCTTCTTTCCTGAAAGCCTGGTTTTGAGATCAAGGTTAAAAATTTAAATAGGGGAGGCTGTTAACCAAAACTGTTGAGAAGCCCTTTTTAAAGAAAAAGTCTGGTTTTCAAGACGTGGTAAAATGTTTCATAAAATTTGTCAGCTGTTGATGCCATAATTGATTAATTAGCTTATTGATGATGTCACAATTGATTAATTAGTATGCATTATGGTTTTGTTTAGTATGCATTACGGGTAAAAAACACAACATTTTTCCCATGGGGGAAAAGTTCTAACTATATATTAGATTCCTATATACTACAAAATACTACAATCATGAAATAAGAATATTACATAAAATGTATCGTTACATTTGCATTATTTGTGAAATATAGTTATTGTCGTAACATAATATTATAAACAAATCCCTCATATTTTTTTCATGTTACTCAGTTTATCTGCATATGTTTCAAATAATATTCGTCATATTAAAGGGGGACTATAGCCAAAAGTTTCCAAAAGGTACCTGTATGTTGTGCAGAGTGTTTTAATTTGTATATGTAGTCCTGGTGTGTCCTTCTCTTCGTTTGCTATTAGGAGTTCTTTCTGAATTAGCCTCCTAGTTTTATGACCCATGGGAATCTCCATCTTAGCATGGTTTACTGCTCTTCTTTTTTCCTACAATGCCTCATGTCTCATGTGACAGTGATCCAGGACCACTGATCAGCAAGTAATAGAGATAGGAGCCTTATGTTCTGGCCTCCTCTAAATAACTAAAGTACTTTTGTTTCCTGTGTTTGTAAGGTCTAGCCAGTGTTGGCAAATGTTTTGCTTTTAAAACTTTTCATTTTCAAGTAAGTATATGGTGGAAGAGAAATGTTGGTGTTACCACTGAAAAGTGGCGAGTTAATTATAGGTCTACGGACCTCGAGATTCGTTTAAGAACTTATGAACTTATTAAACTACACACAGCCATAAAAAAACACAGATCACCCCAGACCAGCAATGCTATTAACTAGTAAAGACTAGCTGTTTTCTTACAGAATAACTCATTTAATTAGCCCTCAAGTATTTGCTAAACTGTAAATGTAGCCTTTAGTGCCTTCTAGATAAGAAAAGTTACTTACAGTCACAGCTCCACTGTTATAAAAATGACTCTAAACCAGTACTTGCTGAATCTATGGTCCTGGATAAATCACTGTCACATGGGACAGAAGGCACTGTAGGAAAAAGAAGAGCAATAAACTATTCTAAGATAGAGATACCCAGGAAGCATAAAACTACCATAAAACTAGTAGGCTAATTTAGAAAAAAATCCTAATAGCAGACAAAGGGAAGGACACACTAGGACTTCATACACAAATCAAAACACTCTGCACAACATATTTTTTTGTATTTTCTGATAGTAGTACTTTAATGAAAAGTACTAAAATACTAATTCCATTCAAACAATTCACTTTGAAAGTGTACGGGTTACAGACTTCATTTTATTAAATGAGGAGCTTTTTATTTCATTTTTATATATATGTAGCATTTAATAAAGCAAGCAATAAGACCCCACAGGATGTGGAAGGTTGGAATGCATGCTTAGGACATAGGGAGGCTAGGCGCTGCAGGCTGAGGACGTTATAGTGCTGTGTAGCATGTGAAAGACTCTGAAACTCCTATACATTTTTGTTATAACAGATTTTATTTTTGTTAAATGCCACAATATTTTCCCCCTTAGTTGTCATCCTTACCAACATTTCATGGCCCTGGGGCCACTCCCTCTGGGCCTGCAGTGGTCCTATAGATGCAGAAATATAAAGTTAATAAAGGCTAATATAGAAAATAAAAAACACGTACATAAAACCTATTGAAAGGGTTAGTAATACAGTCTATTAAAACATCCTTTCTAATTGTCAACATATATCTTGATGTCAAAATGACATTCCTCATATTTTCAATGCCATTTTGTATAACGCTTTTAGATATATTCCCCCTCATTAAGTGTACTGTTTAACCTCCACCTATTGTTTGTACTTATGATGTAGTACCATAAGTTCAGACCATACAAGACATTCATGGAGACACAGTTACTCAAAATTTGTTTCTCAAAAGATAAACCTTATAGGGTGCCATTCGTATTGTTCCAGTTATAACCTGGATATAGAATGGGCCGAAGCACCCAAAAATTGCTGACTTCAAGAATTCTTTTTTATCTTAGGTAAAATCATATTGACTTGATACATATAAGTTATGCTTTGAATTCCTTGTTTTAGCATGATTGAAATACCCTCTGTTTTTTATAGGCTTTCCTGGTGACATCACCACTTCCAAATTCTCACAGTTCTTTTTGGAAGTTAACATTCAAGAAGTTTCTGCACTCAGGGAGTGAAATCCAACACACTTTGAATAAAGTTTTCAGACTTAACACATTTATTAGGCTTAATACAGAGAAAACGTCATAGGGTTGCCACCTATCCGGTTTTTGATTGGATAATCCAGTTTTTATGGTCCTTATCCGGTCATCCAGTTTTGAGTAAATTCAGTCCGGTTTTTGGGCCATTTTGAGTGCTCATACTCTTAAAACTGATGTATCAAATCATTCGCTGTTTTGGCTGCATTGCATGTCCAGATTACAAAGAAGTTCTGATGGCATAGTCATTCAGACCTGCCTTTGTTTGTAAAACCAGTCTGTCTGGGAGGTGTAGAGTTTGACCATTAAGATCATTAGCAGTAAATTAACCTAATTTTTTCCACTCTGAGTTTTAAGCATGGTCTTTTACTGCTATGACAGGAAACAGCTTTTACACCTGTATGCGCTCTCATGTGTTTCTTTTTGTTTGTCCTATATTGTGGTATGTTTTAGACCAATTTTTGTTAAAGTAACATTCTAGTTTTTATTGCCGTTATCACTACATTTGTTCTCATTTTTTGTATTACCTGAACATTCCATGATTTTAGCTATACTTTTACAAGCCATCCAGATAAACAGCATGGAATAGTGTGTCTGAAATTGTGGAATGTCTTAGAAATATGAAAAGAAACAGCAGTAGCTGCTGAGGTAAAGGGGAACATAGTGCAGTATTAAGGGTACCACAAGCACCAATAATTAAGTTATCAAAAATTGTTCAAAGTATCAGAATACATGACTGACATGGAAAGGAAAATGAGAGAGTGTTTAACAAAGGGCTGAGCAATAAGCTGTGGATGAGCTTGGCACATCCAGCAGACCTGAGTTTGATGCCCACAGCCTCTTCTTACGTACTATGTGACCCTGAGCAAGTCAGTTAACCTTCCTGTGCTCCTGGGTCACTCCTGTAGAATGGGCTATGTGCCATATGGGAGTTAACCTGGTTGCCAAAGAATAAAAATAAATAACTGAATAAATCAAATAAATAACAGTATAACAATGATTTCCTATCACTAGTAATGTCTATTTCCAACATTACAAATGGCTTTGGAGGGGGAGCGATATACTCGCCAGTCATAAAAAGGGGTGGAGCCAGAGGCAGAGTTTGGGGTGTGGTTTAACATCCAAAGGTGGTGACCCTAGAGAAGGAGCAGGCTTGCTGCACGCCACAAATGTACCAGCACTTCAAGAAAACTCTCTTTGTCAGGGGGCGAGGTAACAGGACAGAGTCAGAAAACCAATAAATACATAAATGTTCATGAATAAACATAAATTACAAAATTTGTGATTTGCAAAGTTAACATTGATAAGTGAAAAAGCAATGTGTCTCTAAGAACCATAGACATAAGAAATCCATATTTGCTTTACAGCAGCCACAAGTGAATGTGCTCTACTTAAAAAAGAAATTTATAAACAGTAATTCTATGCCATAAAAATAAATAACATACGAACATGTAAACATGAATTTACCAGCAGAAACAAGCCATAATTGTCTATCTAGTCTGCTCAAGTGTGCAGCCCTAATTAGTTCCCTGTAACTGCCTCCCCCTCCCTTCTCCCACTGGAGTCAACTATCCCTCCCCTAGTACCCTCCGCTTCCCCATCCCAGGAACACCTATCCTAATTTTCTTCTTCACCCTATCCCACCCCCTTGAAACTAGTCACTGTATTCACTGCAAACACCTCCTCTGGCAACTCATTCCTTTCCGACACCACTTTTCATTGAAATTGTGCCTCCTCATGTCCTTCTCAAATCCCCCCCAGCATCATGCTGTGTCCCCTTGTTGGGATGTGCTCTGATCTCACCCTGTTTATTCCCTTAAGGTACTCAAAGGTCTCTATCATGTCCCTCCTCTCTCTCCTATCTTCCAGGGAGTACTTGTTTAGCTCATCGCCTCTTCTCATATGTTTTGTCCCCCATACCCTGGATCATCCTGGTCACCCTCCTCTGGACCCCCTCCAGTAGCTTTATATCCTTCTTCAGATATGGACACCAGAACTGCACACAATATTCCATGTGCAGCCTCACCAGTGACCTGTACAGTGGCAAGATGACTTCCTCCCTCCTAGTGGTTATTCCCCTGGCAATGCAGCCTAGCATTTTATTTGCTTTGCTGCTGCCTTGCAGCAGTGTGCTGAGTGTTTCATGTCTCCTCTGACCAGCACTCCAAGTTCCATTTCCTCCTCCTCTGAGACTGCCACCAGTATTCCCCCCCGCCAGTAACTGGCCCCTGGGTTCCTGGCACCCAGGTGCAAGACCTTGCATTTCTTGGCATTGAAACCCAACTGCCAGATGCCAGACCAATTCTCCAGCCTAGCCAGATCTTCCCTTAATTCCTGTCTCCCCCTCCACTGTGTCCACCTTCCCACAGAGCTTGGTATCATCAGCAAAGAGGCAGGTCTTACTTTTGACCCCATCTGCTATGTCATCAATAAAGATGTTGAACAGCACAGGTCCAAGTACTGAGCCCTGTGGAACCTCGCTGGTTACATGCCAAGGTTTGCATAGTTTCTCCACCACCACCACCACCACTCTCTGGTTCATATCCTGCAGACAGTTCTTGATCTACCCCAGCAGTTTGTACCCTGTTCCCAGGTTCATCTGCTTGCTTGAATTGAATGCCTTGCTGAAGTCTAGGTACAGGACTTCCACCACCTGTCCCCTGTCCAATGACCTCATAATCCAGTCAAAGAAGTCAATCATGTTGGTTTGACAAGATCTCCCCCTGACACACCCATGCTGTCTGTCATCCTGGAGACCATTTTCCTTAAGGAAGGACTCCAGTCTTTCCTTTAGAATGATCTCCATTATCTTCCCCATTATGGAGGTCAGGCTAACCAGCATGTAGTTACCCGGCTCATCCCTGGGACCACTCTTATGGAGTGGAACCACATGAGCTGTTCTCCAGTCCTGTGGAACACACCCCTCCTCTAGCTAGGTGTTAAGCAGGTCCATAAGCGGGGCTGCTAGTACCCCCACCAAGTCTCTCAGGACCCTTGGGTGTAAACCATCTGGTCCTGGTGCTTTGCTCACCCACAGTTCACTTAGCTCCCTTGAGACTCTCTCCACCCCAATCTCCCCTTCGTGGTCCAGCCCCTCTCCCTGGGCTCCCCCCATTCCTCCCCTGTGGTATGGGTCCTTCTTTTTCCTTAGTGAAGATAGGGCAAAAGTATTTATTTAAAGCCTCCACTTGATCTTCCCCCGTTTCTGCCCATCCACCTTCCCTGTTTATCCTTACAATCCCATCCATTCTACTTCTTTTCTCCCTAATGTATCAGAAGAAATCCTTCTCCCATTCCTTAATCCCCTGTCCTAGTCTTATCTCTTTATTCACCTGGCTTCCCAGACCTCTCTCCCCACCTTACAAAATTTCTCTGCGTAAGCCTCTCTGTCCTTCTCCTTCAAAGTACGCTTGTACTTCAAGAAGGCCACCTGCTTTGCTTTCACCTTCTCGGTCACCCTTCTGCTATACCAGCTGGGTCTTTGACACCTGGAGTTCATTGTATGAATCTTCATGCAGGTGTCGGTGGCCTCTGTTAACCCCTTCTTGATGACTGCCCATTTCTGCTCTGCATCTATCTGTGGCTTGAGCTTTGACAGGTGCTGCTTCAGCATGTTACCCATTCTAGAGAAGTCTGCCTTCCTGAAATCCACCAGTCTTGTTTTTGTCTTGCCTGCATCCTTCCCCATGTTAATATATAACCACACTGTGCAGTGGTCACTGCCTGCAATGGGTTCCTCACTTCAATTCTCTGGACATGCTTCCCATCCAACAGCACCAGGTCAGCACCCAATCTAGTATGGCCACCTCTCGTGTTGGCTCCCTGACTCCCTGTGTCAGGAAACACTCCTGGATAGCATCCAGGAGGACCTGCTCCCTGCCACAGGAAGTAGCTGGGGTGCCCTGGTCAACACCTGACAGATTGAAGTTGCCTAGGATTATAGTGTTCCTTCACCCTCCTGCCCTTCTAATCTGTCCCCGCAGCTCCCTATCTAGCTCTGTATCCTTCTGAGTGATAGCCTGAAAACAGACATAACAGATCATGGTATCTGTGATCTAAACAGCTCCATTTCAATTAGCAAAACATTGTGCCATGTATTAGGAGTAAAGAAAGAATATGGGGAAAGACAGGGAAAGGCAGGGACTTAAAGAAAGGATACAGACAGAAAAGATCCACTGGTTACCACACTCCTCAAAAGGTTGAGCAACAGAAAGAACAACACTGAAAAAGACTGAGAAAAAATTGTATTATGTACACAATGTGCCAATCAAAATACTAAGTAGAGAGTAAAATGGCTAGACAGCACCACAAATAAACCTATTTTTAATTTCTTGAGACAAAAGCATAAACATAACTAAAACAGCAAACTGCTTGACTTACATCCAATCCATTTTATATTTCATAGAAAGGGTTTCAGATCCCAACTGTAATTGAGTTCAGAGGGTTTGACACGCCTGAGTGTGAAAATCCAATAATTGTCTTGTCTTGAAATTCTGTTTCTTCTCTCTCCAACATTCTGTGGTTACTGAATGTATTCCAATTCCATGAATCTAATTAGCTGTGAGTTGGAATTGTGGCAGTTGGCAAAGTGAAGACCTACAGGAGTGTCCTGTCTGGAGTTTATAATGGGCCTAATGTGTTCCTGACTCCTTTGTTTCAATGGTCTGACAGTGCGATTGACATAAGTGAAATTACAACAACACCATAAGACATAAACTGTGAAAGGAGTGTCACAGGTGGTGCACTCTCTAATTTCTGTACAGATGTTACTATCCCTAGGGCATGAGAATTTGCTCCTTGTTTGTGCATATTTGCAAATATTACACTTTAAACATTTATAAAATCCTTTGGGTCTCTGTGGTAGCCAGTTGGTATGGGTGACAGTAGTAGGAATCCTTGCACGGTGACTATGCACCAAACAATCATGCAGATTAGAAGCCCTCCTAAAGGAGACCCTAGGTTTAATACTTACTGCTGTGATGACCTCAGTAGTCCATTCTCTGTATGAGAAGAGTGGTATTTTCTTGACTTCTGCAGCTCGTGCTGCTGGCTGCAGAGTCAAGGTTCACCCACTCAGTTTTACTGCTCTATACTGGCAGCTTCCAATGACATTGGGGTGCCCAGTCCCAGAGTTGGCACAGTAACAACCCCTTCCCAAGCTGTGGAACACTGGGTAGCCCACTCCCAGTGTCCCCAAATTATGATATAAACTGCCGATATCTGGGTGCCCAATCCTCGAGGCAGCACAGCAACAACAACCCCTCCCAACTGTGAGACACTGGGTAGCCCACTCCCAGTGCCCCCCAAATCATAATTTTTACCCTGTGAAAAAAGAAAACTGTCCCCAATGTCTTTTTGTTTTTTAACCCTGAAAAAAAAGAAATCGGTCCCTCGTCATCTCTCCCCATCCTCCTCCCCCATCCCCATTCTCCCTTTGCGCACCCATCTCCCCGCATCCCCCCATTACCCATATTTACCTCTAGAGGTCAGTGCTGTCATCTTCTGTGGACCAGGACACATCTGCACTCTTCAAAGCTGAACTATGATCTGAGGAGTCAAGGTAAGCACCGTATAATGGGAGTCAATGGGGAGTTTCAACTTATATTGATATCTTGGTGAATTTTAGGAATTTTTGCACCAAATGTTCAACATGGGGTTCTTGGGACCCCACCTCATGAACACAGTCACTGTCATTTCATTTCTTGGTCCCAAAAGGTGATTTTGTGATTGCTACACGGAATCACCTTTTGGGGCTGATTAATGAAATGACAGTGCTATTGTTCATGAAGTGGTGTCCCAAAAAGCCCATGTTGCAAATCTGGTGAAAAAAATTCCAAAACCTGACTGTGTTATGAGCGTGCATTGTGCAGTTTCTATGCACACTTGTAACTTCACTAGTTTTTAATATTTTCACCCAAGATTTTCAACATTACCATTTTTTCAAATCTCCTCATGAACAGTACAGCTGTCATTTTTCACATCTTGCCCAAAACATGTTTTCGCACCTGTGACACAGAATGGCGCAGTTGCTTGGTGAAATCAGTTTTGGGATGGATGCCATTGGGTCATCAGGGTTAACTTTCACCCCATTCCATATGTAAACAAGCTGACATGGCACAGTATAGGAGAATGGGGTGAAAGTTAGCCCTGATGACCCCATGGCACACCCCAACACCTGTCGGTGTGTGGAGGGTGGAGTAGTGGGGGTGAAGTGGGAGGGGTGGAAACTCTGGGGGTTGCTATAGTATTCACCCTAACTGATGCATTAACTGAGTTTTTTACAATGAATACATATATATATATATATTCATGGCAAAAAACTCTGTTTATTGCATCAGTTAGGGTTATTCCAATGACAAAAGTGAGGAAATTGATGTTAGGGTTCCCACCCTTGCACCCACCCCACCAACAGGCATCGGGATGTGCATTGGGGTCGTTGGTCCTAACTCTCACCCCCATCCCATGTGCAAACAAGATGAGGTGGTGTGGCATAGGAGAATGTGGTGAGAGTTAGGACCGATGACCCCAAAGCACACCCCAATGCCTGTTGGTGGGGGCAGGGTGATGCATTAAACAGAGTTTTTTGACATGAATTTCCCTTCTTTTTGAGAATGTGCACTATAAATAGTGAAGTAATGCCAACGCAAATGCAAGCGCAAACACTACCGCACATAGTGACGCAAACATAAATGATAATACAAACGGTAATAGAAACAGAAAAGCAAACGTTAATGAAAACAGAAACACAAATGCAAGCACGTACAGAAATGCAAACCCTAACGCACACGGTCACGGTAATGTAATTGGAAAAGCAGACATGGTAACAGCAACAATGACACCAAAGGAAACAGAAACAGCAAACGCAAATGGAAGCGCGTACGCAAACGCAAATAGAAATGCATACAGTGACGCAAAGGGAAACGCAAACAAAAACAGTAATGGAAACACAAATGTTAACAGCAATGCAAAGGTAAGCGCAAATGAAAATGCAAAGGGTAATGCACATGGTGGTGTAGATGGGAACGGAAATGCAAACAGAAATGCAAGCACATATAGAGACGCAAATGGTAACATGCACGGTCACGGTACCGCAATAGGAAATACAAATGCTAACAGTAACAGCAATGATGATGCCAAAGGAAATGCAAATGGAAGCGTGTACACAAATGCAAATGGTAATGCACATGGTGACGCAAAAGAAAACACAAACAAAACCAGTAATGGAAACGCAAATGTTAACGGTAACTCAAATGCAAACGCAAATGAAAACACAAAGGGTAATGCGCACGGTGGCATAGACAGGAACGGTAATGCAAATTTCAAACATGTATGGAAACACAACTGGTAACACACACGGTCATGGTACTGCAATAGGAAATGCAAATGGGAATGGTAACTGCAATGATGGCACCAAAGGAAATGCAAATAGAAGAGTGTACACAAATGCAAATGGTAATGCACATAGTGATGCAAAACGAAACGCAAACAAAAACGGTAATGGAAATGCAAATGTTAACAGTAACGCAAACGCATGTGCAAACAAAAACACAAAGAATAACGCACATGGTGGCGTACACAGGAATGGTAACACAAATGGAAATGCAAACACAAGCGCATACAGAAAACAAATGGTAACGTGCACAGTCACGGTACCGCAATAGGAAACGCAAATGCTAACGGTAACAGCAACGATGATGCCAAAGGAAATGCAAATGCAAACAGAAGCACGTACACAACACAAATGGTAATGCACATGGTGATGCAAAACAAAACACAAACAGAAACAGTAATGGAAATGCAAATGGTAACAGTAATACAAACGCAAGCGCAAAGGGTAACGCACATGGTGGCGTAGATGGGAACGCTAACGCAAATGGTTACAGAAACACAAGTGGGAACACTAACTGTGACAGTATCGAAGGCACACACCCTTTTTTTCACCAACAGCTACATAGACAAACACAGTGAATACAAAGAATGTATGCATAATAATGGGCCTCGGAGCAAAAACTGAGCATTTTGAATACTAAATTGCTTATATCTCAGGAACCGTACGACGTGGAAAATAAAATTAAAATTTCATATAAATGATGACTTTATTGGCTAGTTTTGTACTTATTTTTCTGACAAAAAGTTCATATCTCAAAACGTTTCCAAGATACGGGCCCCAAAAGGCGCAGTGGACACAATAGTGTTAGTCTATGGGGAAAAGCGTCAACTTTGGAGTACCGTAACTTTGCATCCCTTTAATATTTTGTCACCAAATCACTAAAAGGCACATCTGTGGAATACTGGCTTGCTTCCCTCCAAATTTCAGCCCAAAAGACCAAACCGTTCTTTTGCAGCAGGGTGGCAAAGAATTCCTGTTATTTTGGCCATAGTGTCGCAAAGCAGTGTCGCAAATCACTACAATTTCATAAAAAAAATCACGAAAGTGTTGCAGGTGCGGCAATACTTTGTGACACTACAGTTTACACAAATTTCAAAAACATATTTCTGGGGTGTTTAACCCCCCAAAAAGGACATGGCTAGCATCCTCAGGGCTCGACTAGGTGAACACAAAAAGAATTGTGTCCCTACAGGGTCCCAAATTTAAATGCCAAGCATTTCTGTGACCACTAACTGAAAAAAAATGGCTGACTCATGACACTACAGGGGTCATTTGCGACACTAAAAACTGCATTTGCGACACTGTCGAAGTTTTTGTTAACTTTTCCCATTGACTATAATGGGAAACTTGTTTTTTGAATAACTTTTGAACCGTTTAATATTTTTTCATGAAATCTTTGAAAGGCACATTGGGATCCCCAGCTGTATGTTCTCTGAAGGCTTCAGACCAGTCACGCAAACCATGCAACCTGTAGGCACGAGCAAAGAATGCGCAAAAAAAATGCAAACGCGCTACAGAATGTCACTTTATAACTCTGCAACCGTATATCCGACTGTTATGAAACATGTCAGATCCAGAGATCGATGGCACTGTTCCATGTCTGTCAACTCTCAGGCAAATCCATCGTACAGTGGCAAAGTTATTAAGATGCAAAACTTCACACTTTAACCTTAAGTGGGGTACTCAACCCTAACTATAGTGGCACTACCGTGCCACTATTATATATATATATATATATATATATATATAGATATATCTATACACTCTCTTTCTCTCTCTCTCTCTCTCTCTCTATATATATATATATATATATTTTCATGGCAAAAAACTGCGTTTAATGCATCAGTTAGGGTTGTTCCACAGTGACACAATGAACGAAATTTGATGTTAGGGTTGCCACCCCTTGCACCCCACGCCCACCCTACTCCCACCAACAGGCATCGGGGTGTGCATTGGGGTCATTGGTCCTAACTCTCACCCCATTCCATGTGTAAAGAAGCTGAGGTGGTGCAGTATAGGAGAATGGTGTGAGAGTTAGGGCAGATGACCCCAACGCACATCCCGATGTCTGTGGGTGGGGCGGGGTGGGCGTGGGGTACAAGGGCTGGCAACCCTAGCACCAAATTTCCTCACTTTTGTTGCTGTGGAAGAACCCTAACTGATGCATCAAACAGAGTTTTTTGCCATGAATTTCCCTTCTTTTTGAGAATGTGCAGTATAAATAGTGAATGGAATGTGGTGGTGCAAGCACAGGACCTTTTGGTAATGATAACGCAATTGAAACCAGAAACGGTTATGGTAACAGCAAGGAGGACACCAAAGGGAACACTAACAGAAATAGAATTGGAAATGCAAACACGTAAGCAAACACAAATCATTATGCGCACAGTCATGGTAATGCAATTGGAAATGCAAACGCTTACGGTAACAGCAACGATGATGCCAAAGGAAACAGAAATGCAAACGGAAGCACATATGCAAATGCAAATGGTAATGCACACAGTGATGCAAAAGGAAACACAAACACAAACGAAACCAGTAATGGAAATGCAAATAGTAACAGTAACGCAAACGCAAATGCAAACGCAAAGGGTTACGCACACATCGATGAAAACACTAACGCAAATGGTCATGGAAATGCAAGCAGAAGTGCTAACTGTAGCAGTAACGCAAATGCACCCACTTTTTGTCCCCAAAAAGTGCATTCAGAAGCACAGTGAATACAAAGAATGTATGCATAATAATGGCCCTCATAGCAGAAAATCAACACTTGGAATACTAAATTGCTTATATCTCAGGAACCATACAATGTAAGAAAAAAATTAAAATTTCATATTATTTATGACTTTCCTGGCTAGTTTTGCACATAGCCCCCTTGCAAGGGGCTAAGCATTTTTCTGACGAAAAGTCCGTATCTCGAAGCGTTTCCGAGATATGGGCCCCGAAAGGCACGATGGATGCCATAATGTTAGCCTAAGGGAAAAATAGTCAACTTCAGGGTGCCATAACTTTGCAGCCCTGTAATATTTTGTCACCAAACCACCAAAATACACATCTGTGGGATGCTGACTTTCTTCCCTCCAAATTGTAGCCCTAAAGACCAAACCGTTCTTTTGCAGCAGGGTGGCAAAAAAATATTCTTATTTTGGCCATAGTGTTGCAAAGTTTTGTTGTGATTTGCGACACTTTTGCAAAAGAAATCACGAAAGTGTCACAAGTGCGACAGTACTTTGCGACACTGTAGTTTACAAAAATTTAAAAATCATATTTCTGGGGTGTTTAACCCCCCAAAAAAGACATGGCTAGCATCCTCAGGGCCCGACTAGGTGAACACAAAAATAATTGTGTCCCTAGAGGGTCCCAATTTTAAATGCCAAGCATTTCTGTGACCAGCAACTGAAAACAAAATGGTGGATTTTCGACACTATAGGGGTCTTTTGCGACACTAAAAACTGCATTTGCGACACTGTCAAACTTTTTGTTAACTTTTCCCATTGACTATAATAAGAAACTTGTTTTTTGAATAACTTTTGAACCGTTTAAGATTTTTTCACGAATTCTTTGAAAGGCACATCAAGGGCCCCAGCCGCATGTTCTCTGAAGGTTTTGGACCAGTCGCATAGACCGTGTGACCTGTATGCATGAGCAAATAATGCTAATGGTAATGGTAACAGAAACAATAACTCCAAAGAAAACAGAAACGCAAACACAATCGCGAGCGCATAAGGAAATGCAATCTGTGACACGCACGGTGAGAATACGGCAATTGGAAATGCAAATGGTAATGTTAACAGCAGAAATAATGGCAAGGTAAATAGAAGCGGAATCACGAATGCAGAAGTGCATATGGCGAAGGCGCCGAAAGTGCGCACACAGTGGCGTACACAGGAATGGTAACGCAAACAGGTACGGAAACACAAGTGGGAACAGTAACTGTAACAGTAATGGAAGCACACACCCTGTATTTGCCCAACAGCTGCATAGAGAAACACAGTGTGTAGAAAGAATGTATGCATAATAATGGGCCTCGGAGCAGAAAATGAGCTGTTGGATTACTAAATTGCTGATATCTCAGGAACCGTATGACCTAGAAAAAAAAATTAAATTTGACATGATTCATGAGTTTCCGGGCTAGGTTTTTTGCTAAATGTGTAGCCCTATTTTTATGATGAAAATTCTGTATCTTGCACTGTTTTTGAGATACGAGCCCCGAAAGGAGCGGCGTACGCCACCATGTTAGTCTATGGGGAAAAATGTCAACTTCGGAGCACCGTAACTTGGCATCCGTGCAATATTTTTTCACCAAACCACCAAAAAGCACATCTGAGGGATGTTGGCTGCCTTTCCTCCAAATTTCAGCCCAAAAGACCAAACCATTCTTTTGCAGCAGGGTGGTAAAGAATTCCTGTCATTTTGGTCATAGTCTGGAAAAGTAGTGTCGCAATTTGTGAAAGCTTTTGCAAAAATTTTCGAAAGTGTTGCAGGTGTGACACTACTTTGTGACACTATTTTTTCCAGAAATTTGAAAAACATATTTCTGGGGTGTTTAACCCCAAAATAAAGACATGGCTAGTATCCTGAGGGTCCGACTAGGTGAACACAAAAAGAATTGTGTTCCTAGAGGGTCCCACTTTTAAATGCCAAGATTTATCTGATCCGTAACTGAAAACAAAATGATGGATTTGCAACATTACTTGGGCCATTTGCGACACTAAAAAGTACATTTGCGAAAATGTTGAACTTTTTGTTAACTTTTCCCATTGACTTATAATTGGAACTTGTTTTTTGAATAACTTTTGAACCGTTTAATATTTTTTCACAACATCTTCAAAATGCACATCAGGGACCCCGGCCGCATGTTCCCTGAAGTTTTCGGACCAGTCGCACAAACCATGCGACCTGTAGGTGAGAGCAAAGAATTAGCAAAAAAGCATAATTGCACACACGGATGTTGCTTAATAACTCCACAGCTGTATATCCAACTGGTACAAAAGTTGGCAGATCCCAAAGATCTATGGTGCCCCACTTGCTTACCACATTTCAGGCAAATCAGTTGAATGGTGGCAAAGTTATTAAGGTGCAAAGTTTCTCCTTTAACCTTAAAAAGTGCTACTCAACCCTAACTTATGGTAACTACACATTGCTACCATAATGATATATATATTTTATAGGGGCGTGGTCGCGCTCCTATATTTAGGGTTATGAAGGCACTTCTATGATAAAGTCAAAATTTTGCATGTTAATATCTTTGGACTCGTTCAGCGGATTTGCCTGACATTTGGTATGCACGGTGGGGCATGGTATATGTCTTGATTTGTCAAATTT